>CM023484.1:53905854-54505854 GCA_013339685.2 Hyalomma asiaticum
TGGGTTTTTTGTGAAATTTTGACTCGATCAGAAGTCGCTCTGAACACATTTGGCCGCATCATAGAGCATTCCTCTACTTATTGCGCGCCTTCCTGAATAAAAATACTGGTCTCTCAAAATCTTGCCCAAAATGCCAAAGAAGGTAAGACTATAGTATTGGGTTTTTTGTGAAATTTTGACTCGATCAGAAGTCGCTCTGAAACATACATTTGGCCGCATCATAGAGCATTCCTCTACTTATTGCGCGCCTTCCTGAATAAAAATATGGTCTCTCAAAATTTTGCCCAAAATGCCAAAGAAGGTAAGACTATAGTATTGGGTTTTTTGTGAAATTTTGACTCGATCAGAAGTCGCTCTGAACACATTTGGCCGCATCATAGAGCATTCCTCTACTTATTGCGCGCCTTCCTGAATAAAAATATGGTCTCTCAAAATTTTGCCCAAAATGCCAAAGAAGGTAAGACTATAGTATTGGATTTTTTGTGAAATTTGGACTCGATCAGAAGTCCGACAAAATGCGTTTTCCCGCATCGTAGAGCATTCCTCTACTTATTGCGCGCCTTCCTGAATAAAAATACGGTCTGTCAAAATCTTGCCCAAAAAGGTAATGCCAAAAAAGGTATTGGGTATTTTGTGAAATTTTGACTCGATCAGAAGTCGCTCTGAATACGTTTGGCCGCATCATAGAGCATTTCCTCTACTCATTGCGCCCCTTCCTACTTAAAAATATGGTCTCTCAAAATTTTGCCCAAAATGCCAAAGAAGGTAAGACTATAGTATTGGGTTTTTTGTGAAATTTTGACTCGATCAGAAGTCCCACAAAATGCGTTTTCCCGCATCGTAGAACATTCCTCTACTTATTGCGCGTCTTCCTGAATAAAAATACGGTCTCTCAAAATTTTGCCCGAAATGCCAAAAAAGGTAAGACTATAACACGGACACAAGGGGAGAAGTGAACAACACGAACGGCGTGTAGTATTGGGTTTTTTTTTGTGAAATTTTGACTCGATCAGAAGTCCCACAAAATGCGTTTTCCCGCATCGTAGAGCATTCCTCTACTTATTGCGCGCCTTCCTGAATAAAAATACGGTCTCTCAAAATCTTGCCCAAAATGCCAAAAAAGGTAAGACTATAACACGGACACAAGGGGAGAAGTGAACAACACGAACGGCGTATAGTATTGGGTTTTTTGTGAAATTTTGACTCGATCAGAAGTCCCACAGAATGCGTTTTCCCGCATCGTAGAGCACAGTGGTGCACCGACGGGGGCGGTTTCGGGTGTTGTAACCCCCCCCCCCCCCTGAGGCCGACCTAATCCCATCCCACTCCGTAACTGCTCCTATGTCCTAGAAGAATGTGGCGCTAATGTCTCTGCAAAATGCCGAAAGCATAATAAAAATAATCATCATCATTGATGTCACTATTATTTGGCATTTTATTTACTTTTTGTTACACACGCAACAACTGTGTAATGGCATGCCCGGCCCTTCGTGAGAAATTGAACCCCCCCCCCCCTGGTAGAGATCCTGGGTGCGCTACTGGCTACCACAGCCGACAGATGGGGCTCGCTTCTTCGTCGACTGGTTGAACCTGATGAATGGACGCTGGCGGCTCCTGGAGCAAGACATCACCAACGTTTCTCAAGCCTGGTTCGTTCCATAAGTACCGATGGAGCTGCCACGGCCCGCTAACTGTCGCCGATGGTTACTTCGTGTTTCCGTTGTTCCACCCAGTTCTTCCAGCAGCAGTTAACTATGGTGGTGCTGGACGCCTCGTCGCCGACGAAGTACTCAGAGGCTTGTACCGGGAGCATGTATACGACATGGACACCGTCGACTATCAGAAAGACGGCAACGATAGCATCCACGAGACAAATGACAGTGAGAGAGAGAGAGAGAGAGAGAAAAGAGGAGAAAGGCAGGGAGGTTAACCAGATATTAGACTCCGGTTTGCTACCCTGCACTGGGGAGAAGGGGAGGGGGTTAGAAAGATGACAGCGAGAGAGGGTACAAGATTCCAGACAGTGACAGTGCGCCACGCGAGTGGATGCCAAATCATGTCGACTCGAAGGCTCTTCTGGCAAGCCTGGCTGCCTACAGGCTTGGCGCGGTACAACACACACGCAGCGCGTCCATCAAGGAGTCTAGCCTTGCGCAAGATAGACTTTTCTTCGTGGCGTCTTGCTACGCGTTGTGCTCCAGCGAGAACCACGTAGATGTGGTGTATGGAGATGCGAGCCATCGCTGCAATGAGCCTGTCAAGGAGCTGCCAGAGTTTGCGGCAGCCTTCCAGTGCACACGAGCTCCGAAATAGGTTTTCGCACGAGCACAACTCGTTCCTACCTAATATCGTTGTGATGGGCACGTATACGTTATTAATACACTTGCCAAAAGTTACAGTGAGCATGGCGTCTGTGCTTCAGTTTACACAAAAGACGAGTGGTGTGCGAATAGTCGAATATTTTGTTTGTAAAAGCGAATAGTGTCCTGTCCGATTCTACCTTCGCTTAAATTTATTTATTTATTTACAAAATACTGCGGACCACAAATGGGTCCTTGCAGGAAGGGCACTACAGAGGAAAAATGATGGAAAAACAATACAAAATACTTAAGTATAAAAATATAATACATTTATACGATAAGTAAACACATACACTGAATAAGTCAAGTATACATAACTGAAAACATATGATTAACGTGCTTCAAAGAAAATGTTTATATCAGGTCGGGTGTTCCACTCAGACACTGTTCTGGGGAAGAAGGAAAATTTAAATGCGTTTGTCCTGGCGAAATGGGGGGTTAGTGCATATGGGTGATCATGACGGGTACGTCTTGTTGACAAAGGGGTGACGTATGCCGTGGGGTCTAAGGATAGTTCGTGGTTAATTATCTGCTTTAGGAACTTCAGGCGAAGCATCTGCCTTCGTGTCTCGAGGAGGGGAATATCATTGGCCAACATCAGCTGTGTGGGGGAATCTGTCCGTTACGTTATACGTTATACGTTAAATATACGTTATTCTTGATGCTAACACTTCTCGAATGGTCTATTTATTTATTTATTTATTTATTTATTTATTTATTTATTTATTTATTTATTTATTTATTTATTTATTTATTTATTTACCCACAGCGCCAAGAGGCGTTACAGTGGGGGAGGGTATACAAGATGTAGAGAATGTACAGATGTAACACGTATGTACCTTAGCATCACAATAAGATAACATATACCTTACTCACCGAACAGTATGATAGCAGTGCATCACCCAACTTAACGTCACATGCGAAACGACAAGCGCACAACGCATAGACGCAACAACCATCACAAACACACCACAGCGCGACATAACCACGCCATAACATAAGCAGAACACACCGTAACCGCAACATAACACAAGTACAACACAAGGGAAGCGTAGGCGGACCACGGCTCCGCACTTCCTACAGCTTTTGCTTAGAGTGGAACTGCTTTACCTCAAGGTTTACCACCGAGCATTTCGCTGTGTTTACGATTGGGTTTACCGTTGGATTTTTAAATGCGATGCATTTCTTGGCGAACTAGAAGAACATTGCCCGCATCTATCTATCTATCTATCTATCTATCTATCTATCTATCTATCTATCTATCTATCTATCTATCTATCTATCTATCTATCTATCTATCTATCTATCTATCTACATTTCGGCGCTGTCCTTGTCTCGTGCACTTTGCACATACCAAAATCGGGTAGGGAGGATGTGAACGTGAATGATCCATGCAGGCATCACTAAAGTGGTATATTATTCACGTACGTCACGATCAGCGATAATACGATCACATGAGGCTCCAACCCGCAGTGCTCTGCCCGGGTTACCAGCACTACTCGGCCCGCGGTACTCTGAGGTGGTCGGCGTCAAAGAGCAGGTAATTTCCGATTGAATTGTCACAAAATATTGCCACTTTCATTTCTCACTTTCTTGCCCGAGACTTCTCCATTGCTCGTTCCATCTTCATTGCTTCTACCTAGCGTTCAGTTTCCAAACTTCCCACCTAACTTCATCTCGCCCTTGCATTGCCATCTAGCAACGTCACCACACAACGCGCAATTGGGTGTTTCAAAAAACATCCAGAGATGGCGCAGCATCCCCGGCGCCCTTTAGAGGCACCTGCAGCGATCTCCAGAACAGCAGGCGCATGGATGGATACGTGGTATTTGGTGCACGATCTTCACGATGGTTGATATATTGTCCGAGGAAATTTGAACTGCAGAACTCTTGAAGAAATACGAAATACAGATGTTTGCGAATGTTTCAGCTCAATAAACTTTAACGATTTTATTTCATTCTACACCAAGGAAGTCGAAGAAGAAAAAAAAAATCTCTTTCAGCGCCCGCACCCCCCCCCCCCCTTTTTCTTTTTTCTTTTGTTCTTCTTTGTTTACAATTTTGCAGGAGACGGTAAGGGGAGGCGGAGCGTGCGATAAATTATTTAGACCATATGCGTACAGGGTGACCTTCAGCGCAGGAGTGTAGCCAACATTTTATGCGGATAGGGGCTGCCCTTCTACCCACGTTTTGTATGATTGCGCGTGAGATTTTGTATGTGCTGCTAAAAAAATGATTAGCTTCAGCTTTCTCTCACCTATCTACGAAAATGACAGAGCAAGTCGTTTTCAACGGACTACAGCACCTAAAACAGTTTAATAATTGCGGTTCGTTTAATGAAAGAACGCTTTCTTCTGCACTCCTTGTCGGGAACGCGGCTCAGACTCCACAGGTGATGGGGAAATGGAATGAAAAGGTGGCGAAGAGACGAACGCCGTGTGGAGGGCACCAGATAGTTTTGACCCTCATGTGTTCTTAAAGGTGCACATGCTATCGTACGCTACATGGGTCGCTAGCATTTTCGCTTCCATCAAAAATGCGACCACCGCGACAGGGCTCGAACCCGTGCCCTTTGGGTCCACAGTCAAGGACCATAACCACTAGACCACCGCGACGGTCCTTAAACAGTTTCCTGCCTCCCACTGCGTAGGTACGATCGATCAACTTCTCAAAGGGGGGTGCAATTCCATCAGTTGCGCCAACCGACCGGCTGTTCAACGCCCACAGAACCGCAGGTGGTTCAAAACCGCGAGTTACGTGTCACAAGTACACAACCACGCTAGTTACGTCAGTTCAGCGTGTGTCCGCACCGGTTAAAGGGCAACTCCGGCGGTTTTTTTACCATGTTCTGATACCGGTTTTATTTTTTTTTCCTATGGTACTGATAGTTCTGTAGCAGTCAGGATGGTTCAGTCTGCTCAGAAACGCACCAATAATGTTAAGCAAGTGAAAGGCGTGTTCAAACCGAAACCGAAACCGGTAGACGCTTCGTGCCGCGCATGCGATGACGTCACAGCCTTCCGCCATCAGAAATATGGAGCGGGTGCCAGAAAAATGACAGTGGCAAGGTAATCCGACGATGTTTTGAGTTATGCCAGCTTTTCTGAACTTGACAACGACAATTAGAACGGTGAAGTATGGCCGCTTTGCTTTTGACGGCCCACTGACCCAGGTAGCAGCGTTGAAGGTGATGACGTAAAAAACGCAGGGTGGCACGCGAGGGAATTCGCTAAAGAGTTTGAAAATTCGCTTCCAGGAAAAGTAAATAACTTGCAACCGCCTGGCTTGACATATGTTGTTACAGTACCGTGGAGAATATATATTGAAAATATCATCCGTGAACTCTAAAAAATCGCAGGAGTTGCCCTTTAAAGTGTTTCCATTGAGGGCCAGACGCTAGAGCAAGTTAAGGTGCAGAAATTCTTGGATGTGTGGTCCCAGGAAGACCTTTCCTGGAATGAACACATAAACAAATTAGAAGGAGACGTAAGTAAAAGCGTTGGATGTATCTACAAACTAAGTCCGTCATTACCACCTTGGCTCAAGAAAGCGTTGTATTATACACTGTTTTATTCCCGGATGAGTTATTGTGCTTTGATCTGGGGCACAACAACAGCTCAAAATTATAAAACATTAATGACATTACAGAAGAGGGTACTAAGAATATTCGAGGGATATTATGGTCACCCGCAAGGTCTTAGCACGCGTCCCTTCTTTGCTAAACATGTAGTATTGCAAGCCAATCAAATTTATTATTTTATATTGCTCTTATATATTCAAAACAAGAAACCTTACCTCATGTACAGTTCTTCTCGGTGTGTTGAATACTGTCTCCGTACACACAGAATGAAAACACCAAAAATTAGAACTACGTATGGTCAGCAACACATTGACTACCAGATACCGAATCTTCTTAACAAAGTGGATCACATTGTTGACCTAAATAAGAAAACTTCGAAAAATAAGCTTAAAGAAATTCTCTTGTATAATTGCATTGAATATAAATAATACTTGCTGTGATGTTTAGGACGGTTCGGCACTTCTGCTAGTGTGCAGTGGCGCAGAAAACAGACAAGGAGGCGTTTTTACACATTTATATAACAAAGTGAAAGTTAACTGGAAGAAGACTGGTGTAGCTGTCGTCGCAAGGTACACCACGGCACGCGGGAACAGAAACGGGTGAGAGGAGTCCCGTGCTCCAAGTCTCACGTTCCTCGGCGCGGTAGCGGCGTCCAAGAGATGCCTGGAACAGCACGGGCTCCACTTCTGCCTCGGGCGCCTCGTTGAACACCCACGCGTGTCGGTTGCACGTGGCAGCTCCGTCCAGCACAGCACCGTCTGTGCCGTGCCGAAATGCTGCTCAACACGGCTGCGGTGCGGCAGCTCAGCACTCGGCTTTCCTCGCTTCACCCGTGACACCACCAGGCACAGCTCACGGCAGTCAGGAACCAGCGGCCCACGCCCGATCCTCGAACACCGCTGGGTACGGCTCGACACCGCTCGGCGGCCCTTGATCCAGCCAGTGGCCCGAACACTGGCACCTGGGACCTCGGAACCTCGGCCACCCTGGACCTCGCCCGGCTCTGCGGACCTCTGTACCGTGGCACGCACCAGGTATCGCCCGGTAGAAGCTCTCGCTCGTCCAGGAGCCTGGAACTGCACCACGCCTGGCCCGAATTCTGCGAGCGCGCCTCGTGCCACCGCGCTCTTCTTTTTCGTTTCTCCGCGCTGGGTGGTTTGCGCTACGTTCCGTGGTATTTACTCATGACACTTGTGTTTTAGATTAATCAGCTTTTTTGTGTGTTACTTGTCGTGCAGTTCATGTAATCAGAGCGTTCAAATTGGGCAGTTCATGTATTCAGCGCGTTCAAATAGTTGTCATTGCAATTTTATGTATTACCGTTACCTTGGGAACATCTTTACATATTCATTCTTTACTTGACCTTTTGTCATATATTGCTCTAATGACCCCTTTGTGTTCCATTATTGATCTCTGTCTATTTGTATTTTTATGTATCTGTGATTGAATTCATGTATTTTTTCAGCTTAGCTGATTGTGTCAAAGTACAAAGTGTTCTTCGTTAATTGTATGTAAATATTGTGTGAAATGTATTTGTTGCCAAACTGCATTTCGGAGCGAAAGCCTCTGTCAGGCTCTGTAGCCTTTTGCTTTTGCTTCGATTTCTGTAAATACAGAAAGAAATAAACCAAATCAATCAATCAATCAAATAATCAGAGTAAGAAAATGTCCTGATTCCTGGATTTGAGCTCGGGGCTTCTATAGTCGGATAAAGTAAGGCTACATAGAAGCGCCTCCGAGAACAAGCTCCTTCCCACCTTAAGAGAAAGTGCATGGATGCACCATTCCCAAATGAAAATTTATTCGAGCAGTACACGCAAGTGCCAGAGGCACTCGTGCACTGAATATTGATAATTTGCATTGTTATTGCTTTTATAAGCGCTAGCGCTAGGTGTAGTCGTATTATGCCAAAGTGCAAATACAGACTGTACCCAATAAAGGCGCTTTAGAGCAGAATATACGAATAAAACGAATTGTGGTTCGATTGAGGAAAGAACGCCATTTTCTGCAGCCCTTTGTCGGATGCGCGGCTCAGCTCAGGGAAAAGGCTGGGGAGGCTGGGGGACGAAACAGTGGAAAGGAGAGGAGGAACGTCGTATTGGAGGGATCAGAGAATTTTGACCACCTGGGCTTCTAACGCGCACTGACAGCGTACACTACACGGGCCTCTAGAATTTTCGCCTCCATCGAAAATGCAGGCGCCGTCGCAGGGTTGGACCCACCGTCTTTTGGGCCCGCAGTGAAGCACCGCGATCCCCATAACCATTCGACCATAGCGGCGGACCACAGTTTTACGAAACAACATATTCCTCTCAATACAAGGGGGGATGAGGTGATGCGGAGAGGCAACTGCCTTTATTTAAAGGGGTCATAAAAATATTATAGAGCTGTTCGGCTGTAATTTTCCCCTTTCAATAAGCACCTGACATGCTGGTGCCGAATATTTCGGCGCAATGTCCAGTGTACGTTTTATAACGCCTGTTTGAAATTCTAGCGTCCTTGCTCTCCCGAAACGGCAATGCAACACAAACAGGGCGTCACAGACACTACTCAATGACGTCACTTCAAGAGATTTAAAAACGTAAACGTACCGTTAACTCCCACGGATTCTGAGCCATGCTCCCAAATGGCTGCAGAAAATAGTGTCCCTTCCTTAACCTGATCCACAATACTACGTATGAGGAGACGGTGCAGACGGTGCAGGCACTAGGTGAGACGTAAGCGAGATGTCTTGCAGAACTAGCTGCGCGATCGCATGATTCGCTCTGGAAGACTGCTCATAACGCCGCCAAAATACGCAGGCGCCTGGAGAAGGAGCCGCAAGAAGAACGAAGAAAATATTTTACCAGTGTCCCGTACCACTCGATTCAAGCGCGAGTTTTTGAAAAATGATATGAAGGTCATGGCGGATGGTCGAGATCTTCACTAACTGCGATTGCGCCAAGTGACATTCAAGGTTTGTACCACTTGGAAAGAGTCTATCCTATGGAGGTAGCTCCCCTGTTCCTCCTTAACTAACGGCTACAGATGCAACCCGATGCCGGTCCATCTTCCAAAGCTCCACTGGTCTCTACAAGAGTGGAATGGCTGTCAACCTTTCTGTAAACACGTTCTTGAACTAGCTGCTTGTGCTCGTGCGTTTGCGGACCACGACATCTACCCATGAAACCCACGACATTTCTTAACTTTGGTCGGCGTCAATTTTCCATAAGGTTTCGTGAAAACAAGCAGCCGAGCGAGGCAACTACCGGCATACTTAGTATAGTTATATCCGGACTGATTTGATTTACTAGCGTTTAGAACACGAGCTGGGCTACACAAATTTCATGATCGTGCGCCCAATGCAATCAAGCGTACGTGTCTCCCGTGTGCCTCTCCCTCTTTTACTTGGTGAACCCACTCTCTGCCTCGTCCACGCACTGTACGTCACCCGACGTCATTGTAAGAGTCATTCCATCAAACCACAAGCTTGAGGCTGTCAAGAATGCCAGGCAGATGCATTCCACGACGTTCGCGACACAGCGTACATGACAGATGCAACTCTGTGAACACGCAAGAGCAGCATCGCGAGAACACCGAAGCCAAAAAGAAAAAGAAAGAGGCGCATTTTCTAAACTGGCGCGCAAACTGCCAACTGCGCACGCGAGTCTACAGTGACAGAAAACAAACAAGGCTGGCCAACCAACCACGGAAGCCGGACCGAATTCGGCGATATGTGTCCCCCCGCGGTGTCTTGTCGGAGGATTAGAGGGACGCCGCCATGAAGCGGTCAAGGCCTCCGAGCCTCATTACTTACCTCAGAACTGCCGCTGCCTGCCCGCGAGCGAGCACGGCGGCGGCGCCGCGTTTCGTGGAACCCGCGAGGACGAGAGGGCCAGGTCCGGCATGCTTTGCCACGGACTTCTTAAGGCGACGTAAGTCACGGTGACATCTGATAAAACGGGTCGTGAACCCTGCGTGTCTTTCCCGTCGCATGCCTGCACCTTTCTGCCACGGCTGTCCCTCACTGGAAGCTCCTTCGATCGACACCGAAGAAGAAATATAAAAGAATCGAGAGAAATAGAAGACCATAGGGAGAAGAAGAAGAGGAAGAACCGATCGTCCGAGCCGGCGGACGGCAGCGAGAGGGCGAGAGCAGGTGGCTGACCTTATCAGGAAAGAGCCACGCACCCCGGCCGACCTCTGACCTACCGCGCGCCGCCGGGCTGACTTTCGGAGCGATGCGCATCTCACTGCCATTCCCACGGCGACATCTCAGCCGCAACGGCTACGGCCGCTCTTTCTCGTCCGCCGTCGGCTTGCCGTCGCAACAGGAGGAGACGGCCGAACCGCCGGTGGCGACGCCATAGGACTGAGAGGGACGCGGGACATAAAAAGGTCCCATTTGACCCCGCGACCCCTGCGCTGTCTCTCTTGGGCTCATGCGAGAGACGTGGCAGGTCGTGCTCACCGAGTCTTGCTCTCGTTGTGGACGACGGCATTCCTGGGTAGGAAAGGACCGAAGAGTCTCGCGGTCAAGACGACGAAGACATAGTCGCTGCTGCTTTCTTGAGGCGTCCTTCTGGGGCGGCAAACGGAAAGACACGGGGAAAGAGCCCAGTGGGCGGTTATCTCCGTGGGGTTGCGTTGAGAACCTGCAGCTTTCGGCGACAAACATTAGCCGGCCTGCGACATTCAACCGTGTTTCCAAAGAATAATAGAGTGAGAGGGAGGATATGATGAGAAAGGTGGACCCATGCGAACTCTACTGCACGCTAGACTGACTTGTGCGATAAGCAGTGAGGTCACTCTCAGCATCGCCGTATCTGCTCGCTGAAGACTTGTCCACGGTGGTGACTGCTTGGTGGCAGCTCACGCTGCCGCCATTGTAGGGTATATGACAACTCAACTTGTAACATACCTTGTGGCGTTCCACTGGTAAGCAAAGTAAACGTGCAATCCGAAGAGGAAATGCATAGCATAACCGAGTCTTAAAAGCCCTCAGAAGAATCTTATTCGCTCGCCTGAAGGACTATCTTGGAAATAAAATTGTTAACTGCGCTTTTCTCGGTGAGAGGTCGACCTAATGGGAGCAAAGTTCGAAAACCAAGGAAAGTACAGCCATATAGAAAGCCTAGATTTCAAAAATGATTTGTGGTCTTGACGACTCATACTAAATGCAGGGATCACACTTCGGGCCACCCGCGGGATCCTGTGGTAGAAAGTGCACGCGGGTGGGACATAGACTGAAGGTTTTAGCTCCCCCTCCCTTCACCACCTTTCCTACTCAGAGCAATATAAAATAAACACACTTGGTTGATGTGATTCCTTGGGGTTAACGTCCGAAAACCACGATCTGATAATGAGAGACGCCGTAGTGGAAGGCTCCGGAGATTTCGACCGTGTGGGGTTCTTTAACGTGCACTGACATCGCACAGTACACGGGACTCAACATTCCGCCTCCATCGAAATGCAGCCGCCGCAGCCGGCATTAGATCCCCGCGACCTTCCGATCAGCAGCCGAGTACCTATAGCCACCACACTACCATGGCGGGGCAAGAAGCCCACTTGCGTAAAGTGCTTGGTTTATTTCTCACAAAAATATGCATTGCGACTTACACAATTTACTGCATTTGGAGCTCTACGTGCCGTAGCTGCAGGGAAGCACCTTCTCCACCTGGTATCTATAACACAACGGTGGACACAGTCAGGTTCAAGAAAACAGACCAACATGTCCGTTCTGCGTCTGTGTGCATCTTCTTTTACCTACAGCGACGAAAGCATGACGTTCTGTGTGCACTCATGTGCGCTGCAAGGCGTGTGTTGTGTATGAAATGAAGCCTTGCCGGCAAGTGCTACAACGTATCCATAGGCTGCACCATGTCGTGACACCCGTCGAGATGGTATACAGGAGCGTTCCGACATGCATATGACAGTCGATCTACTCGGAAAGTACATAACAGATGTAACTCAGGTCACGGCTCTGGTCGCTGCAATTCCAATGCTAAAGCGGAAGCTTGGGCGGGTTGGTTCATATCTTAAAGTATAAACAGCGCAGAAAAAAAAAAACAACAGATAGGAGAGGACACACACAGATACAGTGCTGACCAGCACTGTATCTGTGTGTCTCCTCTCTTGCTTTTTTTTTTTTGCGCTGTTTATTCCTTAAAATTACAATGCAATGCACCTGAACATGGATTTCCATGCTAAGGAGAAGTGGTAGTTTTAACGAACAGTGACGGTCCGTTATTCTATCGCACATTCACACTATGCCACTATACATTTTCATTTGTACATCGTCATTTGTGTTGACCTAGTGCGCTTCTCTGGTGGCGCCACCGAACTCCGACCGCGCAGCGCTATAGCTGCGAGGACGAGAATTTTATGCCTGTTCCAGCAGCGCGCAATTAAATCCTGGAAGCCGGCGCGTAGTTCGACGTTGCACCGCAGTGCAAGTCCCGTTTGCTGTTTTGCAGCTACAGACAAACCACTAACATTGACGGATATCTCAGAAGCATCAGTTTGGTTCGCGGGGGCGACATAATACGCCGTTTGTCACGTATACTGCGTGAGAGAATTCAGCAGTGCCGTCGATCCGTCAGAAAGCAGACACCGCGTTGCTTGAGAGCATGGACTGACGCGTGTTTGCAAACGTGTTATTTTTCCTTAGTATAAATTCCTGTTATATGCGTTATTATAAAGCTTGCATTTAGAAAATTAATCTACTGGCAACCTACCTGGCTCGCTTGCCAGTTTCGCGGTCGGTGCGCGCTGTAGTAGAAAGCTGTGCTGGTTGCTTTGGTTTATTTCACATATTAGCTAGCAGCCCTAATTAAAAACTAAAGTGAAGATACCTCACGAGCCAATGGTCTGTTTCGCTTTTATAGCACTGTTCACACGTCAAATTAGCACACTACAGCCGTTATGGCGTGACCGGATTTCACTGCAGTACAAAACCATTATTGCTTATAATTATTTTCTTTCGCGCCGTTCTTGTCCTGCGCAATCGAGCATTCTGGATTTGTCCTATGAATTTTCTCAAAACAGGTATCCTAACTCTTTATCAGCTACACAAAAAAAAAAAATTACGAACTTTCTACACTTGTCGTGGCGCTGGCTCTGTACGTAAACAGCCAACGACTCGCATCGACACCCACGGAACGTACGGTATGCAGGTAATATTGTTCTCATCGGCGTCTAGCCACATAGTCACTACAGCGCATCGGTGCAGGGAGCGCTGGGCTCTCGCTTTTCGATCAACGCCAGGATCCACGTGTTCGTTGCTGCAACTTACGTAGCCGCGCTATGTATACCACCACGATTCCCGTACTTAAGCTTATGGGCGATCGTTGTCGAAGAATGGAATTGAATTTACAAGCGTTTATTGTAAATAAAGACGTGGGGAAACAGGTGGGTGGGGCTCTTACTTCAGGGCTCAGCTGGTCTCAGCAGTCCGCCGTGCCTGGTCGAGGAGTGCCGCTTTCCAAAGAGCTCTAGGATCTCCGCATGCTCCTCGGCGTTCGCAGCTTCACGGCGTACCAGAGAAGAAAATTTTTTCAGGCCAGCGGCCTCGATGCACCCCACGCTCATCGAGGCACTCTTCAGCGACCAGCATGTTCGCGGCGCCTGACGGTGCGGACTTCACGTATGCGTTCGCGACTGCGGACTCGGTCACGAGGCGTGCCTTTGCTCCTTTTCTCGGCCTAACGAAAATTATAATGATAGCGTGTGTGATCTGCCATCTTCTATTACGCTCTTGAACATAGTTGAAAACAAGCGCCAAATACGACAAAGACATTATAAGAAAGGACAGACCACAGCTCTGAATCGCAACAGAATGTTTCTTGTGTTTTTGTCGAAATTGGTGTGGATGCCGTTTCTGTCGCCTCTTGGGTTAATAAAAAATTCTTAGGCTTTACGTGCCAAAACCATCATATGATTATGAGAGACGTCATAGTGGAGGGCTCCGGAAGTTTCTACCACCTGGGGTTCTTTAACGTGCACCGACAACGCACCCTTTAAGCGGGCCTCTAGCATTTGACATCCATCGAAATAAGGCCGCCGTCACCGCGATGCCATCCCACAGTCATGTCTAGCCCACCACTGATCTAGTCATATCTAGCCCACCGATCACCCGGGTGTGACGGAGTCAGTATTTATCTGTACATGTGTTTCCAATAAGCACTCAGTTGCGGGTCAGCGCTGTGGTCTGTTCTTTGTTTCAATGTCCGTGTCGTATTTCGTGCTGCTTTACAATTATATTCAAGAACAATCACCAAATGACCCAGCTGTCTATTCTTCTACATTTTATTTCTATCGCGCCACTCGCACACGACAATTCTTATTAAGGAAGTCTGCTTCGATCGAAGAAAAGGATTTGTCCAGCCATGCTGCCTGCGAGTGAGGATCCCATCGAACCAGGAGCAAAGCGAGGAGGAGCATCTCCGGTTCGCGAGTACGCAACCCAGAAGCGAGGTTAAAGGGACAGCCATCTCGACTCCTGCGGTTTCGCACAACAGACACGATCGCAATCTCATCCCAGACGCGCAGTCTCGAGATCACGAGGTGCCAGCGGAGTCCCGAGGGAACCAAGTCTTGTATGGAGGCAGAGCAGAATAACGACAGGACGCGGCTCGGATTCCATGTCACTCTTTGAGCCTCCCATACCCGAGGCGAAGCGCGGACCACCGCTGACGCAATTCCCAGGGTCGCCCTCACGTCGTGCGCACCGTATCGAGTCGTACCGTATTGGCGAAGGCGAAACCGCAAGTTGAGACGCGTGGAGACGCAAACGCCAGCGCTCGTGGAGTGTGCACGCAAGTGTGGTGACGCGCCGAATTCCGATTCGCGCATAGCAACCAGCCTGCGTCCGTGGACTCTACGCGATAGCCCGTCCGCGAGTGTTCAGGTGTCGCCCGCCCGTCCCTGCGTCGAATCGGTAATGCGAGATACAGACCAGGTGGTCTTCCTGCTTAGATGCGCACTGCGTGCAGTCCTTCTACCAAACTACACGCGCTATGTAGAGCGTGGAACAAAAAAAAAATAAAATAGGAGAGAGAGAGAAACGAAAGCAGACGTCGTCGTCTCGTTGTCCCGTTGTGTTCTTTCTTTCGTCTCGGCTGCTGCTCAGACCGCCTGCCGCAGCCCAGCTCACTCCCGTTTCTTCGTTTTCTCTTTCTTTTCATTTCCTGCAATTACTTTTGAGCCTGTAAGCAAAAAGAAACACGGGAAAGAAAACGAATCAATGCTAATATAAATATGTAAAATGTGTATGATAAATATGTAAAGTATGTAAAATAAATAAAAATAAACAAAATTCCAGTCATAGCCACACGCTAGGGATTCTACAGAAGCATGCATGCATCCTCCAGCCACACGCTCACCTCACTAAAGAAGACACTATGATTTTCAGGCAATTTATAAGTGAAGACATTACCACGCGACTGAGAATACCAACCTGTTTCATATCAAACCTTATGGACACGGCTGAAGATATGCTGTCGCTCACCGAACACACTGAACCACGGGGCGAGGGAATAGTGATAGTTGTTTTTAGATTAGAAAAGACGCTAACTTCGTCAGCTTATATATAAGGCAGTTCAGCGAAGCATCTTTGGAGAGAGATGAAAAGGGTGTGAAAGAAGAGAAGAACCAAAAAGGGAGACGTCGCATTTTGAGATGATTCTTGAGGTGGAGTGGTGGACACAAAGAGAGAGAGAGAGAGAAATAAGTGAATGACGAAGCAAACATACTAAAGCACTTTTGATTAGTCTCATGCCATCATATGCAATGATAATTTAATGCTGTATACATCATGCGCATCGACTGTGTTCGATTCAAACGGCACGTTTCATGAGAACGCGAATGCGTCGAACGAATGGAAGCAGTTGACGAAATTTCACCTCTCTCACCATCACTCTGACGTGTTCCACTCAAGATACAAAAGCAAAGCGATGTGCTGTAATCTTCATCACACAACGTCAACCACGTCTGCGCAAAACACCTGCGCTCACCCTCTTCGACTCGCTACATCAGATACGCCACTCCTCGCGCGTTTCATCGCAGTTTGGCAAACAAACATGTCCCCGGTGCGAACGCATACCGCATTTCAAACACTTCGCACAAACACGTGGGCGCGATCGTCCACTGCGTCTTTCGCCTGTGGAGGCTCGTACATAATCCGCGCTTGGGCTTCTCAATTACAGCGCGTCATGCAGGAGGGGCTAAGCCATCTGTCGGCACCTACCTCCGAGCGTGCTGCTCGAAGTTCGCGAGCTAGGCTTTAGCCACATCAAACAGCACACACTATACTCTTCGCTTTCCGAAGTGTTTCCATCACCCCCGGCTGCGCGTTTTCCGCCATGTTTTCCTGATCCTTTCTTGTTCTTTTACTTTCATTCTTGTTGTCAGGGGGTCTGCTTCCCTTCGGGGAGGAGATTACGAGGGATCACGAAAGTTCAATACACGTCCCGCGTGGCATTGGCTTGGCATTCGCCTTGCGCGCGATCGGGCCGGAGCCATAAACCGTATGAAGTGGTTGCAGCTCATTCCGCTTAATATGAACGAGTATGTTGAGCAGAGATTATAAGACGATTGCGCAGCGAGGTAACGTCGCCGAATGTAACCCCTATGAACCCTTGTAGAGCTTCCAAAGCGGAGGCAAGAAATTGACGTTGGTAGTTATTATGAAGATGGGCTATTCTTACCTTGGCGATGCAGTCCAGACCTCTGTTATGCCATGTGTGTGCGGTATGTTAGTATGTATTAAAGATCTAGGGATGATGGCAAAGAGGTTACCTTCAAACTCACTCACTCTTATCTCCACAGAGAGCGTTCTTCAAGAATAAGTAAAAAGCTACATCGAGTTCTGGAGGATGGAACGGAGATACTATGGGTCATTCCGGAATTTTTTTCATGAATGCAAATCGAAATGATCGAAGATAAAGTGAATATTGTTGTCTCGGTTTAACGTCGTCAGTGAAAATGTATTGAGAACAAAAGGTTAATGATTCATAGCACATCGTTCTCTACTATGGGAGACCTCGGTGGAGCTGTCCTTACGTGTGTCTTCGACCAAGGAAAAATTCACGGAAAAAAGATATTTGACCGACCTGCGGTGTACACTTATTTACATTGGGTCTGCCTTAGAAGAAGCACATACAGTGCCATTAATAACCGCCAAAGCTTTCCAGGCTTTGAATTAGTTAGAAGAGAAAATTTCGGCCAAAGGCGACCCTGGACAAGTTGACGATGAATGGGCCTAGGCCAGCCAGAACTGAAGATAACATTTATAAGCACTACATTGTGTTGGCCCTTGTTCACGAAAAGGAAAAGAAAACATCAGTGGAGGATTGTTCGTAAACAGAAAATTTCGGCCAATTTTGATGCCGGCATACATTCTATCGAACGTAGCTAGTCACTCGCCGAGATCTTTTACGAACTAAGAGCTTTGTTAAACTTCGGCCACTGGTTCTGAAAGAAGCGACAATTAATTGTTATCGACCTGTTTAATGTTCCCTCCTCGCAATGTGCTTGAGCAGCGTTAGGTATTGATAGTGATGCTACGATGATACCATACAGGCTGATTAGCCTGTATAACATCATCGCCACCACCTTCTAGCGCTAGCAGACCTGGCGGCAATGTTCAAACAGTGCTGAGCACATGTAAACGTGCCATTAGTTTGAATGACACTGCCATATGCCTTATCTCAGATTTAGATTACGCTTGGGTAAGGTGTTAAAGTTTATCTCTCTCTCTCTGACACACATACACGCGCGCGCGCAAGGACGGCTCAACGTGTAACATTTGACACCTATTCATTGTTAAATGACCACACAGCCTATCCGCGATCATTTCGGCATGCATTCTTATCAGGTTCTAGTCGTGACTGAGGCGGTTCTGCAACGAAAAACTAACCGCAATCTCACATTAAACAGAGATTATTCTCCTCCCATAAGAGGAACAGCTTCTCTTGTAACGTTACAACGGTGCCACGCTCTAAACCTTCTAAACCAACGTTCGCGTTTTCCACGCCTCTAGCCGAGAACTCCAAGCACGCACGAGTTCCGGATGGTGCTGTCTACAAAAGGGAACCAACCACGGGCAAAACTAAATCCGGCCTATATGAACGAACAGAAACACAAAAAACGCCCGCACATTTCGCTTTGAGCAACGAAAACAAACAACGGGGCATTCCACGGAAACTTATTAAGCGTAAGCGACGTGTCCTGTGTACATCTTTTCGGACGTACGTACCACACACAACCCGCAAGGCGAGCGTGCGAAGCGCAGTAGACACCGAACAAACGGCAGCGCTATGGAAGAAGGAAGAGTGAAGATGAGGTGAGAGAAGACGGGGCCAAACTTCTCTGCCCTGACCCCCGCGTCACGCTCGGGCCATTTAAGGCGACCGGCTCGGATAGCCTCACCTTGACCCCCCGGTGTCAACGTCGTGACCGCGCAAAGAAAACCTCCCTCGCCTTCTCGATGAAGAAGGCTCATCATCGCGCCGGCTTCTGCCTCAACAGTAGCCGAACTCACGAAGCCGCAAATTGTTGCAGTCCCCTCCTTTCTTCCTTCCCAACCCCCTCCGTGCACCTCTGGCCTCTGAAAACTTCCCGCAAGCTACCTGTGGCATCGACACATTCCACATTTATCTTTCTTTTTCCCCTTCATTTCTTTTTTTTTTTTGAATGTGTATGTGTGTGTTTATTGCCTCATCTCTCTACCGTCGGCCAGCCGAAGGCGTCATTCACCTCCGCTCTCCACTTTTGGCTCGTCTCTACGCTGCTACCAGTGCTGCAACCGCCACCAATAAACACCGTGCGCAGGCGCGCAGAGATCGTGGTGGCATCGTTAACACATGACGCGGCGCGTGCGTGCTCTCACATGCCGAGGCGGCTTCAGCTCGGTGCGGGAACGGCAGCTGTGAGCACATGGTCAGGTGGCTGAACAAACACCATGAAACCCCGATGTTCTTTTTTTCTCTGGCCATGCATAAAACATCGCCCCGATCTATGTGCACCGCTATACTCACAAGCGTGCGCATGTACTCCGTACGTGGTTTCCACGCGGTGGGCCCTCCTTTTTCGGAAGGTTCCCGAGGCCAATTATGCCTTCTTTGCGTAAGAGAGCAACCGACGCTCTTTACTTGATGGCCGAAGTATTACACATATACACGCGTCAGTTCGCGTGTAGACGTGTAAATATTGACTGCGCGTCTCCAATGTGTGTTTTCCCTAGAAGAGTGAGGAAAGCGCCTTTTCACGACTCTTGAGATTTCCGACGGTCCGGCCGACAAGAGCAATCAACGCATACCATTTCGCCACAGTTTACCCTGACACCAGTTGCGCAACCGGCCATATAAACAATCCACGCTATTCAACTTTTTTTCATCGTACATGGTGGCAAACAGGTAGAAGGGAAACTAAACTAAACAGATCGTAAATGCAACTTGAAGAACGCCCTGTGTCCATATACACTACTGACAGAAGCTGGATTGTGCAGGTATGATCACGCGAATTGTTTTAAAGAGCTCACGGGCACGCCCCTCACCCCCCTTCAATTTTCTTTCGTGCTTCCCTGATGTATCATTGTTGATTTGTGTTTCAGAAGTTCTTTTCGTCCTCGTCGTAATAGTGGTGGTGCGACAATGAGTTCTATGTTGTCGTAAGGTGATCCACGCCATATTTATTTATTATTTATTTATTTATTTATTTATTTATTTATTTATTTATTTATTTATTTATTTATTTGTTTGTTTGTTTGTTTGTTTGTCTGTTTGTTTGTTTGTTTATTTATTTATTTATTTATTTATTTATTTATTTATTTATTTATTTATTTATTTATTTAGTCCTACTGTTAACCCTCTCTTGAGGGTAGTTACAAGGAGGTCCAATGCACAATAGCAGCATATTTGCAGAATTATGCAGAATTTGACACACACGAACACTTAGAACAAAATACGCGGTTGTACAAATTTGTATCTCCTAACATATGTAAGACAACTTATGTAATAATACACCTGTACAAAGAAAAACACAGTGACGTACAAGAAATGATGGACTACACAGTTTGTGCCAAATGCTTATCTAGACCAACATCAAATTTCCTTGTATATACCAGTGGCCAAGTTATTGCTAAAGGTTTTCGATCGTATAAGTCCTGTCAGTAACAGCTCAGTAGCTACAATTTGCTGGAATATTTTCACACGCAGTGGCGTCGTAATAAAATTTCTCTGAATGCAAATGAACAATGACGCGATGAGTACGAACAGCGCTTCATCGCTCTTCTGGGCTTTGATGTGATGTTATGCTCGACATTGCAATTTTTTTTTCGGTTTTATTCTAAGGAACCGCTCAAATGTAAGAAATGGTTTTGTATATAGGAGATCGTATTCCGACGCCCTGCATTCGTAAAAGACACGTGTTAGAATTGCTCGCTAGATCATATTAGAGACAGTTATGATGCGGTACAGATTAATAACGAAGTCCACGGGCAAATTTCAGAATGCAATCACGGACGGATAACTGCGCGAGTGCTACCTTCAGAGTGTCGGAACGGAACGAAAAACGAAAACGAAAAACGAAAAAAACGATATTTTTGACCGGAACGAAAACGTAACCGGAACGTTATTTATTATTTCGTTCCGGAGCAAAAACGAAATATTTTTTTATCGTTTTTCGGTTCACGGGAAAACTTTGCAATCCGGAACAACCGAGGTCATTCAACGTGAGCAGTAATGCATAACTCAGGGTTCAACGTCAGCCCGCATCTCTGGCACGTATTTCAAAGGAAAGATGCGTTGAAATAATGCAGGAAACGAAAAAAGTGGCAACCACAGCTGTTTGCATTAAATTCAAGCGGACTTTCGCGTACCTAAAACACAGGCCGTCGTGGAGAGGGCTTTGCCGTCGCTTACGCGTTGAATGTGTTGAAATTTTGGGACGAGTGCAAAGAGCGGCAACCGGAGCTGTAGATGTTAGCACAAGTGGCCCTTGGTGTGCCAGCCACACAAGTCAGCGTTGAGAGGTCATTTTCGGCACTCAAGTTCGTTTTGTCAGAGCAGCGGTCTCGCTTATCGGCGAGTACACATGATGACCTGCTGCTTCTGAAATCGTGTGCCCCCCCCCTGACAAAAATTCGGGATTGAAACTTGAGGAAAAATAAATACCAAGTTTTTGTTGTGTCCGTGCTTCGAAACTTCTTGCGACTTACCTCATAGTCACATTGTGGCTTTGGGACGTAAAAACCCAACAATTATTATTGCATTTTTATGTATTAGTTCAGTATCTTTTGCTGTTTTTAAAAGATACTTTTAATATTAAGTATTTTGTTCGTTTTTCTTATTGAAAAAGAAAACGTTATGAACCGTTACGGAACGCTTTTTTTTTTGTTCCGGAACGAAAACGGAACGGAACTTTTTCTGTGGAACGAAACGGAAACCGGAACGAAAAACATTTCGTTCCGACACCCTGGCTACCTTAAGAAGTTTCCTTACATGATAGCGCGTCTCGCCGATCTGCCTACGATTGGGCACCGGCCACTCACGTTATCTATGTCTGAATGTTAATTAGGTGATCGCCGCAACCTGGTCGCTAATGCATGCCACTTATATTATTAATAGGTCTTTTGTATACGGGTCTTGGTCCGCGCTACCCGCTTCCTCGAAAAATCCGGCATGCATTCACAAAGCTTCTTTTGCGTCAGTATTTCCCCAATGAATCGACAGAACTCGGTCACTTACTCAGACGCCTTTCATGGTAGAGAAGGCATGGTAGCTATACGATCGCCACTTCGATCGCAAATGGCGAGGGCTATTTACATAATAGTAGCACTAACGAATGCCCCAGCGGGCAGCACATAGGAATCTTCTTTTTTTTTTATGAGCACTTTTGTGGTAGCTTTTATCAAATACACTTCCAAGAAGCTACGGCGCTTCTTAGGAATAGTGCTTGTCTATCTGGATTGTGAAATGTCTGTAAAAGTTATTTCCCTTTCTTTCTTTTTTGTTGTACAGAGAGCAACATTATTTTTACAGCGTAAAAGGTGCTCTGCTGTCTTTCTCATGAGGACGTGCCGTTGTTAGTTGTTTTTTTTATATAATACAGGGGGCCTCTAGCATAGGCCGCACCTAGCCAAAGCCTATTTAATATTGTTTCTACTGATCTGCTAACCTTAAGAGCAATATAAAATACAGAAGGGATCAATTAATATCGAAGAATTGGGAGTTCTACGCTATTTGCGAACCAGGTTTCTCTGGACAAACTGCTGCATAGATTATTTTTTTAAAGAAGCGTCACGCATCACTCGCACTAGATCTATCTATCTATCTATCTATCTATCTATCTATCTATCTATCTATCTATCTATCTATCTATCTATCTATCTATCTATCTATCTATCTATCTATCTATCTATCTATCTATCTATCTATCTATCTATCTATCTATCTATCTATCTATGAGCATGTTCTCTCGCCCGTTTCATTGGCGAGAGAACATGCATTGGCGAGAGAACATGCTCATAGAGAACATGCCAATATACTGCACTCAGAGAACATGCTCAGAGAGCATGCCAATATACTGCACTCGAGAAAAATTGTACGATTAAATCCTCGTGGGAACCGCGTAGTCTTCTTGCATGACAAAAGCATGCAAAAGTAGAGGCAGCAAACGATCAAGGCATCGTCCGTAAAATGATTGCGCGCATGAGTGACTAATTCTACGAGGGCGGATGGATCTCCGTGCCAACGAAGTCGGCAGTTGGCATCGTGTGGCGAGCAGTCGCGCCCTGTTACTGAACCACGCCTTCCAGGAATCATGCTGTGTTATCAGTGTCGTGGCCTTTATCCCGCATACGAGGCTGTGGTTTTCGCTCTATTGGCTCCTCGTCCTTATTCATAAGCACCTAATGTCACCTCCGAGCGGAGTACGAAGCATGCAAATTGCGACTCTGTAAACTGCTGTTGGCACGTGCTACAGTGGTGATCAGAAGAAGCCGAAGAAGGAAAAAAATGAAAAGGTCTTGGTTTATATGTTGAGACACTGGCACCGTTGAGCTAGCACCACTGGATAGGTAGCACACGTTATACAACGGCAGCGGTGAACGAATAGTTAAAATGCATTCCCAAGGCTAAGAGAAGCAGAATGGGTAATGGTTCTGGATGAAAGATAGCCTCCAGTTATCGTTCATTTGTTAAGTTTTCTTTCTCGTTATGTTATCTGGCTGGATGTCCAGAAAGCACAAGGCCAGTACTAGACTACTGCTCATTAGGAGATGCACGAAAGGCTCTGGCAGTTGCATTGAGTTGCATGCGATCACAAGAAAGGAAAAAAAAAAAGTAGCAATGATAAAGCGCTCAACAAGTGAAAGGTTTCACTGTGTAGCGTTACTGTCTATAAAAAAAATAATAATCGAGAGAGTGCCAGTACATTGAGAACGTCTATAGAATGCGACAAAATCGGCGCCATCTTATCATCACTGTCTGCGAAACGCGATCGTCAAGATTTTTTTCCACGAAAAGTAATGCGAAATAAATTACATTTTCTACGAAGCAAAGTCAAGGAAATGAGAATTCACGCTTGTGTACGTTCGGGAAGACCTGGTCACGGTGCTGTATTAAAGTTGGCCACTGAGATGTGAAAGGTTCACTGTAGAGGTTACAAACGAGCATTTCATGAACAAAAAAAAAATCTAAGCTATCACTATGTTCAATTAACATATCGCGCTGTCGCCGGCCGTTCCCTCTAACGGATCACGCAAGCTGTTAGTTAATTAAAGAAAATATTTAAATAGCGGATTTCATTATAACTACGCACTTTCCACATCAGCGAGTGCGGATAGAATGATACATTGCCGCACTCCCGCTGACGATACACGAAAGAACATGCACAATGTAATGACCAACAACTCCGTTAAACCTGAATTTATTCGTTAACCCTGAATTTCGCTCAGGAGGCGCGAAACCTGCTGAGCGAAAAGATCGTTATGTGTCACGCATCGCAAGCAATTTTCTTGTCAATAGCTTGACGCAGCTAGGCTTGTGCTCACGAAAAATTCTTGAGCTAGGTTTGTCCTGACAGAACACTTTAGCCCGTCCTCCCACTGGACTTGTCATGGCCGAGCAAGTCTAGCCAACGGCAAAGAGCAATTGCGAACGACTTGCTTTCTAAACTCGTTCAGTAGGTGCATCTGCGAGCATTTACCTTCGATACATTAAGGGGGCTGGTAGAGTCACTACAGTCAAATCCGAATATAACGAACTCGGATGAAGCGAAGTATGCTCTATATCGAACGCTCGTAGCTCCCCTATGATTGTGCGTAAATATGCATTTTTCATAACGAGCCACATTGGACACATCGAACATGAAGCGCGCGATCGGTCACCAAAAAGCCGTCAACGCGCTCTTCTGCCAGCCCTGGGTAGTCCTTTTCGATGCAGCCGCACCATCCGACCCGCCCTACCGCGCCTTTAGCCAGCCTGTTTGGCGGCCGCCGACCATGCAGTGTGCTGCGACGATACAGGGCAGGAGCTGGAGTTTACTGAAATGATTTTGCGTGTCGAAATTCCAATCCTGATTGACGGGTGCTCAATGAAGTATATCCAGAAGAAAATCGCTGCCTACCGCAAATAGGCGTACTTTTCTGTGCAATAAATGACTTTTGGTGTAATTATTCCCGGTGAGTGGTATGGTTGTTCTTCGTATGGTTTTCTTCGTCTCACTGATCACAACATTGCGTTTTACGAACCGGCTGCTGGAATTCGTTGAAAGCGGGTTCGGCTATTTCAGAATGCTTGATATATCGAAAAAATTCCGGAAAATTATGCTGTTTGTTATAACCGCCTTGAACTGCCTCACTCACTTTCACTCAAGAGGGGTAATGCGGTCTAGACTTGGTCAGGCCACATACAGTCAGATAGACACATCAAGGACATGTCAGTACGTGGCTCTGGTCCTGGCTATACACAGCCTCAGAAAGGAGTTGCCGTTTGTGCCAAGAAAAGAGTAAATTTTCAAGCAAAGGAGGTTGTAGAAGGAGACCTTGTCGTGGTGACCTTGTTACGGCGAGGTGAAGAACTCGTCCTCTCTTCCCACCTTCTCCTCCTTCCTGCTTCTCTTCTTCGTTCCTTTTGGGAGCCGAGCTCCTCCAGCTAGCATTGCTGCTGCGAAGAAGGATGGACGGAAGCCTTCCCTCTATCTGCCCGCCGTCGCGTTGTCGACTTGAAAGAGACCGGCCTTTCACACAAACACAACACGAGACTTTATATACGAGACAGATAGTACATAACACATTGACAGACAGTAAGGTGACTTAGCTTCGGTTGGTAGAACCTAGGTGAAGCCATCGGTTGGTAGGGCCTAGCGGTGGGACCGTCGCTCCAATTCGGCAGAGCCGACCAGTGCATAGCACCTCTCCAGCGACTTCAACCACCGCCCGGACTCGTACTAGATGTCCCCTCTAGTACTATCCGCGCCCGAACCCCGGTGGGGAGGACCTTGGTGGAACGATCGCCTCCATTCGACAGAGCCGACCCCAGTGCATCGCACTGCTCCTGCGACCGTAACCACCACCCGGAGTGGTGCTAGATGTACTCTCTAGCGCTATCCACTCCGTCCTCGCCAACCTTCGGGCTACCCTCCAACCTACTGCTTACCTTCAGCCTTTCCAACCTCCGCTTCCAGTCCTGCTTCCAGTCTCTGGCTTCCGATCTCCCTCCCAGGCAAAAGGGGCCACCTTTATATACACCGGTTACTCCACCCCTCAACCTCTCACAACCAATCACAAACGGCGATTTACACCCCGACGCCGCTGTAACCAATGACAACCGTGAACAACACATTGGGTACGCTTGCTGCCCACCACGCTGCGGGGGAGGCAGTGAGGGAAGGAAACAGTAATTCCCAACAAAACAGGTACGATTCTACAATCTTGCCTTGAGTAACGCCACGCTTCATAACAGCACATGGAAACACGCAAAAGCGAACGCTTCTGATGCCATTTCCGTTGGAGGCTTCGACGTTTTCCCACATCTACGATCGTATTTTTAGTATCGCAAGCATCATATACGTACATACGTATACGCACAACCGAAGAAAAGTAGTTTTGAGTACTTGTGTGCACGTGTACAGGAAACTAGCTTGCCTCGAGGGAGTTGTACAGCACAGTCGTAACCACCGCCCCTAGTTTTGGTCTTTCGTATAGAGCCGTGTTCATGATGCGGAACGCTTTTAATGTCAAGCAGGAGCTGCCCCACTGGCACACTCTCACACTTAACTCGCGGCGTCAACAGCGGCAGCACCCAGATTACTGGAAAAGTTATTAGCGCTGCTCGGAGTGTGGAGTTATTATGGAGAGTCCGAGTGAAAACGAAATATACCAATAGTCGTTTAGGGGAGAAAACCACCGGAAAAGGATGTTATTATCTTGGTTGTTATTTTTTGGCTGGAAGTTAACCGCAGCCTCTCCGTTTCATAGCTTTAACGATACAAATAAAACAAGAGGCGATCGTTCTGTCTAATGGTAATGGCGTCATTAACTATTGGCACGGCCCATTTGGCCTCTCCATGTCGTAATTCCCGCTCCTTGCGGATTCGCGAAATGGGCCTCGGACAGCGCCAACGGGGCTGGGCTGCTTCGCAGAAACAGCGGTTCCGGGGTTCTTAGGTGAGTACGTAATATTTGCTGCTTTGCTGTAACTACTCTTGCTCCCTCTAATTCGATCGATCGATTTATTGTGAAGCATTAAATAATCAATTCAATGTCTGATAAGATGAAGAGTGACTGAATTATTGATTTGTCAAACATGACGACAACGGCTAACAGTGAGTGAGTGAGTGAGTGAGTGAGTGAGTGAGTGAGTGAGTGAGTGAGTGAGTGAGTGAGTGAGTGAGTGAGTGAGTGAGTGAGTGAGTGAGTGAGTGAGTGAGTACACAGTTTGCATACTGTTGCAATTCCTATATATTCACAGTAAGTTTTCTCCAGACAGACCATTACTGTATCCTCCTTCCTCCAAGAAAAAGAACTGACAGGACATACACATTTTTAGCGTGGGTATGCCTAGACATCGTGTAGAGCTACCTTACACCAGGAGCTCAGCCCATCCCATCTCAGCAATTGCACGAACATTAATAATTGAGGAGACAGCGTGGAGTGACAGGAGTATTTGCAGCTTGTCATATCCGCCTGTCTGTAATGTGAAGGAACAAGGGAAATGCATACGGGTTCCTCATTAAGAACGCCTCCCAGTTCACGAAAAATTTGTCCTGGTACGGAATTCGAACCCAGGACCAACGCCTTTCTCGGTCAGCCAAACTATCGTGCTTGCAAACTATATAGGAGGCCGCCGGATCACAACGCGAGGACGAAGTCTCGAAGCAGAGGCACACTGAATACGACATAACAGAGGGACGGTAGAGTGAGCGCTGCGGAATGAGGTTTTTCCTTGTACGCATTCCGTACCCTCGTAATCTTTTTCTTTGACAGCTAAGCTTTCTTTCTGGAAAATACTTCAGTGTTTTTTTTTTGCTTTTTTTCCTTGCATCATCTTGCTGGAAATTTGTAGGTGCAATTTTCTTCCTTCGGTAAACTTTCCTGAACTCTACTTCCGCGAAACTGATTTACTATGCCAGAGTTACGCCGATCTTGTGCAATTCACGCAATTGCTCTGCCAGTTACAGTTTTACGCCTCTGAGTGTCTTACCCGATTAAAGTATAATTGCTTACTCGACAGCTTGTGACTCCAGTAATACGCTATACTTTGTAGTCATGCATAGGTGCTTCCTGTTTCGCTTCTCTGCTCAATTCTTACGCGGGTGGTCCCCTCTGAGGACTGTTGCCCCATGCGCTGCCCCTTGCATTTTTGCCTAATTAACATCAGTAACATTATTATCTTCAACAAACTGAAATTGAAATCAGGGCCCGTATTCACGAAAACAACTTACGACAAAAAAGCTCTTAAGAGAAAATTTTAGCCAATGCCGCTGCTGGACATATCATTAGAGACGCTTCCCGACCAATGGCAAAAAGCACTTACGAAAGAGAAGTTTTGTGAATTCGGCCCCAGTTCTTTAAGCTGCCTTTGCTGGTTAGGCATCATGACAGCGCTGTAAATATTGTGCTTCCTTACAGACACATGCCAGTGATGCTCCGAGTTCCGCGCAAACAAAAAGCGAACAAGACCTATAGCATTCATAACGGACTGGTTAACATGCTTCAGGCTCTGAATTCATGAAGGTTTTTCTTCTTTAAGAGCTCTTCGTCAATAACCAGCTTGCACAAACAGTTATCGCGGCCCAATAACGTTTCTATATCTAACAGCGTAAAGTTGCGGACGAATTCCTACCCTTCCCGCGTCTGCAGCTTTCTGACAGAGTAATCTTCTTCGCAATCCTGGAGACTTTAGCCATGGTGCGACACCGCTACAAGAAATTTGCTTGCTGAATTTTTTCGGCACTATGGGGCCTATACCGTAAAACGGAATACGAAATACTACACTCTTAAAAAAAAGGTAGTAGAAAAGCTAGTAACGGGACCAGTTACTACCGTTTTGGCACCATTACTACATTTTTTTGTCACTTACTAGCTTAGATGTATGCTAGAGGTAGTAAATGTCAGGGGTAGTAACTGTGACTACATGCGTACGTATCAGGTTAGTAAATGTACTACCTCCACTGGCAGTAGTATATTATGCTGTAATTGTGATAGGCGTACGCGGAATTTAGACAAACTATAAGTGATTTGATTATGTTTGAATAAAAGTCGCATGCAGCGGTGGTTGCATACGTATACGGAAACAGAAAAATACAAGAATCTCAATCCAAAATGTTGAATACTTATCCGAATCTACTTCTGCTTACCGGAACAACGAGAGCGTCCTTAAGTAAGGACCTATATCGCGTAGAAGGTTTCATCTTCCGTGTGCGGCAGTGTGTGCTGTCGTTTCTGGTTCGAACATGTTTCTAAGCTGTCACCTAAATATTTCTATGTGCAGCGTATTCGCATGGCTAATCACATGAAGTAATTAGCAATCGTTAATTGGTGTAACACGATGTAATTAGTCAGCACCAATCAGCGTGACCGGACAATGCCTTACGGCGCTCATTTTTATTTGATCTTAATCTTTTTGCAATACAGTCCACCTGATATGGCAACGTAAAAAGCAAATATAAACCGAATTATAATAAGCCCAATAAAAGATTGCCATGGTAGTAAAGTTACTACCTTTGGTTACTACCCATACCTAGAGCTAGTAACTGCAGGTAGTAAATGACATGGTAGTAAAGTTACTACCTTGCCGTTTACTACCTGCAGTTACTGCTTAGGTAGTCAATGTTGTGACAAGCATTTACTACCTCAAAGTTAGTAAGTAGCACTACCTTTTTTTTAAGAGTGTATTCCGTGCTGATCCTTCCTGATTGGTGAATTCTGCCTTGACAGGCATAACCGACCAATCCCCGACCACTCTCAATTCCCTAATCGGCCACTCCTGCCTTGACGATCAGAATTGACTAATAAGGGAGGAGCAAGACGGAATAGTATTCAGCATTCCGTTTTACGACATAGGCCCCTACTTATTGGAACGGGCAACCGACGTTGTTTCTCGGACACTTAGACCTTTCACAGCCAATAGCGTTTGCAGCGCGCGCAGGCCTGGCTTTAGCGAGCGTATCTGCGTATCAGTTGCGCAGGGAAAGAAAGCCCACACACTGCAGCTATAGCGCATGCAGTGGGCGTTACAAACGGCGAGCTCACGCTAGCTGCTGCCTGACCCAGACGACGAACTCTTCCTTTTCGCGGCGCGGCGTAAGCTGCTCAACTCAGAGGCTTGGCGAATTAACTACCACTCGTGCTTTTTATTTCTTCGTCATTTTGTTTTTTCCTTCACGGCCGTCGCCGCCACGCTGCTGCCTCTGTGCCCGCGCCGCTGCTGGAGCCCGCATTAATTGTCTCCCAGCGTAATCACCTCTGCTGCCCCCCCTCACTTCTTTCTCGCTCACTGGCTGATTTCGAACTACGCCTCGAGGCAGCCGAGCCGAGGCGTCAGTTGATTGTGCCGCGCTGCGCGTGCGCTGATTGCGCGTGCGAAGAGTTTCGGCAACACAGAGAACTGAACACGCTGAGGGCACCGGCACACCGAAGTAATTCAGGCGGAACAAACTCATGTTGTGTCTATGTGGGACCGCCGAGTGGTAAGGTGGTTATGCTGCTCGGCGGCTGACCCGAAGGTTCGATCCCAGGCCCGACGGTTACGTTTTCGATGCAGGCGAAAATGCCATAGAGGTCACTCAGCGTTTTCGGTGAACGTTAAAGAACCGTAGGTAGCCGTAATTTCTGCGAACGTGGGGCACACTACTATGGTGTCCAATAGCGATGTCATGGTTTTGGTACGTAAAAACGCAGCAATTATTACTATCTAGGCATTGGCGAGAGCATAATCGGATTGAGATTGAACAAACGAACTGTTGCTGTTAATAACAGCAGATATCCGAATTTAGCCAGTATTAACCAACATTTTCCACCATTTGGCAAACACTAGTAACCACTTTGCAACATATGGTAACACAAGTCAACATTAATGTCCATAACCGTTTAACGCAAGCATTCATTTCGTCATCGTTAGTCGACGTGAGTTGGGATCCAGCCACTAGGTAGCCTCCCGTTAACAAGACATAGCGGTACCAGCCTAGATCTGCCTATATCAAGCCAACGCAAACGACCATATGGCCAACATCACTCGGTTTTAGTCACGATTTCGCAAACAAAAACATTGCTTTAGCCAATAGTGACAGATGTTAGTTACAATTAAGCCAACAACATCTAATTTTAGCCAATGATAAACAGCGGTACAGCGGCTGGCGTTACACGAGTAAGGACGATGATCAAGTACTTTGCCCCTTACCGTTGATCACCACCGCTTACCACCGTTCACCTTCCCACATAACGTGGAGAGTGAAAAAAAGGAGGAGGGAAGAGGAAGGATTGTCTACGTTATTTTCTCGCACGTAAAGAACGATGGAAGCGTGAGCGCGCGGCAACTAGAAGCACTATCCTATGCACGAGGCACGACACAAAAATTGCGATCCCATCCATCGTCGCGTAGCGATAGGTGGTGCCTCGCGCCGACGCAATGATCGACGCTCATTCCGTTCGAGGAGAGCGCGATCTCCGCGTATGTACCAACGCCGATGGAAGTCGTGAACTCATCTAAATTCAAAGAGTCGATCGTGAGCGCATTTTGTCTTCCACGAGTGCTGCATCGTTAGATCCCAGGCGCGAGCGCTTATTGCCAGACTTATAACACCACTCGTTACGTGGTGCTATAGTACCCGTCTGTTCTCCCGTAGTGTTAATTGTCTGTCCGTGCTTATTAAGCGCAGTACTCCTCTCGTTATGAGTGAAAGCGACTGTTACGATGGCGTCACCTAATCGCTGTAACGTATTTCGTTGCGTGATGTCAAAACCATTTCCGCGTTTATTTCACTTCTTTTCTTTTTCATGTAAATACGATTGTAAAGTATAAGCTAAAGAATTTGGGCGACATGATGTAGCTAGAGAAAGTACTAAGGTGAAAGTACTAAAGATGTTTTCTCGGATCATTTTGACGCCATAATGTTGGTGAACCGGAAATAACTAAAGGCAAGATGTTCGTTCTGTCAGTTGTCAAGAAGATGCGGCGCCGTCATTACCTTAAGTAATGTCAGAACATTACTAAAAACTACAAAACGAAGTTTTGGCATTATTCATCTGCGCTCTTGATAATCTACAGGACGAATGTGACGGGACATGCCTCCGCTCACAAAGAGTCGCAAGGTTCGATCTTAAGCGAACATAGTGTGAGAGGTACCGACACGATAAGCATCGTAAAAAAAAAATTGTAGAAACTTAAGTTTCACTTATAAGAGTGCCACGCGATAGCATATGACGAGCGCCATCTGGATGATGTTTACACGAGTAACCTACCCGGGCCAACACCTCCTCTATAGGTGGCGCTGCCCTAGTGCGCAGCTGTCGGTATGATAGAAATGCTGAAAAGGGGGTTCGTATTTGAGTTTTCTTGTAACAGAATTGTGTTCCCGTACATTCAAATTACATTCCGGTCTGTCATGTTTTGTTTAGAGAAATTCAGTTTTGTTCACTAACGCATCTGCGTCACGGCGGGGGGCCTGCATGGTCGCGGTGGTTCGGGATTATTTTTTCCGCCACGGACCCACAGGCCAGATTTTCTGCGACAGGAGCTTTTTCAAGGTGTCACGTTAAGACTGCATACACGCAGAAGTCACGAACTCAGCGGAAGCGTGCATGGAGCTATTAACCGTTACAGTAAGGCTAATTGGTACGTATCACAGTTCCTTGCTTGACGTCCGTTTAAATCGTCCTTGGTTTTGAATTCCTCAGTTTTGACTTTCGGTTGTGATCCCCGCTATGAGTGGCCGGTCTCGAGCTTTAAGCCACTAAAGCTTGCGAGGGGGACATTGCTGTCTGTTATCGCTCAATATCGAGACTTATTTTGAATCTGCTCACACCACAATTTCTTTGACGGGGTATTGTGCACGAGTTCACCCTTTGCCGTCAGCTCGAAGAGATTCCACAATCTCACCACGAACGCAAGAGGCACAACTAAAGATCACAGCTGTTCAACTTGTCAGCGACACCACTACATCACATCGAATTAAACATTCCTCGCACGAGCGGATTATCACTCATTTCAGAAAAGCACACACCTTTTTCATTTGAGCCTATCGCACGGGAGCGCATGCACTCTGCAGATACACAATCGAACGCGTCACTAATGCACGCACCACTTCCACCCCCCCTCCCCTTTCGACTCCTCCCGAATTCACTCTCGTCTCGAGCCTGCAGGAGTGCCAGCGGCTCGCTTTGTCCAGCCCTCGGGCTCGCGCTTAGGCACGCAAGCATGCGTGCATGCAACAACAGCGTATAGCTGCAGCGCCATCGACGAAACAGCAGCAGCAGTGGCGGAGAGGTAGTCAAAGCAAAAGCGCCAGACCGCCCATAGGCCCGACTATACAGTGCGCATTCGCTTGGCAGCCGCCGCGTGTGGCTGTGCGTCCGTCTCCCTTCCTTCAAAAGCAGCAGCAGCAAGCGGACCCCAGCACGCAGTGGCGCTTCTCTTTTTCTCCTCCGCTTGGCAAGTCGGTCGGTCGTCTTCGGCGCGCCAGCGAGAAGAACGAACGGACTGTACGAAATTGGGCACCATCTATCAGCGGAGGCCCTAATTTATTCGGGTGTATCCCAAATGGGCCGCATGCTCGGGTTCCTCTCTCGTGCCTGACCCCTTCCTACTACTTCGTCTTCGGCTTCTTCTTCTTCTTCTCCTCGCCACAGCCGCCCCGAGTCGCACCCCGAACACAATGGGAGCGGCTGGCTGGCTTCTGACCATGCCCCGCGGGTGGTGGCTGCTTGTCCTGGGCCTGTGCGTGCGTGAGCTCGGGGACTGGCAGGCAGGCCCTGCCATGCCCGCGTGCCACCCATCGATTCTGCTGCGCGTGCACGCGTGCGACGATCGCGTCCAGGAAGAACAAAAGAACGGGGAACTCCTAATACAGCCTATATACCGGCAGTACACAGCCTGCCTTATAAGGAGGCAGTGTGCCTCCTTATAAGGTGGTTGGGGGGGTTCGAGGTGGGGTGCGTGCGCGACACGGAACCCCGCTTCTCCACAGACCAGGAGCGCCGGGCTAGACACACACGAAAGATATACACGCGCTATAGCTGTTGCTTTTACAGCGGCTCGCGTTTGGGGTTAATGGGAGCGTCAGTTCGGTAGCCGCGGTGCTCTCCTATAGAGTTTCTTTGGGAACGAAGTCGCGCGTGTGTGCGGGCAACGGTACGAGAGACGCGCGCCATGAATCATTTCCATTATATGCTGCTACGGTTATAACGCGAGTCCCGTCGATGGAGTTAGGTGGGGTGGCACGCACCGTGGTGCAAAGTCGTGTTTGCCCGTATACAACAGGCGGCTGGCCGGCCGGCCGGCCGTGCGTCGTCCTTCACCTGCACAATACCTGCTCACGGACTTCTTTATCAAGGCTCGTGTGACGAGACACCCATTGTTGTGGCGATATCTCGCCCTTATCCGCAGCCTTGTTCGTGCGGAATGGAGCTTGACTTTCAATTACAAGCGGTATAATGGGTCTTCAGTCAGTTAGTTTTCTTGTCTGTGCGTTTGTTTCGTTTGTTGTTCAATGAGTGGCTGCTCGCGGTGACCACATGCAACAACAGACTTAACATGGCCTCCGAAACAGGTCCGGCACACTGCCTCTGCGATTGGCTCGTCACGAAACGTAATGGACAATCGAAAAAGCACGCCTGATGGCATAGATACACAGTACTACAATAATTGAGTCTCGCACCATCACTTCTTATAGGCGCATGTTAGGCGTCTTAGGCGCACGAACCCGAGAAGACAGTGACCTTGTCAGCTGCATTGCTTTAATAATAATAATTTCTGGGGTATACGTCCCTAAACCACGGTATGATTATGAGAGACGCCGTAGTGGAGGGCTCAGGAAATTTCGACCGCCTGGGGTTCGTTAACGTGGACAGACATCGCACACTACTCGGGCCTCTACCATATTGCCTCCATCGAAATGCGGTCGCCGCGGCCGGGATTCAATCCCGCGACTTCCGGGTCAACAGTGACATGCCACAGCGCACTTCACTGTTGCAACTAACCGCCAGCAAGGCGGCGGATGGTTGCATTGCTTTGAACTTCGGCAAGAACGACAAAGATTAAGTGAAATCTGTGCGTCTGACTCTCATTCAGTATCACTGACTGAAATCAAGTTAAATGAAGTGATTTGTTAGTGCCCTGTAGCCGCGGTTTTCTTGTTCGAACCAGTCTTCGAATATTATAACCAGGCAAGTGACGCAGGTACTGGACAAAGTGCTGGTTATTCTTCACTTGCCGGAACCATCCGTACAATGCGCGTGTTCGTGAAGTTCATCGTGGATTTAGTTCATCGCCAATGTTCATCCGTTTACACCGACACTGTGAAGTTTCTAGCAGCTTGCGCTACCAAAAACCTCACAAGGTTGGTGCAGAAGAAGGCATAGAGGGAGACACACACACACATCTTCTAATTTCTTCTAATTTGTCATCTTATATACGTAACCTTTCCATCAGCACGTACGTGCTTGCGCTAACAAATATTTCACAAGATGCACGTCAACCAACTTTCCCACATCGCCATTCTACTCTTACACCCCGCTCCCCCCTCTTCTATCCATATCATTCTATCATATCCAGTCTTCTATTCATATCATGATACCCCGTCATTACGAACAGCCGCTTCGGTGCTTGACAGCCTTAGAATTCCGCACACGACCATTGCACCAGAAGCTACTCAAGGCACAGTTGAAGTTCTTACGCTTTAAAAGCCAATCAGGGATCGCACAATTCCCCTAGATCTCCCCCGTCTTCTCTCTTCATTTTCTATCCATTCACTTTACTTCTTCGATATTTTTTCTGTCTTACCCCAAATTTACAATGTGGGGGCAGCTAAACACAAATCTTTCCTTCTAATTAACTCGCTCACCTTTCCTCTTTTGCTTATCTATCTCTATCTCCCTGTCCACGCCTCTCCGGCATTCCTTTTACTTCAATGTGGAGTAGCGAGTCTGAATCCTTTTCTTGACGCTGAACTTCTCACCTTCCATCACGGCTGCGATAGCGAAACGAGACGAGTGACAACGCCGCTGTGAGTTCTGTTCAAAATCGATTAACCTATCGATGAATCGTCTCTATATCGTCCTCTCGTCTGCGGACACTAATAGCATGTTTGAGGAGTATGCTGTTAGAAAAAGAAGGAAGGGAACGCAGCTAGAATGATAAGACTCGCTTCCAGTTTGCTACCCTGTGCTGGGGGAAGCGATATAGGGGTAAAAGAGAATGGAAGGAAAAGAGAGAGACAGAGAGCACTAATCGCTAGCATGTACGCTTGTGTGAGCATATCGTCTACAGGTTGTCACAGAGACCCGTAGACTGAAAGTTTCGTTTCAAATTGCCTCTTTCTTGACCTTGTCCTGTTTCGCGTAACGATATGCTTAATCATGTTTCGTGATATAATTAGACCATTTTGTCTTGTACTTAGCTGATGGTGGCCTACGGCACCGTAAACGAAGTACAAGGCAGAAAATGAACAGAGAAGAGTAAGGAATTGTCTCTGAAACAAAGGAAGACAGTAAGTACATTAGCTGCACGGAAGTCAGAAAAGAAAAGGAAAGAAAAGAAAATCGAGGGCATCCGAGATAGGCGGTGGCTCGCCCTCGTTATTTACAACTGGGTGCACTCTCATCCGAGCGAGCGAATGTGTGCGTGGCCTGTCGTCCTTGCTCAGGTCTGACGATTCGGTCCCTCCTTGGGTGCTGCTGCTCGCTGAGCGCATACGCAGGGCGCACTTCTCGTTTGCATTGCGTGCGTGGTGTGTCCTGCTAGTTCCTCGGCAGGAAGGGCTCGATGATCTTTCCGGTGCACTGACCAGCCCGCCATGACAACAGGATGGACGAGTCGAACGCTTTTTGTCTTTAGAGTTGCTGTAGGTCTCTTCCGGTTCTCACTTGAGGGGCAGAGCACCGTAGGACCGCGATGGGGTCCCAAAGCGTTGTATTAGCGTAGTGGGGGCGTCAGCCAACCCACTATAACACTTCGAAGCGAAGGTTAAAACGTTTCTTCTTCAAATATTTAGTTATATGCTGGGAATCAGTGAGAGAACACACCTAAAGGAACTGTTCTGCATTTCGAAGCCCAGAAGTCTTACCGTATAGAAATAAGTTTACACCGGCCCAAGAATGTGCGTGTTCGCTAGTTTGTTTGTTTTACTTTTTTTTTTTTTGGAACATACGTAGCCGCATGGAACAAGCTGCCTGAAGAGCAAGTGCGTTAGAAAAATGATGAGTTGCTAAGCTATGCTGCGAACACCCTACTGTCACGCACAAGGGCACTGCGGGGTCATTCGTAAATTAATAAATAAAATAAGATAGCTAGGTTGAGCTCTCAGCGGAGGTGTGGCGTGACATAGCATCTCAAGGATCTGCCACTCACGAAGTATGGGATAAACCTGTGGTTATGTGGCCTGACAAGCTTCTTTCGCTTCTCTATCATCTATCCACTAATTCTTAAGCTTTGATCACTCACCACTTGGCACGGCAGCAGGTGTTATACAGTCACGACATCTGGTTTCCACGTATCATTGCAGATAATACGCGCGTAGAGATATGACTCTCACTCGCATGACTCAAATAAACGCAAAACTTACGCACAAAAGAATGATAAACAGTCGCTATACAAGGGTTGTCCAACGCAGTACCTATTGAACCAATAGGAACACCACGACTGAAACGAACTCCTCAGGATGTCCGAAAGTTGGCTGCACTGACATTTTTAATCACCGTCGACCCTTCACCAGAGTCGGATCCATCGTTGCATATACTCAGGCTTTCTCTTTTTGTTTGGGCTGAGCTTCCGTTCGTGATCTTACGGTTCGACTTCATTGTTTCGAGCACGGAGCCGTTGAAGGTATCTCCAAGAGTGATGACACTCGCGAAGTTAACCTTTTCCCACAAGCACATAGAAGCCGCGAGAGTCCGGCAGTACACACGTGCTACGAACCGCACCCTACGCGGAAAAGTCCATTACAGACCGGCTGACCTCATGGCTCCGCGCCGTCAGAGGAGGAAAGAAAGGCCATCTTTCACTTCGACTTGGAAGAAAGAGAGAAGAAAAGAGGACGATTAATGGGTGCATTGTAAAAACGCACTGGTCGAGGAGCAAGAAGAAAAAAAAAAGGAATGTTTCCCACACTTCCTTCGCAACAGCGCTACCAATTGTGTAAGCTGTGCTGCATACATTCCAAAAGGCGGGCTGCGCCACAGAGGTATAACAACGTGCCAGCAGCTAACACAAAGTTGAACATGAGCGAACCAAGCTGCGCTCCAACTGTTGACCTTGCTCCGAAGCAATGAATAATAGAAGTGCATAGTTATTGCCATCGGAATTACGTTTTCTCTATTTTTTTTCTCTCGCTCATTTTTCACGATAGTTTGTTGTGACGTAAATGATACGCGCGCTTGATGCTTCGCACACGACTTCTTGCCCACTTCAGTACGCCCGTATCTTATCTACCTTTTTTTTTGCTATTCTTTTTATTTTTGTCACATAGTTTCCATGCACGCCTTTTGTTCTTAACCCTGGTTTGGAGCGCCTGGTTCTGTTCTAGCCTTTCTTTATTGCATCCGAGCGTGACACAGGGTTCTGGTATCAACAGCACCGATCTGCTTTTAGCGTCTGCTCTCGAAGCGCGTGGTTACAATGACCCCTGCCGTTTCGGTAAGCACGAAAAGAAAGGGCTAGAGACGAAAATAAAAGACGGGAACACACGAACGCCATGGTGAACAACAAGAACAAAACGTCCAGAACAAATGAGGCACGTAATTGGCGTAATGGCTACCGTCCTCCTAATTGCATGCGTGAACCGGAGGTTCTGTGCGTGCGGCTAATTCTCGGGCTAATCGGTTAGCCCAACGGATTGTTTACGCTGATCTCGCGTGCTTTTTTTTTGGAGGGAAAGGGGTGGGCCAAAAAGCCTAATCCTGTCGGGACGCACGCTTGAGCTGGTCAGTGCCGCCTCTCATTTATCGCGCGTCGATCACGCCTAAGTCTGGGGTCGCTTTTTCCCAGCTTTTTGCTTCCTTTCGTTCCAGTGGTGTCTACCGATCGGCGGCTTCGATTGCTTTGTACTTCATACCCACGGCACCGCTAACGACACTGCAATTGCCTCTAGAAGCCTGGGAAAGAAAATTTCGGGCCCTTTGTTCTAACTGCGGCCGGTCGCAAAGAGCATTCTTGAACAGATCGAGCACACTTTGCTTGCACGATTGATGTACGAGCGTATAGCTGAAGGCACGAAGCAACGTTTACAGACTGAATATAGGTTTTACAGCCGTTGTTTTTAAATATATTTCAATTGTATATTACTCCCTCTGCCAAGGGTATTATCATTACGTTTATCATCGTGTTTATTTCAGCAGCATTGGCAAGGAATTTGCACCTTTTTTGTTGCACGATGTTTGATCCCGTGAGTGCACGACGCCGTTGCTTTTTTGTTTGTTTGTTGTCGTTGTTCTTGTATACCACTATAACAACTTTGCGCTTACGCAACGTCATGATGTAATTAGAGTCGTCGCAACTTACGTTTGGCAACAGTTTTGCCGTACATGAAGAAATTTCTGCGTAGTGCCTTTGGAATGGACGACCCTACAGCTTGAACCACCAAAGATCTGGTGCAGTTCAGGCATACGTTTCATTCGTGTGAGAGAGAAACAGCTGCAACTCGTCTCAGAAAGCGAAAACTTTTACGAAATTGCTGAGTTTGGTTTAGCTTTAGTGTATATTTGCCACGGCCATGTTGCACCGCACGAAACGAACAAGGGAAATACAAGCTTAATACACCCACAGGCAAGTTCAAAGAACGACCTTCAGAAGATATTCCAGCTCACCTATTCAAAAATGCTTACTGACAATTTTTTTTCTTTTAAGAACATTAGTTTTTAGATACACATGATCTGAATAACGTTACATTGTGTTTGCCATGCGACACAGAATCTCCGAAGTTACAAAAGCAAGAAAATATATATAATAAATAAATAAGTAATAATAAATAAAGTTAGGGAAATTATTCATTGCGATAATACAATTTCGTTCCAACGACTTCAACGCTTCTTTGGAGACGCCGACATAAGTAAAAATAATTTTTTGAATATTGCATGCCAAATCCGTGGTATGACTGTGACGCATCCCGTTGTGAGCAAGACCGGGTCAATTTTCACCACCCGAGGCACCTAAATCTATGTACACGGATGTCCTTTATTGCATTTCGTCCAAATCTAAGAGTCCCGCCTCGGCCCCGGCAGGCTGCTGGGGTCGAGGCTGGACTCTTAGATTTGCGAGTGCTGACTGAACCACGTCGTGTGTGTAGAGTGCGTCATACCCGACTGCCCCCCCCCCCATTCGAAGGCCTCGTCGTAACGACCAACATGAAACTAATTTTTCATTCTTTTCAATTTTTCAGGTTTCACTAACATCCAAGTAAGTGAAGAGAGATAGCGATCGCCAGAAAAACGCTTGCTACACGAACAGCACACATTTGCACGACTTTTCGTCGTTAAAACAAGTCATATATTCCACTGCCGAGTAGACACGACCATGAAACTGTCAAAATAAAATGTATGTTCTTTTTCTCTCCGTATGGGCTGCACGTGCTTGCTACTAAATAATGAAGGGTCGAACGTCACCCGCCCAGGCACGTACGCGATAAGTATGCGTTAGAGTCGCTTATTCCCACCAGCTGTCTGGCACGTTAGCGTTACGTCGCCCACTCGCGTGACCTTTGGCAAGCGCGCAACGCCGCTCGCGGTGGATTCGCACGTTGTAAAACAGTATCAGTTAAATGCCTCGCCGCCCACCTAAGCAGTACGTGATCTCGCCAAGACGATTTGGCACGCGCGCTTGTAAAACCGACGTAACCTTGTCGCGACATTCCTTTCTTGTTTTGACGCTGCGTGGTTATGTATACACGGAAGGGACAGATCGAAAGTTATTTTTCTTTCTCGCGGAGCGATAACGATAGTAAACACTTTGCGCAGTTTTTCTTACGAATATCGTGTTTATTACAGCCCCGCTTCGATCAACAAGCGTCGATCGATCAACAAGCATACCTAACAGACTCAAGCGCATATAGCAACGAGCACATAAGGTGTCTGGTACAAGATGGCGTCACGAAAAGGAGGCGTGGAAGCACCTTGAAAAGCTAAGAAAGGTACCAGTGCTGTTTCAGGATACGAGAACAGTACAATGATATGCCTCCTCCAATTGCAGTTCCTGTGTGTGTAGAGATTCATCGATTGATTGATCTCTGTGGTTTTACGTCTCAAAACCACGGTATAATTATGAGAGACGCCGTAGTGGAGGGCTCCGGAAATTTTGACCACCTGGGATTCGTTAACGTACACTGGCATCGCACAGTACGCGGGCTTCAAGATTTTGCGTCCATAGAAATGCAGCCGCCGCGGCCGGGATTCGATCCTGCGACCCTCGGATCAGCAGCCGAGTACCATAGCAACTAGATCACCGTGGCGGGGCGATGTGTGTTGTGTGTGTAGAGAGAGAGTGAGAGAGAGAGATGGCGAAAGGCAGTGAGGTTAACTAGGAGAGAAACACAGTTTGCTACCCTGCACTATGGTGCACTTGGTATATATAGGAGAAGCTTATAAAGCACTGCGAAGAAGGCACGTGAGACCACGCTTTGAAGGAAACCCGGCACTTAATGGTCCCTCAATTTGTTTCGACATGGGCATGTTCCACGAGTACAGGTCAGTGAGTTGGCTGCATGCATTCGCGTTCTCTTGAAACGCGCAATGCCATATGAAGCAGCCGTCGCGGTTTACTGCACGCTAAATAAGGACTTAAAAAAATATATGAGGACAGATTAAAAAAAATAGAGTGAACTCGTGTCCCTGCACCAGCAACAACCTCTACGCCTACGACAAAACACAGCCTAAGCAAGCGAGCATATTAATTAAGATTCTCGTCAGAAAACTGCTCGCATGACACCGCAAGTGTTCAGTGTATTTTCCCGCTCAGACAACTCACCATCAATCGGAAATTTCGCGTCCACAGCGCGTACTTGGAAAGCACAACTAAATATGAATGGGAGTCATCGGCAGTCTGCGCAACAAGACGGCACACAAGAAAAGGAGAGAGGGCAACACAGGCGCAACTAACTATGCATGGCTGGGAAGGCCCACTGTCGACTCAGCAGACCAGGCTTGGGCCACTCAAGCCGCGGGAGCCACTATAGATCCCCATTTCCCCATTGAAGGGCACCACTCGAGACTGAACCATGCCCTGCAGATTCTTATATCAGTAATGTTCCCACTATACTATAATGCATTTGCGCTTGCTTTGCATTGATGCTTCGTCGAGATCTGGCTTACGCTACCTGTGCTCTAGATGCTTAGGCGAAGAGGCGAACATATATCCACCTGCTAATACATTTTGCCACCTGACAATATATACTTGAACAATTCGTCACTGGCACGCTGTGTTCACAACTGTCTCGTAGATGCACAACTTCAATAAGACAACCGTGTGAACACGTATATTGTCGGCCACACGGCGACTCCCCCGATGGTCAAAGCACCGCTATATCTCAACAACAACTATTTTGGCGCCGAACGATCAAAACACGCGCGGCAAAAACGACAAATACGATCTCGAAGGCCAAGTCGGGCGTCACGATAGCTCGACCTTTTCTCGCGGCACTGCCTTTGTGGAGCACGACTCTATCCCATATAAGCCTGTCGATTGCGACGCGACCTTGGCACTTTACGCTCCCGCCGCCGCCTTGAGTTCGATCCAAGAGCGGTCGGTGGCATGGCATGCGCTGCGGGCGGGCGAGCGAATCAATGTTGGTGATGACGGGTACGGTAACGGCACTTGGCACTAATGGAAACTATGAATAACGGCGATCAAAACCAGTGGGAGCCCAGCTAAGCGTGGTCGGTTTTCGTTTCGTGCTTCTCGCTTTATTTAGTTGTGATTTAAGGGTTTAAAGGTTATTATTGATGGCAACGAATGTGGCTAGTGGCGTGTTGCTAAAGGACCGAGACAAAACGAGCCTTGGATAGAAGCCAATGCCGAGAAGCAATGACTGTACAATTACAACACTGCACCGTAGGCCATGAATTTGCGAGTTTGGTCATTTCTGGCAGGAATAAACTTTGTGGCTACACTGTCAGTACAGCGAGCACTGCTTTCGTGAGTGAGGATGGGAAAAGATCTGGTTTAGTCCAACTGCGCCAACCAAGTTCCACCGACACTCCTCACTTCCCTTTTTTAACTATAGAATAAGGAAACTTACGCCGTTTCTTGAGGAAAATCTGTTTTTAATATATGCTTTCAAAACTTGAGCTTTGTGTGGCTAAGAGACGCTTGGCACAATATGATGTAATATATCAACAGTATAGTGTGAGTGGTATCGTTTCTACGTGTATAGATTTCAATTGATGGGCTGTATTTGGACTTACTATCTTTTCGGTTCACTTCCAAACGGAATGCGAGTCCTTCACCGAGAAGAAAAGAGAATTAAACGAAATATATGTAAACGATCCACGAACTGTGATTCATTATGCATAGGGGCCTGTAAGAGTTCATTGTTGTCGGTGTACGGCCCAAGTTAGGCGGTCACCAATTCATTTTGAAGTCACACGCATTAAATAAATAAATAAATAAATAAATAAATAAATAAATAAATAAATAAATAAATAAATAAATAAATAAATGTTATGCCGGCATGCGCAATGAGCTAATCGGAACCGCAGAGTGATCCGTTTCGGCAACGAAGACTCAATTTTTTCCACAACACGCTTTTCACGTCACTGAGAGTTATGAAGCTCTCGAGTTCTGAAGCAACATTTATGATCATTTTTTACTGCACGAACATTTCTTCATTCTACATGTATCATCACAATCCGTCGTCATCTTAACAACAATACCATCGCAGTGGCGAAGTATCACGGTTGGTTCTCAGTTCTGTTTGTTCTTACTTTTCTTGGGTATGGAGGAAGAAGGGGTAGTGGAGAGGAGGTGAAAGTGACATGAAAAGCAAGGTGATGTGATATTGCGACAATTACTGTGCACGTCATAACGACACAAAACTAAAAAAAAAACGCACAATGGTACTGTGAAGTCTTGTCACGTTGCCCAAAATTTCATCGTGGACGTGCTAAAGCCAGTCAGCATCGTGCATGATTAGTGCTTGGCAAGGAGAGCCCCTTGAAAATTCGCGCGTTCCACCGAATAACGTGGAGAACTTCGAGTCGATATAACTGAGCCGTGGCAATATTGGGTAAGTCTGCAGGGTGTGTCCGTAATTTCTTCCTCGTTGGCACCGCCTTAGATGGAAGTGGCAAAAACAAGCGTTACACCGGTACCCACCCACACGTCGTAACACTGCCAAGCCCTGATTACCGCTGTGGACACCACAAAAAAAAAACATCCTCTTCAGAAGTAATTGCACGCGTAGTGTGTGTGTGTGTGTGTGCCCTTCCCATTTCACGACGCTCGCGTTAACTGGCCATCTGCACGTTTTACCCGGATATAACGAACACAGATATAAGAAAGCACATATCTAAAAGGAAGTGCGGATTCATACAGACTCAGCGGCCTTGCCAGCGTCGCGTTGCCCTATGCAAGTGGGACTCCCGTAGCGGCAAACGACTACAAATCTACGGCATCGTCCTCTGAATCACTGCGACCCCCCCTCGTTTATTCTCAGGATAAGCTGTCGAGGAGGGCGGCGGGTAAGGCAGGCTCGGCGCACCCTAATTCGAAAGCCATCCTAAGGCCGTTCCAAATCCTGCGGCAAGGCAGTCGCGCTAATTAACGCCGCCACGCTTCGGTCCCGTTCCTCTTTTACTTATTCTTATATGTTCCTTTCCTCGTCGCGTATTTCGGTGGCTGCTGCGATTCCCAAAAGCAGGAAGTGTGCTCCCTCAACCACCACTATAGCCGGCGCCGTCGACAACAACGACAACAGAAAAATGACGTTAAAGTAAAGTAAAGAAAGAAACTGCGCAGGATATATTTACGTGGCCGCTTCGCCGCGCCGTCGCCGCTTCAAGTTGATCGTTGTCAGCGCAAATTTCTTCCTCACAATCGAAATGCCCCGAAACGTTTATTGCGCGCGGTGAACGACCGCGAGCAACTCTATATAGAGAGCTGGCTCAACGAGGCTATACGTCTGGGAAAAAAAGTCCGAAATTTATAAACAAAGGGCCCCCGTGTAAAATCTTTTCTTCTTCAGATGACACGGAGCGCTAGACCGCTCGAGCGGCAAGAATCACTGAACGATCTCGGTTATATGGACGCAATATTCGGCCGGTTTTGCCGTCATCCACTTCTCCCCCTTTACAACCGTCCTCCTCCTGTGCCTCTTTAGCACGCCATCAAGGCAAGGTTTTGCGGAGATAATTTAGCCGCTCGACAAAGACGAATAAAGAGGACACATTCCGTGTTAGTCGAAGGATTAAGACGAAGCGGCGCGAGGGCTTGAGGGCCGGGGCGGTGAACCAACCGAACCGAGCGACATGTTCCCGGCCGAGGGACAGGTCCAACGAGTGGTCAAGCCCCGCTGTCCACACGACGGAAAGAAGAGACGCTGGTCCGAGCCTGACAGAACATTAATAATTAATGGGCGCTAACGTCCGCCCGTACACCCCGTTCCAGAATACACGCACGCGCAGGAGTTGCTGCTGATGCAGCAGCTCCCGACTGCGTCGTGTGGCTTGGCTTGTCTTAGCTGCGCTGAGCCACACGCTTCCTATCGTCTTCCTTCCTTATTCGGCGGCGCGCCCTTTCTTGACTATATCTGTTGACATTTATTTCTCTCTCCTGTGTTCTATTTCTTGACCTCTCGCGATTTTTGCTTCCTTTTCTCAATCGCCGTCTTCTTATTTTCTTCGTTATGCCTACATGGTCCTTCGACTCGTCGCGGAAACGTGTCCTACACCCCAACCCCCTCCCCTCCGCCCCACATCATCCATCCGCGGCGAGGAAGTCGACAGTGCCTCGCACCATCTTTGCTCAGTGTGTGCGCCCATAGGTGCATCAGAGTGGTGACGTGATCTCTATTACTATACAAAACGGTGCAGCGCCGAAAAATTCAGCACTGTTGATATCACCCAAGCGAGATAGCGATCCACAAAGGTAGTCCCCGATAAGCAAAGGGTCGTGGTTGTCAAGGTGCGTCTATGTGTCCCATCTCTTCTTGCTCTGACCGTGCAGTTGTGGTAATAGAAGCATATATGCAGTGCACAGAAGCAGCAGCAGCAGTTCGAAATTCGTTCGCAGCACTCCTTAAAAGCTGCGAGCACGTCAAGGAAGTTCAGTAGGTCATTCCGAACTGGCTTCCGCAGTTATATTCATCAAAATCTGTCTATATGACAGTTCATTGTCCACGGTTGTATGAGCTTACGTAATATGCACTTCGTACCAGAGCAGTGGTATATGCATAACATGACACGTTTCAATTACTTCGAAATTGTTCACATTTGTGATGTCCAGCCAAGACTTCACTGAGGTGGCTATAGTGAACATATTTGTACATTGCACCTTGTATTTCGTTAGACTACTACAGAACATTTTCCTAGTATGGGCTGTCAGATAAAAAGGGCAGCAGCCCATCGCGCATTGTTCATAAATCCGCGCCGGTTCCTCTAATTTACTCCCCAATGAACTTACGTCAAATGTACGCCACAAAGTCACTGCACGAAATTAGGCGTAGAACGTGCAGGAGCCGAGCAGCGGCCAACGTCCTGCCTCTGGTGAAACTCCTCCCTCAGTCCTCTTTCTCCATCGCTCGTTCACTTATATCTGACCCGACTCGCTCGCGATGACTGCTTCCTATCACGCGTCCTCGGCCACGACGCCGGACGCTTGATGGACCCTTTTTCTTCTTCTTCTTCGCCCCGTCGCTTCTTGCTGCGAGGCGTGTCTCCATGCAGCTGCGAGCAAGCGACGATGCCACCTGGTCGCCTCTTGGTCCTCTCGCACGTCTTCTTCCTCCACGCCTTCATGGACGTTCGTGCCGTCTCCGCACCGACGCGATTCTCGGTCCAGATAACGCTCGACGAAGAGCGCGCGCGAGAGCGCAGTGTGTTATCCTTTTTTCTTTTGGATTTCCCGTCATTGGCCCGCGGAAGGATCACTGCCCCGTGGCCACGACGTTATACTCTCACCACCGCCCGCCGCTGCAGCGACTCCCCTTTGACTCCTTTTTTCGGGGCACGTTTTTCTTGCTTCGCCGTGTATCGTGCTCGGGTATCATGCGCTTCGTGAACCGCTGCTCTCTATGTGCGTTCCTTTCGAACGTTACGCCCTAAACGACGAGCCTCGTTAGGGCACGGAAGAAGCCGCCAGGCAGGCGGAAGTTGTCGCCGCGTGCTCTCGTGTGGGGGGCTTCGCTAACCGCAGAGGTTGGGCGTGATAGCGCTCCTGGGTATATCGGCGCGCACAGTAGCCGCGGCAGCGCCGATGGTATAGGCGCGCTGCGAGTCAACTCAATAGGTAAGTGCCTCCCTCTCCCACACTTCGCTCGCCTATAGCCATCCAGCTCAACAAGCCAGCAATCGCCGGGTGTTCCGAGATGCACCCGCGCTGAGTATGAAGAAGCAAAGGAGGTCCAACGGCGTGGTACAAACAACAACATGTTACGGCTCCGCACGAAGAGGACTATGCTACAGCACCGTGTACATGCAGCACGCAGCCTGACAAGCACCGATGGGCCACTTAATCGGCGGCAGAAGGGGAGGGGAGTGGCGCGGTGGCCGAAGATTTCGATCTGACATTGAGACGCGCTGATCAGCCTTTGCGAACCGACGGAGGAGCACCCGCATACGGCGGCAGCTGAGAAAGCGCACTCCCCTAGCACTAACGTAAAAGACGTGGACTGTTGAGTTCGTGCTCCTGCGAGAGAGAGCGAGCGATAGCGGCCGGCGCTCATAGCCACGGAGCGAAGGCCCGGCAGTGTTCAGTGTTTTCGGGAGAGTGGTGGTGTAGCCAGCGGTTCAGCCGGCGACGCTGCTCTACATTGAGCGGCAACCGAACGAGCTCGATCTCAGACGGCCTTCCTTCAGGGGGTCCAGGAGCGCGGAGGACGTTCCCCCACTCTGCCGCCGGCCACACCGTCGTCTTGGCACACGCGAGTGTGCGTACCGTGTTCCTCGCTCCCTCCCTTCTACGGGACAGGGAGCTCACACATGCACGCGCGCGCGAGAGAAGAGCGAAGTCACGATCCGGCGTGCTTTGCTCAACGGCAGCGGTAGCAGTATAACTGAGGCCGGGAATGATCTATATAGAGGAAGTCTATCTCCCCCTCCCTTGCAACCTTCTCTCTGTAAGGCCGGTGCTCGCGTTCCGTTAAAAAGGGGCAGCGTCTTCGGCCAAGAGCGATGCCTGCCTACCTGCCTGCCTGCCTAGCTTGACTTCTGAGAGACGACTTAACCGTACGCTGATTGTTTGTCTTCTTTCTTAGTTCCTCACTTGCTTCTTTTGTCCCCGCCTTTCTACTTATTTCGTTGTTTCGTTCTCTCCCTCTTTGCTCTTGTTTGAAGAGAGTTCGGCGCGAGACGAGGTACGGATGTTCGGTGGCGAGGCACGCGTTTCCCTTGTGCTCTCGGCAGCAGGTAGCGCAGCCACCGTTGCAGCAGCTCCCGCGCTCGTTGTAGCCGCGTGTGGACATAATGCGTGTTTGGCTTCCTGGGTGCCATTAGAACGGGAGAGAAGAGATTGTTTGGGGAGATAGACGAGACAGAAAACGTGTTGCCTCCGAGGCAGGTAGCTAGGCCGGCATCGTCGTGAAGTCAGCTTCCCCCCCTCCGCCTCGGCTCGACACGGCAGCACTGCTCAGGCAAGCGTGGCCCCAACTGTAAGGGGATGACGATGCATCGTGCCTCCTCGGTCAGCAACTAACTGTTCGGGAAAAAAAGAAAAATATATTGCGAACGAAAGGAAACAAGTAAGGGAAGGATGGCAAGAAAAGAAAATCAGCTGTCACGATCTGGAGCGGGCCGTTTTGTCGTACGCTTCGCCGACTCGCTAATGTGCTCGGGTTTCATCTGGTCTCTCGCCCTCGGCTTTTTATTGCTTGCTCGCCGGCACGGTCAAACGATCGCCGCGGAGCGGAATAACATCTGCTTTGAGATTTTGCTTCGCCGCCGCGCTTTCGTACTTGTCGCGACGAGTATCAAGGGGGGCTTCATATAGTTTCCAATCTAGGCTCTTGGTGAGCAAGAGCACCTGTAGACCTACACTGTGTGCTTTTACGCGGACGCCATCCGTTATGTTGAGATTTTTTCCAGTTGACTATTAGGCGAAACGTACGTCGGCTCTCACGGGCGTCGGCTGCTGAACTTATGCTACCTCGCCCTAACATAGAACGGGCTTTCGTTGTTTCAGCTTCCCTAATCATTCAGTGACAGATAGTGACAGCGTCGTGACAATGTCCCTGTGGATTCGTTGGACAGTGACATACTAGCAATGACATTGACTGTTATCGCAGACTCTTATCCTTTTTTCATGCATCATGTCCCCTTCCTGCACTCCCAAGAACATTCATGGTAGACAACTGGAGTCAACCTTCGTGAGTCTTTATTTACCTTTACCTTCCCTAACTTTGCTCCAACCACTCCTACGTGACTGACAGCGAAGGGCTTACGTATTACAGTGAGATGAAGCAAGCAATGGCCATCTCTTTGTGTACTCCTCCGTGCGCTCATCGTATGAAGAAGCGCATCTCAGCTTTGTCATACGACGAGCGAAGGTTACGATGTGCTAGCTGCCACGCGTCAGAACGATGGAAAACAGAAATCATCATTGATATATAACTTCATTCTCTTTGTGTGTTATAGAAACCATGGCATCGTTCGGCAATGCCAGTAGCGAGGATCAGGTACGAAACAAATACGTTTAGGAACGCTGCAGCATCCCAGCCAGGTGGCTCAGGTACTATGAGGTCACATCTCGTAGCTAAAAATTTCACACTTAGTGAAATATTTCTGTTCTCAAGTTCTCTAAAGGACATTATGCTGTTAGAATAGAACAGGGTTCACATACGCGTCGCTTTCCTTTCGTAAGGGCTGTTCAGCTTTGGCCAACGGCCAACCGGAGAAAAAGAAGTCCTTTAGCACACGAATGTTTTGTGGATACCGGCGCAGATAGGTACACACGACGTTCGTAAACGCCTCGGCCCGCTTGTGTATACGACAAAGGCTGCATTTGTAAGAACCAAGAAATACTGCTTCCAGTTATTTACTTCGCTTGCACTTATTCACCACCTCCATCACGGCCAGTAAAACAATGCCACGCACTTAGGGTTGTGTGTAAATGGGCATACATAAACTCCGTCCCGAATAAGAAAGCGCAGTATCGGACTGGAATACAATTCAAACAAGTTACATGTGCGACAGTATATACGTATATACGGGCATGTTTTCTAGTGCTTCTATCTTGACTGCCGTGACCAGTCTACTCGGTCAACATCACATTCACAAGGACAATGCTTGCGTAGGATACGTGTACCGACTATCGCACATGAGAGTTCACAAACTTGGCCCTTTCGCAAGTTCTCCTGGCATTTATGCGTCTCCTTCGCTAACTAGCTGCCCAGCATCATGATTGCTTGGAATGTGCTCTTAAGAACAATTACAGTGCAGCATGTAAAAATGACATGCTGACAATACATCTGGGTAGGCCAGAAAGATTACAGTGTCCCCATTCCCCCCCCCCCTCCTCCCCCTTTTATTTTTAATTTCCACCCTACAATTTCTCTTTAATGCCCTTTTCCCATTCCAGAGCAGGGTAGCAAACTGAAAGTTTATTTCTGGTTGACCTTCCTGCCTTTACTTCGTACGTCCCTCTATCTCTCTTGAGTAAGTTTTGCCGTACCGCTATAGTAAAAGGCACCATACGAAAGAAGACACACATTGACGGAAATAGTGGGCTGTCTGCTCACGTGCGTTTTCGTTCGTTCTCTATGCGTGACGAGAAAACCTGCCCAACGTAAGAGGTACATATTTAAGGGAATCTCGGATGCAGATTTTAGAGCAGCGATACTGCGGTGCAAAATCCAGATCGTGGCCAGTATTCACAAAAACGCTTAACGCTGAAGAATTCTCGTCTGCGAATACTTCAGCCAGTCCTAGGGCTGGGCATATAATTAGAGAAACCGGTCAGCCAATCACAAACAGCACTTACGAAAGAGCTATTCTGCGAATTCGGTCTCACATTCTTTATTTCTGCCCTTTTGCCTTTGTCTTCCTTCGTTTCTTTATTTTTTCTTTTTGAAATCATATATAAATGCACACAGGTTTCACAGTTTATATACAAAAGCTCGCTTTACTCGATCAACCCCGATACGTCGCTACTAATCGACTGCCAACTGTTTTCCTAATCGACAGACTAAATACCGATGAAGAAGTTATTGATCACGCTTGTACATTGTATCCAAGTGCCGCATGCCGCGAGGCCACGCATTCCTTAAATGGGTCCCATGCGTACAGACACCTCTAACAGTATAAGATACCGCTATCATGCAGACTGCTTAACGAAATGCGCATGCATTATGGACGCACTCGTGCCTCATATAACGCAAGTTGAGGCCGACGGAGGTGAACCACCAGCGGACAGTTTTTGCATGAACTCCCGTTTCGAGACGGAGCGCGTACATAACGGATCGAGCGCGGACAAGTTTCACGCCGAGCGCTCGATCATCGGGGCCGCAGCTCCCGACTAAGAAGCCGCGAGTTCCGAGCCTATATAATATATGTGTGTGTGTGTGCATTCTTCTCCCGCCTATACCTTGAGAAGGGGGCGTCGTAATTGCCAGCGCGCGTGCCGCCAGGTAGATTGCTCAGCTTGCGAGAGCATGGACAACGTGTCCGCTGACCGCTCTTGAGAAGAACAACAGAAGAAAAAAAAAAAGAAATATCGCTGGGGTTGACGACCCGAGTAGAAATGAGGCTTCGTGTATACTTCTTAGTGAAGAAGAAAGAGGTGCATGTAGAAAACGAGGCAAGGTGAGTAGCTTTAGAAGCAAAAGATTAAGACGCCGTCGGGTATACGAAGTTTTGCCCTGTATCCGAGGGACTCTAAGTTGGGACGAAAAGTAGTGTACCAAGCGGTGTACGCCTTCAACACATACGGCAGCACTTCAATAGCGACACTGCTCCGTCGGGCCTCTCGAAGTGTGTGGAAGAGTAAACAACAACAAAATAAAAAAGGAAGAAGAAAGAGAAAAAATTGCAGGTGTGGAGAGTGGGGCAGTGAAGGCTGTATATACAGTATAGCTGTACCGCTACAGCGTGTATGTTTTATGCACGTGTACGGTGGAGCAAGCCGAACATACAAGCACGTATTCCGTATAAGGCTGCCGTGATGTGGCGCCCGAGTTTTGGCTTTTCAGCTCAGTAATCTTTTACTGCCACCATCTTTTCTTTTCTTTCTTTCTTTCTTTCTTTCTTTCTTTCTTTCTTTCTTTCTTTCTTTCTTTCTTTCTTTCTTTCTTTCTTTCTTTCTTTCTTTCTCATTGATTTTCGTGAAGCTCGTTCCCGTCTTTTATCTCATCTGTTCGTTCCTCGGGAAAAAAGATGGAGCAAAACTCGGGAAGCCGACTTGTGCTCGAAAAAGGAGCAACCCCGCGAGGAGAGATCAGTCTTGGTTTTTCTCTGTCTCCCTGTCTCTTCTCTCACTATTTTGCATTTGCTTCCCGACTCGTTGAAAGACGTCCTACCCGAGAATAATTTCCTGTCTGCCTGACGACTGCGGTGAGCTGTAAAGTGTTGCTCCCACCGCAGTCGGGGGCTATAACGAACGCGTATCGGTCCTGCTTATCTTGATGGAACTCTTTATTTTTCTTGTCCAACGCGTTCTATTTTCGTCTAAGTTTGTTCTTTTTCTTTATCCCTTTTTTATTTCACCTTTAAGACTCCCCGACATCTGATGTCCGCTGCAGCACACACAGACGAGGAAAAAAGGGGTACAAAAACAGAGATAACGAAGAGACAACAAATAAGAAGGCTGGAAAGGGGAAGGATGGAGGGTACGGAGCGTCCGCTATCTATCTAATGAGTTGTGAACTTGACGACCGCGGCGCGGTGTTACCTTAATTAATTGCCAAAGGACGCATGCTCAGAAACGGGGTGTGCACTTTTTTCTAACATTTTCCATCATTTCCTGTTCTTTTCAGTGCATTCACTTAAGACGCCGGTTCCTTTTTACGGACTCATTTCCTTCTTTCTGCCTTATCAAGGCACCTCTCTCTCTGTCACTCTCTCTCTCTCTCTCACTCGCTTGCTCTGTCTTTATCTCTTCTGGGTTGGTTTATTCGTTCACCGGTATTTAATTTATGGCCTCTCTCGCATTACCATGCCTTGGCAGTAGTCTTGTGTCGCTCTCCTCCGGTCCGTGTGTGTATGCTCTTATCAGTTCCCGGTCCTTGATTCCTCGGGAATCGCTCGCAAAACACGAGGAAGTGACGGCGACGCGCCTGCACACTGCGCGGCTCGATTAAATAACGCGCCCTTATCACGATTCCAAACTCCTCTTGCTCGTATACGAACCTTCCCTTGCTTTTTTTTTTCTAATCTTTCCTTCTCCCACTCTTTCCAGTTTCTCGAGGGAACAAGAGCGGAAAGATAACGCGTGCGTGAGCTGTGGAATTCCTCTGCCTCTAATACCTCTTTCGTATGCTCGATTTTAGTTTTTCCTATTTTATGGCTTGCTTAATCATTTTTGTCTTATTTATTTACGTTCTCCATGCCTGCGTTGTGTACTTCTGAGCAGCTCAGGCAGGCAATTCTTTCCGTTAGCTTGGAAATTTTGCAAGTGTTAAGACTTTTAAGAGCTATGAAATGCATTTCTTGACTTGATTTCCTGACTTTCTCCAAATTAACAAAGAAGATTGGCCTTTTGGCTGCTTTGTTGGTGATGTAAGGGTTCAACCACCACATTTATATAGGTTTGTGGGGTCTTACGTGGAAAATCCGCGATATGAGTAAGAGGCACGCTGTGCTGGAGGGTTGTGGAAATTTTGGTTACCCGGCTTTCTTTAACATTTACTCATAACGCACAGCACACTGAGCCTCTAACACTTTCGCCTCTCGCGAAAATGCCACCGTCACGGCCTGGATTCTTTCGATATATAGAGGACGAGGCAATAATTTGATTTCTGCTTTTCTGTTTTGACTACAGAGACATTCATGTTAAAATGACTCCAAGTATCAGTGCCGCGTCGGCAATCGTTCGAATACTATGTAGTTAGGATTTGAACAGGTCAGATGCGGCCGCCAACTGCTCTGCGGTGTATAGTTGGTTGCTGTCACTCACTCACTCACTCACTCACTCACTCACTCACTCACTCACTCACTCACTCACTCACTCACTCACTCACTCACTCACTCACTCACTCACTCACTCACTCACTCACTCACTCACTCACTCACTCACTCACTCACTCGGCGGTTTCAGGGACCGCTTATACTTTGGGACGGGCCCAAGGGATGTGGCGTACTCATTACATTTGTAATGAGGCGTACTCAATACAAAGAGCAGAGAAAATTTGTTGAAGTAATGCGGGGCGCACGGTGTGTACGTAGGTCTCAGTGGGAACACGTGTTTGCTCTGTGTTACCCCAACGACATTGCGTGTTTTCGCGAAAGTTTGGTGCGGCGGCAGGTACGGCAGTTGAGTTGGACGTGTGGTAGAGGGAGAGAGAGGCAAATGAGAGAAAGGCGGGGAGGTTAGCAAGAATTAAAGCATCCGGCTTGCCACCCTGGAGGAAGTGAGGAAGACAGAGATTTTCAAAAAGTGCGATGACAGTTGAGGTAGGTATTCAGGAGCCGAATTCACAAAAGTTTCTTGGGATCGGTCTAATGCCTTCTCTAATAACACGCCCAGCTTCAAGATTGGCTGAGATATTCTCTTACGGACTATTTTGTCTGAATACGTTTTTGTGAATACGGGTCCAGATTGTCTGTTCTGATAGCGTGCTGTCGTCAAAGCCAGCCAACATAGCCGTTAGCGGGAGCTTAGGCTCGCTGTAGCGAGTATCCAGCGGGCATAGAGTTCTGCAAGCAGCGCTATCGTCCATACCGATTCGGAAGGCGAATGTGGTGTTGTAGAACGGCTTTATAATCAAAGGGGCACTATCTAATGAAAGAGCCTCGTAAATCTTTTCCTTCATAAGTGCCCATTGTCGCTGGTCATCCGCCTCCGATAGTGATATGTCCAGCATCACCATTGGCTGGCTTCTCCTGCGAACACTTCTGACGTAGGGTGATGTGAAAACTGCAGACCCTGTTCTAGTGGCGCCCGGATGGCATGAGATAGGGAAATCAGCACGTAATGCGCGCTTATTCCTTGCGAAAATACTCGCCGTATGATGACAACAGCACTTTGTTACTTACGAGCTTTTCGGCAATGGACGCATTGGTTCTAATTACGACAGCATCCTCATGAATCGCTAAAAAAACGCGCGATTCTCTTGTGCGAGCTGCAAACAGTCGCGGTGGCAATGGCTGTACTCCTCCGCTCCGAACGGGCTCACGATGCGCAGAAATAGCGATACGAACCACGAAGCGCACAGTGTAAGCAAATAACTCGAATCGTTTACGTTGTATATAAATGAAAGCACCGACAGACCCTCCACAAACAGAACGCAACATTCTAATCCACTGTTTTCAGTGACGCGGCCTGACCGCCATCTCATCGTAGAAACCCGGCTATTTTCTGAAATGAAGTTGCGTACTACACTTAGTAGGGGCAGTACACAACCTTTAAAGTCTCCTTCCCTGCGCAGCACTTCTCGGTCTCCCCCAACTTAAAAACGCACGATGCGTACTAAGCGCGTTACGGAACTAAAAGCTAAAGAAACATAAACTGTACTATAGAAGATGTTAAGGGTTTTACAAGGTATCAACGATATTACAGCGCATGTATTTTATACTAGATAGATACGTAACCATCCTAATGGTTAATGAAAAAAATTGTGGAACCCTTGAGCTTCGCCTTAGAGAGTTTAACGCGATAGCAATGCCTGGCCCCGTTCTCATCGCTCTCTCTTCAGCTTGCCATTCTCTTCAGTAGACTAGCCACGTAATTGTCATGACAGCACTTGGTAGAAAGTGAGAGTTACTTGGGTTACTGCGTGGCCTCCCTCGTCAGCTTGCGCCATTTGACATTGATGCTCCATCAAAACTCGCCGATGAAGAAGGCACCGTTATAACTGAGACTTGAGATACATAGTTGGTAATGGTTCATCTTGAACCATTACCAACCATATATTCCGAAAGAAGAAAACGCACGGGACAGGGGCTGTCTACTTCTTTGTCTGCATTTCGCGTAGCGCTGCACCCACCTCGATACCGAGCGAGTAGCGAATCGCACCCCAGAGCGAGTGATCGCAGGTTCAATTCCCCGGTCGCGGAGGTTTTCGTTCTTTTCATTTATTTGCGCCTACCTCTAATTTTCGCTCGCGGACAACACTGCTTTTTCGCTCACAACCAACGACGCCGACACCGACACCGGAATTTCTCCGAAATGAGCTCTTCATGCTGTCGCGTTAATAATCAATGATCATTCGGTTGAAGTGGCATCCCGTGTCGCTGATGCCCGCTTTGAATACGTTGGTATGAACCGCACGAAAGAAAGAAAGAAAGAAAGAAAGAAAGAAAGAAAGAAAGAAGAAAGAAAGAAAGAAAGAAAGAAAGAAAGAAAATCACGTATGACTCCTACCCCGCACTGTAGAGACAACAAGGAAGCAGCCGGCCCACACCAATGCCGTAGGGATGGTCGATCAAAATTTTTAATCGATTAATCGTTAATCGTTCATCGATTTAGCCATTCATCGATTAATTGCTTTCGGTGTAATGTTTTAATCGATTAATCGATTAATCGAAATTTTTTATAGGTGCTTGAAAAATGATGCCTTGTTGTTTGAGAAGCGTTGCTTGTGTTTGATAGCGACACAAGTGTTTATCCGACGCGCTAGAGATCACATGCGCACATTAGCGGCTGCGTGAAAATTCGCACTTTCGCCCACTGAACACAGGGAGCCCGTCGTCTTTTGTATGATGTCAAGGATCCAAAATTCCGTGGGTGGTCATGATCCACGGACAATTCGGCAGCAGGTCTCGAAGTCTGCCTACTAGAGCGAACCGAAATTGGAGGCGCTTTCGGCGACCACACTGGTTGGAAAGCCGCACAGGAAACATGCAGTGTGGCCGAGGGCGAGAAAATTCCGAGAAAGGTAAAAAAAAAAAAAAGGAGACGAGGACTAAAGGAAAGTTAACGACGCTCGCTCTTGTAGGGACGGCAACAATTCTCGGTTTGTCCGTTAGACATTGTGGAAGCCCTCGATAATACTATAACCACGAACTGACGTGATCTCTTCCATGAGGTCACTCATGCTAGATTGCACAGCAGCATACCGGTCTCAAACAGGCGATCAGTGCAGGGCATCTGCGGGAAATACAGTGACACGAGTTTTCACTCCCGGCTACAATAAACGGCAGCTGTGCCAGTATACTGCACAGGCCTCACCTGGTCGCCGACTTAACTCGGTGCTACACGCACCTTTTCAGTCGCGCGTACAGCTCGAACTGTGAACGCTGTCTAATGTATCAGAGATTAGAACACATAGTATTTCGCGACTGTCATCCATTTGTGCCACAGCAGTAGACGGCGGCCTCTAGGCTGGCTGACATGGGAGTACAAGCAACGGTTAAAAGCTGTATTTCACCCGAAATGGGCGACCATACAGGATTACCAAATGCTACAAGGTCATTTTTTGAATTGAAATGGATTGGATACGAAACGTTTGGTATACCAATGCGCAAAGTTGCGCATTATGAAAAGCGACTATTAGACTTAAATATAGCTAAAGTGGTTTCTCTCCATTATGCGACTATTAGACCTTTTTCATAATCCTCGAGCGCGTTTCCCTGCACAGCGTATTCGCCCTACTAATGGTGGCCCCTGTCACGTTACAAGTGGAGGCGAGGTCCCAGTTACACGTGCTGGGGTTTGACTACTATGAGTGTTTATGTCAAGAGAGCTGAGTCGACATTTTCCGCGTCATACCACGCTGTTTTGCAGAAATGAATAGCTGCCATAAGTTGGGCTAACCGCATTGCAGGAAAACTAGCATTACTGTTATCAAAGGGTAAAGGCGGACAGCTAGGCTAGTTGGTATCAAGCGTAATGAAATATGATTACTAGCGTCCATGTCCCCTTTGCGCAAGCATTCATGTCTCATTATGCATATACGGATCACTCATTCTTCTCCCCATCATCATGCTTCATCACTATTTTTCCCTTGTTGCGTTGTCCCGAATGTAGAGTAGAAGGCCGGGGCATACTAGATCGGGCCACCCTCTCTACCCTCTAATGTATTATCTCTCTTTCTTTCATTAGTGACAAATTTAATTCGACAAGGAGTAAAATACAACGGCAATAAGAACTGAACCGGTCAAGAAATAAGCAGCGCATATTACAATGTGGCACTTACGCAAGAAGTAAGTAAAATCTGGGAGTTAAATAAAACGGCGTAGGCGACGGAGATCGGCAAGAGTTCATTTCTGTCTCTATGGGGTATGGCCGCCTGCGGCTCCGGGCTCCTTCTACTTGCGCAGAAATATGCGCTCGACATCTGCGTCTCGGCGTCGCGCGCCTCGCAATCATGCGCTCCGGCCAAGGGGCGGTGCTGGTGTTGTGGGGAGGGTGGGGGGCGTAATCAATTAATCGAAGAGCTTTAATCGATTAATTCGATTAATCGAAAGGGCGAAATCGATGACGATTAATCGACTAACCATGTACATTTAATCGATTAATCGATTAATCGTTCATCGATTTTACCATCCCTACAATGCCGAGGTGCGAATGCCACTATTGTTGTTATGTCGGGTTTAACGTCCCAAAACCAGCTCTGATTATGAGAGACGCCGTAGTGGAGGTCTCCGGAAATTTCGACTACCTGGGGTTCTTTAACGTGCGCTGACATCGCACAGCACACGGATCTCAACACTTCGCCTCCATCGAAATGCAGCCGCCGCGGCCGGGATCGAATGCCAGTATGAGGCACTTGAATAAAATATTACGATCGCCTACCATGCTTTTGCTCTTTTCTGCATAAAGGGATTTTTGTTGTCGCGGCCTGCCTGACGTAAAGTGGCCGGTACTATCAGGACATAATAACTCTGCCGTCAATGCCTGCGTCGTTAGGCAGTGTAACTGCGCGGAAGAAAACACGTGCGTGCGCACAGGTGCGAACGTCTCGCTTCCGTTCTTCACTAGACGGCTGCACATTTTCTGCACAAAAGTACCTTACACGCAATCCCAGGTGCTGCGGACTGACTACAGAAAAAAAAAAGCTAGAAATAAAGGTCAGTCAAAAATTAAGAACGAAAGAGAAGAAAAAGAGAACACAAATAAGCGAGCGAATTAGGGAAGGAAGAGAGGAAGAAGGAAATCATTTAAAGGAAAAAAAACGAGAAGTCAGGAAATGAAGAAACAAGGATATACGTAGGAGCTATAGGGAACGAAATAAAGAGGTTAGGAAAGATGGAAAGACAATGGCCGAAAAGGAAAGAAAGAACGAAAGAAAGAAAGAAAATCCGTAATCGGTGCGGCAAAGACAAGCCACGATGCATACTCCGTTTCCTGCGCTCGTTCATTTTCGGCCCCAGTGCGGCAATCGCGGCGCGGGCCGCGCATTCCACACGCCGAGGCCGCCATCGAAAGAAGTAAAAGGTTGTACGAAAAGGGGGAGGGCGTTCTGGAACGGCAGCGACGACGGCGGCGCTTTAATACCGCTACGAGTAATTGCTTTTACTCCGTCTCTGACCAGCAGCGAGCGGCGAGGCGGGACCCGAGCAGCAGCAGTCTTGCCTCTTTCGCCGCCTACGTGGTGTCCGAGCACGTACGTGATTCGTGCCGATTGTCGCTGCTACACCGCACAACCTTCCTCCCTTCCTTACCAGCGCCACGACATAGCCTTGCTCTCCCCCCTTCTTATTGCCTGCCCCGAAAGAATTGCCTTCTACATCTTCAGCCTCCTCCCCCTTCGACGCCACCGCCGACCTACGCACGCCTGCCAGGCCGTGAAGCCCAACTTGATAACGTCTGCTATGTGCTTGCGATTACTGGGCTATTTTCGTTTTGTGTGCACTGCGGTGCGACGTTATTTAATAGGTGAGTTAATTCTTCGCCCCGACATGCGCAAGAGCACAACCCGAGGAATGGAATGTGCTCACCAAAATACCAATTAGGTTGAAATTGCCGTTTCATTTTCTTTCTTTCTTTCTTTCTTTCTTTCTTTCTTTCTTTCTTTCTTTCTTTCTTTCTTTCTTTCTTTCTTTCTCTCCTTCTTTCTTTCTTTCTTTCTTTCTTTCTTTCTTTCTGTGTGACAGTTTGCGTGGGGCCCTCTAAATGACAGTCAGCGCTTGTCGTTTTATACCAACGCAGTGGTGCTGTGGCTTTTTAACTTACAAGAAGTCATAATTTTCGTGTTGTCCGGCATTCTGATCATGTCTACAAAGTGTGCTTCGCTCTTCCTATTTTCTCTTCGCACTTCGTGCATATACACATAGGTTCCACACCCTCCCCCCCACCTTCCACCCCACCCTCCTCTTTAATCTCTGTAGCAGCTGTTTGTGGCGCCCCATTGCGTAAAGTGTGACAACATTCCGAACAAACGCCCACTACGTATGTCTGACTGGAGGCAGCTCCCAGGTGTGAAATGCTCCTAGAGACGCCACGCTGTGCACAGGATGTCATTTTAGCCACATGTAAGGGATGCTTCTTGAGGTTGAGGAGGAGGAGGAGACTAGGATAGAGGCGGATATACTTATATCATGAGTCTCAATCAGGGTTGCCATTGGGCAGATTTGAAAAGTTGCCAGGACTCAATCTTAAAGAAGCCATTTAATCTCAGCGCCAAACTTGTAGCCAAATAGAACATAATTAGCTATGAAAGAGAAAATTAGAATCCACTCGTATGTAGCAGAAGGCTACAAGCGAGAAATCCGTATGGATTTCCTTGTAGCCTTGTGCTGCAAACGGATGGACGCTAATTTTCCCTTTCATAAGACTTTATTCTACCGTGCGGGTTTCCGCAAAACTCATTTGACATAATTAGCTATGTGATAAATATTTTTTTTATTACTGAAGACTAAATATTGTGAATTTGAAGGAGCGAAAACCAAAAGGAAAAGCAATGTCTTTCTCTGTTGATTGGTTTTGAAAGAACTGCTACGTTGTAAATATAAATAAAATGTTACAACTCCAGGGAACCTACACACAGCTTGTCCAAAATAGATGAGACTTCTAGCCAGGGGAATTTTAGAACGCACTATCCAAGAGCTCAATAGAAACGTTAAAAATTTGAGGAGTTTTACCTTTAAGCTGTCAACTGAGAAGTCGATTAGTACTGCTACCGTAATATCAGTCCAGCTTCAAGTAGTTAAATTCAGTTGAAGATACGCAATCCTGCTTCACTTTCTTCCAGGTGTCTCTTTCTGAGAAGTTCACACGCGAACACGCGGGTAGCAGCAGCATTAGAAGCTGGCGTGTAGCTTCAGCATAGATGGCAAGGAGTGTCAGCAGCAAACTAGCAGTCTCCCAATACTCATGTACCTTCGTCGTTCCGTCTGATATTCTGTCGCCCGTTGGTGTGTCTCAATGTGCACCGATTTGTTGTCAGGGGATGAACCTGCACGCGCCACCCCTAAAGCGAAGTAATAATAATAATAATAATAATAATAATAATAATAATAATAATAATAATAATAATAATAATAATAATTTGGAAACAACAAACACTTGTTTTGTGTCTTTGCAATTATGTGCGCAAATATTAAGTAAAGATGGCTATAAGTACGCCAGAATAGAAGTTCAAGGTAGCCAAAAAGTAGCCGCGGAGCCATCCGTAGTTTTCATCGCCGGACGAGGTCAGAAGGTAGCTAATTTTACGCAAAGGCTGTAGCCACCAACTCGGCAACCCTGGCTCAATTTTCTTGCCAGGGTTTAGGACAGTGCTCAAGCTTTTCTTCTTCATGCACTGTCTCCACAAGTCTCCTTTTCGTTCTCTCATTTACTTACCTAAGAGTGAGCCTTCCCGAAGGGCAGACTTACCAAACGCAGAATCATCTTCATAACAACATAACCGTTTCCGGCAGATTGCTGTGTGGGCGCCTAGAGGCCATCTCACCGCAGGACCGGTTTCCTGCAAGGCAAAAACGTGTTCTTTTTGTTGTCGTCGTCGTTTTCGTTGACACGTTCAAAGTCTTATGAAAATTCAATAAAATACTTTTGTGCTTTAAACACTCAAATCTCCTTTTCACGTGTTGTCAATGTTTTTCTTGCAGGCTTGACTTTGTGCTTCCAACAACCGATAAAACTTGGGCGCATACTTACGTGTACTCATCGATGACACGAGTGGCAATATCGGTTCCACAAGGCCGCTTTATTGCTGAGTTGCGTATAGTAAGCACCCATCCTCACCCTCCCCCTACCCCCCTCACGTTTTTGTGTTCACTTGAATGACATCGCTCCCGACGTCTTGATGCATTGCATCACACTGAAGGGTTTTTGAAAATTTCACCGCGACAAGAAAAAGCTATGACCGTCGGACAGCTTCCTGTCCCGCGTTCGTCATTTTTATTACATTTGTAAAACTTATCCCGACTAAGAATAGATTTGTTTTATAGTGGCTACCACCCTACCCACAGTTAGAATCGATGCATGGAAATATTTGACTTATCATTGTGTCTCTAACGGCTATGAATTTCACATTGTTAACTTGGCGCGAGTGACATGTCTCAATGCGTGTCATAATGTCACTTTTGATATGTCGCCCCTTAAAACGTCTTCACAAGTTCGGTGCCGGCGCGCAAGTGGCTGTGATGTTGCTTTGGCTCAGGGTTTATTTATTTATTTATTTATTTATTTATTTATTTATTTATTTATTTATTTATTTTTGTTACCCTCAATCGCCGAAGCATTATAGAGGGGAGCGGGTTACAACATGAAAAACATAAAACAACGAAACAAAACGTGCTATATATACAGGAAACAAGACTAAAGCAAATAACATCTCTACTCGATGAAACACAACAAAACAAACGTAAGAAATATAAAATAAAAGAAACGAACGTACGCACATATCAAGCACCCAGGCAAACAATTTGCCTCTAGAACCTCACATGTTACACCAACGAGACGAAGTTGCTCAGTGCGTTCTCTCTCAACTTAATGTAGCGTTTTTTTAGGGGCGAAGCTCCTTATGCCGTGGGTCGTTCCATCCTTCGTTGTCCCTTGTAGCCACCTCGCGCCGCCGGGAGGCTCGCGCTCGCCCTCGGCGCGTGACTCCCGGCGCGCGAGCTCTCTCACTCTTCCATCTGCTGTCTTGTGAGAGAGAGAGAGAGACAGAGAGAGAGAGAGTGAAAGGCGCGCGTTGACTATGGAAACGCTCTTTCTTCGATGAACGCTGTACCAGCTCGCAAAGAAGGAGAACGCGCCCTCACCCGCGAGAGACAACGTTCGCGCAGGCAGCGTCTTCTAGCGAGTTTCTTGATTGAAAAATACCGACTGCTCGCGCTGGAGAACCGTTCACCGGCCACCCATATATATATCTTTACTTGCAGTGAAGTGCCGGTGGGAGATTTCACTTGTGCGTGGTTGAACCATCACTCTTAGCACGGTAACCTTTAGTTCATTTTATAGGTGCACAAAAATATGAAAATATGCTCCTTTATAAAGGTTAAAAGCACTTTAACCTTTATAAAGGAGCATATTTTCACATTTTGGTGCACCTATAAAATAAATTAAAGGTTACCGTGCTAAGAGTGTAGGATTCGTAGCGTGCGCGTTAAAGGGACAGACAACCACCCAAAACTTGAATTGAGATGAACCCACTGGCGGAAAGATTGTGTGTTGCATTGGCTCAAACGACGCCACTTTTCATCAATAAACACGGGTTTATATTTTTATTTCTTCATGCAAACTCGCGAAAACTGACGTCTGGTAACTCAAGCTGCAAACATACGAACTAGAGTTAGAGTGCGGTCACGTGACCCTCTACCAATTTACGCAACATTTTATCTGTTTATATGTATCGGACGGCATGAAACTTTTGATATTATAAGCTTTTTGTCACTTACAATGTGCAGATAACCCTTCGTTTGTAGCGCGAGTTGCTACTGCACGCTTCTGTCGTCACGTGCGAAAGCGTGGTTTCTGATCTAGCTGGCCTGGCTTGGCTCGACTATGGCCAGAGTGGCGGCGCCGGAGCCCGGCCATTCATGAAGTAGGCGCGGACATGGGAAAGAACGCCTTACAAATACAAGATCCGCCTGGAAAACAATGCCAGCTCGTCCCACCGTCTTTTTATTTCAAAAAATAGTCGAACAGGTCAAAGTGTGGGTGGTTAATCACAGCTACGTTCACTCCTGCGAAAGCAGAACGATGTCCGGAAGCGAGGCGAATTATCGGCATCGCGATCACTTTTCAGTGTTGCTAGAGTGCGCACTCTGCCTTTTTTAGAGGCTTCTCAGATCGAAAAATTCCGTGTGCGAAATATCCACGCGCTTTTGGAAGTAACCGCTGCAGGTGAAAACAGTGCAGGGGGCGAGCTTTCCATTGCGCCATAAAAAGAAGGGTCCTTAAAAATCGGTTGTCAGTCCCTTTAACTAAATTAATCCGGAAATCGGCACGATCTACGATGAACCTCCCGAGCTTCGCCCACTCATCATCATTCACTCCGTGGATATGCGTGGATTTCTTGAATTCTTTTTTTTGTGTTACCTCGTTTCGTCGATGAGCAAATCTGCATAATGCGAAAGGCCGACACCGCTCTTCGAGCACACCCAGACATAAGCTGTATGGTTCATGCGATGCTAGCGCTGAAGGACAGAAGTAGCGAGTGAAAGTAACACAACGCAGTCTTGATCAAATAAACAAACCCGAATCATTCTAAATCAGTGTTATGAGCATTCAAGGGGTTTCCCCTATGCCCATGTTCTCCGATGAGCAAGAACTAGCAAGGAAAAAAAGCCTTGTGCTTCATAGGAATCAATATAACACGAAACTGTAATGTGCTCTCACAGAAGTAGCAGAATGTTTCTTGCACCTCGAGATGCCGTGCGACAGCGGCATCAAAGCACGTCCACTTGCGTGACACTGACGCGACGACGTCGTTGCGAACAGTTTTCTTAGGCGGTGCCACCGCACAAGCCGGCGTGGAGACACCGCTGGGCTGGCTGCTTCTACATTATGCTGGCACTGAGGCGTCGCATGGTAATACGACGCGAAAGACAAGCTGCGTTGTCACCGAGTGCAATCACTACGAGCCTCACGTTGCTAACGACAGCGGCAGCCTCCTCTGCGTTGAGATTACGAAAGCGATAACTATAGGTGTTTTCGGGGGGCAGTGCCATGCTTCAGACTTCGCTTAAGCACTCCTAGATGGCGGCACCGCCTAGGATGCGCGCGCGCGGAGGCGAAGGTACGTAGGAAGAGTGGAAAGGCTGATAAGGAAGGATATGAGGCACGTTTGCATACCTGTCAGCATATGTGGCCGCCGCGGTGGTGTAGCGCTTATGGTTCTCGGCTGTAACCCTGAAAACACGGGTTCGATCCCGGCCGCGGCGGTCGCATTTTCGATGGAAGCGAAAATGCCAGAGGCCCGTAGTGTGCGTTGTCAGCGCACGTTAAAGAATCCCAGGTGGTCAAAATTTCCGGAGCCCTCCACTACGGCTTTTCTCTCCTTTCTATCTCTTTCTGTCCCTTTCCCCTACGCCCGCGGACGCTTAGCCGTGCTCTCTACATGGGCTGCTGAAATTGGCGCCCTTTCCTTAGCCGACCTACAATCATCATCATCATATGCATGAATGGCGCAGTCAGTTCAGCGCCCGGGACCTTTCGCTGGGGGAACAGGCGGTCGCGGGATCGGTTCCAAGTGCGCCAGCCAAAACAGTTTCTGCTGGTTTTTATTTCTCGTTTACATGTGTATACACTACTGCATCATATCCGTTACAGGAAATGACGTATGAGGTCTTGGTGGACCGTGGCATAAAATACTTTCATTTAAAAAAAAAAACGAAGATACGTTGTGTATATTACGGCGCTAGCACACAGCGTAAGTTCGTTGCGGAGCGCCCTAGACCCACCGCCTAATGGCGATGTCCGTAACTTTAAGCAAAAAAACAACAAAAAGAAGAAATCAGACATAAAATTGTCATAAAAAGACGCATTATGAGTTGTATATGATAGTCATAATATCGCAGCGCAAGTTTAATATAGGAAACAACTAGTTGACTGTAAGAATAATTTATGAAAATAACCATAATCATGTCGAGGTATCACGGGATTGGACACGCAGGTAATGAGCCACACGTAAAGAAAGAAAGAAAGAAAGAAAGAAAGAAAGAAAGAAAGAAAGAAAGAAAGAAAGAAAGAAAGAAAGAAAGAAAGAAAAGTCACGTGTGGCATATATACGAATTGGATATAGGGGTGTAAGCCGGTCCACCTCCGTCACGCTAGCGGCTAGCGCCATTTATGACACTTAAGTAAAAATTGCGGTGGCCTGAAATTTTCATAACTCGCGTTAAAGAGGCCTGCGTCCCACATCGAACGTTCGAGCAAACTCTTAGTGCGATAAAGCACCACCTGGAGGATTTTTCTTCCACCTTATCCTCCCCGAGCCATTATGGCTGTGTGGCTGTGCATAGAGGTATGTTTACTCGCAGCGAGTAATGCAACGAGCAAACACTCTCTTATCGATCGTCCTGGAAGAGTTCGCGATTAGCTTCCGAGGAAGTCACCGCGATTCCGGCCGCAGCGGCGGCGTTTTGATACGCATTAATTGCTACCGCATCGATGCCGTTAATGAAAGGGTGTACACAAAGCGATTAATCTTCGACATAAAGAACAAAGCGCTTCTTCTCGCCCTGCGAACGGCCATGGCATGAGGATCAGCACTCGAGTATGCGCAGGCGTAACGGCGGCAGGTGTTTTGGCGAAAGCGAAGAGAATCTAAAGTAACAGAACAAAGAGAAAGAAGCTAAAGACCAAAAAGAGAGTGAAGTACACACACGCCACAAGACCTGGAGTTTGGCGCGTGAACTTCGCACGAATAAGCGTCGTTGCGGAGCCGTGAGAACCAAGAGCGATACCCGAGAGGGTTCGACACGGCTGCCTCGTACAAACACGACCGGCCGGCGGCGGCGGTGAGGGACGCGACCGCCTAACTTTTCGGTTATCGGACGCTCTCTGTGCTCGGGACACGGCGCGATGGTGCCTCTAAGGCCGCTTGGTTCACACGCACTTTTGCGCGGCAGAAACGAAGACAAACGAAAGCGACTGCCGAGCCGGCTGTGCACGTGTTGTGTTCCACGTCACATCCGTTGCGCCTAAGATGTCAGTCATGTGAGGGTCACCCGAATCGGCCGGATATGGCGTCCTGGAGATATCGCTTGCTGGACGTTATTCAGTGTCGAAAAAAGGAAAAGTATAGACGCCAAGGTCAAGGCGATGAAGACATCTTTAAAAACTGGACGTTTCAGCACCCACAATCTCCCGACTCCCGTGTGGATGCCGAAACGTCAATTAAAGAAATATAGTTTATCTTCCATGATGGTCAGCGTCTTCTCTTTGTTGTGCTAATTCACTGGGTGTGCGTGCGGGGGGAGGGAGTGGGGCGGGTCACATCACCGGCCTAATATGAAGCCCCAACTGTAGATAGCCTGTCGACGAATTCACACACACACACACACACACACACACACACACACACACACACACACACACACACACACGCAGCGCGCGCGCGCGCGGCATTTATATATTTGGAGATAACGACTCATGGGGAAAGCCTTCGTGCCTAATCTGTCCAGCCTAGGCAAACATGACGATCATCGCTAAATATGTGCACATGCAGTTCTGTGAAACGCACCCTATATGCGCGCGCACTTTTTCCTTTTCTTAAACCCATGTCCCCAGCGCACTACTACACAAAAGCGGATGCGTTTCATAGCATTGCATAGATTGGTATCGTATACATAGCAAAAGGACGGAAAACGGAAGTGATAGTGAGGTGGAGGGGACAGAGTAAAGCATTTTTAACCCAGACACGTGACCGAAATCCACGTAATATGACGTGACAGCTAGTTATGTAACATGTCCCCGCCAAAACCATTTAACAGTTAGCCACGTGATATATCATGGGACTTGAGCTTGTGGGAGCCGGAAGAACCTAGGCAAGCCACAAGCTCCGCTATTAATCCAGCCTTTCAACACTAGTGCAAGAACATTTCTTTCACCATAGGAAACATACTTCCCAATAGATACTGCCACAAGGATGATTGTTCATTCACTCTACTTCGTCGCGTGAACTTGACATTGCTGGGATACATCCACGTCATAAAGCTCCCTTAAACGCGATTACAGTGGAATCGCAGTGATATAAGATATTCGCAGAACAGAATACAAAAACAACAAGAAAGAAAGAGAAAAGAAAATGAAGTTCGGCCTTCCCACTCCGTGAAGATAGATGGTTGATTAGAGAAGCTGCGCATTTGTACTGAACGTTTACTTACGTGTCCATATATGTTGTTTTGTGGGGTTTTACGTCCCAAAACCAGCTGTGATTATGAGAGACGCCGTAGTGGAGATCTCCGGAAATTTCGACCACCTGGGGTTCTTTAACGTGCACTGACATCGCACAGCACACGGGCTTCAACATTTCGCCTCCATCGAAATGCAGCCGCCGCGGCCGGGATTCGATCCCGCGACCCTCGGATCAGCAGCCGAGTACCTTAGCCACTAGACCACCGTGGCGGGGTACGTGTCCATATAGAGCCCCTTATGTGCTATGGTATGGTAATTACACCGAAATACAAAGGTTACAGATAGTAACAGAGCAAAAAGTAGTCGAGAAAGCAGACATCCTTGTTTAACAGAGGAGCGAATACAGATTGGAGCTGGGAGGGAAACATTTACGATTACGCGAGTTGTTCCAACCGCTGTAGCACATCCTGATTGCGTTAATGTTACCGATGTTGATTTGTTCACGATTTTGAAATGTTGATATGTTGATATGTAAATGTTTCCGATCTTGATATGACTGAGGAGCTCACAATGGTAACCATGGCGAGTTATTGCTAAGCCCCCACAGCTCCACTGGTCATTGGTACTTGTGATAGCCGATCCACGCCTAATATTTTCAAGCAAGAACACGATCGCGCCAACCGGACCAAAAAGCACGGTTCCTACGGAACACTGGCCGCGAAAAGAAAAAGAAACATCATCCGAAAGACGCATTATCTGCAGTCATATCAACAAAATTCTACAGTAACAAATAAAAGAAAGAAGTAAACAACGACGTTCCTAGCGATCGTTATGCATGGAAGTTAATTTCATGAAGCACTTACTTTAACTTCAGATTCACGTACGATAACTGCAAGGAAGTGTGCTTTAAGCAAGTGTACTTGTTCCATATATGTAGCGTGCTTTACAACCACATCCAAGTGGATGCACTGACCATTCCAACCACGTAATTGCCTCCGACGAAGGCTCGGCGCGGTCAGTGAAGAAAGCCTTTGTTACAAACTATCACTTCGTCGATCACCGCTTTCTTTTCTTCAAACGGTCACCGCAGTCTCGATCTTCTACGTTCGATCTGACCCAGAAGCCAGGACAAACCGAGTATTCAGTCAACTGGAACGCAGTACCTCCTTGCTACCCATTTCCTCGAGCCATTCATAACTCCCTCGTGCAGCTTTTGCTGCACGTATATGCAAGAGGTACACCGCTTTCAATCACGCATCACTGCTACAGCTCAGAGTCGCTTCAAACGAATTGAATCCAAGAGACGTTAGATACACGCATCAGCGATACCCCGTATATCGAACATCGGAGGGCGGCGAGGAAGAGCTAGAAGTCTGTATACTTCTTGTTTCGTTATGGTCGGATAGCCCGGTTGCCGAGCACTCAGGGCATGCGCGGAGGGTGGCGCACATATATGAGCTGTCTCGCATTCTGAAACGGGCCTAGAAGAACATTTTGGATGCTCACCACGTGTGCTCGAGATACTCGCGTGCGGGCCGCGCCAAATGCAAAACAGGAAGGGCACCCTGCTCGTGAAGACCGCACCTCCGAGCTCAGCTCTCATGCGCCGTCGTCTCGGCTCGATCAGCAGCAGGCCTGAGTAGACAAGAACAGTGGGTACCAGGCCAGCCGCTGCTTGCATTCACTCATGTACGCGTTTGGGGCCCCACGTATATGCGAAGCGGTGGTCTCTTCCTATGGGCGGGAACGTTTCTCGCGCACCGCGGTGGCCCGCCACCTGCCTACCAGACCTGCATGCCCACTAGCCCTACCTGATCTGGTTCTATGTACGTTCCGCACAGATGCATGCTCCTGGAACGCGCGTCGACCATCCCCTTCACCGGAGGGGGGGTGCCAACCGCACCCCCCCCCCTTCCCCCCTCCTACAAGGCATTGTTACCAGCGCTTAACGACTACACGCTTAATTTGTCCCAGATGTGGTTAAGTCTCGCAACGAGCTGCTGCCGCGATACCGTTTAATAATAGCCTTCCCGCTTCGGGCGTATGCGGGGCCTCCGAAGGAAACATTGTTTACGGCGCGTGCGACTTGCAAACCGAGGAGGAGGAATCGGCAGCGCTGAACTGGCAGCATATAGGTGGGCAGGAGCGCCTCAGTGTGTGACTTCGCACGTATGCGGGAGCAGCGGCGCCGTTAATTCCAGGCCAGGGAACCGCCGGCAGGATACGCGGCTCGCATAGCCGATGTTCTCGAGCTGGCACTAAACGCGCGCCCGAGCATCGCGATGACGGGAGAATTGGTCTAACACTGCTGGCACATATATATATATGTACAGGCTGTCCCACCGCACGTGTAGAGAAGTGTGGCGCCGGGAAGTCTTATGTGTGTTTGTACGATATTGTCCCGCCTCACGTGAAGTCCCCGACGAAATACCTGCATGCTTAAGTATGCCAGTAGCAGAGTCCGATTCGTTGTTTTACGAACACCTTTCTGAACAAGCATCGCAATTGCTGTTGTTGTTCTTGCCCTTTCCTGCTGCTCCCTTCCATTTAGTTTTCTTTTCGGAGTCAGGTCACTGATGAGTACCACGAAAGCGGAACGGCGCAGCCCCGGTTTTGCTGCAAATAGTTGCCTCATGCCTCGTAATGCATTGATCAGATGATACTCCACATCGCATGCCATTCACGACGTGGACAGCGTGTGAGGGCTTACGACAGGGTAACAGAGGGATAAACTTGGCTTCTCTATTCTTCTCGCTTGCTGAGAGGCACTTGTCAAGTACGAATCTTCGTGTATGCGCGCAAATGCGCGCACACACATTCACTCACACTCAAGCAGCACGCGCACGCAAGGGAGCCCGACGCGAAAATGCATTCATTGGCAAACGATGGTATTTACACCTCGGCGACAAGCGTTAGCGAAGCATGGTCTCTTCGATAAATAGGAATATTTGCTTGGTTAATGGAAGACGCTTCTGATCCGGTTAAAAAAAAAACTGCGCAGATGCTAAAAGCAACTACAGGCCGAAACATATGTAGTTAGAGAACATGTTTCCTGCCAAAGCTGGAATGCGGCTTTCTCCAAAAACCTCCGGTCTCGTAAACTTTTGTTGTTTGGAGTACACGCGCAAATTCCGGGTGATTAACGCAGGTACTCGCAATTCCTGCTGTCCCAGCTCACATGGTGTTGGACCTGCGGAGAGAAAGCCCCGAAATATCTCGAGTTCATTGTTATCCACTTTGTCTCGTACAACATACCCCCCTCCCCCCCACCCCTTTTTCCTTTTAAGCCTCCCGCCGCCGTCAGTAGCCGTTCACTCCTTCACACAGCGCGTGCCGTTACATACCATCATTCGCTTCGCAGACCCGCTTGCTACAGGCACGAGACAAAGCAAGAAGCTAGCACGCAAAAACGTCCACGAGAACGCGCAGATATACAGGGTGGGCGGGGAGGGAACAAGAGCCGGGTTGGTCGAGTGTTTGGCCGAGCAAGTGCGGGCGAGTGCTTGCCCGATAACTGCTCAATCGCGGTGCTCGCTGCGGCGCGGCCGGGCTCTCCTCGCTGGCCGGCCGCTGCAGCTGGACGGCGGCTAAAGAGTCTCGAACCGGGATGGCCGTTGCATATAAGGCGGCGAGTGTTGGCAGCGGGGTAACGAGCTCGCGTTCAGCCTGACCTGCATCGCTGTTCCAGATCTCTGTTTCGCCTCCGCGCGGCCCGCTCTCCGTCCGGCACAAACACTTTGCGTTGATTTCCGTCCACTTTAGACCCGCCGCCGAGAAGGGTCCAGGAAGGGACTCCCAGTCCGCATTTTTTTTTTTTCATTTCTTTTAGTGGGTTTCCTCGCTGCCTTCTCTTGTTTTAATCTCGCCCTCCGCACACCTCTTCCCCCACCATTCCTCTTCGCGCCGCTTTCAAGTCTCGTATACCTCTTCTTAATGGCTCTATAAAGACGACCCCCCTCCGGTTCTGCTGCAGAAGGACGTAGGCCTACTGCTATATGTAGCGCTTACGCGCGGACCACATGCAACGAAAAAAAGAAGAAAAGAAAAGAAAAGAAAAGAAAGAACACCCGACTTGAAGAGTGTTTTAGGTTATAAGGTTGTATAGCGTTCCAGCCACCTTTGCCAGGTGGCATGGTTTCCTACAGTACAGTCGAAGTAAGGGCTTTCGTTTATTTCTTGTCGTTATATCAACAAATTATATTGATTTTTAGAATACTTAAAACTAGGTTTACGAAGCGTGGAGTAAAGAGAAGAAAAATGAACGGGAGGTTAAAGGCGTAAAACCGGCTGCATGAAAGCAGAGGCGGCAACGTCGTCTTGGGTCTGGTGCTTCGTGGCGCGATATTGTGGTATTAGCAGTTAATCTCTTGAGAATGACTACTCTTGGTTCCAAATGTTTCTGCTACAACTCTGAGTCCGTTGACGCTTCTTTGTTTGTTTGTTTGGTTGTTTGTTTTATTGTCTGTTTCTTAAGGAGAGTGGTTTGTGAGGGGGAGACGCTCTTTAGGCGTGTTATGCGCAATAGGCTACGAATTATTTCACGCGAAGCAGCAAATATACCAAACCTAACATTAAAGACCACTTCCTGACTTGAAGCACCAGGTGACTGTGCATCTCGCAAGCACATATTGCACGTGCGTCAGTAAAATGCGTTTGTGAAGCTCCATTCCAAACACTGAAGCTGCGCTACCACAAAATGCAAAATCATGCCACAAGGACATATCCCTGTCAATCTATAATATACTGATCATGCTTTGCAAAAGCGTAGCTCGGCCGAATGACCACCTTTTCTCAGTGTGCAATAAAGAGTTTATTTATTATAGCGAGTGCTCGCAACGAAGCAGTACTCATAAATATGTGCGTGGCTTGTCACTCGGAGTGGCTGCCTCGATGTCACTGATTGCGAGTGCTCTCACGTTCGGGCGATAGCGCGTGCAGACGGAATGGGTGCAATATACTTCCAATCGCACTTTTTCTCCCCCCTAATAATTTTGTTTCGAGCCGCGAAGCAATAGCAGTGATTCGTTAGCCGAGTCCCAGCTGCAACCGCGAAAATCGAGGCCACCTTATTGCACCTCAAATATGCCGTTCCAATTAGCACCCAAAGCGCGCGCCCGTCGCGTTTGGACGCAGCAGCAGCAGTGTGTCGAAGAATAGCAAGGTCGGCCGGCCTGCCGGCAGCAAAGCTGATGGAACAGGGCGTGTGCGGCGGCGCACGCACATTTCATCGGGAAGGCATACACCATGCCTGGCTGCAGCTGCTTGCAACGCATATCGCATCGCAGCCGACCCACCCTTGACCTATGGCTTGTTCTTTCCTATAGCAGCAGGCATCGGGAACTGCTGTGCCCTCCCTTCTCAGAAGGTGCGCGCATACACGCCCGCAAGCACCAGCACGCAAACGACGTGCGCGAACGCATTTCACAAACGCACGAACGAACAACTGGCACGTTGAGGCATTTTCAACGTGAGGCCGCAGCGCAAGTGAAAAAAAAAAAAAGAAAATAACGGCAGGTGGGGCAAGACAGACAGACAGTTCATGTATATTCATGGCCGTTTCTAATGGGCAACAACGATTCGCGTCCGCGCTCTTGTTTTCTCGCCGCCAAGTAAGAACGGAGCACCGGTCAAGACAACGGGGCAAAACTCCGGAGGTGGGCGAGCGCTGCAGTCTGCAGCTTCGGCTCGCGGCTTGGCTCAAGCTTGTGGGTAGGGCCCACTCCCAGGCCGCGTGCGGGGCGCAGAAGAGGTTCCACCGAGGCGAATGAAGCGAAGGAAGAACGAGAAAGGCGGGTGGAGAGGGCGAAGACGATGATAGTATAGTATATAGTCTCGTACACACCAGGCAGACAAGGGCCAAAGTGCGCGCTGGCGCAGGGCGCGACCGCTCCCTGGCGATGAAGCGTAGCCGTCCCCGCCTCGGCGGCCACTCCTGGTCAGATTGCCCTGCCATGAACAAGGAGAAGACCGCGAGAACACACGCACAAAAATGATGAGGAAGGGAAGCTGTTGGGAAGAGGCAGCCTTTCGCTTTCCGTCGTCCAGTTTGGCCCGGCAGAAACAGCAGCCGACCCCCGATGGCATCTGGGCAGAGTAGAAGATGCCCGCGCTCAGAAAAACCACGGCGCGCGATGTGTGCGGCTTGCTCGCTACGCGGTGGCTGGCCTCTGTCGACTCGCGCGCACTTGGGTGTGTCCGCGACGTTGGGACGGAGAAGAGGTCCTCGGGGGTCATGGCGGTGCGTCTCCCGCTGCCCGGCCATTGAGGAGGGCCGGTGAGGTTAGCCTCTTTCTTCACGCTTGCTTCGCCCCCCCTCCCAACTCCAATGGCTGTGCCGAAATGGAGCGCCGCGGTGCCGACGACGAGATTGCACGGCGTATATACGGCGGCCACACCGCAGTGGTGTCCGCGTATGTTTATTTCTGCCCGCTACCCCCCCCCTCCTATTCGATGCTGCTCGCCGTAACAACAGGCTATGCACCGGACGGCCGTAATGACCGTGCGCGGTAAGAGTTGTCGTCTGATATGCGAGCCGATAGTATACGTAGAGTGGAGCTGGTATATGTATGAGACTCGCCACGAAGGAAAGATTGACGCATACATACTTATACAACCAAGCCACACAGTGTGGTGAGCCATGGATTGCTTGACGGTCCAATGCGCCAGCGCGTACGAGTGCATTCTTTGTCTTCGATGCCTGGGTGAGCGAATGTCGATGTGCGTACACTACTAGAATGAATATGCATCCGTGAGAGCTAAAGCACGTTCTTGTCTTTCTGAAAGCAAGGAGTGACTGTCGCGTAAGAGGAGTGACTGTCGCGTATGTATGGTAGCCCTTGAACTATGTATGGGCGTCGCGTTTTACTGTGAGGCTTTCAAACTTTCTAGTTAACACGACTGACGCAACGTGGATGACTTTCATACTGGACAACTCTGATTATCATGTCCCGAGTCGTCCATAACGACCGTCACGACCCTGAACGTGGTCACAGTTCTGACCTATCATGTCTAAGGTCATTCAATACCAAAGGTGCTGAATACACAACAATTAAGTAACATTAATGTGTTCAGTTCTACCGCCCACATTAACGAGCCTCAGCAGACCAAACCGCCAGCTAAAGTTTTCACTGTGTGCTGTGCATCTGTATAGTTGTATTTAACCTGCTATACAACCGGCCCTATTGAAATGTAACTCCGAACTAAGGTCATTTAAAGGTCTAAAATGCAAATAGCATTGTTTACTCCGCGTTTATCTCTCACGATCCCTATGTTGCGTTCTTCTATATTCGATTATTCCCTCGAATGTTGGCAAGATAAGCCATGTATATGAGATGCATCAAGCAGGAAGAAACGTGCAGTAGATGGACTCGAGAAATTTATCACGGTTTCAAACGGACGAGCGTTTCGTATTATCGGAGGCCGACTATTTCATATCTTAGTGCTAAAGAAACGAACAGAAAGCACGCAAACGACACTACAGACCATCACCATTTCCCTCTATAGCATATATGTCTGTCTCGTTCTATGATCTATCTCATCTTTCAGCCGCGCAGGGTAGCGGCGAGCGTGGGCCAGCTTCGTTCGGGCTCCTCTTCAATGAAGGCGTGGTTGTATCGCCGCCAGGTAAACGCAAAAAAAAAAAAAAACAATATAAACTCTTCGCCAACGAACGGAGCGAGAGAAGAAGCTAATAGGAAGAAACAGAAAGGTTGATGGGTGTGTATGGGCCGTCGCCGTTGTCGTAAGCGCTCCTTGGAAGGGCGTGTGTATGAAGAGTAGCGCGGGGAAAGGGGGGGGGAGGGGGGGGGGGGAAGCGCTGAACTGGCTATAGTTGCTTGGCGGTGCTCGTGCATTTAGTTTCTTTTATGTGTAGGAACAGCGGGAGGTAGGTGCTTTTTATAGTCGACTCCGTCGTCTCCTTTTAATCTGCACACTGTGTCACGCAAAGCGTATGCCGCAAGAATGTGAGACGTTATGGCATGCGTGTGACCACCAGCGATATACGCTTTTCTTTTCTTTTCTGCAGTGCTATTAAAATTGCATAAATAAATGACGACTCCGTGGCAAGGCACATCACTTCTGCGTCATTTACTTTCTTCTTTGATGTTGCCAAGCGGTGGACTTGTCGATCAAAATTCTTGTGTCGCGAAATTGGGGTCTTCATGAGGCAGGGTGCCAGTCCGCCATTGCCCGTAATTGCCATATTTTCCACAGACAGTCAAAGGCACGTTGTTATTATGTTCGGTATTTTCGTAACTGGGTGTCACTCATTCAAACCGTCGTGTTGAAGGTATTCATTAAGCGATGGCGGCCAGACAATGACTAACATCTCGTACGATCAACACAATGAATCGGTTTCCAGAACCCAACGTTCTCAATTGCCCTCTTGCGCTACGGTTAATCGCAAAATTAAGTTTTAGCGAACTTATTAGCTATCTCACGAATATCTTAAAAAAAGAAGGTTTTGTGAATTCTACCACTATGGCCGAATTCGCAAAGCTTTCCGTTCGCATGTGCTCATTGACATTGGTTAACAGCATAGAGTTTCTTACTATAGTATGAAACTCTATGGTTAACGGCGTTTCGCTAATGGTATGTCCAACATCAGGATCGTTTATAATACTCTACTACGAATAACATCAGCGTATATCGTTATTGAGAATACAGGACTCGTTCTTTAGAAGTATGAACGATGACATTTGTAAGTGAGCACAAACATTTTGTTGCTTTCCGCTACACTGAGCGCTGTGGAAAGGATCGTTAACCATACAAGGTATTCGAAGTTCTTCACCCTGACCCGAGAAATTAGATGGCTACGCCGCTTCTTGACGGAAATGACTAATGCTCTTCATAGGAACAGCGCAGTGACTCTTGCGAGGGTACAGCATCTATTTACTGGAAAGGCGGCCCTGTGGTGTACAACGCGGTGAAATTTTTTTTTCTTTTTTGATACTCGCCAACATGAGGCCCTAAGTTTTAGGGGCGAAGCTCCTCTTAGTCTAACCTTGTCCTGCGTCAGGCGTAACCGCCGTGCCGGGAGGCACGCGCTCGCCCTCGGCGCGTGCCTCCCGGCGCGTGCCTCTCTCTCTCTCTCGCTCTTCCATCTGCTGTCTTGTGAGAGAGAGACAGAGAGAGAGAGAGAGAGAGAGCGAAAGGCGCGCGTTGACTATGGAAACGCTCTTTCTTAGATGGACGCTCTACCAGCTCGCAAAGAAGGAGAACGCGCCCTCACCCGCGAGAGACAACGTTGGCGCAGGCAGCGTCTCCTAGCGAGTTTCTTGATTGAGAAATACCGACTGCTCGCGTTGGAGAACCGTTCACCGGCCACCCATATATATATATATATATATAGGCACTGGATCTTGACTCCCTAGCTTCGCCCACTCATCATCATTCACTCCGTGGATATGCTGTAATTTTTTAGAGATGTCACATTAAATGCGAACATGTCCGCAATATAAAGCAACAAAAGGCTGCTGCAAGAATGGTTGTGTAAGGGTATAAGAGAGAGAACAAAAAAAAATCAAGATGGCATGAAAGCGAACGTCACTCTGCCGCGAGGAGCGGAAAGTTAAGCTAGTATACATGTAGTATTTCTTGCTTTGGAAAAAGAATATTTAATTCATGTGTAGTAAAGGCATCAGAACGAATTAAACCTCGGTGGCTAATACGTGACCGCATCGCTCATTCATAGCATTTATCCATTCGTCCATCCAGAAGTGAACGAAGAGCACCGAGTTGGAGTGCACAACAGTTATAGGCTTTTCCACCGTACTTGACATCAAGCACAGGCGGCGTGACACAGGCTTCAGACCACGTCTGCTTTCGTTTGCTTACGTGCGCCTGTAATCTGTTACGTACGCTTTCCCGCCCGTAAATGACCATCCTATGCGCCAAGACACAAGCGTTTCCCTTCAGCTTTCTTCTATATCATGGCGACTGTCGACGCCTTTAAAGAGGCTTCGGCTGATGACGGACGAGTGGTCCGCGTGCGACACACGGGAAGACGGATGAGCGAGCGAGTGTGACAAGCGCTGACACTCACCTGCCTCCAGCCAGCGTTCCCACGCGTTGTCTGTGTACTAAACTCATCCGCCTCTACCGCGCATGCTCACAAGTCATGACCACTATGAAAAGGAACACAATTATAATAATTCCTGGAGTTCCTGGTGCCAAAAACACTACATGATTCTGAGGCACAGTGGAATGCGCCGGAGGTTTCGACATCCTGGGACTAACGCGCACAGATAACGCACAGTACACGGGCCTCTGCAGTACTTTCGCCTCAGTCGAAAAGGCAACCGCCACAGCCATGCAGGATCGAACCCGTGCCATTCCGGAGAGCAAGCGGCCGACCGCACCGTGGCGGACGAAAAGGAACATCAAGCCCATAGTTTAAGGAATGTCTACACCTGCGATTTCCACACCCGAATTTGACGTATCCATCTGCAAGGGACCGTGAGGCTTATAGCACATGAAAATACTAAAACGAAGGAAAAATTGCCCGCCAATCCACCCTGTGAAGGTGGTTGGAAAGCGAAGGTTTTTACGCCACCCTCACGGTGACTGCGGCGCACTTGATATTTCACACACTACTTTAACCACGGCCTTTCTTATTATTCAGTTCACAACAATGTTCACTATTGGTTTATGATCGGTACTCAAATTTTCAGTTTTCACTGTAGTTACATTCTTTGCCAAGGTTAAATCAAGGCGAGAGCTGCTGGGCCTACGACGCTGTTGAGCGAGACGATTTTGTTCTTTCCGCCGAGCCTTATATTCACGCTCTTCTTCTGCCGTCTTTACTTTCCGTGGTCTACCCATAGTGGGGTAGTCTAGAAATGAACCGAAGCAGTTACTAGGCTGGAAGGGTTTCGAATGACGTCAACCCTCTTTCAAGCAGCTGCATAAGCTTTGCAACAGCTGCAATCTAATCTTACGGACCGCGCCGAGCCTGTTTCCGTTGTTTGCCCGCAGCCCTTATCATACATCATGTTGGCTCATCACTTTGAAGCTTGTTTTTGTCGTTTTTCTTGCGAAAACGAGTGCTTAGTTGTACGCTGAATGCCTGAATTCAAGTAAGCTATACTGCTATACCTGCAATTGTTAGCGGTTCGTCGGGATCGTTTTTTGCTTACAACGACGGACACGACAGAACCCTTGGCTGGTAGAGGTACAAAGCTTCGCTTTAAAACATGACACACACACAGCACTAACTTTCAACAACCTTTATTACGAGCAAAGGACGTATATGCAACTTTTTCAGAATACATCAACGTACATGCGCTGTTCGCAAAATCTTACGCACCATTACGCAGGTAAGCTAACTGTTTGGGTCCTTTGCTCGTATGATAAAGATTGTTGCAAGATAGCGCCTGTGTGCGTCACGTCTTTCGTCGCCTTTGTCCTTTCATGCGCTTTAAGCCGCATTATGCCATGGCAACAAGCCCAAATAAATCACTGAATTATTGCAAGAATTTCCGCTTGCACATCTATAGCGTTATTTGAAGTACTTTGTGTTTTGGAGCCGCCTATGGCAAGAATGGCACTCTGAAGGTAATTTCACCGTTCCATCTCGTATTGTTCATGCCCGTAAACTTGCAAAGGCGCACAGGTGGCTCGTCGAGCGCGACGACCCACCTTCGCAAGCTCCAAAGCGCGCGGTGCACCAGTATGCTCGCTTACTGGCGAAGTCGTTTCTCGCTCGAAAATGAATTATCGACCACCTGCCGGGCCAAGCAGAGTGGTGGACCTCCGACCCGACGCATGCAGTGTCCGGTCGCTCGCACACGCGCGCGCGAGCGCGAAGGAGCGCCCGTGGAAATTGCGTGCTCGCCTCGCGTATACGTTCGGGCCCACAGAGCACAGATGAAGCGGGAGTGTATATACGCACCCGTCTCGTCGTCCGTGGGGTGTATTCCGGGGAAGAGGCACGCAGTTCGTTCACTCCTCCCGAACTCATTGAAGGGATGGGCCGGCACACGGTGGTGCATGCGGTGTTTTCCGCCGGCGTATATACGGGCATCTCAGGTGGTACGTTCGCGTACTACAAACAGCGCCGACCACCTTCATTTCGCTTGGCTTCATCTTATTATCTTTCTTGCTTTGACCTTTTTTTTTCGGGGGAGGGGGGTTGAGTCAGCCATCATCTGAGTTGCTGTAAGCGGTGAAGTTGAGAGCGTTGTCGGCAGCAGCAGTGTCTGTGGGTGCGTCAAGGCCTCGCCAGAGCGCGGTTCAAACTTGCGAGTGTTTTGTGGTGGTATCGAATTTTGTTGTTGCCCGCTTCGCTTCCCGCCGTGTCTTCTCCCTTGAACTGAAGCGACGAAGGAAAAGAAAGAAAAAGAAAGAAAAAAAGCAACGGCAAGCATTTCAATTTTCATTTCTCCCATTCCTTCTCAACTACGCATTGAGTGGCACATCTGCAGGATACGATTTATTATTTTATATTAGCACGGAATGTCCTGTTCGTTATGAATGAATGGCTCCCCTTAGACATCAAAGGGAGTTGTGAAGTTCGCCAACTTGCGGATAAATTCGTGAGAAGTCGATTCGCACATGATGACCTCCCACTGTCTTGTCGTTGATAACATCAGACGTTTTTGTGACGTCAAATGTAACCATCTCTTAACTAAGTTTGCTGCCGTCACTATGCCCACAAACAAAACAACGTTACACGAGAACCATACTGCGGCTCATCTTAAGAGAGCAAATTATTTTCTGAGAAGATGGCACGAACGCCTCGCAAACCGGAATGAAAGTATAGCACAGCTGACGGTGAAATGGAAATTTCCCATCAAACTGCATTTCAAGCTTTACATCGTTCCCAACAAATGACTTCAATCGCACGCGGCAGAATGCAGTTCCGCGCAACCGATGGCGAAAGTATCTGCTGCGAAGTGATCAGATTCATGTAAGCAAGGTATACCCGTACGAATTCCACACAGTCAAGTATATAGATGACCACGCCGAAGGCGCTCGTCCTCTGACATGTCGTTTTAATAAGTTTCGCTATTAACGCTGACTTTTGCCTCCAATTACGAAAGGAGTAATCCGTTTCGGCCCGATGAAAGATCGACGTTTGCAACACTAAAAAGAGATAATGAGAGCGAGAGAACGTAAAACTCACCGCCATCGACGGAATTAAAAGTACGCCCCCGGGCCACGGTTTCTTTCGGGGCGCGGATGGGCTCGGCATGCAAGGCGCAGTGTGTGTGCACAGCGGCCTTTCTTCCGTAATACTCCGCCGCCACTCGTTACGGCGCGTTTCGCATGATGAGTTGCAGGCCACTCCCGAACCGCGTATGTGTGTAGGTTGCGGCATCCGAGGTAGCCCGCACGTAGTATATAACAGGAGCGAAGGCCACGCCGCGGTGACGGCTGAGCCCAAGCACAGTCCACGCGCGCGGCATACCAGGAGCGTGGGCTTGGCCGTAATTGCCGGTTCGTCGCCGGCGAAAACGTCGCGCGCTTGTCGAACGAAGATGCAGCACGCCCGCGAGGGCGCGTGTCAGGACTGCACACGCACTCGCGTCGGAGGGCGCCGAGGCCAAGCTGTCCAGCTCAGCAAGAAGGAGGGGCGGCCGACGTTTCGGCAAAAGACGGAATGAATCGAGCGACCGAGCTGCCTTGATTGCTTCATCGCTCCTGGTGATAAAACGATAAATCCCGCGCGACCGTGGCCACCGCGCATACGTACCGGCTATGTCATCAATCGTTGGCCCCGCTCCCGCTTGTGCAGCGTGGCGTTGTGCGCATGCGTGGCGTGTATGTACTGACGTATACTATATAGGGTCGAGAACGCACGCTGTTGGGTGCGGCGCGAAATCAGCGACAAGCGTAATGAGCTGAGTCCAGCGGCTCGCCCAATTACCGAGGCCTAATTTTTGTTGATATGTGGCCAAAGTGGTCATGACCCGAGGGGTTCGTACAGTGCATTTATTGCTGGCGTTCGGTGATCGTGGCGAAGCCGTATTTCACATATTGGTGTGTATACGTATATGCCAGAAACGTGGGCCTTGCTATCCGCTTATGTAAAACAGGACACTATCTTATCGCGGCAGCGTTTCACTACCGATGCACCACGGCGGGACTCTTTTTGCACTGTAAAACCTCAGTCTTTGCGTAAGTCATTTATTTTTCGGGCAGTGTGTCGCAATATTCCTTGCTCGTTTGGAATCCGTCGTTTCAGTTTTTTATTCACTCTATAAAAACTGAGATTCTTCGCCAACACACCTGGGTAGATCTTTCTATATTAGCGCAGGCTGCAGACCGCCACAACTTCATTCGTGATGGTGCACATACTCACGATCACGCAGAGCGCGACCACACGTGGAAAAACTGCCGGCTGCTTCCGTTCCCGTCTCACGCACCTTTCCTGGCTATATACCCGGGCCAAAGAAAAACATAGCTCTCCAATGTCCGGAAGAGACAGTGCGCTGCACTAAATATCTGCTGTGACTAGTTTCATAGCTCTGTAAAAGTATTTCGTGCAGTATTCCTAGAGAAGTCCTACCGCGCGAATGCCGCATAATTTACACACGAATGAAACGGGCTAAAAAGGAGGAGGATCCGCGCCCGGTTTTTTATGTGAGGTGTATGACGTTACCTTTGGAACTCTTCATTGTAAAGGTTTTTTGGCGAGAGGTGATCTTCGAAGCCCCAAATACACGCTGCACTTTGTGATTGCCTTGTTTAATTCCTTGAGTCGAACAGTGTTACGGGTGAAGTACGGCCTGCTAAGCGATTTTTTCGACAGTATGCTGCTATCGCTCGAGTTTACTATGCGAGATGTTCATGGAAAGGTGGAGGGCTTCAAGCGACGAATAATTCGTTGAACAGGACCCTCTGATGACATTTCCTGTTCAGCGACTTGTTCATCGTGTTTACCACGCGACCCACATCATGGCGCTTAGATACCTTATTGTCGCATTCTCAGCACAAATATACCGTATGTGCATGTATCATGCCTTCACAACCTGAAAACTTGACATGTTGGCCTTCTATGCAGCTAAAGTGTCGCCGTACCGTCATCCTCACCCCCCCCCCCCCCCCTCTTTTCTATTTATCTTCGACTTTTCATAATGCTCATAACCGAGCTAACAAGAATTTTGTTTTTCCAATTTCCCTGCCTTTTCATTCACCTAATTTTGCAACTTTCAACTGAGATTTAATTACGCGCATGTGTGTGTGTGTGTGTGTGTGTGTGTGTGTGTGTGTACATTCGCCCAACCGTATCAAAGCACGTCACACATAATTACGTTTTAGTATGCGTGAACTGAGTGACCTTACATAAAATGGAGTGGCAATGGCGCACAAGGTATTGAACATACAGAACTAACTGCATGCATCTGCAGATTATAAGGAAGGCATCCGCTCGTCATTGTATAAGTATATAGGCTCCTCCGCTATTTGGTGCTTGTAACACTGCGTATTTTCTTTAATAAAGCGCATCCAATATAAAGCACACGAGAGCAAATCGTTTCAATGATAGGCTACGCGCCGCCATGTCGTGATCATCCCGTGATTGTCGACGTGCGCAAATTGTGAAAGGTCGGCAATCGCTTGATAATCACAAACGGCTACGCATTTTGGCGATTGGCTGTTAGAAGTTTAGGCGTAGAAACCATACTTACAATGTCCGTGTATGTTCGTATTCATTCATCGATCAATTGATTGATTGATTGTCGAGGGTCAGTCGGCTGAGGACAACCCCAAGACAAAAGAAGAGTACAGAGGGCACAAGACAGTTTTTCTTTTCTTCACGGGTAGACGTTTTTATCTCTCGAACCTTGATTTTACATGCAATATACATCGGTATGTACAATGTTCCACAATGAAACCTACATCCGGGTCATCTTTTTTCTTCTTCTTCATTTAAATAGAGGTACTCAAATATATTAAAAACTTCCATCTTTCATTTCGGGGCGCTCACACACAACTCCGCCGAAGAGCGCTTCATAACACAAAAAGCCCGAAATGGCATATTTTGCTTCCTTTCTAGAAAAAGGCGAGAGACAGAGAAATACACGAAGTAAGAAGTGAGAGAGAGAAAAGGCAAATCCCGCAAGCGGAAAACAAAAAATATCGCTCGGCAAGCGGGCTCACATCGAAGTCCCCACCGCCGCCACTAAATATCAATCTTAGAAATCTGTCGCAAAGCAACGCCTCACGCACACAGACACAAGTTATCACTGAAGGAACAACAAAATTCGCTTCGCGAACAAGAACACTGCAACTGATATCGGGCGCTGCCCACAACGTAGAGATAACACAATTGAACAGTGGTTTTTTTATCGTTCCCCAGCCGCAGAACTCTGCTCCAATTTAATCATGCTTGAGTGCCGATTTTAGAACACAGAGACTTGTAGGTTCGGCAGAATGATTTTTCACACTTGCGAAAAAGCCAATGACACCGAAGCGCGGTAGGAAAAGTCGAGCGTGATGAATTCACCGGAACTATATGACTGCCAAAGCATTCGACGCCCGATATTGTGATGCCGTTTTAACGTGTTTTCAATAGGCCTTTATACAGCATGGAGACGCCGGGATCTTGGCATTTACAAGTTTTTACTAAGTTTGGACTTGTTACCGCTGCTTTCATTGCTTCTTTGCTAAGTTACTGAGTTTATGCCCCATGCGACTTTTTGTGGAAAAAATTGAGTGGAATGCAATTTCGCCACTCTATTCGAGATGCATCTGCGCATAGTTCCAATGTGTGGACTGTATTTTGCACTCACGGCACTGGTTACTAGGATGGTCATTGACTGAAAATGGGAAAGCCCGTCCCGTTCTTTCCCTGTAATGTTAAATTCTGATGGCTGTTCCTGTAGTTGGCACCGAATCGAGTCAATAATTTTGCTGTTGATCAAATGATATTACGAACCGTACAAGCGGCAAGGGGGAACGGCAAGGCGTAAATACATACAAGAGCGTGTTAACCACGATGCCTTTCATCACAACCATGCAAAGCGTGGTCAAAACTCGACATAGATTGCTTGTAAAAATTTCATTTTTTTTTCGTTATCAAGGGGAACAGCTGCTTTATTTTATCCTTTTCTCGGCAGTAGGGTTTCGCGGACTCAGCATTAAACTAGTTGAGAAGTCCCAAACTGTGAGATTTTGCCGAATACAGAGAAAGTCATAAAAAAAAAAAAAGGAAGCGCAGTCAGCATTCAAGATTTGCATCTTGTTTTTCTGACCCTACGCTGACAAAGGTACGCACGTAGAATATTGAAGCCCCCATTTTTTTTTTTTTTCTCCTTCCACGAAAAATAAGGGAGAAGCGTAAACCTCGATTCTCAACACACATATAAAAGTAGCACTCGCTTGCTCCGTAAAACAAAAAAGTTCACATATGTCATTACTTCAGCATCGGTTATGACTAGAATGAGATCACCGAACGCGAACGAGAACAATTACCAAAAAAAAATATAAATGTGAGAGGGAGACACACTTCTTGAGAACACACAGCTCTGATGGATCAAAAGGACGGGCGATAGGCGAAGCTCACAGGCATACATCGATCCCGCAAAAATGGCATAAGCATCGTCACACCTTAACAGTTCGCGTAAGATGAAAACAGATCACGAGGATGAAATTATGGTTCTTTCGAGAGAATCACACTTCTCAAACGACCGTTATGGGTCGCCGACGCAAACATCGTATAACCATGGGGCCCGTTTGAAAGTTCGTCGCAAACTGCGAGCTTCTCACACACATCGCTGGAGAAACAGTGCGACGACAGAGACAGAGATAATGTGAGATTTTTTTTTTTCGTCTCTTAGAACGGGGGGAGGATAATTTCCGACGTGTGAAAAACGTGTGTGCAATTGACGAGCATACGCATGAATTAATTATACACGTGACATGCGAAGACACATTAAAACACCCTTGACTCACAAACGAAGGTAGAACCCAAATACAATTTCAAGGAAACCGTAAGGAAGGAGAAAAATAAAAGGAGCAACTAAAGGAGATATAAAGAGATAGAAAAACAAAACTAGATTTTTTTTTCTTCATGGAATGAATAGTGAAGACAGGCCCGGCCGTTACACGCGGTATATAGTGTATACGTATAACACACCGAGCCTCCCGAAGATATCGCAGTCACAGCGTGATGATGCCTTCATCACTCCTTGCAGAGCAACATAAATGTACGCGAGGATTATTATCGTCGCCATTGTCATTATTATAATAATTATTATTGTCATTATTACTTCTTGTTGTCAATGAGGATCTGTCCTTCCACTCAGACGAGCGCGGTCGTATACGCAACTATTCCACGATCTCCCTTCCCGCTACTGACGAGAAATCTTCCTGCGTATTATGCCGTCTTCATATCCCCCTGCCGAGAAGTCACGATGCGCTGGTGGACGTCAACTACATCGCCGTGTCGTTAGACGCCGCAGAGAAATACCCCGGCGTGCATGAATGCGTGCGTGTGTGTGTAGTGTCAACCTCAGCTTCCGCGGACGCTCGCACGACGCGCAGTCGCGTGACAAGCGCGTACGCGACACCGGGACAGAAAGAGCTCGTCAGCGTTGAGCACTGGTTTAAAAAAAAAAAAACGTAACGTTATAAAGCTGACGCGCCGACCTGACAGGGGGGGACAAACGGATACGGGAAGGGTTGTGGAATTGTGTCTCTGCCCCCTTTACTTTCGCGAGCAGATTCTTTGTGTGCTGCTTAGGACAAGTATATCTAAGAGAGATAGAAAGAGTAGAGAGAGAGAGGGAGAATCTTCCTAACTCCAGAGATCGGGTTGAATAAATTATCAGGCCGTCGCTTCTCCCCGGCCTCTCACACGCACACACGGAAATAGAGCAATATTGAGCGACGTGAACACTTTCGCCAACTGTCGCGGACGTCTCCCGTCCCTGTACCAGGACAGTAAAGAGAAGGCTCGAAGAAGGGCTCGTGACGTGCTTGCACTCGGTCTTCTCGAGAACGGTTTTTGAACGTGCATGCACCGATCGGGTCGAACGCGCGGCACAAGGGCCGGGACATCATCAACCCCGAAAGAAAAACGACCCGTGCACAACCGAGACCACAGTGCAGAAGAGAACGTCACAGTTCCGCTACTGTTCCGCGACACGCCGGAAATGCAACGCCGTCGGCTTGACTGTCCACCCTGTCCATCGACACACAGTACATTTTTTTTTTTTTTTTTGTCTTTGAGCCACCAGTGAGTCCTGCTGTGGGCAGGAGAACGTCACCGTCGCTGTTGTCTTGTTTGTTTGCTGAAGACGTGGTCGTCCAGACAAGTAAGAGGGAGAGGAGATTGTTTATCCGGGCCAGGGCACGCACACACACTGCATGGGGGTTCACGAGGTTCGCCACAGTGGGGTACACACTGTTCGACGACACAAATATATGCCGCGTTGACTTATGTGGTCTTTTTGCTGGCGAACGGTGTCCAGGAGACACAACGGAGATCGCTGACGCGCGCCGCGGACGAAAACCGCACCAGACCTGGAGGTGTTGCCGGTGCTATCTCTCGGGCTTGATGGGAGAGCTTTCTGTAGCTGTCGAATGAGCCATGGGAGAAGATGGAGGGAGGGGTCCATGCTTTTGACTTCGCGTATCGGGGCACTGCGCCGCCAGATACCATACACGCGTCTGACCCTCTGGGCAGGAGGACTGGTGACGCAGTTCGCTCAAGCGGTCATCTACACACGCGGGCGCGCACACAGACAACGCGCACGGATGCCTTTCCCGGTCCTTGAGCACGCAGATTTATTTCTTTTCGGGTCGTGGTGGTGGTGAGCAAAGGGTCTCTTCCAGTAGCCGGATGCGTGACACGACCGTGCTTGTGGAGACACGCGAGCTCACTTGCTCGACGCCGGCGAGTGAGCGGGCGCTGGCGACGCCCTGGGGGGCGTCGCGGACGGGGGAGCGGGGGGCGTACTCGCCGCGACGGGGGTGCCCGGTGCCGGGGGCGGCGCGGCGGTGGAGCCCCCGGAAGAAGGAGCGGCGCCTGCCGCTGCCGTGGCGGGGGCGGTCGCTGCCGGCGTCGAGGAAGAGGCCGGCGACGCGGAGAACGTTGAGCGCCGGTCGTTCTCCTCTCCGTGGCAGTGGATGCAGTGCATGCACACCGTGCAGCGGCCCGTCATCTTGGCCAGCGTGGTGCGCAGCTTGAGCGCCGGCCCGAGTCGCATGCCCATGTAGACCGTCAGGTGGTCCTCGGTCAGCAGCGGGAGGCTCGTGCCGTCGATAGACTGCTCCCGGAATTTCTGCAATGGTCGAGAATGGAAGATGACACTTTGAGTGCACCGGAAAACAATTAACCATCGTGGATCTGTACTACATATATGCGTCATACACTGCCTAGTCTGGCACAAAAAAAGAATATCAACGGCTGTAATAATACAGAACGATACCAGTGCGTTTTGTGGGCGCACGTCGCGTGTCCCACGACAGGTTCCCGAGCTGACGTCAGCACTGCTGTGAAAGCCATATGCCATCCAAAGCACACGGCTACTCGAGAATGCACGCAGTCACATCATGCTTTCTTACTGCGATCTCTTACGCTTCAGTCATATCGGTCCAGACGCGAGGAAAGTTCGGACGTCAAGATATACGTCACGCTCTTTGTGCACACATACAACGGAATCATGATGTGCAACGCCAGCTAGCCGGTAATTCCCAAGCACAGAGTATACTCTACCAGACATCAATCCCTTCACGATTTCCACCCACGTAAGTCTCCCCCCGTCGTTCCTCACTTGTCTCGGGCCTCAACAAAGGCCCCAACGTTGGCGTCATGACACCAGCCATTCGACGCAAAGCTACGTATACCTCGTTGCAGCTCGTCGGCAAACGAAAATTTCCGTGACAGGAATCGATCGTGACACGATATTTGCGAAAGGAAGCGCGCCCCATACAGGCAGGCGTGACTCGCTCCGCGGCTTATTTCGATCGTGGTCGTCTCGTTCCTGCTCATTGCCGAGAAGCAAGCTCCTGCGCGTGCGATGCACAGGAATCGCAACGCGCCCGTACACGATGCACGGACATAAGAGCGCGCACGCGTGCCATGCAATGAATGCCAGCAGTGCACCTATATAACGGCACAACATGCTTCAGCCAATTGCTGGATCAGGTCAATGTACATCGAATGTTGCTTCGTCGAGATTTGAAAGGAAGAAGAGGAAAGTAGTTCGAAACCGGCTGAGAAGCGTTGTCCCGCGCAAGGACACAATGGAGGCGGCTGTGGACACAATGGAACACCAAGAACGGAGCTGCCACAATTGAATAAATAAAATAAATAAATAAATAAATAAATAAATAAATAAATAAATAAATAAATACTGAAAAGTACAGATGATGTTAGTGCCGCGCGCACGGAGCCAGCTGTGAACGCGGCAAGCTGTGCAAGGATGGCTGTTGTCATCGTCATGGCCGTCACGACTACACCCAATATATATCTTCAACAAAGTGCAAGGCACCCAACCCGGTTCAGTTGAGCCCATCCTATGTATATACACGTTGCAAGTTTCCTGCATAAGAAAACTTGCAGCATGTAAAATGTATTTGCGATGCTATATAATGTCCAGACAACATCTCTGCCATCCCACTCTGCGTTTTGAAGTGTCTGACCTATTGCACCGAACAAATCTGACAAAGGAACCCTGCAGATTCTTCTATCGTGTACTCCGACCCCGCTTTATGGTAAACTACAGTGTCCATCGCACGCGGAAGAGTTTGATGCCGTCGTCATAAAAATCGTCATCAAAGTAAAACTGACAAAATTACGTACAATAAAACGAGACTACAACACACGCACGCGTTCGGCACGGCAAAGGACGATCGCTACTTAGTTTCGCAATCGCCATACGATCATCACATCACGTCCCCCGAGAGATGAGCGGCTATAGAAGCGGCTTTTCTCTCCAGCGATGTAATGCTATACAATCCACCGGCCGTGAACAGCGACGCCGCGATAGAAAGCCGTTCTTTGCGGATCATGAACATCATATATATGAGCGGTTGATGCGGCATCAACACCCGCAGGGGCCGTCGCCCGCGGAACACCTGGCATTTCGTAAGAACCTAAGAATGGCCGGTTCACACGTGCGCATACTTTCGATAAGAAAAAAAAAATAGAAAAGAACGCCAGGTATCACGGATAAAAGGGGCGAAGGGACCAAAGACGAAGGACAAGGTGTTTCGTAACATTCATCTTTGAGAGAGAAGAGAGAGAGAGGAGAGAGAGAAATCTCAGGGCAAAAGACCGGTAACATCAGCGCCTGCCCCGGCAAAATTCGCACAATACCCTTTCACCACTGCTCCGCAAGCGCGCTCGCGGCAGATAAAAAAAAAAAAAAACGCAGATTTTCAGGGTTCACACCAAGCCCGTTCACACCAGGCGCGTCCGCTCAGCTCGCCGCCTGGCGAGCGTGATCAGCACTATAGAGAGAGCGGGCGGTCATCACGCTGCCGGCCGGGGCACGGCTTTCGCTCAGGGCGATAATATCAGGCGCGGTCTCGCTGAGTCTCTCGAACTATATAATATAAGAAACTCGACCTTCGCGCCAGCGACGACGCTACGAAGCGCAACGCCGCCTCGCGGCACAGTCTGTCGCCGCCGTGAGCTATATACACCTTCTCGTATATAGTCTTTGTTTTCGTAGTTCTTCGCTCAATCCGTCCTCCCCGGGTCTTTTCATCAGGCGGGGCCCTATCTAACGTCTCGCTGGCGGATTCTCGTAAGGTTATATGGGAGGAGAAAAAAAGCGTCATCCTCGTCTCGTCGAACGCTGACGAAGAAGAGAAAAAAAAAAGTGAGGAAAAACCGGTGGCTAGTGACCCTTGACGACCGTACCATGCGAATCTCCTTTCCATCCTTTTGTCCGACCTCTCTGCCTCCTCCTTGCGTAGGCAGGTAGAATCCGCCCCGGCCAAACAATGACCGCCAGCAGATAACAACGGACTGCAACGGCGTGAATGACGAACCCGGGCGCACCGCACATATGCAGCCCAACTCCCCTTATATCCTTTCTTTGTACATATTCTCCAACAAAACAGAGTAAAAAGAAAATGAGCAACTCCGAGAAATACAGGAGAGAACAAAGTATGAAACGAAAGCACACGACATTGAGAAGGCACGGGAGTGTCCGAAGGCAAAATCGCATATACGTTACGCTACGAAGTCGAAGTATAAAATCTGACTCTCTTCGCAGTCCTGCACGTGTGTGCATATACCTGCGGAATACCGAGGCCCAAGTAACTTGAGAGTAAAAGAAAGAAGAAAAAGACGGGAAGTGGAGTAGAGATTCGAGGTCTCAAAAAATCGTGCCATGGCACCCCCCTTCCTTTCATTCGGCACTCCGTACCTGCTTTCGCAATTGGTTCTTTCTGAGCCCCCGTCCCTGCATCATCCTTTCATCCGCCTCTTCACTCCGGCAGCGGCGCGCTCTCTTTTGAAATCTCGAGCGATCACGCAACTTATTCTTTTGAAGTCGCTCGTCTCCGGCGTCCGTTCTATGGTGCTCAAAATGGCACGCCCCACCGACTCGGTATACTGCTACTATATATTATAGACGTACTGCGCGCCACTAGAGCTGCGCGTGTTCGATGAGCGTGGCGCCTGTTGGCACACTGACTGCCCCTTTCGTTACCGCCTCTTAACTTTTTCTTATTTATTAATTTTTTCAATATAATCCGCTGCCTTTCGCTTTTTGATAGCAAGTTCTCCTGTTCAAAGCGTTTTGCTTTAAATAAGGTCTCCTACGTCGGTTTCTGGGATTTCTCCCCTCATGAGATATTCGTTTTCATTGAGACGTTCGAACAGCCTCTTCGAGGACTGGCATTTCCTTACGATTTTCTTTTTTTTTTTTTGTGAGATTAGCGACTCCCATTCTTTTCACCGGTTGCGCACTCGAAACTACCAAAGTGAGCAAGCTTTCTGCGGTTGGGTGTCAACGAACAGGCATCCAGCAATCCCCCTCTTCCACCTCCCTCCCTCTTTCAGCTATTACGGGCGGGCGCAGTAAGCAAGCGGCAGAGGAAGAGGGGGCGGGGAAGGGACGTGTACAGCATACACACGCGCTTACGCAAATACAGCGAGTGGATGGAGATTGTGGCCGTTCGCATTTCTACAGTTTACACGATGCGCTGATGAAACACCTTCACTATCTGCTCCTTGTTTCTCTCCTCTCTCTCCACACGTGAAGAGAAGAAAATTAAATGGAGAGGGAGACAGGTGCGCAAAAAGAGAGCGAGAGAGAGAGAGTTCTCGCCCATGACGCGGTTTCACCGGCCTGCCAGCCAAGCGACCGACGAGACCGCAAGGTAAATAAGAGGGAGCAAGAAGCCAGGACGAGCAGCGGGAGTGTGCTACCAGCCGGGGGGGAGAGCCGACTACCGAATTCCACTCGGTAAACGGAAGGACGTATACGACAAGCGGCGCATACCTGTCACGTGCGCGTCGTGCCCCACGCCCCCCTCACCTCCCATCTTAACTTCGTTCGTTTTGTTTTACTTCAGCGAGGCCAGGGCCGCCCCTCCGTAACAGTGAGCCGCTTGCCTGGCCTCGAATCTCCCCCCCTTCTTGCTTCCCGCGTGCTCCGAAAGCGGCTTTAAAATTGCAGCTTGCCAGCTTATTAGCCACAGGCGGCCACGGCGGGAGAACAACAAACCGCCGAGCTGTGCGTCGCGCTGGCGAGGGGAGGGCGGCGGATACAGTAGGTGCACGCTCCTGGACTGCCACTACCGCTTGCCTGAGATGAGGGAGGGGCGGCCTTTCGTTCGGCGGAGAAAGGCTACCGTTGGAAGGGGGGACTCCGTCACGACGTAGAGAGCCGAGCGAGGCAGAGCTGCCGCCGGCATCGGCAGCAGTGCATATAGCGGGGAGCACGCCTCCCCCCCTCCTGCGTTCTTTTCGTGTGAAGGCTTCGGAACAGAGAGGGGCCACAAGCTGCCGCCGGGCGCTGCTGTAGCAGGAGCAGCGCCGTCGTGACCCGCCGGTTCGTGACCCGTCGGCACGACGGCATCTATCATTCACGTGCACACTGGAGGCCGTGTGGTCAGCGGCTCCTTCGGCCGCCTCGCTGCCGCGGGCTCGAACACGCGCGTATGCAGAAATCTTTGTTTAGTTCCAAGGAGAACTGAAAAAAAAAAAAAATTAAGCAAGGAAGAAAGCTTCGTGGACGAAGCCGAAAGCAGAACGGCCAGCCAAGCAAGAAAGAGAATGGGAGCCAAAGGGCGATTTTGCCATCTCGACGTGCGTATGGAAAAACTCTCCTCGTGCTCCTCCTCCTCCGTCACCTCTCGCGCTCTTTGGCTGAGCAAGCAAACGAAGAACGGGCCCGCGGCACGATCTCGAAGGGAGAAAGAGCTGCGGCGGTAGAGGAGCCGTCACAGCGCGTCGTATCTACGGGCGGGCGCGAGCATGTGCGCCCCGAGAAGACGTGCAGAGCGGGGTCGGGGGGGTCAAAAGTGGTGGCGGCGGCAGTAGCTTTCTTTTGTGCGACCAACGACGCACGCCTGTGCCCTTTCCCGGCACGCCGCGAAGAGACGATGCAGCAGTCGGGAGCACGAGGGGGAGGGTAAAGGTCAGGGTCGGGGTCGACCCAGAGGGAGGCAGGCTGTGGCAGAGGATCGCGGTGCCGCCACCGTAGCGGGAGCCGACGCAGCAGCAAGTGCGCAGGGGGGGGGGGGGGCGAGCTCCGCCGACCATCGCGTCGTGCGATCGCGGTCCCGCCGAAGTCCGGTAGTTTCACCCGGCGGTCGTCCTTTGACCTCACGCCCGAGTCCTCTGGCCTTCGGAAAGGAAGGTGGAAAGGAGGGTGTTTTAGGAGACTCAACCCTCCCCTTCCTCTCCGCTTTCATCCTAATGTGGGAACGGTGGGACCGCGGCTAGCTGCGCCGAAGAAGAAGACGTGAGAGGTAGCGGCCAGGAATGCCTTGCCTGCCTGCTGCCTCCGCGCTCCCGTTGGCGCTGATATGCGGCCGGCTGCAACTTTGGCAGCTTTGAAGGAGGCGGGCGGTGCAGCACACTGGCTCATTGTATCCGCTCCGGCGGCCTCCTCAGAGCGCGTGGGTTTGTTCGAGCGTTGTTTTTGTTTCGTTGTTTGACTCTATCCCTCTTTTTTTCTTTCGTTTAAGTCAGCTGTCAGCACGTCCGCATGAGGCTCATCCACCCTGTAATGCATATTTCAAACTTTCTATCTTTTCTTTTGTTGCTTTGCTCCCTTTTTCTAAACATCCTTCACCTCGTTATTGTTCTTGTGCTCATCAACCGCACAACTTCCTTGTTTGCCTCTGCTCCTTCTCTCGATCGCACGCGCTCGCGATTGTTCACCGATAAAGAAGCACGACTCTCTTAATTTCCTTCTTTCTTCTTTTCCTGACTCCATCTTTCTGACTCTATCTTTCTTTTTCGTTTCTTATCTTTCGTGGCGATCGTGATTCTCTGCTACACTTGGAAGAGCGAGGCACACGGGAACGGCGAATGGTTTAGGTCGAAAGGTGTATTGCGTGCCCAGAAGCTCTTCTTCCGGAAAATTGCGGTAGCAGCATGAGCCCTTTTTCTTGGTTGTCTGCTCGCTTGCCTGCCTGTCACGCATGCAGAGCGCACACGCAAAGGGCTTCAAAACGCGAGATTACGACGCGTGTACAAGCCGGTGTGCACCATTTTACGCAACCCGACACCGGGCGCCTTCTTTCTCATTTCCTATCTCCCCATGTTTCTTTTTTATTTGCTTTTGTTTTTTGGATGAAAGTCCGAGGCGCAAACATGCCATACCGGATGAGCCTGACGAACGAACATGCAAACGGTAGCTCCGGAGAGATTGAGATCAACGTTTTCTACAGCGCGGCATGGTCGCGTGCATTGTGGCGTAGCTACAGTTACGAATGATTACGGCTCCTCGGCTGCTATCGATGCAGGAAGCTGACAGAAATCGGCCATGTCAATTGGTGTTCAGACTGGATCACGTGAGCGCGAATGATGCAATGTTCCGTTAGTTTGTTCACAAGAACCGACATAAAGATAGCATCTCTACATGATGGGTTTATTGCAGGAATATCTAAGAGGACATAAATACGCGAAAAGGTGCAGTTTTCGATGTCTTCCCGTTACATATGGGACCATAAGACACGATTGATACGATCAGATTGTTATTGCCAGCAGCACACGTCTAGAATCGCCAAGGGGGTATTGCAACCGTGACAAGAGGGATAAACAGGGAATAAGTAACGAACAAACATACTTCTCTCATTTCTCCTATGGCAAGTCAATGGCCTTCGAATCACTGTCAGCTGTAAATTTCAGAGCCACGGTAATTCATGTTGTTGAAAATGAGCAAACATGCAGTTTGGAGAGCTCCCTCTCAAGGTTCCATGCTGCGATAACTGCAGCTTTGACGATGCGCAGTTCCCGTGCTTAGACCTCCACCTAATGACTCGAAGAACGTTTCGCCACAAACGTCAAAGCGATGCAGGAAGATAAGCACGCTTAGGCCGTATAACTTGTTCCTTCTTAACAGGCGACCGTTCCCTTTAAGAATGATCCAACACCGCTTCAAGGCATCACAGTCCGTGGACAGTATACAAGGGTACACCTCATTGATTCAAGGCTGCGGCATGAACATAAATAGCGCACGGACACGCCGTTAACAAGCAAGCTGCTTATTGAGACAGCTAGCCACTATATACAGGCATATATGCAAGGGAAGAAAGAAGTCAAGAAAATTACGAGAAACAAATAAAAATAAGGGCTAAGCATACGAAACCTTGCGGGAGTAACCTACAGATTAGGCGCGGAACTGTCAAGGCCGCAGACGCTTTGGCTTGAAGCGTCACGGTGCGTCACCCAGCCAGTTGTTACCGGAAAAAATAAGACACCGCTCAGGGCACCACGCGCGGTCATTTGACGCCGCCGTCCTTGGGCGCCCCGTTGCAACGCCGCGGAACGAATTGCAAATGGCAATGAATTCGGCGGCAGCTTGGCTCACGGTGCGAGCTCGCAGCCCAAGTGGACAACACTGATTTGCGCTTTTATCTATGCCGGCGGCCCCAGTGACCTTAGTGTACGTTGTGCAGATAAGAAGTGAATGGGTTATGTATGGCGACGACAGAAAGGCGGGAGGTCGAACGTTATGCCTCCTGGCTGCAAATCGAACGTCCAGGATCGAGTTGTTTGTTTCTTTACGCGGTCAAATAAAGCACCGTGGACGGCTTGAAATACAAATGCCCGAACGCTCACGGAAAATAGTCGCGGAGAGACATATACAGGCACGTAAGTGCAGCTTACATTTGAAGGAGGGGTTAGGGAAGAAAGAAAAAGGCATTATCTTTTATGCTTCTTGGAAGTGATTTAATGTGAAATTCAATTATGTTGGGACATTTGTCTTTCAACTAACGGGCAGTCCATTAAATTAATTAAATACATCGACCAAGCGCTTAAAACACACTCCACAACGTGGAGCACGTTCCTAGAGGGTGGTCCAGGCTAAACGTAAATAAGCCGCAATTCACAAACGCTGCCCTCACTTTCTTATCCGCAAATGCTAATCGCCAAATGCCTATCCGCCTTTCTAATGAAATATACGGAAACACTAGGACATGTGCATAGGTACGATAACAATTCTTGAAAAGAAAGCCCTCCATGATGAAACGTCCCACCTAAACTGAGTTTTCCTCTCTGTGTAGGGCACGACAAAGAAAGCGTACTCTGGCATAAAAACGTTCTAACGAATATCCAACCCCCCCCCCCCCCCCCCACCTCATATTCCCTCTAATACGCACACGTCACTATTTACGCAGTATCCCTTGAATAAGGTGTACGCCAAACCAGGTTTGGAAGAACGCCGTCACGAAAAAAAAAAAAAAAAATGCCGAGCTGGTACTACCAAGTCGTCATGACTCGAGAATTCATCTACCCCAGGCTCGTCGAACATTCGTTGCTATGAGCGCGTTTCTTCCGTTATTCTAACCGATTAGAAATGCGAGAGAACGGAAATAACGGAAGCTCGCTGAGGCCGTAAAAACTTCAGCAACACACATACACGCGCGCGCGCGCTGCCGTTCTGCTCAGCGGACCGCCAACCAAACAAAAGAAAGCAGCGAAGAATCCGTTAGAGCAGCGGCGATTGTCAAACGGGCCCTGCGCGGGACGGACAGCAGGGCAACAACGGGACGACGGATATACGAACGGGTCGTCCAACAGAAACGAAACGAAACAAACAAAAGAAACGAACCAAGCACGCAAGGAGACGAGTCGAGCTGACCCGACGGCAAAAGCGAAGAACAGAAAAGCGACAAGAAGAAGACGACGATGACGACGTCGTCGAAAGAAAGGGAGGAACTAAAGAGACACACGAACCGGGGGGCGTCGGCGTCAGCGGTCGCGCTACAGGAAGGCAAGCATGGCAGGCAGGCGAATGATGAAGAAGATGAAGAAGGGGTTCGAGCTGCTCACAGGAAGGCGGGGTGGGCCCGTATAGCGTGCCCAGTTGCGATTGTGCTCCTATCGTCCTTTATACCCGAGTCGATCGGCTCGGCGGCCGAATTGCTCAAGAGGGCGGAAAATCAGTGGGCAAACGGGCGCTCGTTGCGCGTGGGAAAAGTCTGACCCGCTTTTTGTAAACAACCGGCGGCGGACAATCGAGACAATTAGGCGATCTGCCTCCGGGTCGATCTGCTCTCCTTTTTCTTGCACTGGCTGCGGCGGCCCCCGGAAGGGGGAAAAAAAATGGCTGCCGCCGCCCCGAGCAAGCAGCGCGTTGGTAACGACCGCCCAGGTTCTGTTGTGTTGATACGGGAGTGCGTGTGTGAGTGCATCAGGCATGCATATAAGGGGGAGAGGTCGTGGTTCGCTTAGACACCGGCGTTGATGACAGCTGAGCGCGCGCAAGCCTTCTCACCTATATGTATGCACGGCGAACGATGCAAGTCGCCGTGCGAGACGCAGCGAACATTGTGTGAGAGAACTCGGGTAAGCGATTTGCGACGAGTCAGAGACGATGCCGATGTGCGCTATTCTACACAGCAATCACAGTGCACAACTATATGGTTATAGAAAGCTTCTTGCAGGTTTTTGCCGCACTCTATCATGAAACGTGCTTGTTGGGCAAGTTGGTACGTGGTCTTAGAAGGAGGAAGCCCCTGAAGCTTCGGAAAAGGGAGAAAAACTAAGAGGCAGAAAGGTAGAATGCCACGTCTGCATCACTGTCTACACTTTTCTGCCTCTGTTTTACTCTCTGTGCGTGTTTGGAATTTTTTTTACCCCTCTGTCTCTGTCATATTCCTAAACACTTCTCCTCTCTCACCAGTTCAGGGTAGACTAATATCTGGTTAACCGCACTACATTTCCTCTTCATCCCTCGCTCTCGCTCTCCTTTCTGTCTCCTAGTCTTTTTGTTCGTTTGTTTTCCGCTTTTCAGGCTCTTGTGGCTTCCTTATTTTAAAACCACACCCTGTCCTTCGCCCGTGTATTCTTGAACACGCCTCAAGGCATTCGGAAGAACAGGTGATTTTGACAGGTGACGCCAAAGTTCGTCTTGTTTTTCTCTTTCGTAAGTTCTTTTCTTTGATTAGTGGATTCGCTTTTCTTTTGTCTTTCTTTCGCTCGCTCCCTTTCAAGTGCCGCACGGAAATTCTCAATGCTATATGTCGAGTTCACTCGCGCATGCTCCCTTCATATATTAGCGTGAGAAAGTCAGCGGCTGCTTCTTTCTCTCGCCACTGAGTTCGGCCTTCGCCGTCTGTCGGCTTTCGAGCAAGGCGCCGAGCGAGGGAAACAAAAGGCCGCAGTGAAGCGTCAGCCTTGAGCTTCCACCGTTGTCATTGTTCTGGTGCGACTAATTGCGGCAAGACAGGAGGTCATTCGTTGTTTTTACTGCTGGCGACGTTTCTTTTTGGGCAGTCGTTCACTTACGGCAAAAATAGGAGAATAATAGGAGAAAGGAAAGCAGCGTCCCAGGATGCGGTCTCGTCAAGGAAAGCAAATGGGTCAGAAGAACAGTCCAGAAGTCGCCGCTTACGCATGCGCAGAGCTTGAGGTCACGCGGCGGCTCACAGCAGTAGGCTTTTAAAACTCACGGACAGCAGGAGAAATTAACGCTAGTGGTCTTGCTCGTACCATAACTACCAGCTAGCCTTGCAAACTTGCAACATTTAATAAAACCTTCTAACTATACCGAGGGCAAACGAAGCAGGGTTATGTGTAGTCGCTGCAGACTATGGTTTGTTAAAGGCCTCAACAAGCCCTTAAAGTCAAGCTTTAAACCTTGACAACCGCCCTTCCTCCTCCCGCCCCCTTGCATACACATTATGGCATCTCGGAATCAACCTTGTGCAGCTGAAGTTGCATTTTAATTTGGTGGCACTTACATGGTTGACCCACTATGTCAGACGGAGGGTGTCTTCTTAGGACACAGTCAAAGTTACGCAGCTCGAACAACCATCCCCGGAAACCGGTTACATACGGAAAAAATCGTTGCTTTCAAAAGTATACGTTCAGGCTGTTGTCTTTGGCAGAGGTCTCGACCTGAAATCGCGCTTAAGGTATGGCAAACCATCACTGAACAAGAGCTACCCGGAGAAAACATGCGCGCTGCATAAACAAGCATAGCACGATTCCTGAACACTGCAAGCGCGCGCAACTAATTGAAGGTTGTGCTCCAGATGCGTTTTGCCACAGACATCTACAGACATTGTGCTATACAGCCAAGACAGCCTGGCCGCTTGCGCTAGAGAACCGCGTAAAAGAAATGCCCGTCAAATCCGGTTTTACTGCAAGCAGAGTATTTGTGAGGAGAAGCCCACTTTACTAAAGGTAACGCACAATGTAATCGAAGCGGGGACCTTGTAAAAGAAAACTGAGAGGCGAACAGCGCAAGAAGCTATCTATATACACTCTCACCATGTCACAGGCAGTATCAGCATGCAGCAAGAGCAACACGAACCCGCAGTAAGCGACGCGGGTTCCCTAAGAGCGCGCACGGCCGGAAAGCCAAAGCTCGAGAACATCAGACAATGTGACAAGCCGAGCCACACGGCACGACCAACTGAGGGTTAGCACGTTGCGCCTGCTACCCCGCTGCGGTTGCTTCCACAAACACCACGCTTCGAGATAATGCGAGACGCGCCGCAGCCTGCGTAAATAATAAAAGGCGCCGGGGGAATACCGCAAGGCAGGCGGGCGCGCGGTGACGTCACCAGCGCGAAGCTGCGGTGGGCCTCCGGCAGCGAACAGAGTAGAGGCGTACAGATAACAAAGCAGCGAGAAAAGAAGTAGAAGAGAGACGAGGATGGACCGCGAGAGTACGTAACGGAAACAGAGCACGCAGACAGTCGCAGCGGACCGCCGCGCACATCAAGCGGTGCCTGCTGCCCGTTCGGACAGCAAATAATGCAGCTGGTCACAGGAAACGAAGTCTCCTCTGTCCGTAGATCTCAACCCGCGGAGATGACGGCAGAAGGAAGGGCAGAGGTAGCGTACACAAAGAAGAATAAGATGAAAGAGAGAAAAGAGAGCCGGCCGTCACGGAACCGCAAAGGTCAGGCGAGCAGCAAAGACGGCATGCACGCCAGAGAGAGAGAGAGAGAGAGAGAGAGAGAGAGAGAGAGAGAGCCACCAAGCACGGCTTTACGCGCTATAGAGAAAGAATGAAGTGCGAAGCAAAGGAGCGGACGGGCATTTTTCTGGGAACCACGAGGGAAACAATAAAGGAACTGCGTGACAATGATGCAAGAAAGAATAGACAAGAAAGAAGAACAAAGATATTTTGAATAGACTTGCAAGAGAGAGGTGAACGCATGTGCGTATACGGTTGGCGAGCTGCGTTGTTCGCAGCAGAGACTGCAACAGCGGTGAAGGGCAGGTCCGTGGTTTGACACCATGAGAAAGACACCATGAGGAGGAGGGGGGAGGGGGGGGGGTGCGGACGTTGCGTTTGTCTACTGGTGTGCGCAGGCATAAACCTGCACGTAAGGAAGCGACCATCTGATAGAGCACGACTTATCAGAGCGCGACCATGGCCACGCGAAATCAATGACTTGCAAGTATTACATAGGTTGATCACGTTAGCAAAAGAACGCTCATGGGGAGGAGGTACATCCCTCATTAATGGGAACGGGCGTTACTGGAGTACGGACGAATTTTCAACTGTAGGAAGGCTGCAAACGTCCCACCTTGTGGTTCAGCAACTCTACACCTGCAGGATGGGAGCTATAGCTACACACTCAGGCTCTGTAAAAACGTTGCTAGCTGAATATTCCCACTTATACACTAATTCATACACTTGCGAGACTACAGAGAAATGGCATGATTATAAGAGGATACAAGCAAGCCTTACACAATGATGCACAAAACATAACGCATATGAAAACCCATGAGATACTATTGCGTGTAATACGTATCAGGGTTCGCGGTTCGTTTCCCGTTTTATCAAACCGAAGTATACTTAACGGCGAAGTCTATAGCGTGACCGTTAGCACCCATTTCGAGGGTGGTGGCCGACTTGCGTGTGTAGCATTAAATAGCGTGGGACGCGATGTATACGTACAACACCATTACAATTCTACAGAAGATGCACCCAGCTCAAAATAATTTATGCGCCCTCTCACGCGCCCTTGACGTTGGGAATGACGCCTTTTTCTCGGCGGACAATGCAGCCGTTCCCGGCTATGCGTACCTCCATGCGTGGCCACATAATTTCTTTCAAATAGATATCACCGACAGCGTGTAGCGGCGGACATCCGGTACAGCATACGGGATAAGAATCACCCTTTGGTCCGTGTATTGCGGTTTGCGTTAATTACTGACAGTTTAAACGACAACGCAGAACAGTTTGTCGATCAGATAAGTCAGATAATTCAAGTGACCCTTTCATGAAGTAATCTTCTCGTAGCATCACGCTGCGTTGTCCCCGCATCCGTCCTCGATATTTTTAGAAGGTACTCACTGCCCAAGCATCACACGACACATAATTGTTATATTATATCAGGAATTCTTGCGATGGTTCTGATTACGGCATAATTTAGCGCGCACAGAGCCTGCAGGCAACACGAAATATCTACTAAGTAGCGTTTAATCGTGGTTTAGTAAATTCACATATAGCTTGTGTACTCTGCTACCGCCCCTGTAACTTTATAGTATGTGAAAACTCATGATAAGATGCACAGGGTACCGTCGTACAGGTTACCAATCTACTCCGCCATCCACACGGTCGCTGTCACCTTGATCGACGCACTGAGTATCGCGTGCGCGCGAAACAGTCACTGTAGTACATAGTTGTTATTTCTACGCGACAACGCTTAGATACAAGTATAACAATAAAAAGAAAACGATGAAAGGGGAGGAGAGAGGAAACGCAAAGGCACGCCCAGAGCTGTTTCATTGTTTCACATACGCGCGCACGCGCACACGCGCGAGAGCTTCGGGCGGTGCTCGTTAAAAGACGTGAGGACACATGTAGACAATCACAGCCGGCCAAGGTCGAGGACGACGCACACGCACGACAGCAGGAGGCTGGCGACACGCGAACGAGCCCGAGAAGAAACGTCATCAAGTAGGTGGGCGAAGCAAAAAAGAATAGAAAGAAAGACATTTGTACCCGAGTCGTACTTTTAGACGGCGCCATACGTAACACGAGAGTTGGCGCTGTAAATTTTGTTCTTTGATAAGGTTCGCCTGCTTTTTCTTGAAAAGTTTTGATTGATTGATTTCTGGTGTTTTACGTCCAAAAACCGACATGATTATGAGAGACGCCGGAAATTTGGAGCACTTCGGGTTCTTTAACGTGTGCAGACATCGCACAGTGCACGGGCCTCGACATTTAGCCTCTATCTAAATGCAGCTGCCGCGGCCGGGATTCGATCCCACGACCCTCGGATCTGCAGCCGACTGTCATAGCCACTAGACCACCGTGGCGGAGAGAACAAAGTTTTCGACCACGTGCATGTGTAGCTCAGCTTAATTTTAAAACGTAGCGGCTCATAGTAATTAATTGTGATTTTAGCCAATAAATGTCGAGAATCGATAGCAATTAAATGTGAGTGCTCACTTCAGAGCAGTTGCAAATCCAAGTGCGCCCTGGCAATCTACCTTAAAGGGCAACTCCGGCGGTTTTTTCACCATGTTCTGATATCAATGTTTTCGAATAGTACCGATAGTCCTGTAGCAGCCAGGGTGGTTCAATTTGCTCAGAAACGCGCGAATAATTTTAAATAACCGACCGAAAGGCGTGTTCAAACCGAAACCGAAACGGGTAGACGCTTCTTGCAGCGTATGCGATGACGTCACAGCCTTCCCGCCGTCAGAAATATGGAGAAAAATGACAGTAGCGAGGTCATCCGACGATGTATTGAGTTATGCCAGCTTTTATGAACCTGACAGCGACGATCTGAACGCTGAAGTACCGCCGTTTTGCTTTTGATGTCCTGCAGGCACGGGTAGGCAGCGTTGAAGGTGATGACGTCAAAAACATATGGTGGCCCGCAGGGGAATCCGCTAAAAATTTTTAAAATTCGTTTCCAGGAAAACTAAATGACGTGCAACCGCCTGGTTTGGCATATATTATTACATTGCCAAGGAGAATACATATTGAAAATTTCACGAAGATCAGTGGACGCTGAAAAATCGCCGGAGTTGCCCTTTAAATGCATGTCTTAATAAAAAAAAAGAACCCGAAAAAAAGAGAATTAGATGCGGATTTCTCAGTTGGTTCAAAGAAAGCGAACCTCTCGAAATCAAAATAGCTGATGTGCCTCAAATTAAGTAACAGACAGAGAGAGTGGAAGGGGAGTGAGAGGGAGAAGTTGCTTCAAGAGCCGCGATCGCAGAGGACTCTGCGAAAAATAGGAGGCAACGAGCAACCGACCAAAGTTAAGTAGCTAGAATGCGTGTACCCCAAAGGTCAAGGCAAATATACGAACTCCGAAGATGATCGAAGCGGGCTTAAATTTCTTTCAACATCTCGAAGCACCAATCTCCCGCTACATCGCTCCCAATCGCTTCGGATAAGCACCGGGTCCTTCTTGAATAACTGATTCACTCATTCATTCATACTCTTCGCCAAGCGCACCCACAATGACGCTCTTTCTTGCGACCTGAACTACGCGCAGTGGCCTTCAACGGATGCGCAGAACGGATGACACAGCGCCTCAAGTCCGTGAGGTCAAGGTCTGCATTATAGTGCGACGGCTTCGGTTACAAGCGCCGAAGCAATGCGGGTAAGCAGCGACACGCACACAGTAGGTCATCGGTATTGCACCCCCGTTTGAGGATGTGGAGCTAGCCTATTGACTGAAAACACCGGGCATTCGTACACTATACATCACAGACGACGACAGCGAGCCGCTGGCGCCTCTTATGACCCTTCATACGGCGACCATTTAAAAGCCCATATGAGCGAGCGGTCGGTTGCTGTATGTGCACAACACTGATACACCCCGCAAGGCTTCCAGGCGGTCTAGAGTCAATAGCCGGTAATAATCTTTAAAAAGACGATGCCGATCCGTGCCATTCAGCTCGTATTCTTTCTCCTCAACCTTTGGCTTCGATCCGCCATCGGTCAATGATATAGCGCGAGCCGCCGCGCGGACTCGTGCATTTTTGTGTTTTGGCTGCGCGCCGGCCGCCAAGCACAACACGCGCACACAGTACACAAATCTCATCCTTCGGCCCGGCGACCCAGCTGTCAAATGGCAGCGAATATACGCACACACACATATATATATGTATATACATGCTCACGCATTCCCGAATGTTTTTTTTTTTTCTTTTTCATCGTTCCTTTGTCGGCCCTGATCACTGTAATCCCTAACCGAATAGCCGCCTACTCCGGGATTTACGAAAAGCGTTATGAACCCCTTCATTACACCGTTCGACTCCGCTATATTCCGCGGCGCACGCCTGAGAAGGCCTACGACAATCGCTGCAGCAGAGAGCAATGCGCAGTTCGTGCTTAGGCCATCCTTCTTTTCTTACATGTATTTGTTTTCCTTCGCGAGGCGGCGGGAGCTCAATAGCGTGGTGGCGCGCATTCAAAACAATTCACGCACACGCGTTGGCATTTGTATGAGGGTACACTACCTCACGGGAGAAAGCGCGTTTTACGGCAGCTCACGCACGTTATAGACGATGTTTGACAGATACGAATAGGATGGGGGCAGGGCGAGGAGGTTCAAGGTGGGAAATGAACGCGAAGCAATTTTCGTTGCTCCGGTGCTTTTGAGAGCGCTCTGCATCCCGCATGAATCCTCGCTTTATTTTAATCTCGTATCGTTTTAAACGAACTGATCAGTGCGGATGGTGATGATTGTGGTTAGGTTAGGTTAGGTTAGGTTAGGTTAGATTAGGTCAGGGCGCTAATTTCCGCAGCCCATGTCGGGAGCACAGCTAAGCGTCCGTGGGGGTAAGGGAAAGTGAGTGAAAGGAGAGAAATGGCGTATAGTGGAGAGCTCCGGAAATTTTAACCAACCTGGGGTTCTTTAACCTATAGCGCTGGCCGTTTTCGTTTTGACGGCCACGTTCGAGAATTGGCTTTGTCCATGCTTCGGATGCCGACCTCGACAAATAGTAGCGTGGTTGCTTGAATAAAATAGAAATAGGTCTTACGGAGATCCAATATAGCGTGAATGGCGGAAGACTTGCTTCAGCGACCACTCTTTCCGTTTTGGGGGGGAGTGGAGTGGGTTAAGGGCGGAGGCGACAAGCAGGCTGGAGGACGGACGAGATGCTAGCTACAAGGCTAGCCGAATCAGGCGATATAGGCGGGTTGTTATACGTCAGTAAAGGAGCAGTGTTAAATCTTACGCCCTATAAGCACCACACTTCGTGATACTGTATATATATATATATGGTGTCCGGAAAGGATAACGCCTCTGCGGTCACGGAGGGCGTATTTGCTTTATCGTTTTGTTCACGTGACGCAAGTCGTAAACCGTGGCCAAAGAATGGATTATGAAGACACAAAGATTAGTAAATGTCGCACATAAATGTATTGCAGCGTTCTGTACCACGGTGAAGAACTGTCCAAACATGCCTATAGGATCGCAGTCCTGTACACTTCGACCCTCCCTTCAACTGCATTCTTCCAATTTGCAACAAAAGAATCAGAAACGTGTCCGATATAAATAATTCGCGTGTAGACAGCAACTCGGCACGGCAGACTAATGACGTAAGCAGTAGTAATACACGTCCGCATTCCACGCTGACAAGCTTCAGCAGTTTATCTCTTTTTTTATGTCCGAGACACCACCGCAAACGTCATCCAAATGTCATCGATACGCGCGAAAAAGCTAGACAGGTCTCTACTGCGAGGCTGATGATCGCGTGAGGAGGAACGCATCGTTCGCAGGACCGTAAATATCGGTAATGCCACTTAGGGCCAGATTGTCATTAAGCGTAGAAGTGATGGAGAGTTGAAATGTGAGAGGAGGGGTGGGATGTCTACGATGGTTCGGTAAGGGTTCGTCGTCAACGGTATGCAGCTGAAAGACCTGGTCTCACTCGCACAACGCCAAGAGCGTCGCTTCGAGCCAAACGTCTCTCACATTGAATGCACGAAGTACACTTGCCTCAAACATAGCTGCAGCCGATGGCGCAAACGAAGCAAAAACGCTGACCACTGCGGAATAACGAATAAGACACTGCGCCGCGCCGATCTCAGCAGCACAAGAGCTGGCAGGATGATACATGGACTGAAATAAATGCCAGAAGCTGTGTGTATATACGATGAAAAGATGAGGTCAACGAACAAACAAGCGAAGCGAAGAGAACAACAAGAAACCACTATCAGAATGGCGGGGTAAGTAGTAGCGAAGCTGAACTCGGTGGGGCCCTATCTTTCTTTCTAGATGCTCCCCCGCTGTCCGGTTCACTGATCGGGGCACTCCAGTAAAGTAGCACGGCAGCAGCAGCAGTTGCAGAAGCAGCGGCGTGCAGAGTGGGCTTCCCAGCAGACTTTATTAGTCGTAAACTCGAGCGCCGAGGAGATCGTTGCCAGATCGTGACTAATTTCGAGCGCCCGGGAATGCGATCAAGCGCGAGATGCTCCGCGGGACGCGAGGAAGGGCAAATGGTGGCGCACGCCTGCAAGACTCTCCGATTCCTGTTCTTTCTTTTCGTCGACTGGCTGCTGCTGCTGCCAGTCTCTCGTTGCTCGCGCTTCTTTGTTTTTCTGTGTTTGTTTTATTTCATCTCTGCTTAAACTTCTCCTAGTTCTCGGGCAATTTCTTGATCTCTTATAGTACACTGTCCACGCGGGCTTATCGTTGCGAGCGAGCGGTGTTTGTTTCGGAGGGGCGCGCTGCCCGCATAGCTTTTAAAAGCTGGCGAGGTCACCCCAGGTTCGTGACTCCTGCGCGAGGAGCCACGCGGGCTGCTGCAACATACAGCCAGGAGGTTCTAGGCATGCAAGAGGCACGACTGACGGCGTGACCTCACGTCGGCGCTGCCGCGCTATCGCTGGCATTTGGCGAGCGCGGCGCTGAGTGCCGGCCGTATTATACGGCTGTCCCCGCGGAGAAAGAGAGTATATTTCCCAGCAATCCCGGGGACCAATGCGCGTTCTTTGAGCTAAAATGCAGTAAATCTCTCCTTCGGTCGATGACCGCTACGCAGAGAGTCTATAGGATCGACGGGCAGGCAGTCACGTCAAATCACCGTTTACTCGAAGGGCACAGCTTGCTCTTCTGGCTCTTCGATTTCCAGATTTCCACAGGCTGAGAGTGAATTTGAAAGGTGCAGAAAAGAAAGTGCCCGAGAGCCTCATCAGGGAGTTTGCGAGATGTCCACAGAGAAAGTGGCTGGACAACACGCAAACGTGCTCCCAGTTTTAGAACTATACGAAAACTTGAGGTATAGTTGGTGTGGATTCATCATCATCATAATCATCCTTAGAAAGGCGAGGAACGAAGCATTGCCCGTGCGACAGCGCAGGTTTGGCGCATGAGGAAAACAGCTTTCAACTTGCTGCAGTGTCAAAGCCGCCCGCCTTCTAAACGGAAATAATAACAGTGAAAAGCAAACACAAACACCTTGTACAAATATATAGAGCAATAGGCGCTATAGAATGCCTATAATCGATACGCATGACCAGTTTTTTAGTACACTGAGCCGGTAGCACTCGCTAGGATTTGCGCTTGTCATTAGTTAAGCGTCCTATTGACACGATCTATAACACCGTGATTACACAGTGCCGCAATCACGTTTGACAGAACGATGACAAGCACGCGCACAAAATCACCGCATGCAGAGGTACACCGACGCAAACAGCTACCTCACAATGGAACCACTGCCTCTAAATCTTCCTATTAGAGCAAACTACACGAGTAGAGTGATTATAGTTAGTACGCCGTGTCCGAAAGACAAGCGCATTCGAACACACCCACACACATATTGCCATTACCGAGTGGGGCACGCAGTCCCCAGATGCAAGTATATATATAGAAATGGAAAAGCTCTAAACAAAGACAGGTACACAGAGCCCGAGAAAAAAACAACGGCTAGAGCACGGCGTACACAAACGGGTGCGCGGTCCTTTTACGGGTTTAAAGTGCACACACACAGTGGGCGCCGTAGAAGCGGACAAAGGAAACGAGCCCGGGCCCAGTGAAGCGAATCGGTGACCGCCAAACGCAACTCGGCATTCCGGACCGTGAGCGCGCACAAGCGATGCGTGCTGGGCGCGCGACCTTTAGCCGGCCTCGTTAGGCCCTCAAGCGTGGCATCTGCAGGCGAAGTTGCGATTTCCTAACATCCACTAACGCTCTGCCGCGCGTCACCCCCCTCCCACCTCCATAGCTGTTTCTCTCGTCTTTGTTCACCTTTGTTTGCTTTTGTTTTTCCGTTACTTTCCTGCACCACTGTATAATTGTCCGCGATGCTCAACCAAGTGGTACGCGACGCGATCTACTTCGAGCTGTTCCTATCGAGGGCGCCAGTCGCTGGACGGACAGGCGCAGTGTTTTCCATGCGCTGAGATCCTGCCTCTCTGTGACATGAGACAAAAGAAAGAGATAAAAAAAAAGAGCACATCAGGGACGCGTCAAGGCCTCCTAAGTGCGTGAAGAACAATAGGCGTTGCCAGTTATAGCTCGCGCAATGAGTCTCTTGCCTATCGAAAGCGTTTCGAATTGGTTGTGTGTATGTTGGGCCGGAATAGAAATCAATCAGTCCGATCAGAGGCATAGGTATGGGTCGCTTAGATAGGATCGCGAATAAACATGACCTGTGTGCGACCGCAGGAACCCTTGGCAACTCTTTCAAAATCTCAGAGAAAAGATTAGTGGGCCAGGAAAACACCACATAAGTACCAGTGTTGAGGGCGCGTGGTGGGTAATAATTGTGGGATAGCATGGTCAGAAGGGTTAAACCTGCATTCCCCTCCCCACCCCCCCCACCCCTTGTTTTTCTTTCGTGATGACCTCTCTCGGAATGAAATCCTGGCTACGCCTATTGAAGATGGCCGGGAAACTGGCGGTCATATAAATGATTCCTGTGAAAACACGATTGCATTTTCGATGACCCACGCTTGCTTTCTTTGTGAACTGGGACTTGACGCACAACTGAAATTTGTTCGAGATGTTCACAAGGGATCAAGGATGAAAAGCGCTGCATATGATGAATCCGCGTGCCAGAAAGATAACGTAGAGAGAGAAATGCAATGAGGTAAACAAACTAGTCCAGTTGACATTGAATTCCCTGCACAAGAAAAGATCAGAGGTGCCAGTAATTTGTGAGTGCAAAAATACACTGTAACATGATCAATTACAAATCACAGTCCGCTAACTAATGAGGTGACGAAGTTCCTTGTACCCAAAACAACATGCCACTAGCAACGACGCGCCGCCTAGACTTAGCTAACACGTCCTTTTGTCAGCTTGCCCTCTCAGCGCACAAACGTTTGCGAGTAGGCGTATCTAGCATGTTTGCTATATCAACACACAAAATGCGAGGCCAAGAAGGTTCACGCGTTACGAGGGTACAGGAGGCCAAAAAACAAAACAAAGCAAAAATAAAAGCGATCATCAAGACTCTTGTTTCAATTTATTTTCTATCATTTCGTCCTTCCCGAGTTCGCGAGTGTACGTGACACTCCTTTTTGCGCTCAAGCGATAAGCTTGCCAGCGCTGTGGGAAAGAAAGAGACGTTTCGACTCGGTTTCCCGTACAGGCCCGGGCAAGTCCGTAAACCAGCCCAATTCTTCAACTCGTTCGGTCGCTTGCTTTTTAGATGCCCGAAGCAGGGAAGGGGTCGACTGCCTAGAAAGGTCACAACACCGCGTACCCGTAAAATGTAGTATGCCGACGACGAACGAGACCCGGACAAAGTGCACGCGGACAGGTGAAGAGGAACAGGCCACCGGAAAGATACGGGGTCGGCAGATCGACCCCAGGCCGGCACTTTAACGATCCCGTCTCGAGATATCCCGGGAGTGGCCGCCACGGCTACCGCACTTCACGGCATGGCATAGCAGCGCGACGCGGCACGCCCCTGCGGGGCAAACGCGCACATCTCGTTGCGAACTGACGCCCGTCGCCATCTTCCTGGCGGTCGTTTATCTGTGCGAGCGACAAAGGAGGGGAGGGGGGTGGACTGCAGTATAGATAGCGCGGCTCCGTGTATGAAACCCGCGAACGGGTCTGATTCCACTGATGCTTAGAACGGCTATAGATTGCTCTTTCTCGGGTGAGGACACGAGTTACACGGAAGGTAAACGAAATCTATGGCAGGTATACTTTTAGGCAAAGGCTATCTGCCGAGTCACCGGAGAGAACATAAAAAACAGGGAGGAGAAGAAGTTGAGTATATCACTTCGAACTTTCGGGGCAATTCGCATTCCCGGTGAATATATATAGGGGGCCATATATCCTGCGGGAAAACAGCGGCGACGAGAGAACGCGCGCGTCGCGCATGCTGTGCGCGTGCGCCCGCTATCAGCAGTGCCCGCGCTGAACCTGCGCGGGAAATATCTTATTCTCGAGTCGTTTTCCGTCGCGTTATCGTCCGCCCGTTTTCTGAGCGGGACCGCCCGGCCGGTGAGTGTGATATATGAGGCATGTGCGACGCTGAGAAAATGACCCTTAAAGTTGAAAGAACGAGCGGAGATACAGATTCCACCGTGTAAACCTTACAGCGAAACTCTGTTAATACCTAGATAGGTGCGCATTGCATCAGTATGAGGACGCAGGCTGCAATGTAATACTCAAGCACCCGCAAACAGGGCTTCGTTCTACGGATTTTCACGGGACTTTTACAGCTTACGAGGACACAACTCTGACAACATGATCAGCCATGTAGACGAATATCAGAAGTGCCCTTATCTCTCTCTTTGGAAGCAACAGGCCGCGGGGTCTGTCGCGTGAGGAGTAGACTATCCACGTAATAATGTGGCACAGATTGATAAAACTTGCGTTTTCTTTTTTTTTTTTCTACAAAGAAGAAGTCTTGAGAACTGGCATGCCTTCTCCAAGCAACACAATCATGCCTTCTCAACCAAACACAATCTTACTCGCCACACTCTCTGCTAATCGGCCATTCAGTTGATCCACGAAACGTGCGTGCAACAACAATGCCCATGGTCAAATTTCATCGTCATATAGGCAAAGATCTGGAATCACCCCAGTAGTAGGATCACTGCGAAGGCGTTGTTCAGGAAAGAGCTTGCACGATCAAAGAAAGAAAAAGCGCGAAAACTGAAGAAGAAACCGACTCTGCCTTACAGGAAGAGGCTAAGCCTCTATCGTCAAGCGTAAGAGGCTACAATCAACTTACGCCACCAAAAATCGCGCTTAAAGAGGAAAATGATGCAGAAATCGCGTCAGTTGTTTATATATACGCCGTGCGTCTGCATTTATGTAAACAGAGAATCACGAGTGTCTCACACAGGCGCCTTCAAGCTGTCAGTTAAGGATTGGCCTGGCTTATATATATCTACCGACGCTGTTTATAACGAGAACGGTTAGGTGAGGTATGGGTGTCGGGTGTATTCCAAAGTGCGCATACAGCAAGGCAAGCAAGGCGCGTTTCGAGGCCTGATACGTCGAGCCGTCAAGACCGGAACCGCTTTCCCAGCTGCTTCTGCTGCCGTTGTGTATATAAAAGAGGCGCGCTTGTACAGTTTTGTATAGTATAAACGGCTTACTCGCGTTAGCACGTTCGCGCAGACGCCCCTTAACGTGGCGTCAAACCAAAGTTCGCCCATATATATACGAAACGAGGAAGGAGCTAGAACTTGCGTGATGCTCGGCGGTATAAAAAAGGAAAAGAACAAAGAAACAGGAAAAAGGATGAAGCAGCAAGAGAAAAGAGAGTCTGTGGCGAGATTAAAGAGCAGGGAGAGCAGGTGGCGGAAGTGCCGAGCAGCGATCGCTGCGCATATCAGATTGTTTACGCACGTGATTCTCAACTAAGATGTCAAGGAGTGCGGCGGAGCTGCCTGCCGCGGGGAGATTCACACGCAAGCAGACGCTGAAAAGAAAGAAAGAAAGAAAGAAAGAAAGAAAGAAAGAAAGAAAGAAAGAAAGAAAGAAAGAAAGAAAGAAAGAAAGAAAGAAAGAAAGAAAGAAAGAAAGAAAGTTTCGCGCGAGGAAGAGACGCTACAGGGCCTTCTTGTTCGCGCGATATGCAAAGCAGGGCAAAGCGGAGCTCGACATGTAGAGCGAGAGAGAGAGAGAGAGAAACCTCAATTTCTTGCACAGCGTGAGCTTTCTACAGGATGGGTTTATAGTACGTGAGGTTAGTTGTGACGGAAGGAAAAGGAAGGCACTTTTTTGCATATATTAGCGGCGTGAACAAGGTTCAGGGGTTGAAAAGGCAGCGAGTATATACCGCATATATACTTCAAACGAGCGGAAACGGTTGAATTACCATTGGATCGCTACGTAGGCGCGTTATCCTTCCTGTACGTCAGCAGGTTTGAAAGATGAAAAAAAAAACAAAAAAGACAAGTGCGTTATACAAGTCAAGAACCGTTATCGAATGAGCCGCGATTACTATCTATTGAATGAAAGTTACTTAATTTGCTGGAAAACTCGAGTATTCCATCTGCAATGAGCAGATGGTGCCATCAATGCGCTGACGCTGAACTAAATAAGCACGAAACCGAGATAAAGGAAGTGAAAGTGCGACAAGGACAAGCCCAAATTTCGCTCTCTTCAGCTAGTTTGTCAGCTACAGCACTCCAATACTATCGTTTCAAGCAAATTTTGCGAACTGGAAGATCGTTGCTAGTAAGTTGCACTACCAGTTTTGAGGTCTATGGGCGAGGAGGAGATGAAAATGTTTTACCTAATAAAACTGAAGTCGAGTGTTACTATATGAAAAATGGCATACGACAATAGTGGCAAGAAGACCAGCTGTATGAAGTGGAAACAGTGGTAAACGCTGGCCTCGAATAAAGGCTATACACGCTCGTTTCGATATACCGCTAAAGGAAAAAGCTTCCAAAACAAGGAATGTACCGAAGTAAGAATTAAGTAATGACGAGAACTATTCGTCTCGAAGAGTTATCAAGGCGAGTGAGGCTGCTGAAGACACGACGCTCGTGACGCAAGCAAGCGTGAGCTGCTCGACTCGGAAGTTTGCCATCCTTCCGTGTTTCGTCGTGTGTTGAAGTAAAAGACGTAAAAAAAAAAATGAAGAAAAGGAAACAAGGATGAGGTGCAAATATCTTGCCATGTAGAGAGAATGGAGAAAGGGTTCACTGCAGCAGCCGCCGTTGTGTAGGAACTTGGGAAGCAAGGAAAATAGCCAGCCAATGGTTGAAGCGCTTGAAAGCTGTTCATTTTGTGATCGCTCATACAACAGAGCAGGTTCCTTTAAAAGTTGCTACAGATTCTTCAGGCGCGTTCGAGCTTCGCTTCTGTCTGTCTTTATTTTCTGTCCTGTCGCGTATATATTTGGAATCTGTTATACTCTGACGCAAAGGCGATGCATGCATCCTGACACAAAATGCAAATTTCACGCATTCTTTTCTCAAGCACGTGTCTCCTCAGTGAACAACGCGAGAGGCAAGCGGATTATGTATGGACACTAGACAAGATAATTAGACGACGGGTGGGTAACGAAAATTGAGAGGTACAGGTACACGGCAGGCAGGCGAAAAGATAGCTCCCGGGTTTACTTCAAACACGGCGGCGCAATTCAACCCCACCCCTTCTCGGAACGCAAGAGCCGAGTACATGACAAGCGTTCATCAAGACGTGCTTCCGAACGGCGTAATTTTTGACGGAGTGTATAACACACCGTTACGGGCTCACCAAAGCGAAACCACTGCCTGTATCGCTATAGAGGTGTACAGGTATAATAAAGAAGACATCGGAGCGCATGAACAAATTGAACGATAGTGACAGGGCGAAACGAGGCCGAGAGGTAGTGCGTGGGTTAAAAAAAGTAAATAAATAATGAATCTCGTTTACACGATAAGCAAAAGTGGGAAGCAATCGAGAAAGCTTGGCACAATCATAAACAAGCCGTCGGTTGAACGATGCTTCCTCGCCCGTTATCAACCATGCATGGGGCCCCCAGCGTAGTCCCTCAGCAACAGCTTCTTCAAGACCGGGAATCTGAAGACGACGTTGCTTTAGCACCCTGTCCGCGTGCAGCTGCCTGCCTGCCAGGAGCAGGGAATTCGTTCACAGAGTGAGCTGACGCGAACTCTTTCTTAAGACAACTTTAATGGTCTTTCTTTCTTTCTTTCTTTCTTTCTTTCTTTCTTTCTTTCTTTCTTTCTTCTTTCTTTCTTCTTTCTTTCTTTCTTTCCTTTCTTTTTACACATACCAGGCCACCTGGGCGACACGAAAACGCCTAGGTAGAGGGGGAAAAGAATTTAAGAAAGCAAGCAAACCTTTGATCGAGCGCTCTAGATGGGGGATCGGTCGTTAGGTGGATGGATCATCCTACACCGAACGGCCCCACCGCATGACGCGATTGCTGCCTCTACGCAGCATCTGGCTGCTACTATATACAACCGCTGGAGGCAGGCAAGCACGCAGACACCTTCGGTAACAGACTAACAGTCTACGGCGATGCCTCTTGCCTCGGGTCTCGAATGTACCCTCATTCGAAGAAAGCGTTCATCACGGCAAGAAGAAGCCAGGGAAGAAGGGGCCTGATTAGAGTCGACCAGGAGCCGCAAGTTGACGCTATTAGTGCGACGGACAGGACCACCCTCCATGGAGCACGCTGAGCGCAGGCAGCGAAAGCAGTCCACGTCGCCAGCAGCTATACGTAGTGGAATCGAGGGCACGGATGAGGATGACTTGCCAGAGGGTGCACGCGGTCGACCTTTCGCCACGAGCTCCAAGAGTGTAATGAAGGTCTCCGCGCAGTTCCTCTACCAGGCGCCCTTGTTACGCATGAGCACATTACTGTGTACGAGCAACTTTCTCGAGAATCGCTCATTTCGTACGCTCTGCTAGATGCATGAGTGATTTTCTCGGGGTTTCCCTAAACGATGCGGATATTAACGTCGTGTATTTCGTTGTTGTTAGCCTGTATACTTTATTCGGCAGCTGGTGACCAACCGCGTAAAAAGAACTCGCATATACGAATTGATCTTGCGACGTTTCGCTACATTTTTACGACTGACTCGGTAAAAGGTAAAAGGCATGCCACTAAAAGACTTAAATAGTTTTGTAAGTCCTTCAAGAGATCTTGCGGCCACTGAAGAAGCACGTTTTTCGAAAAGGAAAATATTATTCATTCTGCACAAAGCTCTGCAGCACCAGGCGCATTATTAAAGGAGTTGTATAACACAACTTTGCATTCGATCGATCGCGCGGCGCCTTGAATCTTCTTGGGTGCCGCTACTGCAGTGTTTCCTTGTACTCAGTCGCACTTGGTGATCCCACCAGCAAGAGTCAGTCGAGCGTACGGATACACACACTCCCATGTTGAAAAAAAAAAAAGACAATATCGGTTTTTCTCGTTCTGCCCTTCGTTCTCCGTCTCGTCCTTGTCCTTCCACTTCTTCGACGCGCCGCAGCGGTTTCGCAACCACGTGCGAGTGTTACCCTAAGGCCTCTGTTACACCAACGCGTACAGCCTTCAGAAGGACCTTCACAGCACGCCGATCTATAACTGGCACCGATAAGACGGGAATTTCACGCCACTGCACGCCAAAGCCTGAACGCCGCAACACCTGAGGAGCCATCGATAAGAAGAGTGCCACACCGAGAATGGAATGGCATCTTTCATCTGCAGACCCAGATAGCGGCGCAAACTGCGGACAAGGACGACCAGTGAGTTCTGTCGAATGTGAAGCACGCTATAACATATAATATACAATGGCTACGACACATCCGTAAGGCAGAGCCTATCGCTGCTTATATGCAACGCGAGAGCTGGTACAGGCTGGCAAAACAATGAATGAGCGAGACATATTGAGAAAGGTTCCCATTTTGTATAAACGACTGCGGATCACGCAAGGCGGCGCAGGCACTGAGCACATAACGAAAACAAAAGTTGTAATGGAAGAAAACCGAACCGCTCTATAACTGCGAAAGATACATCAGGGACGATCGGAGAAGCGGCAGAGCTGCCTATGCGGCGTATAGACGAAATTGGCGCTTCGACGCTCGCGCGTGCCAAGGGCCATCGAAGAGGTCCTCCCGAGAATAATAATAAGAACGGCGCGCGCCTTGAAATTGCAGCCACGCAGAGAACGATTGCGGGCCACTCGTGGCACGCGGTCTGATCAAGCTCCTCTCGATCGGCGAACCACGAGAGAGAGGGAGCTCCGTTTAAAACAGGGGCAAAGAGACGTCCTTGACCAGGAGGAAAAAAGGTCGTCTCGGTCGCCGGTTTATATAGTTCCCCTTCGCGTACCGGCTGTGCACCCGGAGCCCGCGTTCGGTATAGATGCTCGCCGTGCCCTCTTTCTCCGTAATCTCCCCCACATATCTCTATAGTCCTAGCATATACGGTCCTCTTCAACAATCACCTTTCGGAGGTGTGCGTAACTCGGCCACAAACGCATCAGCGTTTGCCTGTTTAACGGTATACGACGCGGTCTCCCACCGCGCATTGAGGAACGAAACGTATACGAACACGAACTGTCTAAAAGGAGCCCACGTAAATTCTCTGTTCTTGCTTGACTTCCTTTTTTTTTTTTTCATTGGTGCTCTCAGGGTACGAAACTAACACGTGCCGCACGTGGTAAGGAGAGTCGTGACGGCATGAAGCCACGGAGGTGGTGCTCGAAGATGTTCGCACCACTGGCCTCTCCGTTAACGATTTAGTGTACGGCGTATATAGCGACGCGAATACGAGAGGAGTACTAGATCCTGAGGATGGTCCTTTCAGCTGCCTAGCGCCCACTCTATATGCTGGTTCTCCGAACACATACAGGGATGAGAAGGGATTCCACAAAATTTTGGTTTATTTCATTTTCGCGAGCTGAGAAAAAACTAGGAGGATGGTGTGAGAGGAAGAAACAAGACCCAACTATGCGAGCGAGCCAGCGAGCTTCCGTTCCATCCTTCCCGCTCCTCTCCCATCCACCGGATCATCAAATGCAAGAGAGGAAGAAGATGCGCAAGAGGATACCACGAAGTGTACGATACGACAAGAAACAGCTATTCGCCTTAGGGAGACAGAAAAAAGAAATGAAAGAACAAGAACAAAGGAGAGAATTTAAATACTACGAACAAAAAGAAAGGATTTTAAAAAATGAAGAGTACGAAAGAAAGCGGTGCTCTGATGGTGCAGCCCGCGAAACTGGCTGGAGGAAAATGAAGCTATATATATGATAGCGGGCGGCCGTTCGTTCCCGTTTCGTTTAATGCGAAAACCGACCCGCTGACCCCTACGCGTCGTCCACACGCGCCCGCAGCAAAAAACCAACCGAGCGGCAGGCACACTCTCGCGCAAAAGCCACCGAACGAACGCTCGCATCCCGCGGCGCCTCGGCGAGTGGACGTTAGCGCCTCCGGATCCCGAGTGAGTCACGAGCAAAGCAGCGTCGCGACACCATCACCACGAGCTGCTATATACCAGCAGCAGCAACAGCAGCAACTGAAGCTATGCAGCACATTCGCTCGCGTGCCTGTAGGCCATGGTTCCTGGTGCCAACCAGCTCCTCGGTGGGACAGCTCGAGGGGAGGGGGTGATCTCGAGAAGAGGAGTCTTAAGGAGGAAATGAGAAAAGAAAAAGAGGCTTCATTTAAGAAACTCGGTAGCAGCGGGGAACGTCGTCTAAGTCGTGCAGCAGCGCGTATTAGACGCGAGAAAAAGAAAAACAAGAGAAAACGTGGATGAATAAATGATCTCCAGGCGCGTGCGTCGGTCATCGTGCGACGAGGCTGAGGGAGGGAGGTCACATATGAGCGAGAAAAGTCGTCGCAACACCGAAGAAGGCGAAATACGAGAATGCCATCATCTTCGGGAGGCTGACCCTCGCTACTTTTGCGCATATGCGACGGGGCATCCGCGTCAATGCTTGTTGCACGACTCGGGAAGTCACGCCTTTGCCACATGTGCGTATATACGCCAAGGGAATGAGCGTACGTGTGAGCCAGTCTTCACTGAGTATACACTGGGGATTAGAGCTGGTAAAAAAAAAAAAGGGGGGGGGGGGGGGGCTTGCACGGTCTTTTAGCTGTACTACAGTATCGAAAATTCACGTCGCACACCCGCTCTTTATCAAGGGTCCCTTATTGAAATTTAATGCAGCAATTAATTGTATCTCGTTTGGTTTACCCCTTTCCCCCGCGGGTTACGCTGATTGTAATGGCCCAAGTTGGCCATATTGCATCCAAAGCAGCGTTTATGGACACCATCATACTCCTCCTCAAAGCAGCAACGAAGTTACGACAAAGTACCGAAAATAATTCTGTTCTTGAACGACGTACCATCTCAATCATCGAAGCCTGAAGATCCGTAGACGTTAGGTTAAGCGTTGTTTCGAAAGTGCTGTCCATTGACTCACAATGACACCATCGCTTAGAGACTCGGGGAGATCCATGGCCAAAAAGGGCAAGTTGCTTTGCACGGACGTTCGGCTTAGTAACATGGCAGAAAAGTCAGACTGTGCAAGCCTTCACTTAACTGCTCCGAACCAACATGGCACGGCAGTGCATTGTGTGTGCGATCATTCCCATATATGAAAACGCGCCTAGCACATCGTCCGCCTTTATGGGACTGCCATACAGACCCCCCTCCAACAGGCCACCTCACAGAAACACCTCGCCCATAAAGTATACACCCCAGCTTTCACTCCAGTGCGACGCACGGTTATGAAACGGGTCGTTACGATACCAGGCTTTGTTATAACGGTCGCGCCCCGCGAAAACAAAACCGCGCTCCACAGCAGCCAGCGACGGCCACCGGCAGCGCCGGCGCGCCGAACGCGCGCTTTCGCTTCGCGAACCACTACTGTCACTCTTCCTGACAAGTCACGGACGTCATATCTCTTCGCCGCCCGAGAGCTAGGCCAGCTGTCAGGCGTCGTCCCTTCCTTCGCCCTCCACGAAAAGGCATGGGGCGGCAGCAACGGCGGCGTACAGGGGCGTCGAGCCACTTTGTCGCCGCCGCCGTTTTGTCCGCTCGCGCAACCGGCGCGCCCTGACCCCGTGACTCCGGGACCTCGCCAGCCACACTCTCATTTCCCTGTCGGCCCGCGTAATTCGCTTTCGCTCGCGCGCGCGCGCCTCGGCCGTGGACAATGATGCACTTAGCGCGCCGGTGGCGTGACGTCCTTCCTTCCGTCGTCCCCCTTGGGACCCCGCCGCGAACAATGACGACGCATGCGACGAAACGCAAATTGCGGTTCCTTGGTTTGTTCCTTCTCGCGCGCCCGCACGCGCGCGCGCGTCTGAGATGCGTGGAAGAAAAGGGTATACTACCAGTCGTACGCGCGCCTGTTGCGTTTCTCCTCGTTGGATCGCCAGCCCGCGTGCAGTGCGTTGTGCCCTGAAGGGGTGCCCTCGTTTCTGCAACGTAAGTCTGCCCTGCTGCAGCGGATCGGCGAGCGCGAGCTGACCATCTATACCCATGCACCACGTTTCACGGCAGATCGACCAAGTGCCCGTATTTTCCTTCCTACCGGGTACGAAAGCCAGACTCGAAAATGTGCTACGGGTCGGCTCGAGGCGCTTGGAGTTAGTGAACATCCGAACGATGCGAGTATTAAGGTTACCTATAGCCAAGGCTTCGACGCAAGCTCCTGTATACTGTTGGCACATAGGAGCGCGCCTGACTGGACCTGTGTGGAGAAATGCCGCGCGGTCAGCGCTTCGGAATTCCCGCAGTCTGAGCGAAAAAAAAAAAAAAGAAAAAGAAACAGCGAAAGACGTCAGTAGCGGGGATAATGACTACGCAACGGCAGGACCGAGATAGCGAAAGACAACACACGCGCGAGATCTCTAGTTCGTCTAGCTGCTCGGCCGAACTCTTGCAAACGCGAAGTGCGGGCAGTGACGGCAGGATGGGGGGATTTAAATAAAGGTAGAGAGAAGAACGCGTACACGTTTCTTTCGCTGCGGTTACCGCAGGGGGAAAAGTATAACATATACGTAGAGAAACCGAGAGAGGGGGGAGAGGGCGTGCATCATGCCGCCGCGGGCTCCCCCGCGATGATCGGCGTCGATAAGCGGGCTCTCAGCGAGGTGTAACTCGGTTAGCGGTCACGACTCCGTCGGGGCCGTGCGCGCATACGGGCCGGAAAAAGGACGCCCTGGCCGCTCGCGCCGCAAGATGCAGGGCGGAGAGGGGATAGCAGGCGGACGCCTCTCGACGCCGCGGCCACGGCAGCAGCAGCAGCAAAAGCTCGCGCGAGCTGCGGTTGCAGTGTACCGATCCCCCCCATGTTCACGTCCACCTTTCTAACGCTATCACCGCCGCCACAGCAGCCACCGCCACTCCACCCTTGGGAAACCGACCACCGCCTTCCGTCCACCCGCCCGCTTGCCTGCCCAACTTGGCCCCTGCGTCACGATCTGCCTCCAACTTCAATTACGCGCCTTCGCGTGTGCTTGGGTCTGCGCAATACCCACTCTCTCTCTCTCTCTCTACGTCATCATCGTCTTTACCTCGCTCCCACCCCCACTCCTCCTCTGTTTCTGCCGCGAGGGTATGTTTGCTTGCTCCTTGCCTCACGTTTTGCCCTCCACCCTGCGGCACAAATGAGGGCAGCACTGACGGTGCATGGGAATCGAGGGACAAGAAGAAGGCGAAGAAAGGGGAGGGCAGGTCGTAGATAAACAGAAGTGTTAACATGCAAGTTTCCTTCGAAGTTTCAGGGATCGAAGATTATAGCCCAAATATACTTCAATCCAACGTAATAGTGTTGTCAGATGAATAAAAGGAACTGGTAGACTTCTGAAAGATGCATAGACGATATGGACACTCACCCCCTCCGGCGCCGTCGTAAAGCCGACACACAGGAAATCAGAAAAGCTCACAGTGCTTTCCAATAAATGCAGCAAACTGACACTGAAATAACATCCGTACGCAGTCCTTATAAAACTGCCACGGAGATAAATGCAAGGGATGAAATATCCCGAGGAAGAGTGCAACACCCAAAGAGTAAAAGTCAGGAACTCGGCAGAGGAAGCGCGTATCTTATCAGCCGAGGAGATCGCGAGGAAAAGCGTCCGGAACCGGAGACAGCACAAAGAAAAAAGAGTATCACAACGTATAAGATGGGCTCTCTATTGACAAAGGGTTCATGTATCACCTGGATGGAAGAGGTAGGCGAGGAACGTCCGCGAAAAGGAACAGTACTGCCCGCAGCCGCGTGGAAAACGACCATTCTCCGGGGTAAGAAAGAAACAGGGCGGGAGGTGGAAGAGGAGGAGGCCGGCCGAAGCGAAAGTGTGGGTCCCGTATAGCAACCAAGAGAAACGGCGTGAAGAGACAAACAACAATGGTGGAAACAAAAGCACAGACAGAGATGGAAGAGAGAGAGAGAGTCCCGGTGGCAAGAAATTCACCCAAGATGCCGACTGAAAGAAAAGGTGAACGAGGGACGGTCGGCGTGATGGCGGGGGCGAAGAGGTGGAAACAAGGCGGCACCAAAACGAGGCGACGAGAAGGCGGCGAACCGCTGCGAGAGAAAGAGAGAAGGCGAGAAAGCCGGAGGAGGTCACCGGCTAATGACAGTGATCGACCGTATACACTGCAGCACTTCACACGTCGCCGAGACCGGAACCTCTCTACGCCATACTGGAAACAGCAGCAGCGGCAGCCTCGTATACGTCGCTTGTGGTCCTCGCGGGAGCACCGGCCCGTTCCAGACAAACGCGCACGCCTCGATGCAGAAGCGGAGGATGAGAGAGACTCTGCGGGCACTGCGCCAGGCGACCGCACGGATGACCGGGCAAGCAACGAGCAAGCCAGACAGCGAGACCGCCGGCGCGAAGCCAGGTCCGGGTCCTCCGCCCCTCCCCCCTCTTTCCTCGCTGGGGCCCCGGGCCTTTGTAATCACCTGCCTCCGATGCGGCATGGTAGCCGCGGCGACGCGAACGATACGGCCGTACCTCTCCCTAGCGTTTATGGTCCAGTCGCACGAAGAAGCTGCCCGCCTCCCCGAGACCCAGGGCCACACAACCCTCCTTTCGCTTTTTTTTTCTTTTTATCTCTTCGCCGAGTCCTTTTCTTCGATACTTATTGCCGTTTTGCTTTCTTCCGTCCTCTGCAACCGGAGGCTCTTTTTCGCACGATACGGCTGCCGCCGAAAAGGACATAGAGGACCCGCGCGCAGTTACGCCATGCAGCAGCAGCTTGCGGCAGGGGCCGCCGCAGGGAGAAACGCCCAGGGACGTGACACGGCCTCCTTATTGTCTCAGCTCGCCAGATGGAGATTTAGGTGGAAGGGCGGTTTGCGATCGGCCGGCCGGGCGGCCGCGGCTCAGCGCGAAGCGAGACAAAAGAGCGAGCCGCGGGGTGTGAAGACGTGTCTTACGCCCGGTGAGCAATCTTCGCGTCCAGCCGACGACTGCTGCATTTGCCACATGGTTGTTGGTGCGCAGCGCACGATGCGTGTCCGCTTGGGCGGAAGCAAGGAGCGATGCGAAAACGTGAGAGCGAACGCGCTGTTCGCCCTACATTCGATTTCGTTCCGGTGGCTGTATACGTTACAAGATGCAGGCTATTTTATTTTGCGGCGGAGCAAGGTTAATGGGGAAAGAGACGTGTCGCTGGTGGCATCCTGAACTGGTATGGTACACGACGCGAAAATAAGGCAGATAGTTCGCAGCAACACGTCAAGCACTGTGTTATACTTTCACCAATCTTCTTCAAAGGGGTTCCTACACACATTTGAAACACCTCGTAGAAGAACGTCTAGAACACAGCCAGCAACTGCATTCGTCATCGCGACTGTGTGCATCCGTCGGTGCAAGCTGCTTCTTGATCGCTATACGAATGAAAATGAGCGTTCAGTTAAGCGTCCATAATGACTCTTCGTAACAGCCATCAAAGCCTAAGTATCTGCGTGCCCCGCTGGGCGGACAAACTAGAAGAATCGAATGCACAACCCACTAGAGGTTGGCTGCAAAATACTGTTCTACTCACCTCGGCGTACTCCTGGCAGGACTCGACCGAGGCGACGAACTGGACCACATCGTCGACCGTCCACTTGGCGACCAGATGCTGTTGCTGCTGCTGGCCGCCCTCGGTCGTGGTGGTGCCCACGGCGCCGCTGCACGGCGAATGCAACGACGACGCCTGATCTGAGCAGACGGAGCCGCAGCGCAGCTTGGGCGACTTCGACGTTCCCCGGGCACCCTCCAACTGCAAGAGCCACGGAGACGTCGCCTGCTTGCGGGGCGGCGTCCGCGCGCCGTCCGTGGGTTCCTTGGAGCCCGAAGAGGACCGCGGGCTGTCCGTGGACCGGGGTCTCTTGACCTGCCGTGCCGCCTAGCGACAGGTCCAGAGGGTCGGCCCTCGCGTGCTCCCCGTCGTGCGGTCTCTTGACGGCGCCGCGGAGGTAGGTCTCGAGTTGGGAGGCGCTCTGTGCGCTCGCGGTCCTCACGAGGTTCAGCAGTGTCTGAGACGACGAGAAGTCCGAGAGGTTGAAGGGCGCACTTCCCCGATGCGGCTCCAGCAGCGAAGACGGCGGGGAGGACGTGGCCGAAGACGGCTTCAAGGGTGGCGTGGCGCGTGGCTGCGCTGCGGAGACGACGGGCCCTCCTCCGTGGTGGGGCGGCAGGCCGTGGTTGGGCGCCGCGTGAACCGCGGAGTCGGAGTCGTTACCTCCGCCGCCGACGTTGGCCGCGAGCGACGCGGCGTTGCTGTTGACGCCGCCGCCGCCGCCGCTGCCACCGTCCCGGCCCGCGCTCTGGCGACCCGACGTGGGCAACGGAGGCGTTCCCGCCGCCTTGAAAGGAAACGGAGGCTCGAAGCCCCGAAGCAGGCCCGGAGGCGCGGCTCCATTGCTCGGGCTAAAACCAAACCTGCGAGGAGAGAGGGAAAAGAACGATTTGCACCGTTTGGCTAGCCACAACAAACTTTCTTTTCAAACCATATAAATATGTAAAGGTATATCGAACAAGCTGTTTGTTTCTGCTCTTCACACACACAGATTTACGCGTGAGGTGTGTAGTAATAAAAGTGAATATTCTGATAGTGCCCCTTGTGCACCGATACAAAGACTTGCTATAACAAAAGAGAGAGAGAAAAAAAAAGCCAGGCTGTCTATAAAACACTACAAAACAAAATTGGCTTCAATGCGAACTGCTGCTGGTTGCCGGCTCTCGAATACATGGAAACATTCAGGCACGAGCGCCCTTTTAGTGTGACCTCTCACGCCAAAAGAAGGAACCATGCTCGAGAGCACATTTAAGCGTGACCTCTGAAGTGCGACATTCACGGCTGCGCCTTTGAAGGGCTGAATATAAAACCCCCGAAAACCTGACAAAAAAAAAAAAAAAACAGACATCCTCGCTACGGCGCGTACACGGCGAAAGTCCATCAGGCGCCGAATACGCAGGAAAACGGCCCCAAATAAAGCAAAACAACGAGAGTCAATCGTGACGAGAGGGAGCGACGGCCAGCAGGAAACAGGAAGACCGGAGACACGGCAAATTTCATGCGGCTGCGTCCGCGACCGCAGCGTGCGGCGGTTTCACAGCGGTCGTGTGAGCAGTCCGCGAAAAAAAAAAAAAAAAAAAACGAACCATGACTGACAAGCGTGCCTGGAAAGATTCATTGCGTTTGGTGGTGCAGAGCTCGGGGAATGCCGGCGTTATACATTTGTACAGCAGAAGTATAGCCAATGAAATACATACGTGCTATATACTATACTATAGTGGACACGAGTTTTCTTGAAATATTGTTACTGGGATACGTGTATTTACATATATACAAAGGCAAGTGCCAACCAACACTAATGGCAAGCCTGAGCTTTGTCCGAACACTTCGTTGCCTTCGACCGTGTCCTGCGTACAGAGTGAGCCCCTCTGCTACCTTTCTCGCAACACTGTAGAGTAAGCCCCTCTGTCTTGCGTCATTATAAGCTCGCTCTTTAATTAGTGCATTTGATCACGCAAAACCAAATGCTGTGAAGCGAGGTCGGCTTCCCCAACTTCCACGTCAGCTCGATTCGGCAAGGAAGTTCACCGCCGGCCGGAACACTATACTGCTGCAATTCTGGGTGCACCTGCGAAAGGCGTCATAAGAGTGCGCGAATACTTTTCCGATTTGAGTTACTCCTTTTCGACCTTGTACGCCCTCACATCCACCGGTAGCGCATAAAGGTGAGGGCGGCAAGGTCGTATATTGAAGATCAGGCGCCCCCCGCTGAAGACCACCAAGTGTTGTTGTTCTCAAGCCTATTCCGCCAGCAATCTCGCCACGATTCCGCATCCTTCAGGCTGTCCCAGCCAGTGGAGATGACATTATTATCACGCTATAAGTGGCCGCGCAATTTGCTCGTAGCACAGATCTGCGGAGGTGCCGACGACCTTTGTAGCGTTGCTTACAGAAGAAACGCCTCCGCAGGGAACCTCTCACACGGCGCGTTTGTACGAGGAAAAGAAACAAAACGAAGCGTCGCGGGAGGAGGAGATGTCAAGGATGTGGTTGCGATGACGGGGAGTTGGCCTCAGCTCGCAGTTTGGGACGCGACCACCGCCGTAGTCGCGCGTGATCTTTCAAGCGGTAGGTAGCAGCAGCAGGCGTTTACGTGTACGCCTCTGCGGTAGCGGCACCGAACGTGGATGCCTGTAATTGCCAGCGCCCTTGAACGAAGCTCCGCGCGCCCGGTGCCGAGTTTCCCATGGCGGGGCCAAAAACTCGCCGAGGCCAGAGTTGAATCGGACGCACGGGGAGCGGAAGGAACCGCGTGAAGGCTGTGGCACGAAATTGTGGCCTTGCTGTGCGCCTCCCTCCCCCTTTCCTCCACCGCTGCCGCAACCGCCGCCGTTGACGTGGCTGCGGCCCATAATCTCGCTTGCACTGTGCACTACGCGGCGTGCAGGGTCTTGGACGCAACTTCGGAGTTTCGTACAAAAGTTGAAATGTGTGAGTCGACGTAATTGTACACGCTGCTATAAGGCATAATGATGGCGCAACTTGTCGAATATAGTTATGGAATATTGAGAACGGCAGACTGTATAGTGCGTTTGATAGGCGGCGCTAGGGAGGTGCCAATTGCCAGCGGCCTGCACTAAACAATACTCCTCCTTCTTATCAAAATAAGCAGCAGCGCTGCGGACGTTGACGCAGGTGCAAGACAAATGGATACTGCACGCGTATACTGGTAGAACATTCATATTTATTATTATTATTATTATTATTATTATTATTATTATTATTATTATTATTATTATTATTATTTCAGATGTCGTTTGGCAGTGTAACTTACTGCGCTTCATCTTCCCTATAGTCATTGCGTATTGATGTAATCCTTTGTTGCAGTCCCTAATTCAGGTAGGAACGCGTGGCGTCCCCTGAAGAAGCCAAGCTATTTCAGCTGTTGCAAACGGCAAAGAGGGGATCGATCATCTATAATGCACGTATCCATATGCACGTCCGCTTTCCGCCACTGCCCCGCTCCGAAATCACACGCGGTGTCAGCAGGCATAATTCGTTGTTCTAGCTCGTGCCGAGCGAAGCGATTGCGATTACATTACGCCAATGTTCAATTCATTTAGTTATTCTGGTTAGAACTCTATACGAAAGAATCTCCACCGCTCTCAGTCATTCGCAAATAAAACACAAAACTCGGGCAACGCTTTACGTACACGAAGAAGACGTTCCTCTCCCAGCGTGAATTCATCGTCAACGCATTGCTAGCTCTTCAACGTATACGTATACATTAAGCTTATCATGACATGTAACATTCTATAAGGTCCCAGCCTCCATCATCCTCATTTTCCCATGACTAAACGATGCACAATGCGGGCGCGCGCGCACACACGCTATCTGCTCACGAACATGCTCCACAGAGCCGCACTGCATCGTGAGTATGCGCGCGTACGTGCGCCAAAACAAAGAAGAAAAAAAGTAGCGGAACGCGCACGTGCACGGGCGAAGTCGTACGTGATCCGAATGCACGCCGGCACCAGCAGCGACGACCGTCGTAAAAGGACGGAAGGTGGGACTGCGCCAGCCCGGCACATAGCGTGCAGAAAAAAACGCCACGCACAAAAGCGAATCGGTGCCTCACACATACGAACGCGGGCTCCGCCGCTCAAATAATGGCGTCAGTCAGTCTTCTTGCATGCACGCACTTGAAAACAAGCCGAGCCAAGCCGGGCGGCCGCTTGACGAACCGTGAAGCGTGGCGAAATGAGTGGCGTTTCTGAATGCCAGCCGAGGAAGGACGGAAATCACGGGGTTCATATTATAGTTGGCGCGCCGGCCCTCGGTGGTCGAGACTTCGGCGCCGACGAAAAGATTGCGAAGCTAAGGAAGCACGGTAAGGAAGCTGCCGGGCAGGAACATTGTAGAGAGCGTTCAACAGCTGACTTGGTTATGTATATACGGCACACATATTTGGAGCAAAGGTTATACTATGTAAGTGCTTCGTGCAGGCACGCGAAACAACTTGAAGAAAGTTGCGCTTGCAGCCTTTATGCCGTTTCCGTACTGGATTATATATATAGGGAACACAATACACCACAATGCTGCCTTTCTGTGCAGGGCAGCCTACCGGGCTCAGCTCAGGTTAACCTCCCTGCCTTTCCTATTCCTTCCTCCTCCTCCTCCTCCTCCTCATCTCACTCTCCTTGCACTCTTCTCTCTCCTCCCTTTAACTAACTTTTGTAATCTATATGTGTATCTGTTACTCCACGTTCCAATGGAAGCAGCATCGGGGTTCTTTAACGCGCGCTGACATACCCTGCTGCAGTTTGCTAATAACGAAGACAAACCGGGACATTATGGCTCGCTTGCAGAAAATTGAGAAGACGTAATTGTAACGCGGAGGGGAGCCTCAGCAAATCGCCCATAGGAAATTTGGGTCCAAAATTAGGCGTCTCCCGGCTGATAACTTTCTCTATATAGTTCCAGGGAAAGCCTTGCAGAGACAGGAGCGGTAGGTTCAATCGATTTTGTCGCCAGTGCTAAACTCAACCAAGATGGCAACGCAAGGTGAATACGAAAAGTGAGCATGCAAGGTGCACATGAAGTGAAACCCTTGATAAGAAAAGAGTGGCCTGTCTGTCTACAGGGGGAAAGGGTGTGTCACAGAACCAGGTAAGCAGCGCAGCGACGCAAAGGAATTTCGCTGTATATATAGGAACAACTGCCGGGAAAATACGCTATACTTTGTGGCCCTTCAATGACGCATGGCTCAGCGTCCCGCCATTGGAGGGGCTCCGGAAATTTCGACCACCTAGGGTTCTTTGAGGCGCACTGAATTCGCACATTACGAAGGCCTCGTAGCATTTTGCCTGCATCGAAATGCGACTACCGCAGCCGACGTTGAACCCGTGTCTTCGCTTGAAGCCGGGCACCGCATCCACTATAGATACCACATTCCCTTTAATTTTTTTTTCTTTTGCTTGGGGGACACACTAGCACTAAATACCACAGCGGCGGCTTAGGCGTTCCAGCACGGCGAACCCCTGTAGTATGAAGAACCTATCTTGCTCTGTCAAGCAGCGAGAAAACTGAACACGCCGACGCTGAGCGATGCGGCGGCGCCGCAAGTACGCGCTGTATACGTCCCATGTGGTCAGCGCTTGACGGCGGCGCAGCGCGTTGCCTGCGTACCTGGGTAAAACACCCGGCCAATCATGCCGCCGCCTATCCCCTCACTGCATCCTCGGCTGGCCGCAAAAGTCGCCGTCGCTCCACCCAGCTGTGCGTGAGTGTGTGTGAGCGCGGGATGGTGTCAAGGCTCGCGAGAGGTGAAACGCGCGCCCAAGCCGACGCTGCAGAGCGGCGGCGTCGAGCCCTTGCTCACGAAACATCGAGACGTCCCTTCTCCTGCTCCTTTGAAAGCCGCACGGGAGGGAGGGAGACAGCCAGTGAAACCACGGGCGGCACTCTCACTCGCCCCGGCCGTCTCCGCGTCCATTGTATTCTAATCGGAAATCGCCGATCAAGAGAATCGCCTGCGGGGAAGATTGTGTAGCCCGCGCTGCATATGCGCGGTTCTCCAAGCTGCATGCTAGCTGCCCTATACCGACAAGACCGGAGTGACGCCCTGGAGAAGTCGCAGCCGCCGCAGCCGTGCGAACGCACTCATGGGGGCCGCTGGGATACGTGATTAGGATTAAGTTACGTCCTCTTTACAAACCCGTTCGGGAATGAGTAAAAGACAACGAAGAAAGAAAAGGAAAAAAAAGCTGCGAACGACGAGACGGCGCTGAGAACGAGAACACCGATTATTAAACTGTTTATAACAGCGTGGAGTGCAGATACATTTTCCGTAAACTTGGACGGCGTGTTTGTTTTGTCCTCCTGTGGTGTGACTTGTGTACGCGCCGAGTGAAATATCCTTACGTGGCGTTACAGCACTGATGGCGAGTAGACTTGAAGCACGCCTTTTAACCTGTATACCGGCGTCCCCCGCAAACTTCCTGTGGTCACATTTGGCTCGAGACGGTAAGGCTTAAACTAATATAATCTCAAATAGACCACTGGGAGAAAATACGTAGGACAACTTTGTGTCAGATGTGACGGATAGCAATATCGACCACTGGCTTTTTTTTTTTTTCCTCCACCTTGATGTCAACACTTGACGTACGGTGAAAAAGAATTAGCTTCAATGTCCGGGGAGGCTTCTTAAAATTTTTGTCGCGGTTGAGGTATACAGGCGAAAAGGGGAGCTTTTCCCGCTCCCCCCCCCCCCCCCTCGCATGATTCTCTCGGGAATCAATAAAGATGGTTACCTACCTACCTACAGGCGAAAATGTTCTCCGGGTAAAGAGAGGTTTGTTTCGGTAGCAACATGAGCGTGAACTATAAAGGGCAAGTGGGTCTCACTGCAGCAATGCCATGTGTATGAGTATACTTTCAGCCGACTGAAAAGGCCCAATTAGTGCGATCGGTACACAATCATATTTATCTCTCATATATGGAACGTATACCACTACTGAATTTGACTCAACATCAAAAGACGACGCTGCTTTCTTAATTTTCGCATGAACAATCCACGTCGCAATTTACTTTGTTAAGGAATCAATTTTTCTAATTTCCACGTAAACAACCCATGTGGCATTTCTTAAATACTTAATAACTCGCTCTCAAGTTCCCACCGTGTTCTTAATTCCTCTCACGGTTCATCGCCCCGGGAGCGAACGCAATACCCAACGATCGAGAGCTTCGACTCCGTGAGCTGTCCCGACTATACCGCGATGTTTCTGCTTTCCGCGTGCCGCAGTCGTCAGTCCAGTCTCGGTCGGCTAGGGTCAACGAAGGTCGATATTTTGGACGGCCACCACGGTTTGGTGGGTGAGCTGGCCCGGGGGCCTCAATATAAAACAAGCTCCTGGCATTCCCTATCGCAACGCCTCTCTCACTCCTTCTCTTATTTCTTCCTTATTTATTTCTTCAACTCGTTGGTATATACAGCCGCAAGTGCCCACGTGCGCAGCTCGAGAGCTCTAAGCCGACAGGAGCAAATCTGAACCCGCTTTGTGACCTCTACTGATTTCTTACGCTGTCTCGAGCGCATACATATAGGCAAGGGATGAACACAGCGGCCGTATGGGGCCTTATCAAAGAAGAAAGAGTCTCGGGCCGCGCGCCTCGGCGGTGGAGGATATGACGGCGCATGTAAAATTGCGAATTAGCGATCGAGAGACGGCAAAAACCGATTCGAAATGCACGTACGGCTCCACTGCAGTGCGCGCGCGATCTCTCCGTAGGCGGGCGGCATGAATTGTGCGCGCAGCCGCACCGACTCCGCAAACAAATATGAGCGTAGCCCCCCTCCGCAAGACCGAAACAAGTTGTTATCTCGGCCGGCCAACCAGGCATATATCGTATATATACACCGAAGTTCGCGTTCCGATGCATCTGCAAGCGCTGGCGGGCATGGGCAGGACGCGTGCTATACTTTAAGCCGCCTGCTCCCGGTATGTGCTTTTCTGAGTTATTGCTTTACGATTAGCGGCGTCGGTTGAGTTTGAACTTGCGCACTTCCTATAACAGCGGCGTCGTTTGTAAAAGTGTCCGGGCATTAGTTGCCCGCATTGGAACAGGTGTAGGGTTGTTTACACGATAGGATTAAGTGTTTCGAAGGAGGGATTAGCGGTATATTGATCATTTGGTAGCATCCCCTTCCGCATTGTTGTACAGTACTTTCATATCGCGCAGTAGCACCGGCGTTCACGCATATCGCAGCTTGCGAATAATTGTATCGGAAAGCGTCGAAGAACGTCGCAGGCAGCTGCGTTTAATCATGCCGCGTCATAATCTACGCATCACCGATCGTTATGCGTTAACAGTCATGCATAGAACGATAAAACGTGGATCAGAAGCCCCCTATGTGGTGTACCTTATAGAGCTAACAATCGTATTCATTTCCAAGTGAGGAATATATGATGTTATATCCGTTATATACAAATGTTATATCTTCAACGCACGCCCTAACATAGCCGCGTTTCAAGATGGCACAAGCAGACAGCAAAACGAAGGAACACGTCACCTCTCTCGAACTTACAGACGAGAGAGGTGACGTACACAAAACATGGCTCAGTCGTGACGCAACTCTGTTCTACCTTTAGAACGTTGGAGCTACGCGTAGAGAGAAAGAAATAAAGCCTAGTCAGTAAGATTCCCGCCGAGACTGCGCTTCAAGCGCAGTATACTCCATCTATACAAGCATACGTAATCCTCGGATCGCACCTGCATTCACACGGTTGGGGGACGGGGCATTTGTCTCGTCAGTTCACGGATATAACGAGGGTGAAGCCAAAGGGGACAACAATATCAAAGCTTACGGAGACGTGCGAACTACACGACCATTCCTAGAATGTGGGGAGCATATTGAAGGAAAAGAAAAAAAAAATCCTTGAGAAGACGACGTCGTCTAAGAAAGAAAGAAAGACAGGTGAAAAGCGCGTTCACTTTGCTGCCCTTGTTCCCTCCGAGTCGGCGACGGGCGACCAGGCATGCATGTGAACGAGAGTATACGAGGTTCCTGCGCAACGACCGTTGCGAACAGGTGAAAAAAATTAAATGGAGGAAAAAGAAAGTTTATAAGGGAACGTATAAGAGAGGGCTAACGAGGGCTAAGAGAGGGTATAAGAGAGGGAACGTATAAGAGAGGGCTCTCTGGAACTAACGTTCTGATCGAGACGCGGGGACGCGACGGCGCGATAGACAATATCGCGAGCACTCTGAGAGCCCCGCGCCATCTCGCTCATGCACGCGTTGCTGCTGCATGCGCGCCGCGGTGCCCACATTCCCACGGTCTTTCGCTCCGCGCACTACCCGCGCATTGCCGCGGCTCTCCCGCGCGAGAGCTTTCTCGGTGCATGGGGACAGCCTGGGCAGGGCCACCTCGCATAGCGAGCCAAGGCTATAGAGCAGAGGCAGTGCATACTTGTCTAGGTAAGGGTCACTCTCAACGGGGAAAAAAAAGAAAAAAAAAGGAGAAAGGCTTGCGTCACCGGCTCGTTGCTGCCGTTGGATATAATCGAGGGAGGCACAAGTACAGGGACAATTGAGCAATGTTAGAAAAAAAGAAAGAAAGAAAGGACAAGGTGGAAAAGAAAATTTGCTGTTGTATTCGAGGTGAGCACGTATAGGACTGTACAGCCATCCCCCAGCTCCGTAGTTTCCCTTCTTTTGAACCCTATTCGCAGGACCTACCGTTTCGAAAAACCTTCGGACGGATGCCTCCTTTCAATGTTCTCTTATACCTCCCATTTCTTCGGAACAAAAACAGTTGTGCAGTCGATGTCGAGTCAACGAAAGAGATTTCTCGAACACAAGAGCCTGATACGACTGTCTCTCCAAGCGCGATCAACTCGTGTCGAGAAACATGCGCGACTGAGGTACTGCAAAGTGCACTGAAGAAGCCAATAAATAGTACAGAGCGGAATGTTCCAAGCAAGCCAACTTAATGTTCCGCATGGAACATCAATAGTCAAGAATCCGTAAGTTATAACGAAGCCAGAGTAAAAGGAAACGTATTTCTTCAGAGACTAAGGCTCCAAGAACGAAAGAGAGAAAGAGAGACGGGGAAAGGCTGCGCCATTCAGATGCGTTCCTAGGAAGAGGAAAAAAGAAAGGAAGTTTGAAGACATTTGATTAATTTTGCTGTATAACAACCCAACGTCCATGATCACAACGCCCCATCTCTCCTATTCACCGCCTCTCAGCATCTGCCGTGTCAGGCGAGCGTGCTTTTATAACGTACGATCTTTGATTTTTTTTTTCCCAAGACCCTCGCGCATAACGGATCGCAATGCTAATCACGCACCTGGCTGCATTCGAGGAAAGTGCCACACACACATGGCGTGACAAACACACAAGCAACCTTCGGCAGGCATGCGGTGAACATATACAGCTATAGGGCGAAGCCGAGAAATCCTCCACGTCTTCGCTGCTCATGTGTATAGTATACGCTACACAGGGCGGCCTCGCATACCTGCCCGTCGCGTCCTCTCGTGAGAAGACGTCGTATATAATAAAAAAACGTCGAGATCCACCTCGTCCACACGAAGACGCCGACGCAGGTACAGTATACATATACAACAGTGTCGAAGGCGCCGCCGAGATAGCTTCACCTCCCCCCGCCCTTCTATATTCTCCGTATCCTGCCGGTATAGCCCTCATCATGCACACGCATCGCGAAGGCACCTTATCGCGTCGTTCGCCGCGTTGCATGGGACGTCCGAGAAGGGAGCGACATCGGTAACAACCGGCGCTGAGCATTCGAGTCACCGATACACGAAAAAGTTATGACTATACGCTGCCGCGGCTTTCTTTCGTTCTCTCTTTCTCACAATCTTCGGTTTTTCTCTTTTTTTCTGTTCCTCCGACAGAGCGAATGCCTGCACGTTTCTGTGCTCGCACGCTCCTTCGGCGTATACAACGCTGTAACGTGCAGTCCTCCTAATAAGAAACAAGGGCAAAGGGATGGTTTCCTGTGCACTTTCACGAACGAAGACAAAAGCTCCGTGTGCACAACTGTATACATGGCGTTTATATTATATAGCTTTGCACGGTGAAAAGCTGCCGAGATAACGCGCGCGGTCTTTTGCGTGCGTTGTCCCATTGATGCGACCGGGCATGGTACCGCACGTTGCTGTGTACATATACGACGATGCGCTTTGTCATTTTCTCTCAGCTCTTTTAAAGAGCCCAGAGCGGCCGCACGCACATAATTGCCCCGACTCACCCGCACAAGCCGCCAGCAAAAAAGGCAAACGCCCGTTGATGATGGTGGCAGCCTTGTTGCGAAAAGTCTTCCTGTACGTACGTTGCGATAACGTCTATACAGGCGCGTTAAGTGCGCAGAACTTACGCATTTTGTTGTTGTGATTATGTAGCACATATGAAAGCTCTATACACGCTAATGATTCTATCTGGTTGCCTTGCACAAATTGAACGCAGCGCGACATTTTGCTGCGGCGTTACCGAAGGCGTAAGTCAGCGTTTCGGACGTGGACGACCAGATACGAAGAAGCGGGAACGATTTCGGAGTGGCTAATCCGACACCGAACAAATTCGATGTGCACAATGTACGCACAAATCACCCACGCACCTTCGCACGCGCATTTCTCTGGCGCAATGCGCGCGGTTGCCTGCCGGTAGCCGTAGCAGTTTAGCGACTGAGAATGTGTGCTCCGTAGCCACAGCTTATCCGGACAGTTATCAGGGACGCCGTTTTAGATAATGCGCTCTGCGCGCAATAAATTACGGGCTTGCAATTAGAGAATTTGACGTTATCGCTAAAAGTCATTAAGCATTCGTTCTAGCGTGAATTAAACGATACCTCGGTAACACCAATGTACTCGCGTGTGTTATCTTTCGCACATGCTTCGTATAGATTTATGTGCAGTGGTAAATATTTCTTGCGCTGTCTTGATAACATCATTAAAACCAGGACCCACAGGTATGGTTTTCAGTTTTCGCGTGGAGGAGGGTGGTCTTACAAGAAGGCTACTACACGGAAGTTTAAACGTGACACATTGGAAGGGGGAACACGCTTACAAAGTCGCTGTGATTTTCGTGCGTGTATTTCACCAACCAGCTGCGTACACAAAAGGCTGACGAATCGGAAACGTTGTGCGCATAAAAAAAAAAGGATAAACACCTCTCTGGAGAGTCAGAACATGACACACGTATCATGCGAACGAAACTTCCAAAAGCATAACGTCTTTAGAAATATTGTTTTCATCTTTTTATTACAGAGCCAACTAATTTTGTAACTGTCTCAGTTTGCTCTGCCTTCTTTGCTTATCGATGGTCGCCAATAAGATGGCTTATTGGTAACACATCATTTTTTTTTTCTTTTTCGCTAAGTGGACTGCATTATGGTGAGCAGGAACCAATCTAGGTTTCAATGGAAGATATAAAACTAACGACAAAACGCAAGACCAAGCAAGCTCTCCCATATCCAGACAGTGATCGCGAACTACTTAAATAAGACTACCCATGTGATTCGCCAAGTTGAGCGTTCAACGATCACTCACTCACACAAATGACTGCGCGCTGAAGAGCTGCCGACACCAATCATGATCTTCTCTATTCAAATACACGTCCGTGTTCGCACGCGCCCATACGTCGGGGGGACTATTCTCCCTTCGCGTTTGTTCCTGTCACCGAGAAATCTCGGTCAAGCGAAAGAATCCCTCCGTTCACAAATGACAGGTCTCGTCATTCCACCGCGCGACGGCAAACCAAAGCTGACAGTCTGTCACTTATCTCGTTTGCAATTCACGTGATCAAAAGGGAGAATGCCATGGGAAGCCATCGTGAACGAGTGACTCTTGAAATTCAACGACCTTCGATGGCTTACGTATGCACCCTTAATCCGCAAGACACACGTATACACCCGGAGAAAGTGAAGCATATAACATCGAGACGGCGCCGAACCACACACACCAGAAGCCCATCCGCACGAACAAGCCCTTCAGTCAAACCGCGAAGAAGAATGGCCGGCCATGGTGCCGTTCCCACGTTCCCCCTTCTCTTTACAGCGAATGGGGGTGGGGGGCGCGGAATTGCAGCCGGAAACAAAACAGGGCGGAGAGAAATGACTCTCGGCGCATCGTTTCGCAAGTCAGAATCGAACTGTGTCTTTAGGGTACACAGCAGCGATCCCCAAACGCCGCGCAGCGGCAGTGAAAGCTGTAGTCTGGAGCGCCCACACACCCTTTCTCTCTCCCACTTTCTTTGTAACTTCTCTCCACCACAGCGGCGCAAGCAGGCCCTAGATGGCTGCCCGATGCAGCGGGGCGGGCGCTTTGTTCTACGCGCGACGCACCCGGCCATGGGATATAGCGATTACAAACTGCGCTCGGACCAGATGCGTGGTTCCGTCTGAGTGGCTTTTTTGCATACAGGATTGTCGCTTTGCCCCGCGTACGTCGAGCCTTATCTTATTTTTTCTTTTTTTTATTCAAAACATAATGCGACGCAGTCCGATTAGCCGCACTCATCGATCTCGGCCGTTCGCCTGGACTCGTTGTCTACGTGCGCTGATGTGTGTGAAAGCTGCCTGCCGGTCCAGCGCGACGACAGATGCACGTAAATCGTGGCAACGGTTAGGACGACGCCCATTTCGCTTGTGGGGCTAGTTGCATAGAACACGCCGTTTGTTCATTCTCGCACGTGTCGTACGAGCGAACACTGCACAATTAATGAGGCTATTTGTTCCATGACAACGCACAGAAAAAGACCAGAATTTCGTGCCGAAAATATACGAATCTTTTCTCCCGTTATTCGTGCTGCGCTTTCACGTAGCCACGTTTGCATTTTAATCGCAAGTGTGCTTCGAATGCAAGAAACGGAGATCATGCAACGACAGCGGTGGTGAATTTTTCGTGCACATCGAAGGTTGTTGTATTACAGCGGCTCCAAAGGTGAGTAACCAAACAAGTCACACAATGCCTGTCAACCCCGTAAGGTATATATGCTCTACACAAACGAACATAGCGGGTTTACTGGTGCGCAAGATACATCTTCCTCATTTTCATTCACTACGGCTAGGAGTGATCAAATACGACAGTGCCTCTGGCTTCACAACAGCTGATGTATAGCTTCTGAATAGCGTAGCCGTCAACTGATGATATTTTTTTTTTTGCGTGTTTAATTGAAACCTCACCTTTCGGAAACTGCATCTTTTCTGCGTTTCTTCAAGCAACGCCAGCTGAGCGCATCCATTTCAGCCGACTTTAATATAGGTCAGGGCGGACAACAATACCGCGTTGCGTACCCGGTCACCCGCCAACGGGCCACGGCGACGCACAACACACCCACGCCCACGCAGTCTCATTCGGTGCGATAAACAAGTGCAAAGCGGGACCCGCAGGTTTTCGCGCATACTGGCTCCATTCATAACGTAAAGGCGTGCAACGAACGAGTGCAAGCAGTGTTGGGGAGCGTGCAGCAACGACGCGCGTACACGGATGCCTCGTCTCACGCGGTGAGGACGACCCCGGACTCTGCATTTGTGTTCGCATGCAAAAGTGCACGCAGGGGAACCTTCGTTGCGTTTGTTTTCCAAGCCGGGACGTAGGACGAGAATTAAAAAGGAGTGAGAAACGGGCGTCGCGGTGTACGGAATCGAAAGAGCAAATGGAAAAGAGAGGGCGATAGGGCGGAGGTTGGGTGAACCGGGAATGAGAGAGAGAAGTCATTGAAAGAAGGACGGTGCGTGGGACTGGCCGGCCGGCGGCGCAGCGGACTAGGCGCGGTTGCCGCTTCCGACGGCGGATCTGATGTATGGGGCTGTCCGGAGAGCGGACCTTTGGGGCCGCTGAGGTCGCCCGAAAGGGTGACCTCTCTATACTCTTGCGTCGGCGAGCCAACAACCCTCGCCCCGGCTGGTGCTGCCGGCCGCGTACGTGTGCGCGAGAGGCCTGCCTGCTCGCTTCATCGATGTCCGCCTCCGCTTGATGACGTTTCTCGCGACAGAGACGCACGCTACATCCCGCCGTAAGCTTCGTTTCGCTTTCCAAGACCTCAGTTAAAGGGGCGGGAGTTGATAGAGTTTAATTGAACGGGCGAGTGGTGAAGGATCATGTGGACAGGAAGAGCACTGCGATCTTTTTTCGTTTGGTTGTTAAGGATATCCGGTGAGGGAATCCTCTAATTATGCCCGATTGCAATAGCAGCGGAGCTGGCAAACGAAGTTTTCGCATAGGCCAGCTAATAGCTCAGTTTCCAGACTTTGCCTTTGTCGACTCCGCCACACTGTCCCTCTCCGCTGGTATGACTGTGATTTCTACGTTGATACGATACTCAGAATTCACGAGATCAACAGAAAAAGAAAATATCGACAAAGATTTATTGGTATCGGCCAAGAACGGCTCGAGGTAGTCGAACTTCGATTAGCGAACGCACATATAACGAATTACCTGTTATAACGATTTGAAATAGAAACTTACCATTAAATCTATGAACGAGTATAATTTTGTAAGGATTTATGGGATACAACGAAACAGTTTTCACGACGCATTGCATTTTTTTGTAACGAATGTTTGACTATTTCTTCTGAATGATACCTCATCGTACATGTAGCTCATAGGTTGCGACGACAGTTTCTCGCGTGGTTACTGTGAGTGAAATGTGCAAGCAAACGTAACCGGCTCGCCGCATAGACGTTCCTCTCGGACAGTACGTGCGTGTAGTCAGGGCCTCACACCACAACACGAAGACAACCTCGACGTCACACAACTGCTACATTGCGGCTGTGGTCCGAAACACTATTACTGCTGCACAGCATGCATTCCCTGCTTTGCCGATAGCATGCACACAGCCTTATATACTGCACAATCCTGGGTCACTATAAATATAGCACCGGTAATAAAGGATTACAAATCTTCAACGCAGCATCAAGAATATATACGCGCACTCGCGAGACTCCAGTGAATCTTTTCCCTCTGCTCTCTGAAAGAAGGAAAGAGAGGAAGACAAAAGAACTGGCCGCACGCGACGGGCCAAGCACGCGAAAGGTACGGAACAACAACGGTACACCCGCTGTGTTTGGCAGCTTGTAGATACACTATGGACACAGCCCCTGGATTACAGTACGCCACGCGAGAGAGACCCCCGAAGACCACACGTACAGAGAGCGCGCGGAGGTCACGGTATATGTAGATAGATCGAGCGTGCGGCCTTCCATTTCTCAAGCGGTCGCCCGTCCGCCGTTGCCGACGTCGCGATTCGAACGGGCCGTAAGTCTCGGGCCGCGGTGCGCGACCCAAATACCCTCGGCGAGCGCCGCACATCAGGACCCGCAGGCGCGAAAGGTCACCGCAACCTCCATGGACGAGACGGCGAGCATTGAGCGTGCACGTGTGTATATATATACGTACGTGGAGCACGCAAATATACAAACACACACATTGCGAGCTCGAGCGTTATAGAACCAGAGGGGCGGGCAGGGACGCGTGCGGCGGGCTTCTCTTCATCTTCCATGAACCACCAGTTGTTTTCTTTAGTTTGGCGCGAGCTGCCGGCCAAACCACCGTGGCGCGCGCGCGCGCGTGCCGCACGTGTTGTAGTATACTGCGTAGCTTCTTCGTGTACGAGTCTGCGACGCCCATGTTTTGCTGCGCTAACGTTTACTACGGAGGACGCGAGACGACGCGACCTCCGACGTGACCCCTGACACGCCGGCGCATAGTCAACCGCACATCCATCTTGTGGCCCCGGTCGAAGACGCTCGTCTTGCCCTCGCGATGATATCCGCAGAGCGCGGCGTTGCGAAAATTTGCGGGCGCACGCTCCCTCTCACCGTTACCTGTGGGCGCTTGGCTATATAATGCGCGTTTGATCCCGTTCGTATATAGACAGCCGTGTCACATGGCTGCCGCCATGCGCCGCCGTACCAGAAAGGCTGAAGCGGTGGCCGGGCACCTTGCGGTGATGCATGCGCTCAAAGCTGTACGACCCTAGTCTCAGATGCTCCATCGGATCGACGGTTAAACGCACGGCGCAGGCATACACGGGCTGACAGCTATCCTCTATGGTTCGATCGTCTGGGCCGCGGGCATGGGCCAAATGATTGTCCATGGTCCTCCATTTGTGCCAGCATTCGAACTAAGTCTTCTATATATATACGCCTCATGTGCAATTTCTTTTTCACCAGGGCTGTGGACTGTGGCAATACGTAAGCTGATTGTTTGTTTGTTTGTTTGTTTGTTTGTTCCCACTGAACGACGTGGCGAATGCAATTTCCCTAATGCTTGCCGTCTCGGGTGGCCTAGAGCTGCCACTGCACGTCGGACAGCAGTGCATGGAAGTGCGTAGTCAGTTTTGGGAAAAGATGGGCCCGCTCTCGGGACGAATCACATTTTGCGCGTACCGACGCAAATGCAAGCATCCTGCTTGGACATCTGAGCATGCGTAAAATGAAGGATATATTGATTCACGACCAAATTTTGTCATGAATCGTGGCCCAGGTCTTTGTGTCGACAGAGAACTAAGTTCTCTAAGAAAGGATACACTAAACTGCGCAGTCAAACGGTATACTGCAGTAGTCTTCGGCTCCACAGCTTTACTTGTACTCCTTATTTCTTTCATCGCGAATCCTAGCATCCTCACTTTAGCGCGGGCAGTATATACATCTCCGCGTCCCACCCTGGAATGCTGTCCACCCGAGACATTTCGTGTACCCCCGCGGGCAGAATCTAAGGTTTTCTGCATCCTGCCAGGCTCTTTCCTTATTCACCAAGTTGAAAAACCCGCTCTCTAAAGAATGGTTGGGACACACAAACGATCATGCATGTGCGATCATACCTATAGCGACTAGTCACTGCAGCCACGCGGGTGTATACCTCCAGTAATTGACAAGTAAGCGGCACCATTAGCAGTGTTTAGCACGTGTTCCTTCCGCATCGGTTCCATCACAAGGTGCAGCGGTGGCTGACGGCAACGTCCTATATATGACCTGCCTTACAATAAAGGAACGTAGACACATTAAGAAAGACACAATAAGTGACCAAAACATCATCCAAGAAGTCTCGGGGCGTCGGCTCGCACAAACATTTCCCAATGAACGCACATCACCGGCCGCTGTTTAGTACACAGCGCCGAGCACGGTCGAGGGTTACCCCGGGCGCGCAGGTCTTCGGCGCCCTCCCAGGGAGTCTCTCTCTTGGCCTTTTGTGCCGCATAGCGTGCTGCGTGCGCCGTCGTACGTAGCCCTGGCCGACGGAAGAGCAGAGACCTCCTGTCGACAACGTCGGCACATATGGAAGGCCCCCCGCCGAAACGCATCGCTCCAACGGGGAGTGCGAAACGTTCGCACGCTCTTTCGCACCGCCATGGCGAGCGAGTGAAGCAGCGGCAGCAGACCCGCGACACGTTGGCCGTTGTACCCCCACGGCGTTGCACTATACGGTAAAGTATAACCAGGGAGCAGCCATCGAGCAGCAGTCAAGCGTCGATGGCAAACGCGGCTCCTTGTCTTTCGCACATTGCCGAACTTGACTTGGGCAAACACTCCGGTCCGTGTGTGTATACCGACTATGGCCTGCCCCTCTGTGGCCCGGTCTTCCGGTAGCTTCCCATGACGTCTCTGAGTATAGACAGAGAAGATGTATGTGTGCGGGCCCTGTGAAGCGGTCGGAGGCTGCGCCGTTGCTGGTGATTCTGTTGGCGTGATTCGGTAGGCTGCCGACTGTGTCCTCCGTGTACCTTTCTGTTTTGCTCTTACAACTCCACCGGGGGTAACAGAATGGGAACGAACGGAAGCAAGCGTGCGGTCTCGCGTGTTTCCTTTCCTGTCTTACGCCACAGAGGCTGCGGTCCTCCTGCGGTCTCTCTCGAGCTCTGCTATGGCGCGCTCAAGTGCGACCAAGGTGTGGACACGTTGGAGGAAGGGCGTGGGACGAAACGTCGAATTCTCGCCGCCGTCGAGAGCAAATACGCAGCCTTAAACGCCTCTGCGTCATCACGTCGCCTCGCCAGCGATCAGCGCAGCAGCGGGCGCATAGCTACAGCGCCGCTCCTTTTTGGTACGAGAGCGTCCTCTTCACGTACGCTTGTTATGGCCCGAGGCGGCGTCCGGGGTCAATTGACAGGGCACAATTGCGCCTTGTCCACGAGGCGTGCTTGTGTGCGCAAGAGCGGCCTCCAAAACTTAATCCGTCCGACAGTTCCAAGAAGTACGGAGAGAACGAAACAAAGAAAGGAGTGGACAAGTGCAAACACACGCGAAGTTATTGGCCAGTTAAAACTGCACGCCCCATCTGTCTGTCGGCAGGTGCATGGAGGCACTCTGAAGTGTTGTCCTCGTAATGCCTGAGGGCTGCCGGTTTTACCCTTTGTGACGACGAAAGCTTGATCGATTTGTGGGGTTTAACGTCCCAAAACCAGCTCTGATTATGAGAGACGCCGTAGTGGAGGTATCCAGAAATTTCGACCACCTGGGGTTCTTTAACGTGCACTGACATCGCACAGCACACAGGCCTCAACATTTTTCCTCAATCTAAACGCAGCCGCCGCGGCTAGGATTCGATCCCGCGACCTTCGGATCAGCAGCCGAGTGTCATAACCACTATAGACCACCGTGGCGGGGCACGACGAAAACTGCCGCTGCTTCCCTGAAGCTCACATTGCCCCATTTAGGTTTCGATTCTGTTACGCTTGTTTCCACATCTCCACCCATCTTTTGAAAACATCGTTTACCTTTTCCCTTTCCCTGCACCTGCTCCCAAGATGGCGCTTGCGCGATAACATACGCTTCCAAAAGGAAATGCGCGCCTGATTTCTCCGACAGCAAGATTTCCTCTCCTACCAAGGGCATGAGCAGATGCGTGTATTTATTATTATGCGAGGAGACATTCAGACCGAGAAAAAAACGGTTAATTGCGGCAAACACAAGGTATATTGACGGCCCTACTCTTCCTGCCGAGTCAGGATAAAGTACGCCGCGAAGGCAGGTGGTGATGATTATCGCACCATTCGCGGAAGCGGCAACACTGCGCGCATGCCTATAGTTGGTGTTATTAGCCCTGGACGGAAAGACGCACCCCTTGTTGCACGTACGACGAATATTACACGCGGAAAATGTAGACAAAGGTCAGCAGGTCGGCGACAGCCACCAAGAGAGGACCTCCAATAAGCAACAAAAATTCTCTCCTGCGGATGTAAGCGGCCTTGAACGTTCCGGTGACAACATAAACGCAACGCCGCCGCCGGCGGCACGGCTCAAACGCAAGCAAAAGCTCCATCACGACGTACGTCTCGACAAGAAAGCAGACGTATCGAGGGCACTTTGATCGCGCGCCCTGTGGTGTCGTAAGCCATGATGCAAACGCGGTTTGGCGTCGTCATCCCTCGCTAGGTTGAAATAAAGGCGGCGACCATAATTGCTCGTGCTGTCCGACAATTACGGACAGAACGGGGATCAATCTTTTCCAAACGAAGTGACACTGGAGACCTGTTTCTTTAGTTCCCTCATCGCAGCCTGCCCTTTCCCGCGAAGCAACGTCAAAGTCAGTTCAAGGGTAAACAGTTCGAAAGATCTAGCATTGCAGTTAGCGCGAAAGTTTACACAGGGCAGACACGAAAAAGGGACAAGGCATAAGCCCTGATCTGACTAAAAACCTGTAAGTGCGCTTCTCCACACACCTCGTTTAACCTAACCGAGATGGCGGATCTCAAGCTATAGTATCGCGACTGAATTGCCAGTATGTGAGTGGCTGACGTCATTTTAGTCGCTGTCCAAAAGACCTTAAAGCGTGAATCTCAATTTTCTCCTATATAGGCGAGAAACGCGGCCACCTTGATTATGGAAAGCGACGTGTGCGGGAAAGCCTTCATATATGAGTTGACATATGAAGAAGGTTCCTATAGATGTGAACGCGACTTCCACTGTCAATATTGTCTGCAGTGAAGTATACATGCGGATATACTCGCAAAGCAGCATTTACTGTTATTATACACAAACTCAGCAGATGTTCCTTTCTCGCCGGGCAACGTCGTTTAGAGAAGTCAAGACCATGGTGCACGCAGAATTCATTGCGCAAAACGCGATATGATCATGATGCATCTAGCCCTTCTTTTTCAATAGCGAAACGCCGTTATCGTGCGCCTGACAATGGCGCATAAATGCGGACATGGTGGCCCCGGAGCCACACACGAGTCTTGATAGAAACACAGCCTACTCAAGCATAAGACTGCCCCTGATATCTGCGGGCCGCATAAAAGTAAGGAATAGAGAACAGTGCGTCTAGCCGCGTAGTAGATAGGTGGGGGTTGTTATCTACACCATCGAACGGGGCGCGGACTGTCTCATGCACATACCGCGTGCCTCGTCGAGTCGCCATCAAAGAAAGAGGAGGCACTCGCGCGGTACGCGGTCTCGCGAGTCCGGGGCGTTCGTAATCGAACCGAAGACCTTGAGGTGGACCGCCAAAGCCCGACCGACACGGTTACCCGAGCACAGCGCGCATACACGCCCAGCCAAGCGAAGCGTCTCCCAAGCAGCAAAGCACAAAACTGACGAGCGGCGGCCAGCAGGGTTGCAAGGCCACACAAGCGCGTATACGCCTTTGAGCTCCTTCGCGCTGAGCGATCGCTGCAGGGGCGCGCATGCGCGCTGCACGCATACCTGAGCGCATTTTGAACAAACTTTCGAAATGACTGGGAAAGTTATCGCGGATAAAGCTGCAGCCAAACGAAGCGTAGTTTCAACCTCTTTACTGTGCCTCAGTAGCGAGGGCGCGTCGATTTCATGCGGCCTGGCAGTCAGACCAACGTGTCACGTGAGGTGTCTGTATGCTCTGACGCGGAGACCTTCTTGTATCTTCAATGCACGCGGGTGACTCGAGAAGACTGATCGGAGGCTAAATACTCGATCAGTATATATTAAACGTACAAAACACTATCCAGCAAAGATCATAGCGTCGTCTTCGCCAGACGCCGAACAGGCGCGGAAACGCCGGACGAAGCTGTAAATGCGTTCCATGTGGTTGTCCCACAGGATTCTCACGCCCATTCTTATCGCTGCGGTTCGAGGCCGGATAAGGAACGTAAAAGGCGGGAGGAGATCTCGCTCGCTCCGTTAATGATAAACAGTGCGTTAATAAATAGAGTATTGCGAGTAGTGCGGCCAAACAGTATCCAGCACTCACACAAGGTCGCGAAAAAATCACGGATGAATGGATTATATGTCCTCGCAGATATATCCGATCAGTATCTCTCCCATCGGCGCTCAGGGCACGCATCATCTCGCCGACGCTAACCCTCCCTCTTTTCTCGATCAGCATGCGGCGGCCTTTCCTCTTGCTCATTCTTATTTCTTCCTTTTCTTTCTGTCGCTGCCTCCACACAGATTACCTAATGACGAGTCGCGCCGTGGGTGTGGCTCGCGCCGATTGCCCACAAGGCTCGCGTTCGTCCGCTGCCACTTCGGGCAAGGTCGGCTACTGATTGTGTAAGCGGCGCGCGACGATGCCGACGACGACGCCGTGCGATTTGGCCGCGCTCGGGGACGGATCGCCGAGCACGCCCAAGTCACCGCGGGTGCTCCTCACCCGACGACCGCTGATGTCAGGGTCGAATAGCACCGAAAGGACGAACACGGAGAGAGAGAAAAAAAAAATGAAAGAGATAAAAGAACTAAAGGGTTCTGCAAGAGGACATGTCGAGCTGCGTACCGCGCTCACTGCTTTCAGAGACGAATGCAAACCAAGGTCTTAGTATTCTTTCCTGTTATCGGGAGCAATGCATTAGCCTTAGCTATATATCTGTTTCTGTTTTTTTTTTTTTATCTCTTGTACAAATGCCCTTCGGCTCTTGATGTGTACGCATGGCTTGCTTGCAGTTGCCTGCTGGTTTTGGAAGGTCAAAGGAAGGAAGTTTCCAGACCGCTGTCTATATATTTCCTGCAAACAAACTTAGCACAGAGAAAGTCCAGACTGTCTTGTTTGTTGAAAAGAGGCTAGGGTGGGGAGGGGGACAGTTTGAAAAAATCCTAAGGAAGGAAACTTATCGACGACCTTCTTTTCTTTTTCTGAACGATAAAGACTGTCCATAAACCGAAAGAAAAAATTAATATCAATTCAAACCTACCGTCATGATGATCGCCTGAGAAAAACGAACAAGAGATCCAACAGAACTATAGGAAATTGACGTCCATTTTAGTTTTTCATTACGTTTAACCAGTGATCAGCACGCCAACCTGTCTACCAACGAACTTTCCTCGTAGAAAAGCGAAAGCGGCGGCAACTGCAATTCCACGTCCGCGAGAAAGCATAATATAACGTCTCGTCACGTAATGACAGGCAGTGCAATTCGCAATGGCGGTCAGTAAGCGTGACAGAACGCCGCTGTAAGGGGGGAAAAACACACAAAGAAAGGTATGCGTATAAAGAAAGGAATATACAGAAAGGTCTCGCGCAAATGAGACAGGGTGAAGGACAGCGCATTTTCTCGCGCGTAACGACGACCTTCGGGAAAGGCCTGTCAATTGACTTTGTGAGGGAAATTCCGCGTGCCGAGTCGGGTAATGTATTTTCTGCGCCTTTTTTTTTTCTTTATTTCTTTCCCGCTCGTCGCTTTCCTAGAAGTTGACGTCGAAGCGTAAATTACCAACGGAAGGAAAGACTCGCGCGCACACACACACACACACACGCACACACACACACACACACACACACACACACACACACACACACACACACACACACACACACACACACACACACACACACACGTGTGAAGTAATCGTTTCTCGGTCCACGCGGAACATATACACATCCATTAAGTATGCCATCACAACAATCTGGCTGCTCAATGTCACTGTGCCATTCTGTGTATCACTGTGCATATATATGGTTTCGTTTAGGTTGTACCTAACAAAGAAATGAGCCCTCGGTCGATTCCGCTTTCGTAATCGCGCATATATGTTTCATTGCGACGAAGACTTGCCTCCAGGCACAATGCTTGGTGTGCACTGAGTGTGCCGCAGGCTTATGCGTGTTCCACGCTTATGATTTCAACCACCGTTCCTGTAGTGTTACTCCGTTCAGCTAAGACCTCAACTATGTCCTGTATTCACACGTACAACCGCTTACGCATACAAAAGGCGTATGTAAGCCACCACATATACGCATTTTGTAGAGGCTGTCGAGAAGTAAACTGTAATTTCCCCGCATCCGCATACCACGCGATGTCGAAGTGTCCCGGTGCTGTCTGATCACATTTACAAATCTCTCCTAAGATCCTGTTCCTTCGAAGTGTTACTAGATACCGGCAGCGGAAGCGTCATGGAGCAACTAGCGATAAATATAATGCTAAAACTTGTTAGCGGTGGCTATACAGATGCGGGCAGGAAACTAACACGTCCGCTTGTTTCTTTGCAACGTTATTCTTACGTGTTTTGTTTCTTATTTCCAATTCATCGTAACTGAAGACATAGAAACGAGGCACTGAAGCAGACGCGGCTTCTACTGAGATTACAGATCACGGAAGACGGTTGATCCGCAAGTTGTTTTTTTCCCGATGGAATAAAAGAAAACAGCCCTAGTCCATTTGGCAATATGCATCCATTTAGCGACCAAGTGGGCAACATGCGACGCATGCCTGTCGTCAGCCGTGCTTTCGCATGCAAATTACCCGCACACCATGGCGGCCTGCTATGTGTCCTGCCTTTCTACGTCGCCACGTCTCTCAAGATTGCCTTGCGAAGCAAGGTCGAACTGCAAACCAAACACGCTTCTTCTTGACACTCGGATAGAAAAACAAATATATGAAGAAATGTCGCAGCCTGGCGCGCAAGAAAAATGACTGGGGAAGGTAAGTAAGTGACCATGGCACCTGAGAACGCCCTGTAACTCGACCTTGTGAAAAAATATCTCGAAGAAATGAGCAGGGGGGTGCAGTCGGAGGACGAGGAATGAAGGGGGGGGGGGGGGGGGATTGAAACCAAATCGCGTGGCAATTAATGGTATGCCACTCTCTCCCTTCTATCTAACTCCAGATATACGCATTTCTTAACACCCCACGCCGACGACTCCCATACTTAGAGCGGCGACACAGCAATTATCCTCAACGCGCGCTGCACCCCGGCGGCCGAGGGTCGCACGCATGCTGCAGGAGTCGAGTCGGGTATGCATACGACAAAGTGTCGCAAACACTGGAGGTAGACCGCCAGCGACAGATGTGCGACGACCTTATACGAGGGAGCGCACAAACACACACATACGCACACAATCTCGAAACGAAAAAAACCTCCCGTGCAAACCACTGCCACCCACGGGACCCCTCCAAAAGAAAAGTCTTCGCAAAGATATGTCGCGAGCGTCCGAAGATCGATGGAAGTTTCGCGCGGCCAAAGTACACTTTTAATTACGGGTTTGTCGCTGTAAAGACATGCGCACGCCGCAAGACATGGTATATAGCTAGAGAGAAAGAAGGAGAAGAGAGACAGAGAGAGAGAGAGAGAGAGTCGGGTAATCTCCGATTCTCAACTCGTCCAAAACAACAACGACAAAAAGAAACGGGAACAGATTATAAGCGGAGTAAACGAGAAGATGGGTCCGTCCGCCCGTAAGGAAAGCGCAGAAGACCAGAGCGCGAATTAAAACAAAAATATGTAACGTACGGTGGCAGAAAGAGAGGAGGAATGAAGGGCAAGGCAGAGCACTAAACACTCTCCGAGAACAGGTAGCACGAGAAGAAAGAAAACGCAGCAGCCAAACGTGTCGGCGACAGAAGCTAGAGCCATAGGTCGGGTTCACTCCGGCGACCGTTGGTGGCCCCCGCGCCGCGGAAGACGTTGACTGTGTATATGTATGGTATACACTCGCACCGCGGTGGAAGCCAGGATTGCACGCATAAATATCCCGCGGCCAACCTTCGCCGCGCTGTGGCACGCAGCAGAGAGCGATGGGCCCCACCTATAGTCACCGCTGCCGCCGCGTAATTTGAGGTTGCCCCGACCAACGCGACATTCCATGCGCGGACGCACGGCCATTAACGGACGGTGGCTCGTCGCCGTCGCCGTGGCCCCCGCGACCTGCCGCCCGCCCTTGCTGCTTGCCCTTGCTGCTGGCTGTTGTTGCCGCCGCCGCTGCAGTAGCAGTAGCTGCGCACTTACGCTCGCCTCATTGAAATCCGTGCAGCGTGTGACGAAGCCGGAGAAAGGATTGCATGTGTTTAGCCGCAACTTATACGACGCATTTCTTTTTGCCTGCTCCTAGAAGCCGTGCACATTATGAACGAAGGTAAGGCGGTTCCTTCTTTTGTTCTCCTGTGCCCGTATTGACGCACTTTACCGCATTTCATCATGAATCCATGCCAACTAGCTCAGTGTTCGGTCGTTTTAATCGTACAGATATAATGCGTGTACACTCAGGGGCAATAACTTGCGGTGGGTCAGTTTTGCGACAAGGCTGAACTACTCTTCAGCCTGGGAATCGAGGCTCGAACTTGTTCTTCACACAGAACAATAAAAGGCAAGCCTACACGCCAGGGCATTGCTTGTTTCGCTTATATGAGCAAGAGGCCCGTTGAACCCTCGAAAAATCATAAAACCGTGATTGTTCTCTATGGCGAGTGCCTGTTTCCTGTCAAGAAGAAATGAATGCCCATCACTTGACGAAGTTTCGTCCCACCCAGTATTAAGCCTCTAAAAAGCAAAGCTTCAGCCTGTACGACTTATCGCAAGCTAAATAGTTATCGATTAAATTATTGGCGTCATAGTTATAGAGCGCAAATTCAAGTTAGCCGTGAAAATCACGGACGTTCCGTAATGTGTTGCCGCCTGCTGTACAAGCTTCTTATACCTGTCATATAGGTACCTCTCAAAGCGTGTCTACAGTTCGCAAACAGTCCATTTACAGCGTGTGCGCGGAATATAGACTTAAACATCTTAGCAGTCGGCTATATATGGTAGTCAGCAGACAGGAACACAATCATGAACAGAATGCCGAACACCGTCACACAACTATTCGATGCAAGATCTATGGACCTCATCCCGCGACAGGTGGCTTTACAGACTGGCGTTATACCGACATCCTGCTTCAAACGGGCCGGTAACAGGTGTGCCACAAAGCTCGCTCTTTATGCGCCTCTCTGCCAGTCACTTTTTATCTCCGAACGTTGCACGCTTTTATAGTGACTCCCGAGCCACTCCGGAATGGCTCCGCTCGCAACGGCCGCGACAGAAGCGAGAAATAAGCGAAGGAAGAAGAATACGAATAGTCCCAACGGCTCACGACCTCGCGACCTCCCGGGGACAATAGGGCAGTGCGAAGATTTCACCTTCTTGCGTGTCCTCTCGCTCACACACAACGCACTCTCTCTACAGGATATGCTTTACTGCAAGGTGCCCAGAGAGAAAAAAAGAGCATTAGGCGACGTCGTTTTGCGCGCGCGTGACATTGCGTGTGACCCAGCGGTTAAACTGCCTCCGCACTGCGCGTGCTTCTGTAGTCTCTACGCGCGCAGCGTTTCGCCTCTGGCCCCAACGCCTTTCACTCTCGGCGGCGACGCGAGAGTACTCTTTGTTTCGCGGGGTTCAGGGGCGCATTTTCCGTTCTTATTCGTCGATTTGTTCTTTTCTTGATGTTTCTTCGGAGCCACTGATGTGCGCCGGGCAAGGAACAGTAAGTTACCCATCTGTGTAAGGAAGAAAAGTGCCGAATGGAGAGAAACAGTACTCTAATGGCACATTCCACATAGATCGTTTATTTGACTACTTGAGATGGTTCTGTACGTCATGCCAAGGACCGTGTGCAAGACGGTGTATAAGGTCACGCATGCCAGGATCTACTAAAAACGAAGAAAATATAGCATACTGATAAGGAAAAGAAGCTCTCGGTAAAGATTATCAGACAGACAGACAGACAGACAGACAGATAGATAGATAGATAGATAGATAGATAGATAGATAGATAGATAGATAGATAGATAGATAGATAGATAGATAGATAGATAGATAGATAGATAGATAGATAACATTTCAGTTCCTTAACTTCGCGAGAGCTTTTCTCTGCAAAGTGCGTATCGCCCGTTAGCTCAGACTGCACCAGATTTAAGTAGGCCATACGGAAACTATGACCACTAGGTCAACAAAATAAACACGCGCACCGTTCAATCTGAATCGGCGAGCCTGCAAGTGTCCAAAATAATGCGAGTGAAAGAGAAGACAGTAGCAAAACGGTGTCCCATCTCACGCCTCACTGAGCGCGCCAGTGACGCGGATATTATTGCGTGCCGTCCAATGCTTACGGTGCCGTGACGACGACAAAAGTGTCCGCGCTGTCGGCGCCGCGAGCGGCGGCTCGCACAAATACGTGCCATTGGTCACGCGCATGTGCGCAAGCGTGTAACGCCCACCATGTCCCCGATATATATACGACGGCTCCCACTGGCAGCATCCACATGCCGGCGTCGCGCCGTATACCGCCTCGCTAGACATTACCACTCACCACCACACCGGTTGGTCAGGGCCTAAAAGAGCGTGAGGTGCATTTAAAGCGGCGACCGCGCCGAATAAGGAACGAAGGCGGCTGGGGGTATTACGCGGACGTCACCTGAAAATAGACCTCAGGCCTCAGCCTGACGACAGATATACGTATGCGCGGTCACTGATGCGTGCTCGGCCGCTCTGTCCCAGCAGTAACACACTTAGCGAGTACGGCGGGCCATTTTAAGGTTCAGCGAAAGGAGCCGCTCGGGTCCATTGTTTTGACGGTGCACAAGTATGCGCCTGATTTTGTGATGGTGTTTTTTTTTTTCTCCCCCTTTTAGTATACCGCCAGACAAGGTTCGTGTCTTGCATAACACACTGGTAGAGTGTTCGTTCTGGTAACGTCCCCAAGCTGAACCGGGGAGGGGCAAAGTTGCATATGGCTATAGTGAACATTGTGGTTTTCTGTAACTCATAGCGGTCCGGTTACACCTGCGGCATGCGCTGCGTTTTGCACTGATTCGTTTGATCTTGACGCTTGCACTACGTAGTTACTTTTACCGCATCTACATATTCCGCCATTGCAGCGCGCAAAGCAACCATACATCCCGCAAGCGACAAAGGCTGTACACGATATACATAAACTGATGCTACATCTCACCTTGTTATCATTTTTCCGTGCCCCGAATCAGGTTTGCTACCCTGAAAAGTAAGGCAGCTGCACCGAGTATTAGCGCTGTCAGCCTCTCTATAACTTGATTTTCATTCTCTCTCTCTCTTTCTTCCTTTGTGGCGCCTTTTAGTTGTGTACAAATATGTCGCAACATGAGACCAGACAGAACAAACGCCGTGACGACATCATGCACATCACGTACCAGCTGACCCAGATTTCAACATTTCTAGAATAAACGCACCAGCATGTGGCTTCTTCAGACTAAACATTTCTCGCGTGTGATCATGGCGCATGTACGACCAGGGGCTGCGACGGTATCACTTCAAGCTTGATCAGCGGTCTGCTTCCTTATATGTATGCGCCGCACTTATCACCTGCAGTTTTCTTTTCAGCGCGTTCGTTTCATCAGCGAGCCGCCACATTTATGTGCCTTATACAGAACCGCACCCATATGTACTGTGTGCATATATATATAAACGTGCGCAGTGTATGGCGAGGCGCAGACAGAGAGATCGGTGTTCACTCAGGCGTCCGAATCGACACGATCAAAGGAATCGAGAAGACGGCGGCGACGAGGTTTTTTCTTATACTCCCGTCGCCCGCCATTGTGCCCCCGACTCTCCGAATGATAATCACAATAGCCGCAAGAAAGGAAAAAAAAAATGCGAGAAGACACGAGAGAGTGCAAGTGTTACGGTCCTGCGGGCACGATAATGGCTCACCGCAAGCGACGACGACGACGTTCTAAACGAGGGGAAATTTAGAATCAATGGACCGTTGCCGCCACTGCCGACGTCGGGCACATTATATGGACACACACAGGACGTGCCATAAACGTAAAGATGTATGCAGCTATAGGTGGGCACTATATATATATATATATATATATATATATATATATATATATATATATATATATATATATATATATATATATATATATATGGCGGTCTCGCTACGCAGTGCGCATGCACGGAGCGTATCAACCGAACGAACACATCTCGCCCGTGAAGACAGGAATTGTTTGCGAGACCCCGCGGCTTTAAGCCATCGCTTTTGCGACGCGATGGAGAAATAGTATATGACCGACTTTCCAGCTTTCTTTATTATTTGCCTTTCATATCATTATAGCTATCTGCTTTCTTTTCGTCTTGTGTTACACCAAAGGGCGTTCTCTCTTCGTCTTGCAGTTAACGACTGCGGCGAACTTGATCGCCACGTCAAAGCGAACGCTGACAGCTCCTATAAGGACTTCGTCGCTGGAGAAGTCGTTTGCTGTAACAGCGTGTGTGGGCGCGCAGACGGCGTGCTACTGCGTATGTTCGAATGAAAGAAAAAAAATACAGATGAAGGGGCTTTTAAGAGGACGGGAAAAACTATACGGAGCGACGGGAAAGAGGTATGGATGAATAAAGAAAAACAGTTTTGACGTGCAGGCACATGCGTGCGCCTTGACCGAGCGCGCGGTCCTTTTAGCGCGAATATACATAAAGATATGAGAGGCAGCTGTTACAATCAGAGCGGAGCGGTCCAGACGGAGATGGCGCGGAGGGCCGCGTGGCCAAGACAAAGTGGAGGAAGAGAAGGAAAAGAGGCTGCGCAGGTGGGCCAAAGCAATGACGGGTACGCAGATGTTTTTATGTCGTTGTTTGGAGTCGCGACGGAGTTGGAGCAACGTGTATATAATTTCGCAATATACGAATGTTGGCTTAAATGCGATCAGAAAGGTCAAGACAACAGCGTATGTATCTCGTATAGGCTGATGGATCGCACGAACGCATCAGTTTTAACCTTCTATGGTTTTATAACTTCAGGATGCGAATCGACTAACTGTATAATTTTGAGGTCCTAAGAGCATAATCGTAGTAGTGAGCCGCACTTTACACCGGAACTCTTGGGGTGCCCGCGCAACATACTTGGGGAAGGTGTTCAGTTACATCGCAGCTATTAACGAGCCTTGCCTCTCCTACTCCTGCAAGTCTATTCGATCGCATCAAATACTATTATAAGGTTCAGTGTTAAAGAACATTATCATAGATAAAATGCAAGAAAGTCAGAACTCGCGTGAACTTCGCTCTAAACACGTAAACGTCACGCAAACCCATCAGTATTAGTCGTGCGTTTAGGAAGTTCTCCGTGGAACTTTGAAGTAATCAACCACCGTGAATACATGTGCACGTGCACACACGCTTAATTAAACCACGTTTTACGAAGCGCACTCGATCACAACGAGGTATACCGTCTCACAGATCGAACGCGTTAAAAACGGGCTGTCCAGCAGTCGCAGTATACACACGTATATAAAACGGTAGCCTTCTTTCATTACCTTCCGATGTATACGCCAACCTTACGCACATATGATCGGGGTCGGCGGTGCGACCACATGTTGCGCTTCCCGCGACGACCACCCGTTGGACGCAAAATCGATTTCACGATCGCCGATGCTTCACGCTGAAAAGCCGAGCGCGGGCCGGCCACTTAGAGAAAAAAAAAAAGAAAAAGGAATTTTCATTTCCAGGGGGACCTCCACGCAGTCTCTCTCTATAAGCTCGCGAAAAGCGCCCGCGCGCCGATTTCAAGGCAACTCGGTTTATTCGCCCTTGTCCCTTCCGCGTCTCTCAAATCTTGTTATTACTTTAAATACGCAACGCAGGCTTAAAGAGCTTCGCAACTTCCAATCGCCAGAGCCGTTTCTTTCTTTCCCTCTCCTCCGCAGAAGCCTGCCTGGTCCTATAACCGATCACCGCACGCATTGAGTCTCAGCGCGCCCGTCGGCTTATGCACCCTCAGTGTGCGTAGTAACTCTTAAACGGTGGCACATGCACACCGGACACACACACACGCAGCTCGCGTATAGGTGCTTGTGAAGCTCGTGCAGCAAGCGGGTGCAGGTCGGGAGAGACCTCGACAGGCGCTGCGTGCATGGTCAAGCTGGTTGCGAACTTCTCAGCGGTGGGTCCGATGCGTGCGTGCGTGTGTTTGTTCCCAGTCGTCTAATGAGTTCTCCTTCTCCGCACCCCCCTCCCCGCTCCCCTTCCTTTTTCGGTCTGTCTCTCCCCTCCTGCAAGCCGAAGAACGTTATTTCTATATTTTTTTTCTCGCCCGATTGTTTTCCGCTTTTCTCACGAGCAACTCACATACGTCCATACATCGTCCGGTCGGTCGCCTGGTCCACACAGAGTTCAGCTCCCTACGACCCCCGGAACGGAGAACGCGCGCGGTCGGTCGGTCGGTTCGTTATCCATCAAGAGCACCGTGCACTGATTGGAATCGATTCGAAATGAACCTGGCGTCGCATCAATCTCGAGTCAATTACGAGCCGCTTTGCGGAGGAGGCGAAGTGGCGGCGTTTATGTGCACGGCGAAGCTTTACGGATTGCGACGGGGGATTAGGGGGAAGCGGTTTCGCGGCCCGTGTGCGCGAGTGTGAGTTTGTTTTACTTTGTTTTTCGCATTCTTTTCTCCAAGGCGTCGTGACTCGCCAATGGATTGACCTTCTGGCGGTAGCAAAGCTGCAGTTCGGTCATATCCAGCCCCGGTGTAAGACGGTCGATACACGACCACCGCGGCGGATGCAGAAGGGGGAGAAAGAGCTTCTGTGCTTCGCAGGACCGAAGCGAACGGCGTGGGAATGGGATATACAGTGCGTCTAGTAAAAGCGCCGTACGATTACGGATGGGCTGGGGGCAATGTTGAGAACACATGAACCTGCCACCGTCCAGTATATAGTACAGCATTGTTCTGTAGCTCCTGGAAGGTACAGTGTTCCTCATAGCGTACGTATATAGTCTGTCTGTACTTTGTGCCTCGGTTAAGCTCATCGTTGAAGACAAGTACGGAGGATATGGTAACACCTCCTGGTTCACTACAGGATGAGCAGCTTAACTCTTACAGACCACCGTGGTACCTCAGCGGCTAGGTAGTGGCTTGAGAAGCTTGAGGTCGCGAGATCGAACTACGGCCGATGCATGAGGGAAAAATACGGAAAACACCTGTGTGCTTAGATTTAGGTGCATGGTAAACAACGGAGAACAAAAAAAAAAAATTGCTCCGGAGCCTGCACTAGGCAGCGAACCTCATAATCACATCGTGGTTTTGATAAGTAAAACCACGGATAGTATTATTATCAGCTTATAACTCCTACGGACACGATATTTGCTGGGACCAGGAAATAGAGTAAATGAAATTGCTTTGCAGGCTGGAAATGAGCTTTTAACGAAGCATATATAAGGGTGCTGATTATATCACTGAGGGAAGCTACACGAGCGCATAATTATTAACTGATCTCTGTCGAAAACTACGCTATACAGTGTGTTCTGCTATATACATATCTGTGCTTGTTTGCGTACGAAAGCTCGAGTTTAGTTTCGTTGGATGTGTGAGCAGGTGGACATGGTAAACGAAAAACTCAGCGCTGGAGTTGCCTCTTGTGTTCTTCGGAAGGCAAACCCCCTCCAGACTATGGCAATAAGAGTGCCACGGACTCGCAGCGCCCTGAGCATACCAGAGCAAAGCAGATATGATTAGCTACTTAGGGGGGCACCCAAGCTATGAGAAAGATTACACTCGAGATGCGAGTCGTTAATAAGCCGTCATATATACAGAGAGACACGACTGCATAGACAAATAAGCGCTGTCAGCGACGAAAACCAATCTCCACGTTCTTTTTTTCTCTTCAGCTTTGCCTGACCGCTTCTTTTGCCCGGTGTGTTTCCCTTGCTCAATTTTTCTTCGAGGCTCATGCAAACACGCGCAATGAGAGCGAGGGGGAGAGAGAGAGAAAGGTGGGAGAGAGATAGAGAGAGAAAGCGAGCCTGCGCAAGAAAGTTATGCAAGGCGAACGTAGGAGGGGACTACACAACTACGGCCACCATTCGTGCGATTGGTTCTTCGACTACACTATACACAGAGGCAAGACATCTGCGAGGCGATTCCTCCTTTCTACGCACACGCTTTCGAGAGATAGGTGAGCTCGCTAGCGAGGAGCTATAGGGCAGGCAAGGGCAGGCCAGGCGTCGTGGGTGTGACCCCGCGTTCTCGCTTCAACCACGTGCTAACGCTGGAGACCCGCGGGGCAGGTGCATAAATAAATAAAAAAAATAAAGCTTAAAACGCGATCCCATGCGGCAGCCGAGACAGAGCAGCAGGCCCGCGAAGGAAAGACGTGTATATACGCAACGCGCCAAGCCAACTTGGCGGCGCACCCAGTTCTGACCCACGGCGGGGCAGAGCCAATTAGAAGACGAAGGTTCCGCGCGCGCTCCGTGGATGTGTGGAAGTATGGAGGGTGTGCTGCTGCCTTGCCCGTCGTTCGCTCAGTCGAGCCCCATGGTTGCATGCGCAATCGCTCGCAGGCCAGGCCGGGCCGGGCCGTAAAGGCCACAAGCCCTCGTCTCCGGGATCTCGTCTCGTCTCGCTCATGGGCCTTGACCCCCGGGCCGCGGGCAGGGCAGGGCACGGCAGATGCAAAATGCGGGAGCGGCGGCGCGCGCTCTCTCGGCGTATATACGTTGCGCCACGGGGTTCGCGGCATCTCGCCTTTCTTTGTCGACCGGCCGCCTTTTATTATTTCTCTCTCTCTCTCTCTTTGTTTCTTCTCTCGTAACATTACGTACTTGATCTTCGCTCTGGTTCCCGCCCCCATCTCCCCGTGTTGCTCAGTGGCTGAGCGGCACCTCTGGTTCGGGCCCAACCCGGCCTGCAGCGTGCAGATGCGCGTACGCATTATTACGAGCTCGTTCAACTTTCACCTCAGCGGCTTCCCTTGCCTTGGTGCGCAAAAGGCGAGCCAGTTAGCCCGCCCTGGCAGCGTCGGCGCGATGCTTCGCCCACCATGCGGGCTACCTATCCCACCACTTCGTGTACTTGATACTGGACATACAAGCTACAACGCGGTGAGGGACGTATGTATATCTACAGCGTGGACCTCCCTCGAAGTGTCACGGCTGATGAGACCAATTTCGGCCTTCGCGCAGGAGATGTGGCCTCGCACCAGTTTTAGCCTCGCATTGTGCGTGCCCGCGCCAATGAAGCAGCGCTGTCGTGAGGTCCTTAGCGATATACAACTCGTCCATCTGTCCGGTCACGGAGATGGAAGACACGCGCTCCCTTCGGGGGCCTGCGCGTCGCCACACCTCCGTACAGCGAACGCTCTCAGTCATCCCGGGCTGGCTCAATGGCTCCACAGCGGCACGAGGTCGCAGGCTCGATTCCTGCCTGGTCGTGGGCGGCCGTGTTCATATACGGAGGGGTAGTGCAAGAGCGATCGCGCCACGCCTATTGATAAATCATGCGCTTTAAAAGACACGGGGCGCTAGAACTTTATCTGGAGCCTTCCAAATATGGAGCACCTTATATGCAGTGTTGCTTTAATTGGAGCGTTCAAATTCATAGTCCGGGGAAGGTGGAGCCATGCAGCGATAAGAAGTCTACGAACAAGCGACGCTAAGCTAAAGCCCAACGTTCCGACAAAAGGACTTGTAGTGTTTGGGGCAGCAAGTGCTTTCCTTAGCATGAAAAGGCGAGTATCGTGAACCAACCCCACAGAACATTCGACAAATGGACACCCACCAGCAAGTGATAGCGGGTGTTCCAGGGTGCCGTTAGATTGCTGCTGCGCGGACAGACAATGGAGCCAACCTTGACACGCGAGGGACTGGCACACGCACATATGCATATTTGCCGTGTGTGTGTGTGTGTGTGTGTGTGTGTGTGTGTGTGTGTGTGTGTGTGTGTGTGTGTGTGTGTGTGTGTGTGTGTGTGTGTGTGTGTGTGTGTGTGTGTGTGTGTGTGTGTGTGTGTGTGTGTGTGTGTGTGCGCGCGCGTTCCTTGACACATTCGACCGTTGACCGACGACGGTACCGAAAAAAAAGAGAGAGAACGCGAAAACAAAAACAAAAACAGAGCCACACAGCTGCCAAACACAAGAGGGAAGGCGCCACACTGGAAGAAGGAAAAATAAAATAGGAGGAATAATCCCCCGAATAAAAGAAGCGCGCTCCGCGAGGCGAAGCCGATATAACGCACGCGGAAACGTCGAGTGTACTAGTATACGTCCGGCGCACCAACCACGCCATGTGTGGACAGCTGCTGGATATGCGGACCACAGAGTGCACGCGCATTGCGTGTCTCGAAGCCGTGTGGTGGCCGAACCGGAACCTGACCGGCCATTACCTGGTCGGCCTTTTTTTTTTTCCCGTATACCGCTGTTTCCGCCAGGGGGCAGTGATTTCTGGCGTCGTTTCGCGCAGGCGCGACCGCAACGGTGAACTGAGAAAAAGAACAAAAAAAAAAAAAGAAAGCGAGACAAAGGGGAAATAAAACACTACGCGTTGTTCACGCTCACGCAGTGCGTGAGTACAATGCCTGCGGCACACGCGGCCGTCGATTCGCCGAACGCAACGGTTCGGCCGAAAACACAACGGCCCTTCATGCGTGCGCCGTATACTCAAACGTGAACTGAGTAAAGTCAACGGGCACCATACGATGTTGTCACGCAAGCGTCGTGCCCGAGTTCACCATCTGGGGAATCAGATTTGGAACTATAATAGAAGTGGGCGCATGCGGTGATGATGGTTGCGTCGATGTCGCAGATTCAGCGTGCGGTTACTGAACATACGCGAGCGCATGTAATCGCTTCAAGTGCTCTGCACACGCGCCATCTCATTAACACAGTGCGTTATGTCCGGAAATTGCGCGAAACGAGCATGAGGCATCGATTTGGAGAGACGATTGAGATTTGACGATGTCATGACAATAACTCATCCTTGACTGTAACGTTCGGTTTAACAATATCTGATCGTCGCTGACCATGTACTGTGGTAAGAAACAAAAAACACAAAAGTGAAACGAGAGAATGGATCGGTTTCAATTCGACAACAATGCATCGACGACGTGGCCGTGAAGGCTATACCATGCAGGAAATAAACGGGTTCTGGTAAAGAAGTATTTCGAGATGTTTGTTACGTTTACGAATTGGATTCGATAGGGAATCGAGAACAACCTGTTCACAAATTGTTCTAATATACTGCTTGTCTCCTATACTCTCGGCAGACGTCCTAAGAATGACAATCTATTCCGAGACCACGTGTCCGCGTTTGAAAAATTTGGACATTTGAGTGGCCAAAGTCTAAGCATGTAATAAGCCGAAACTTGGACGCCATCTCTGACGAACTATAGAATGTTTATACGCATGCCTTCTAAAAAAAAAAAAGAAAAGAAAAAAAAACCCACGCAGGTAGGAGGTGCGCACCTTGCTGACCGAGAGCGTTTGAATATGACCACAAGAATTCGGCATTCTCGCTAGAGACAGCTGTCTACATTCAAACCCTCGATCCGGATCGCCAACATGTCAACGTCGCTATAGCTGCAGCAGCAGCCACGTTTACGAGCCCTCCAATTTGTATTCGCTTCAGGGAAAAAAACAGAGCGCGTCTCCTTCTCACGTCCTGCCCTGGAACAGATGGTTTCCCAAGGACGGCCAGCATGCGCCAGCCTGGATTTTCAATGTCTGCGCTGGCGAGCGCACGCGCGCGCGGAGGAATGCCTGATCGTGCGTCGCATCTACAGACACATCTTTCGTATCTCTCTCTCGCACGCTCTCGTCTCATGCGGGGACAAACCTGGGGCTTTCCCCGCAGACCGATGGCGGTGCGTATACGACCTCGTCGAAATTGTCGCACTCGCAGCTATATGTAACAGCAGCCAGATAGATGCCACTGAGTATACTGAGGCGGCGAATAAGAAAGATTAAAGGCAAAGATGAGAGGCGAAATAAAGAGAGAAGCCAAGCCGATGACAAGAGCGCTGAAACCCGCTCGGGCGCGATGTGACAATGGTGATCAGGGCGCACTGTAATCCGAAGGGCCGGCGGCGCCGCAGGGCTTTCCGAGATAAGAGAGCGCGACTTGTTGGGCTCTTCTACTTATCAGAGCTGACTCATTATCTGTGCTCCGAGCGACATCGTTATGTAAAAACCTTAACACCGTAGCCGACGGTAAATTGCCGCGTTTAGGAGCAATTTAGTGAAAGAAAGAAAGAAAGAAAGAAAGAAAGAAAGAAAGAAAGAAAGAAAGAAAGAAAGAAAGAAAGAAAGAAAGAAAGAATTGTCCCCAGCGGTGTCGCTCGCGCACGCCTGTGTTTGGCGCCGTCGCGTGTCGCATTGCCAATGCAGGGCAACCGGTGTCTCAAAGGCCAAGGGCCCGATGCGACCTTCGGCGATTGTCTTCCACATAGATAAGACGGAGATCGGAGGCGGTCTTATAGCGGCGTTCTGCCCCCAAGGTTATCAGTGATTCAAACACGCGAGCCACAAGAGAGGATATATATGCGAGTCTGAACACGATAACGGAGGCACGCGGGTCGATTACGTGAGTGGGGCACTGTCGGATTAGATTGCGTGGCTGGTTGATTAACAAAATATTCGGTATAAATACTGCAAAACAGGGCGAATTAACCGAGCAAACGCTAAGACTGCGCGGATCTTTTGTCAGATAATGCGTACTGCTAAACTTAGGGAGGTTCGAAAGCGATTACAAGGTCGATGCGTTTCGAGATAAAGAGATTTATCGGCGAGTGTTTCAAACATAAAAGAGGTTGAAACTGCATGAAACGTGTTTGAACGAAGAGCACTATTGTGTGGCGCGCCACTCGACTTCGGAAAGCTATATGCTAAGAAACCATTGTGCTGAAACCGAGGTTGACAAAAAATAAAAGTAAATTATATATATCGTTCTCGTTTACTTTATTCATTATTCTTATTCTTATTACAGATGCAGTAAAGAAGTTGTTTTAGAGGCACAGTGCCCATAAATTACGCATACCGAATGCAGTAGAGTAGGCACACTCATTGTGGGAAAGGTTGCGGTGGCGTCGGGGTTACGTCACATCGGGGTTTCCACACCAACTTACAGGTGCGTCAGGAATAACGTTCTTGGTTGCCAATACCCAGAAATTTTCAACATTGCACCTTCATACAAGTGTTCCGACTTCACTGCAATACACTGACGTAAGTCAATGAGCAGCGTCTCCAAATACAAATCATATATTATTTCTTTCAGAAAGAGGAATTTCAGCAAGAGTTTACAAAGTGGACAGGGTGCTTCTTTCTGCGAGGTGGAGAGGTTACGCATTTGGCGTACGGTCGCAACTTGCCTGCTGCGCTGATGTACCAGCTTTTTGGAGCGAAACACATCTCCAACGCAGCGCGGTAGTTGAGACTAAATGCCGTAAATATGTGTGTCATTAGCACGAAGTACCGGCTCCATATTTCCAACACAAATTCACAAAAGGATAGCTCAGTTTCCAAGACGGAACATTTTTCGATGCTCCCCTTAATCAAACTCCACCGCAACGCACATTGTTGCATTGCGGTGAAGTTTGACTAAGGGGAGCATCGAAAAATGTTCCGTCTTGGAAACTGAGCAATCCTTTCGTGAATTTGTGTTGGAAATATGGAGCCGGTACTTCGTGCTAATGACACACATATTTACGGCCTAGGAACCTAGGCCGTAAATTTAACAACCTAGGAGGGGGGCGAAGTCGACCACTTCCGAACGTGCATGATGTCAGCGTCTTGCGAACAGACTTGCCAAATGCGGATGACGCTGAAAATACACGTTTCGGGGAGGGGGGGGGGGGGGTCACAACGTTTACCACGTGACTGACGCATCAGGACGCTAGACAGGCGTCACGGATAAGCGGAGGTCAAAGGAGGAGCGCGATTCGACCGCACATAACGCGCCCCCTGTAAGAGTGATACGGTTTTCATCGAGACACGAGAGCAGACTAGGTCACTAATGACGACAGAGCTGTGCGACCTTCTCCAGGCCATCTGTAACTACACAAGCGAGCGCCTCCAAAACAGCGTCCCACGCACGCACACACACACACCTCAATCGGCGCCGTCACGGCTCGCAATTTTCGGCGACAGCTTATCCTACATGCGCGGCGGCGAAGAAGGAGCGAGCCTTTTTTCGAGAGTCGCCGTGTCGGCCGAGTGGTGACAGCAGATCCTTCAACACTCGGCTGGGGAGTATGCAGAGTACACACACACACGCGATGGCTCGAGTCACACATATGTGCGCCACAGGTTGCGACCTCACATTCTATACGCACTCGCAGGCGAGCGCAAAATGACGCGCACGTCGCCGGCCCGTGGAAGAATGAAGATTATTAGTGCAAGCAAGCAGCGCACCGGCGCGAGATGGCGCTCGACGCCGTATGTGATGACGCAACGCAACGGTGAACACTTGAAATGACGGAGGTCGCGGGCAGCCTAGAAAGGTCACGTGCTCGCATATATGTATATGCGCCGTAGAGAGCCCGCTTTGCATCAAACGACGACGAGCGGTCAGCGAGAAAGAAGAGAGAAAGCCAGAGAGACAAAGAAAAGGTGATATATAGGGCAACGCGACCATGCTTAGGTATATTGGACTGGACACTTCTTTCTTGTATCTTGTTTCTTATAAGTGCGCACAGCGGCGCGTATAGGAAAATATGCCAGTCCCTGCAGCGCTGTGGCTTCGAGATTAGAATACACAAAGAAAAGGTGCGGGGGTATAGGTCAAGCAATGAGCGGCATAAGGTATACGGTGTCTGCGGCCGAGTGTACCGCGTTTTTTCGGATACAAGCGCGAGCTCTAGGGAGGACTTTTCAGGCTGTTACTTCTGAATTGCTGACAGTTCTTTCTTTTCCCGAAGACAGCGCTAATGTATACTGAAAACAGTGACAGTACAGGTCAACTTACTCATTGCCTTTTTCAACTGTCTCCAAACAAGCTGTTTTCATCGGTTCTTCCTAGCTAATTACAGCAATAGTATTCTTCAGGAAGCCTCAACATCCGCCGCGTGCTTTATTATTTTTTTTAACTGGAGCACAGTGAGGGGAATATGCTCATTTAAAGATGCGAAAGCGTTTTCTTATGATCGTATCATTTTGCCGGCTGCGAGAGCCCATGCAGCCGGCGACTAATCCTGATATACCTTTCGCTTACGTGAAAGATGTACTGATAGGTTGTACTGATAGGTATACTGATACTGATCAGTATACCTTTCACGTAAGTGAAAGGTATATTGATCAGGCATCCTGATATACCTGTCACTTACGTGAAAGGTGGCGAATGAGTTCTGCGGAAACCCGCAAGGTGGAGTAACGTTCATGAAAGGGAAAATTATCATCCACCCGTTTTGTAGCACAAGGCTACAAGGAAATACGGATGGATTTCCTTATAAATCCATCCGTATGGAAATCCTTGTAGGAAATACATACGGATTTCCTTGTAGCCTTGTGCTACAAAACGGGTGGATGCTGATTTTCCCTTTCATTTACGTGAAAGGTATATCAGGATTTGTCGTGTATAAACTACGATCACATTGAGCAGTGCACCAATACTTGAGCACAGCTGCATCGGCACGCAGAAAAGGACATAACGGGCCTTATTAGTGCGCGGAGACGGTATTGCATGCGCACCACGCAGCGCGACGTTGCTGCCGCAGAGGAGACGCCGCAGCGGTCGCGGCGCTAACGCCTCGCAATGAGGAGCGGCGGCGCCCGCGGTGCTGATGTCTCATCTCCAAGTCAGAAGACGCGGTCGCCTCTGACCCGCGGGCCCGCAACAACCGCAGGTTCACGGCAGAAGGCCAAGGCTATAAGCCGACACGGCGACCCCACCGGCGAAGAACAATAGACGGCGCGACCTCCCTTCTCACCAGCGGCGGCTAAAAACATGCGACCTCCGCCACAAAGGGGGCGACCACATAACCGCCACTCGCGAGACCTTTTCTCGCCGAGTGTCCGGGCGTCTCTCTCTGTTTTTCCTGCAGACTAATTGGGCATTATTCTTGCGCGGCTGCTGTTTCATATGCGCCCCGGAGTGCGCGCTTGCATGTATCAGGCGCGGTGCTTCAGGTGCGTCGTCGCAGTGTGTGTGTGTGTGTGTGTGTGTGTGTGTGTGTGTGTGTGTGTGTGTGTGTGTGTGTGTGTGTGTGTGTGTGTGTGTGTGTGTGTGTGTGTGTGTGTGTGTGTGTGTGCTTCCCATAATGTGCGTTCATAAGGATGTGAAAGGCAAGATAGATAGATAGATAGATAGATAGATAGATAGATAGATAGATAGATAGATAGATAGATAGATAGATAGATAGATAGATAGATAGATAGATAGATAGATAGAAATCACCCGCTATTTGCCACTTTCGACTACTTATACCACGTGCTTGTAAGCTATATTCCGCAGTCTCAGGTCGCGTTTAAACATGGCCGTAAGCAGAGACATGCATATAAACGGGATCCTTGTCATGAGGACAACGGCGTTGTTGTGTATATATGTGATCTGTGGTGCGCGACCAAACGTCAAGATGTTATACGTACATAATCGATGCACTGAATGTGAAGTGTCCATTTTTGAGACGAGCGTGTCCCACTGTGCCCGCATTTTGTCGAGCCACAGCAATGACGCGTTTACCTTTGTAAGAGGAACACAGCATGTTGTTACGAGGCACTTTTGTTTATTCTACTCGCGCTTCCCCACTCCGCTTCATTTGTTGGGCTGTAACTGTGTGTATAGATATTCGCGCGAAATGTAGTTGGACAGTGTAGTATCCGCTCCATCATCTCCGAAACGACGCTGGTTCTTGTTCTGTAACAGCAATGGCATTGCCGCAGAATCTAGTTTGTAAGTTTGCATTCTGCCCGTACTGCCGAAACTACACGCCGCCAAAGACACTACTAACACGACGTCGACAAAACAAAGAAGCGTAGAAGCGCTGCACCAGGGGACACGCGACAGGGGGACGATGAAACGGCAAAGGATCCTTACAGAGAAGTCGCCTTGCGCAAGAGCAGAGAGGGACTCCTCGCCGAGGACCTATACGTGCAGCTATAGAGACGCGCGAAAGTGAGGGATGCCCGGGCGCCCTTTTATGTGCTCGCAGCGAGGATGGCGTATAAGGTCGGGCGCGTGCCAGAGATCGATATGAGACCGTGACGTCAGCATAACTCATGCACCGAGAGCCATTCGGCGCCAGTAAACAAACGCATTGTCGTCGTCGTTGCCGCTCTGCGCCCGCTGTATGCACAGCGCAGCGCCGTGACGGAGGGAAGCCTGCTGGTTCTCGCTTCTTTCTTTTCTTTCTTCTATCATCCCTCGTTTTGCGTTGCCATTGGTAACGCAAATCGAAACTCTCGGGCACCCTGTCACTGCTGCCTCCACACACAACGCCACTGCAGATGTGCTCGGTGGCTGTGTGTACCGTTTATATGTGCTCGCGCCCCATATCTGGAAATGCCTGTCTTCTTTCTCCCTCTCTCTCTCGCGGATCATGCGGATGGCAAGGCCCCCCGCTGATGCAGGCGCGCTCCGCTGCGCCCGTCCCCTCCCCCACGGCGCTGAATCGAATTTGCGCCGGAAAGGCGCTCTGGATCGTTTGACCGGGGTTCCCGTGGATACAACCTGCAGCTTTCAATATCGATATGTGTACGCGTGCTTTACGGTGAGAAATTTACCTGCGCAGCGCAACCGCCCAGTGTACGCAATGGTTCTCCTTTCCGCGTCATCGGCCAAAGGGGAAGACTGACCTGAAGTTGTATTAGGATCACCAGTCGTATTAAAGCAGAAGTCTATGTATAATTCAGAATGGACGATAACGCTTTCCGTAACGCCAGAGAGGAGCTGCCTTTCTTCCACTGACAGTTTTGTGACTCTCGGGTAAATCCTGCATTAAATGAATGAATGAATGAATGAATGAATGAATGAATGAATGAATGAATGAATGAATGAACGAACGAATGAATGAATGAATGAATGAATGAATGAATGAATGAATGAATGAATGAATGAATGAATGAGCTTGTGTAAGTAATACTCCTCTCGCGCCAGCGACATACTATATGCACCCAAGAAGCCAGCATACATGCGCGAAATAATGACCCTTATTCATCGCATGCATCCTCTTCGTTGTCTTGAAACTCTACACGGCGCGGTAGTGAATAGGAAACATCTAAAGGGGCCACAAATGACAGTGGAAGGATGTCCGTTTACTCGCGGTAGCGGTATACCTTTGCTGACAACGAATTCTAGTCGCACGCCGAGGAGTTCATCGTTTCGAAGTACGTGATGAGTGAGCTATAGACAAAAGTGTTGTGCATGCACAAACTGAGTCATCAACAAGTATACGAGGACACCAAGTTAAGCAAACAGCGAGGAAGCGAAATAAGGCCACTATTGTCGCGGCCATTGTCCCACGACAGTACGCAAACACTCCGTGTATACCGCCCAGTATGCAGGCAGCGAACACCTCTGCACGTACGAGTGCATGCAGCAATGTCACGGCTTCTGTAATTGCCGGTGGCACGCAAGGCTTTTCCCGCGAATGCAGTCCATGAGACGTGTTTGCACGCCACACAACGACTGATATACGAGTTTGCGTATAACGCGCGCTAATGGCGTTGTCTGCAAGGCATCCTTGTTCCTATAGCTTTTCCTCTATACCTTATTTACTTGCTCTGCTCATTTGGCTCTCTTTCCTTATTAGCGACTGACATTCACTTGAGACACGTGCGTGGGGTCGTATATACACAAGTTGAAGAATTTGCTAATAACCCAAGTGCGCGCGCTGACGGAACGTCGTATTACATGATGACTTATGTATAGGTGTTTGCAAACATGCTATGCAGAACAGAAGCCGAAATAAAAGTTAGTAATACCGTAATAGGGCGACTCAGTAATTAGTGTAATCGAATGCTTCTCGGCTGGCATCTAGAATGCCAAGCGAAAACGAGGTTTACACAACAGAAAAGGGGGAAAACACCTGAATACAAGGTTGAATTCCTCGAAAAATATGCCACTATTGACCTTATCATTTTTAAGTATGCTACTGGATTCTTTACAGTATAAATGAGCAAATGAATATTTATGCGATATAGCCTACGGAAATGAATTTATCAAAAGAAAAGAAGGTGTAAGTTCAATTTCGCTATCGCGTCGGTTGGCGACGGGAAATGGTCAGCTCATTTTTCATGTTGACAGGGTATAGGCGGTTAATGTCAGGACTACCACGATGCACAGAGTTAACAAATAAAGGGAAGAATAAACCGAACATGCCGGCCTGCATAGATATATATACAGCCACGATACCTCGTTATAAGCGCTGTTAACGATATACGCACTTAATCGTCCAACAGCGGTATTCGTAGCGTCCTGTGCATACATATAGCCTCCCGACGGGTAAATGACATATCGAAATCGAAATTCAAATGTGCAAATCGAAAACGAAAGAAAAGCCACCTATATATTTTGATAGAAAGCAGAGCTCGGGAAAAGAGAAGTGCGTTTCGCTCCAAACTTCGGAATGAAGGGAAAGATACAAAACAAAAAAAAAAAGGGGGGGGGGAGGGGGTAATATTAAAGAGAAAGAAAAAAAAGCGAGTTTCAACTCTTTCGGGAAAACAAACTACACTGAGATGCCGAACAAACGCCATAAAGTCCGGGCCCAGGGCGCTCCGCGCCACCTCTGCCCGTTTGGAACAACAGCGCCAGCATGCCACACGCGCACCTATAATACAACAGTCGTGGGCCGCGAGCGATCGAACTCTTGCCCTCCCTTTCTTCGCAGAAGCACGCCAGCGACAGAAAGAAAGTGTCGTTTGCCGAGCCTTCGGGGCGAATTGCATATATTCGCCGCGCTATTGCATGCGTGCCACGGAACACAGCAGAAGCGAGTGGGAGGGAGATATCGCATTTGAGAAAAACAAGAATGAGAACAAGCACGAAGAAAGAAGGCAAGGAGGAGAATCGAGAAATGGCACCGAGTGTGGGCGAGAGAGACAAAAACCAATGGAATTGGGCAGACTGCACCGAAGGAAGGCTTATATTATAATACACGAAATGGGGGGCACAGACACTGGGACGTACAGAGAAGGCAAAGGATGCAGAAAAAAAAAAAAAGAAATGGGGGGGGGGGGGGGGGTGAGGAGAGAGGGGGTGAAGTTGCACGCGTGGCATCATGACGGGAGCCTCAGAAGCGAGAAACAAAACAGGAGGCATTACCACCGCTGCGCCGCAATACACAGCATCGGCTGCACATGCATACGCGTAGCGGCTTTATACTGCTAAGAGAAATAAAATTGCCGGCCAATGAACAAAAAAGCGAAAGGGAGCAAAACGAAGAGCGGCTTCTGTCTCTGTTCCCGAGAGAGTGAGGCTCTCATTCGGATCGATTTTTGCGCCTGCGGCGACGGTTGCAAAAAGTGAAGGAAAGGCAAGGCGCATGGTGGCACGCCGCATCTGCTCGCTGTCCGCCAAGGCACACACGCACAGATAGAGGGACAGAAAGGGAGGGGGGGGGGGGGCAAAGAAAGGGGCGAAAGGCAAAGACAGCGTAGCACGCACCACCATCACAACGCTCTGCAGCAGCAGTAGCACAGCAGCGCACGGCGAAAGTGAATGCGAATTTTATGGATTGGCGGCGCGCGGGGGCACCGCGGCCGAGACGGCCGTTCGAGTTTTTTCTAACGGGCTTTTTTTTTTTTTATTTCTATAAAGTATACACGCTCTTATAGAGACACGCACCATTCCCGAACGATTGCGTTTTGTTCGTATCCAAGGCCCGTGTACCCCCTTCTCCTCCCACTACATTCAGCTGTCTTCTGTACCCTCCGCCGCCTCGTACTATAAGGTCTATACCTACACGAACATTTCGTTCCGCTGTTGCAGGTATATGTGTAGTATACGTGTGCCATACGGCGCCGATCGCCATCGCTTTTGTTTTCGGCGCCCCCGCTCTCTCCAGCTGTCTCTAAATATAAAACGCGAGCGTTGTCATTTCTGTCTGTTTTGTGTGCGCGCGCGTTTCTGTGCGCTATGTGCGTGAGTGCTTCGATGCGTGCTACTACTGACTGCCTGCTTGGCCGTGCGTGGATGGATTCTTCGTTCGCGACGACACAGCGGCTGCCCGCTGCAGTCGTCGTCCCTTATCGCATTTGGGCGCGACGGTGGCGGGGGGACGGGGGGGGGGGGGCTACGCGTACACAAATCGAGCACGCGCTGGGCGAATGCTCGACGCCGAAGTATATGCACTGGTACTGTACACTACAGACAGCGCGTGACACACAAAAGGCCAGCGCGGTGCGTGAAGCGTGTCCTTTTTGCGACTAGCCAAGAGAGGACGCGCGGTCAAACCGTTGAGGGGGGGAGGGGTTCAGTTGGATCGCAGCTGCCCCCCACTGTATGTCGCCGCGTGGGCTGCTGCTGTGATATTGACCGGTCGCCGCTGTGCTTCTGCCCGTTGCTACAATAAAAGTCAGGAGCTTGTCGACTTCCTTTAGTTTGCTCTGCGAGCGAAATACTTGACTAGAATGTCGATCGCTTTTACCAGTGTTGGTGGTGGATCGATCAACGCCTTGTTTGCCGGAAATGAACGCCGTCAGAAGCGTTTGAGGCAGTGGAAGAAAAACGAGCAAGACCTTTTAAGCATACCAATTCATCAACGTCGTCGCCTTTTTTCATCGTATGTTAGGCATGTTTATGAGCAGTGCTGCACGCACAAACTCATTGTGCGCACAGCCTCAGCTGCGCAAGGCTATAGGTGGTTGCGAAAGTCGAACTTAGAACCTGACTTCTTTTTTCTTGGTGACGCCAATAAATTACCCAGATCACCTTATGCCCGTTCTTATAGCGCACCTGCCCTTCGCTTGTACGCAAAGAAAGACCACAGGTCGCCTGAGATTTTGGTATTATACCGTCTCGTACTTTTCGTCGTGTTTATTTCAGATGTACGGGGCGCGGTTCTGTACATGAGAATGAACTTCCTTTTACGCAGAAGGACCTGCGAAACCAATTGCCTGTTGATGAACTTAGCGACAGAAGTTCCCTGCGTGAGCGTTCTGAGGACGGTATGCAGGCACCAAAGAGAGCACCCAAGTAAAATCTGGGCCATTATCGAGAAACACATCACATGCCAAGAATGTTCGCAAGAGAATAAGCACTTTAAGCCAATCATGGTCATTGGCATTAGCAAAGGCTATCGGCAAGGTTATATATGTACCGCTGCATTCGCGTTTTAAATCAAACATACGCTGTGCATGTGCAAACGAATACAAACTACAAACTTATGCGTATTTCTTTATAGCGAAACTATGCGCACGAAACGTGGACTCGCGGGACCCTGCATTCCGCTTCTGGTACAGCGTGTTGTTTATATACGCGTGCTTCTTATGCGCGAAGTTTCAGTATGGACCGAAGACAGATGCTTTAAAAGGAAAGCTGTATATGATGGAGTGAGAAGAGGAACGTGCCAATTTTGCCAGCATTCGCACGTCTTCATTCTCCATTTAAAGATAGCTTGACTCTCTCTGTTGGAGTTCATCGACTGCAAAGTTAACATCCGTATATATCTCAAAAGTTCATCGAAGGCCACGCATCGAACGCTAAAAGGTCTTCGAGAGGCCCCTATTTCTTTAGGACAAAGCCTTTTCACGTGCGGACAGACTGAGGCCTCTCGCGAAAAAAAAAAAGAAGAAAAAAACCTTTAGCCACGGTATCTAACATTACAGTGCTTCTAAAGTGCACTGTTCGAAGTGCTCCTATATATCCAGAGGGTCAGTCGCACCGCTAGCAGTGATTTTACATTGTTGTTACTTCCGTAAACTTCTATACATGTAGAACGTCTATATTTGATTCAGCCTGTAACTTTCAGAAACATTCTGTTTCTTCTAGAAGGTGCCCCTTGACCCCTATACCGCCGTGAATTTTTTTACTTTAAATAAAGTTGATTACTAATTACTTACTCTCATTCTCTGCCTTTCTATGCATTCCTTACTTGCTGTATCATTGCTCATTAAATAGTACACTGCGCGTAATAAGCTGGATGCGTTCAAATAAGACGTCCCGAGCTTGCGCTTTTGAATATACTGCCACAAGGGTCGTGAAAAAATGCAACGTATAATACCTTTGCGGCGTATCGTGTACATATGTTTAGAGTTGCAAAATGCTGACAGGGCAGCGATATTAGTAAGCGCAACGTACATATAAGAGTCTGAGGAAAATACTTATTTCCACGGCATAGAGAAACCGAAACCGTTGTATACGTTCCATGTTCCGCACACGTTGTGAAACAAACTGTAAAACAAGCCCGAAAAACCTGACACCTCAGGATTACTTATGCATCAAAACACAGAAACAATGCCTTGTTACCTGCCAGTTCTCTGTTGAAATGTCACGCAAGATAATTGCACAGACGTACTTAAAAGCGACGATGAACTCCTGCGGTTCTATCACTTTCAGGCAGCAAATGCGCAACACTTGCCCATCATGGTTTCCTATATCGAATAAACACGTCTCTCGAGCCATTACCGATTAACAAGAATGCAGGGTGATAGTTGGGAATGGCCGATCCGTTCTGATGGAAGGCTCATTTCGCCACTTTAACTACAACTCCTCGTTTTTCGCATGCACAAATGCTGCAAACGGACTTCGTATACAGCCGCACATACCGACTCTTTCTACTAACTCAGAATTTTCAGTGCTAAAGAGCGTGTCAGTATAAAATCAGACTCAAAAGTAAGCTAATTTCTTCGTAATAATGTAGTAATGGTCAGCAGATATGCTTCCTCACATTGCCGCACATCTCGAATGATATACACAGGCGGCGCTTACTGCAGGAGATGCAGACATTTGAGAATTGCCTTTGACGGTTTCCTCCAGTTTATAACGCAACTATATTACAAGGACGCATAGAGGGATGAAGGCACACAGACTGCGCCTCGCTGCTTCTCATGCGTCCTTGTACTCGTTGCACTATACACTGAAACTCCAGCTCGTCGACAGGCCAGAGCTTCTATGCGGACGTTTCATCTCTCTCTTTCTTTGTTTTTGATAGGCTCTAATAATCTATAGGCACAGAACTCGAATTTGTGCACTGACCAACTTGAGAACACGTTTCGTGGACCTCCTTGGCTGATCGAGTGTGGCAAAGCTCAATCGCTTCTTAATTTTATCCAACATCTCCTTCTTCACACAGTGCAACATCATTGATTGATTGGTGGGGTTTAACGTCCCAAAACCAGTTCTGATTATGAGAAACGCCGTAGTGGAGGGCTCCGGAAATTTCGACCACCTGGGGTTCTTTAACGTGCACTGACATCGCACAGCACCCGGGCCTCGACATTTCGCCTCCATCGAAATGCAGCCGCGGCGGCCGGGATTCGATCCCGCGACCCTCGTAGCACAGTGCAATATCATTAAACACTTGAAATACAGGCATACGAAAATTCAAGATGCAGACTGCGAGTTATCTGTGAGCATGTCCCGCGTTTGTCAAACAAGGTTGTTTCAACTGTTACCGATGTTGATAACGGAAGCGTCATAAGCCTTACTCTTGTTTATATTTGCTTTCGTTTCTTTTGCAGCGTTTTCTTCTGCTTTGAAATCACTGCAATCTTTGCACACATGTGTACACATTGCGTCTGCTTAGAATCAGTCTTTTTGTCTGATATGACAAGTATCCTCAAGACACAATGCTGCTTTGAACTCTGCAGCTCCAAACGCTGAAGAGGGCCACGAAAGTGGGTTTGTGTATAGCCATATAGGAGAATCTGTATAGGAGAAGGGGCAGACTATACGCCCACCGCCCATGCGTATAAACCACGAAACCACGATGAGAAAATAAACATCCGCTGCCGTAGTACGTTCTATTCTGACCCATGTCTAGGTATATGACGTGTACAGCCGTAGACGCCCTGTAAAACAATTTATAATACTAACCACCCGATCTTGCGACATGGCGAAAATGCTCAGCGGGCGCCGATGCGCATGTGGTCATTAGCTATTACCCACGCGTTTGGTGTAGTGCTTAGTTCAGAACTAATAACTTAATGTGCTCGTCTACTTTCCCTAGAGTGACGAAACTTCGCGGATGCATGCTAGTTGTGGTGACTAGCACATACACAATTTGCGGCTGACAGCCGTTCACCTGCCACCTGCAATACAAGGCCACACGCACCGCACGCGCTCACAGCTGGCGCGCCGCAGCGAAGAAGAGAAGCGGTACTCACCCGTCCTGTCCGGTCGGGTTGTTGTACTTGGCAGCAAGCGACCTCATGAAGTCCGAGTAGTTCCTCGTCATCATCTCCACCTGCTTGAGCGCCGGCGCGGCCAGCGTCTGCCTGTCGACGGCGGCCTGCGCGGCCGCGGCCGCGATCACTCCCGGTGGGAACGGGTGTCCCGGCACGAGGCCCGGCCGCAGGCCCAACACGAAACCGAGTCCGGGCGGGAACACCCGCGCCGGAGACGGCGAAGACTGCGGCGAAGCCGTGTCTGACTCGGGCGACAGCCTCTCCACTTTGATGTCGCTGGCCGGGTGCGTCAACAGCGCCGTCCCGTTGACCGGGAGGAGCTGCGACGCAGCCGCCGACGACCGCTTGCGTCGGCTCGCCGTCGTCACGCCGGCCGCCGGACCGACACCCACGACACCGCCGTTGCTCGTCGCGCCGCTGCTCGCCGCCGCCGGTTTGTCTGTGGAGAAGTTAGCCATACACCGGTGAGCGACCACACGACGCACAGCCACCAGCGTGGCGACGAACGACAGCACACCAACGATCACACATGGGTACACCAGCCGGTGGCACCAACAACAAGGAGGATCAGAGACGGCAGCGAGCGTTCCCGGCGGCGTTCGACGACGTCAAGGGCGACGCGCAGCCCCAGGGAGGCAAAGACGCACACGGGAAACCTCACGAGCGCGCGCGCTCAAAACCGAAACTGAAACAGCGCGCGGCGCACTACTAGGAGCACTGGAAAAGAGCGCGACACACGGAGCGCGCGCTTCGGAGACCGGTGCGACGCGAAGCGCACGTCGTTGGATCGGCGCGTTTCTCTCTGGACCGCACGGCGGCCCGGCTACGCTTTGCGAGTCGGGAAGAAGAAGCGGTGGCGGCGCTGCGGCGACCCAAAGCGCGCACCTCCTCACGCATGCGCTCGCTGGCCGCCGAGAACAAAATGCACAGGTCGCTCCATCTGGGGGGACAAGCGCGCGTTAGAGCTGGACGTCGCTGCTGAGGTAGTTGCGGAGAGCGTTGAGAGCGGGATAAAGGGGGGGGAGGGGGGGGCGAGATTTGCGTGCGACGAGGTAGGTGCACGAGCGCCGCGCGCGCGATGAAGAGCAAGAGGCGCGCGCTCGATCACTTCTCCTCAGCTGGCGGTGGCGGCGTAGCGAGGAGGAGGCAGAGCGTAGCGAGCCTCCTCCGACGTCGACGGAGAAGCAGGGGAGGAGTTTCGGTTTTGGGTTCGTTTCCTTGACCGCTCCTCGCGCGCTCGCCCCCCCCCAACCCAGCCGTCGTTCCCCCCGCCTTTTGTGTTTGCGTCGCTTATCGCTGGTCGTACGGGGCTGCCTCCCTCGCTGCGCAAGAAGGCGTGGCTTTGCGTTCGGCGCGGGACGGTCCGCCGCCAGATAGGCGTCAGGGAAGAAGGAATCGCTCCCGCCACCGCCGTCTCCCTCTCGGCCCGATAGCATCTTCACCTGTTCGCTTCTTGAGGTTGCCGTCGCTGCTGCCGAGCTCGTCGCCTCCGCGAAGCGCCGCGCTCCCGCTACAGCGTTGTTCTCTTGAATGCCGCCGCCGCCGCGAGGGCCTCCCGTGTGCGAGGAAAATGAATTCGAAAGGGCCACCTCTTCCGAGGCCCTGCCGGCAACGCGTGCGACCCGCGGCCGCCTATTGTGTGCGCTTTCGGGCGCCATACTTTTGCCGCCCTCCCAAATTGTGCGTACGTCCTCAACGGGGTCTCCTGACACCTCTCTGCCGTCGAACGCCGGCGGTCGACCTCCCGCAGTCCTGCTCGCACGCGAACGCCAATCAATTCGAAGCGTCGCCGTGACAGAATGAAGCACGGCTGACGTCCATTTAAAAACGCTGCCGCATCGTCGCTGAGCAATGGCTAAAGGCTGCATTTCTCAAATGCCTTGAGTCTGAGGATTCATTCGGGTTTGCCTTGAAAGAAGGCCTACAGTATTGATACTTTCATCTCTTATTTATACTATGTTTATGGTAGTTCGTTTTCGGGTTTTATACTTCTTCCAAATTGGCTGGGGGGGGGGGGGGGGGGGGGTAAAGATAAGGTGTTATTCTGCAAGGTGGTAACCACGGAGAAATCGTTTCTCTTTTTTTTTTTTCTTTGTCATGGAACCATACTGGAGGTCGGATTCTCGCTGGTTGTATTAACAAATTTAAATTTGCAAATGAGAGTCGTGCAGCGCCCAACACAGCGCCGCACACAACTTGAGAAATAACTAAACATCACTGGAGTTCCTTTCAACCAACATCCTCGCAGTCCTTAGGCGGGGCATAAGCTATAGAGCATGTCCACCGCATACTCGGTGCAGCATTAGAAAAATAGGCTGGTATGTGGCATAGGAATCTGGCGAGAAATTGGGTTTAACACGGTTTTCCTAATATACGTCCGGGGTGCAAGAATCGGGTAAAATCAAGTCTTAACCGGAAACGAACAGCACTAACTAGATTGCTCATACAATGAAGATCATTGTAGTGTTGTTCCAGAGAACGGCGGAAAAAGAAAGAGAAGCTTCTATATTAAGCTTTCTCGGAGTCATTCCGTTGCGCACGTGTGAACGGTGCTAATGCAATGCTAAGTTAACATGAGCTCCTCCCACATTAGACAAAGTGTCGATGTGACATAACTGCACATTTAAAGCACACAACACAGAGGAAGCAATGCAGGATATCCTATCAACATGCTGCCGGTACAGCCAGCAGTGCTGACTATTCCGCCATAAGGGCTTCTGTGGCAAGTGAAATACTGGTTTAAAACTACCATATGCAAAGCACATGTTCCCATTAAAGAATTACATTTATAAAGGACATCCATGCTCGAGCCAACCTATTACATTTTCACGTGAATATGCCCCAACTCAGTCTGGGGTTGACAAACGCTTAGCAGCATCGTCAGGAGGATCAACTTGCATACATTTGATTATTAGAAAAAAGACACGAAAATAAAACTGCAACACGTTACGTCATGAAGTTCTGGTGGTGTTTCTGTCCTGTTTTGACAGAACCAAGGAAATTAAAAAGATGGTTAGTGCGAATCAGCTAGCAGATGTACAGTTATATAGAACCGCTGTAAACGACCAACTCGAGTGTGCTGCGGATTGTGGGATACATGGTACCAGAATATTTTCAGTTTTCTAGCTACGAATGCAATTCAAGCGAAATGATTATCTGTATTACACGGTTGCCTTTGATTACGTGTGAGCCTTGATGAATTTTAACTGAACATAACCAAACATGCACAGTGTGCGCGGAAAATGCGAAGTTGTCTGGGTTATGGGACGCTGGTTTTGCCCTTGAGATGCCGGAGACCCGAGATAAAAGAAGTAAATATAACGAACACATTCCAAAACAACGCGTAAGAAAGTACAGAAGGAACAATACAGAACAGTTAAGAAGTATACAGAAATATAGTGGTGGAAGAAACTACTTAAACGTCACAACGATAGTCGTTGCTTACTATGTTGCTTTATAACGGCTCAACGGTGAATGAAGCGGCACCACTGTATCTTGTATAGAGTATATAAAATCGCGGTATCAAACTGCAAAGCCGGATTTTAGCAGTCCCACATCTTATTTTTCAGATTTATTTCTGTACCCTAACGAGAAGAAATAAACCTAAGGTGTAGATACGGTGTATTTAAGGTACACCAAAAGGTGTATACGCGCTACAGATCCACTCACAAAAGGAAGGAGCTTTGCGAGAACAGCGTTGAACAGACCGCTTTGACTATCACGAACGCAGATATTGCGCATGCACGAAACGGTATACAAAATGGCCGGAAAACTAGAGCGTGAACTCGCTAACTCGCGCCACGGATTTGAACCCGAGCACGCCCACAATAAAACTGGCGTCGACTTATACGCACACTTTGTAATCCGACGCACACGCCTTGGATTGGTCACGAAGTGCCGCGTTCACTCGCCCTGCCCTGCAGGATTGGCTCACGTCGCTATACACAGCTGGTATGCAGAGCACCTGTGCTGCTGTGCATTGTGTTACAACAATAAAACCTTTGTAAAGCGTCCGTGTATAGCGCGTACGTGTGCCTTTACCTCTAAACGGACTCGCAAGATTAACGTTCCAATCTTGGGTCAACCGCGGCGTGCTGCGTCTTTAATAAGGTGGGCACGATCGATCGTGAGTTAGGCCAACCGCGGCGATAAAAGATCGAAGAATTTGAAGTCCATCAGATCAGGCGCCTGTTAAGCTTATCTGAAAAGGTGATCTCTGTAAAAGAAGCGCGACAGCGGGGCGCAGGTGTTGTTTATAGCGGCTACCTGTGTTTATTAATGCCGCGGGCACGAGTGGCATATAAATCACGTATGAGAACTAAACGTGTTCCTGTTTGCGGCCACTCGTATAATAGCTATATACTGCTCAATGCCGCAACTATCCGTGATTATACATTATAGTATATAGACGAAGGGTTGCCTCTTGAACGATGTTGATACTCGAGATTATTCTGTCGCAAGGCAGTTTGAACTGGTGTATACCGAAAAGTTTGGCCGTATGTGCTCTGTGATTGCTCAAATTAATACTATGCGAACATCGCGTTATAGGTCTGTGTAGATCATGGGCAATCTTGAATACACCAAAAGGAGTAATAAAGGATGTTGTTTCGTGGGGTTTAACGTTCAGAAACCAGCTCTGATTATGAGAGACGCCGAAGTGGAGGTCTCCGGAAATTTCGACCACCTGGGGTTCTTTAACGTGCACTGACATCGCACAGCACACGGGCCTCGACATTTCGCCTCCATCGAAATGCAGCCGCCGCGGCCCGGATTCGATCCCGCGACCTTCGGATCAGCAGCCGAGTACCACGTAGCCACTATATACCACCATGGCAAGTATACATGTGACGCTGCAATTTATATTACATGGTCTATTTCAGAAAAAGGTTCTCGAAATTCCCACACAGCACTAGAAGAACGCGATAGTTAGATGTAACAATGAAGCGAGCGAAGCGACGGTTTTGTAGAATGGCATTCTGTTGTAAGCTCGCATGACAGCGATGCAGGACAAATTCTTTAATGACGTGGGTGCCAAGGGCCCGATAGAGTTGGTTAACAAGGGTCACAAAGTCCTTGAATGGCGCCGCGGGCTTGAAGTCTCGCATTATGACACATGTCCGATTACACCAAAAATTTCACACACAAAAAATTAAATGGCATAACTTGCGTATAACCACTAATCTAGCTCTGATGTCGAGTCAAATTATGCATATATTCCTCGATCAAAAGACACATTTAGCATTCAATTATCGCATCCTCCAGAACATTTAGAAACGTTCATGCGAAACAGCAGCCAATGCCACCGCTATACACCAATACGCTTCACGCTGAAAATAATTCTCCAGGAAGCCACACAGACGCGTGAGGACGTTGTCGCCTTCGTGGGGGCGAGGTCGAACCTTCACACCACCCGGAGACGCGGAGTCAATGATCGCTCACACCTTGAGTTTCACGCGTGTCCAAGCTCTCGAGGCCTATCTTACAAGTGCTACCGATATGGGTGGATAACCTCCTGCCTCTTCCCGCCCATCAGGCAAATCAATTAGCCGCCACCAAGGGCTTCTTTCTGGACGAAACTTCGAGCACGTTTGAGCTCTTCGTTGTGCTTTCCTTATTTTTTTCCCCCGTATGAAAACATATACAGAGCAACAAAACTGCCACGTTATTGAAAAAAACAAGGCAGCGGTAAGCTTGAGTACAGTGCCCCTGGTCGTTTTTTTTTTTTTTTTTTGAAATTTCTTATGCCGAAAATAACTACTTATAAAGATATTCAAAAAAGTAAGTAAACGAGGCTAGAGGGGAAGTCATGGTGAGACGAGCCTCCCAAAGTAATTTTCGGGAGACCCCCGCTGTGCTCCGACACTTTCCTTCGCCGTCACTTCTTGCGCCTCCGTCATCAGACGACGCGCCATGCCGTTGCTCGCGCTGTCCGTCAATCAGCTGCCACCCGCTTGTGCGGGTGCGTACGGAAGCCGAGCCACTGCCACCTAGTGGACTCTTCTCCATTTCACTTTCGAAATAAAAAAGAAAAAGTATACCTTTTCTTTTATATCTTTCTAAAGCTACCTAATGCTAACCGCGTGGAGTGTAGTGTTACCCATCTCGTCTTCTTTATGGCTGCCATGACGATCCTGTTCATGGCATCCTGTCCGCAGCTACGTACGCATGGTACGCATGAAGCTGACGACACACTTCGGAAAAGGGCGAGCATCCGCCGGAAAGCGGAAGCGAATCCGCGAAACACCGACACCTCTTACTACCCCCGCCATTTTTTTTTTTTTATCATTTCTTTTTCACTCCTGCTCAACTTACGTAAAGACCTGCATGTGTACATTCTTGAGGCCGGACGCACATAAGAGCGCACGCGTGTGGCTTGCGCCTGCCTTCGCGCGTATGTAATCACGCAGCTGCTCGTAAACGATTGTTGTGGATGTACGCGGTGACTTCATCGCCGCTACCGGGCCACGCGTGCACCTGGGGTCGGTTCATTTCCGCCGTGTGGCACTTACTCGCTTCCTCTCTTCCCGTATGACCCCCCCTCTCTCTCTCTCTCTCTTCTTAGGCACATATCTTCCGAGCACGCGTCTTTAACTATAGCGTGAAGTGCTTGATGCTCGAAAGCTCAATTAAATCAGCAACTATTTCCCACCCTCCGCGTGGTACAATTACACTGCCCGCTGTGACACCTCGTACTCCCCGCCTCCTACCACACGCCCCCACTGCAACCTGTCTTTCTTTTGGCTGTGTTATGCGCTGTCGCGCATCCGTTCCGTTCTGAAGGAAGCTGCGCAATCTTCGAAGTGTGCAGTGCGTAGGTTCACGTCCTTTCCTGTCTGTGTGACCCCAACGTCCGGGGCTTCCTCAAGATTCGTGAGCTTTTCCTTCCTAAAAGCAGGTGCCGTTTACCTGGGCTCTGTTCGACCGTGTGTACATGTTGCGGTGCCTTGCCGTGGAGAGCAGGAAAAATGAGTGAGGGCATCGCTCAGGGCCACTGGAGCAGCGCACACACACACACACACACACACACACACACACACACACACACACACACACACACACACACACACACACACACACACACACACACACACACACACAACTCGTGTTAGCTCCTCATCTTTCTGCTGTTCAGCGCTGTTGTTTTTAGATACAAACTAAACCACATTGAGCGTTGTATGTATCGGCATAATCATTCCCGTCTACAAACATGATTATGCACCCCAGCTAAACTTCACGCGTTTCGCGAACGTCCGTTTACTGATGGAGAAGCTTCCCTACGACATGTCTTATTTTTTCTTTTTTACAATCTTACGCGCGTGTTGAGTGTCGCCTTTACTTCATCCTCGATTTTAAATATGTATAGCTGTTGAATGGCAGTTAGCCATTCAACAGGTCATTCCGAATGGACACAGTACAGAAACAGGACTGCCGTTCCAACTACCCACGCCGATGGTAGCTTAATTCATGTCGGCGCCCATGCCTGCCGTTCGTTCTCACGAACTATGCCGTCCATTCACATCCTCGAGCTGGCAGCACTGATTTGTGGAAACCAGCGGAAGACTTGTACGCACAGCTACATACTCCCGTGAGGGTAGCGTGCTCTAAACGCGTTGAGAGCTCCCGTCCCCTCACAACGTACACATAATAGAAGTCCGCGCGTAAGCGATGGCAGAATACAGCGTCGGGGGCGGCGGGGAAAGGAGGAGGGAGGAAGGACGTGAAGGAGGACATCTGTGAGGGAGGAAGCGCGAGGTCATGTGTCAAAAAATCGTCGTCGCTCGTCACGCGCCGCCTGCGCGCAGCTCACGTGAGCACGCTTCTCAACGCGCGCCACCCGCACCATGAGAGGAAGAGAGAGAGAGTCGCTTCATCAAGGCGAAGCGAGCACGCGCGCGAGAACATTACGGGCTCCTTTTTTTTTTAGGAGGGTGCCACTTAGCTGGCAACTGCTTTCTTGTTTTCCGTCGTTCCCTCACTTCCAAAGTTTATCGCTTTATGCTTTTCCGTTTACCTGCCTCGTTCTTCTTCGCAATGCATCCCGGGCGCGACTTCCGCTGACTTGCTGAGAAGCACAGTGTAAAGCGTACATAGATTAGCGGCGCAGTGCGCAGCACGCTATACAGAGAGAGATTCATTCATGAAAAGCGGAGTAAACACGCTACGTCGCCGCGTTTACGCGTTCATTCATGTCTTCGCGCTGTGCCCGCCCCATCTTTTGCGCGCAGCGCATGCGGGGGACCGCTGCTTTGCCTGAATGGCGTCAGTGGCGCCGGCCAACGTGCGGGAGCAAGTCGAGGCACTTCCAAGCTTATTTTGGTCGTGCACACCCACGTCGGTGTGAATGAGGGCCAGTGCAACGTTTTCGTAAACGGGACTTGTTAACAAACTTATATCTCGTACGCTAACTTTTTGTAAGGCGGGCTGCATCGCGAAATTAAAGACACTGCATGAGGGAGCTTGAGCGCCGTTTGTCTCAAAGTATATTTGCTGTGAAGTGAGAGGGACAGAAAAGTTTAATTTAGGAGTGCTTCCCTACTTACGACGCACGGAAGGCCAGGCCTTCTGTATAATTCCCGACTGTCATAGCGTTCATGGAGCATTTTGGCCACATGTATCATTTAAATCACACATATTACAAGGCAGGCCTGCAACACATTTCGCCAACTTGTCTCACACCGAACAGACATAATACGAGAGCATCTATTATAGGCAGATAGCCCGCTTCGAAAGAAACCATGCATAATGTTCAAAAGCTTTGCCTTGATGTGAGATATGAAAGCAAGGTACGCCTCTCCGAGTGTGCCAAAAGAAACGAAATTACCAGATATAAGAATCAACTGGGCGCGTGAAGAATCCGGGCAACCAATTCGACAAGCCATCGCCCTGCCTCATGGCCGTCAACGAAAATGCGAAGCGGCTCGTATTCAGAGCAGGCTCAGCACTTCGAGGTAAACAAACACACCGAAGCAGAGACCTGTAACCTTCCCAAGCCTTCTGTTCTTTGCGTGCGACAGAAAATAGGAAAAAGAAGGGGCGTGCAGAATGAAGGAACATTGCGAAGAAGAAGACGTCACGCATATAAGGCCACTTATATACCACCACGCATGCTTTGTTGCATACATATACACGTCATGCACATCTCAGTCGTACACTGTACCGTATGCGTATATAAGTCGCGCATGTGCAACCCCGACACTGCAGCTCTGTGTCCCGCAAAACCGTGCACTGTTGCACAGTTCAGAGCTGGAACGACCAGCGAATCAGAGGTTGAATTCGATAGCTTTAATCGCATCTGTGTGTATACGCACACGTCAGCTTAATTGGCGCACTAAACACGTCGTTGCCCATCGCGAAAGGCCAATGGCGAAGCATTCGCACGTGCCTGTGGTCATCAACGTGAAGCTAACTCAGCTGGAGGCTTTTCGTCGAAGTTCGTGCTTACGCAGTGCTGCACAGATATAAGATGAGAGAGGAAATATATATAGTGACGTTCGCCAACCGTCGCGTCCAAGCGTGGGCCGCTCGTGTAGAGTTGACGTATATAGCATGCGCGCGCGACGTCCCCCCTGCATACATACGATCGCACGACGACGCTGTCTACGGTACGGCAATGGCACGGTGTACAACATCCCCGAGCTCTGGAAATGTTGGTTGCCTGCTGCTCACGGAAGCGGAACGGAATAGCGCGGTTGCCGCTTCGCTTCCCTTCGCTCGCGCACTCGTGTGCCGCACCGGAAAGATGCGGCCACGGCAGAAGAAGCTCGTGAAAGGAACAAAACCGACAAGCAGCAAGCAGCGTCGAGATAGGAATGGAGTGCATAAAGTTCAGTCAGCGGGGGTCGCGTATACACGTCGCGTGTGTCGCACTAGGAAAGGGGAGGGGAGGACCACGGGGACGCATAACGCGACAAGTATGCGATTGAGTGGGCAGGCGTACTATATAAGGTCGCAGTGCTGCTCTATATACAGACCACGCGCACTCGAGTCTGTGTGCATATAGTCGCGTTTGTCTCGGTGATGAAAGCAAAGGAAGCTCGGGCGGGGGCTGGCTGCCCTCGAAGCTCCCTATCATCGCGCCCTCCCTTATTTTTCTTTCTATAAGCTCCTCTCGCAGCATAGGTCGTCGTCACCGTAACGCGCCATCCGCAGCATGCACTCTTCTTTTTGTTGTCTGTGTGTTTATAATCATTATCGTCTCTCATCTCTCATTTCCGTTGTTTGCTTCTAAAGGTAAAGCGTGACTATAGCGTCGCTCCCACGTTCTGCGCATTTTAAAAGCACCTCGCTTCCACCAACGCCCTTCGCCTGGTTAACTTATCTTTATTCTTTTTCGTTGCAACTCGCACTGATTCACGGGTTCCTCATCCGTACGCGTGGTATATAGTCTTTCTAGGTAAAGAAAACAAAAAACATAATAACCAGAGCTGGCAGGAAAAACAGCGTCATCCGCCGGAAAAACAGAAACGAGAGAAGGGAGGGGGCTGAAAGCAGATCACTGCCCCTGACTCCAAGAGCACCGTATTCCACCACGCAATGCACCGTCCCCTGCCAAGCAGTTGCATCACTCCTCCACCGGGCTCTACGTTTAAAGAGCCTCCCGACTCCGCTTCACAACAACTTCCCGTCGTCATCGTCGAAAAAGGGCGGGGGGGGGGGGGGGGGGGGAAGAGCGGACTACCGCTGTAGAGCACTACGTTGCCCCCCTCCCCCTCTAACGTGCGTACTCCCCCTCGTAGCGTAACGCGACTTCGACTCGCTCCAGTACGTCGCGTGCTGGTGATGAGTGTTCCGCTCGTCGTTCGCCACACCGCCGGACTTGAACCCACGCCGCCCTCTCAAGCAGGACGCCAAGTGCGCCCCCCCCCCTCCCCCCTTCCCTGGTCCTTCCTGCGGACGTATGCGCTTGCACCCCCTCGCGCAGTGAGCGCGCGCGTGCCTCCCTTTTTCCATTGTTACGCGGGAGGAAGAAGGCAATCAGTGCCCGACGCATGCTGCCTCATGCTGTGTAGTGCGTCTCGCTCTCTCACCGTCTCCACTCCAGGCCAGCGCTTGTGCTTCTCTCGTAAGCTTTTGGTTTGTTTCCCAGGCTTGCCGGTTCCCGTAGTAAGACGAGAGGAAGTGGAAGCCGTGGAGCAGATCGACCCGGTGCTCCCGCCCCGCGTTTTCCCTTTAAATCGCCGAGAGAGAAACACTCGGGGCTAGCTCGGGGAGAGAGATGCTTGCTTGGACGCACGCTTTCCTCCCCGAAACGACGCCGCCCTTGTCCCGTACACCCGCTATTATTTGTCTCTGCTGCTGTTGATGCTGCTTTGTGCGGGGGTGCAAGTGCTTTCCGGAAAGTAACTTATTCGCTCGCTAGCTTCCCTTTCTCTCGCTCTCATATTAGAGCTTCAGTGAGGACAGCCTTACGTCCTCTCGGGGTCCCTGGCCCTTTCTCGCTCTCTGCACCGGAGTTCAAAAATTAAGGCTGAGAACGGAAAAGAGACTTCCGGAGACAACAGAAGCCAGGTTCTTGGCAGAGACGAGATGTTCGTCCATTTTTTTTTTTTCATAAGATGTACTGGGGGAGGGACACAAAAGCGATTACGCAATCTTCAACAATGGGATAGCGGAGCAGCATGAAGTCGCTTCCGCTGGAAACTCATAGTTCATGCGGGTTCAATTCCATTAGCTCAAGCCTACTGAAAGAAAGGAAATGGTGCCTAGAGAACGGAAGGAAACTACTTTGCTCAGAGTACCTTCTTGCATTTTTGTCATTATTTCCTTGTACAAGTTTACAGTTTTGGTTCTGCGAGACAACGCACTGTTGAAGTCGCAGAAATGAAAGACAAGCGTCAGTGCGAGGGAAACAACGTGAGGAGAAGTGGCCAGGCGTGTAAAGTGTAGTAGATATAGTTCACAAATGTGACCGCACAGAAAACTAGCCGCCATGTCAGCAGAAAACGTGCGGAACAAAACAAATAAATTATCTTTCGACATTGACATGAACTGTTTATTGGTTCCCCACAGCTATATGACACGCAAGCATACAGAGGATTATCGTTCCACAGGTAGCATAGTACAGATATCCTAGCATACATAACATAAATAGCTACCTGTTTCTTTCATCGTCCGTTGATACTGTTGTCAGAGAGCGTTATGACTGCCGAAGTGATAATTCAGAAGATGGGAGAACATAAAAGAGAAACTGCTAAGAATGAGTTGTACATCAACAATTACGGTCACTCTTAACAGTTTCGGTACGCCTGCGGTGGGACCTGTGAATCCCACACCCAAACGCCCCGTTTTCCTTCAGGACAGAATAACCACTGTTGAATATATTGGCGCACGAAATAACAAATTTATCCGGGTGTCCGACTCCCTGCTTTGATAAAGAAGCAGCTTTATGACACTGGGCATGTATTCCAGCAACTATTCAATACATCTAGCTCAACAAGGCGCCTCTCTCAAATCATGTAAGGTAACAATGTGCCACCGTGCATAACGGTGCGATTCGCCATCAGGGATTTATAGAGCACCCCCCTTACTGCCCCTTCCCCCCCAAGTTACCAGCTAACCAACACCTTCGTATCCACACACACACCCATGTTCTAGTAACACCATGGGTAACACCCCTCCCCACCCCCTCTTTTCCCATATCGCAGTTATAGATGAACCACTGGTCGCCATGGCACCAATATTCTCGCGACTTTCATCCATGAATATCACTACACGTAAACAGCCATTCACGTGTGTCCTAAAATTTGCCAAAGGCGAATATGTAGCAATACATCAAGCGTGTGACGAGGACAACACTCAGCAGGGGCTTCCAGAAAGCCCCCAAATTATTCCTCGCCATAGTACAACGCCAGACAATGGAATAGCTTTCGTGCGTAAAAAGCCGTAGTGCGTCTCGTAGTACCACGGGAAGTAGTGGTGTACGGACCGCAACGTCACCCCCGCCTTTCTTTACCCTCGTCCTTTTTTGTTTCATCATCGCCCTTGCCGTCGCCTTTTTATTATTTGCATAAACACTTCCTCACGTGACGAGTGACGTCAGTACCATCCTTCGCTCTTAACAGGTCGGTACCACGGGGCCGTCAGCAGGCACAGCCAATCACGTCGCTCACGCCAGAAAACGGCGAGCGTTTTCAACAGCCCTCCTCGCCAGTTGGCTGCGATAGATCTATTTCTCGCCCTTTGTTCTTTTTCGTCAAGATTCTGTCTATTTTGTTTCGTCCTTAATCAGCCTCCGCGCAAGTTTCCCACTGTACAGCGCCACAGTTGTGGCGCGTGTATAGTGTACTGCTTTTTTTTCTCTCACAAAACACTTTTTTTTTCTTCAGCTCGTGGGCGTCGTGTTCCCTCACGACGACGTTTGCGCCGGTGGAAAAAGTAAAACAAAAAGATCGAGAAAGAAAAAGTCGTGCGTGTCTCACGCAACACACCGACAGGGTCTTTTCGCTGTTCACGCTCCGTGGTTCGCCGCCGTGTGTCCGTACGCCCTCGCATCTCGGACACGACTCGCTGGTCGCTGTCGCGGGTCACGTCACGTGACCAACACGTCCACCGCTCCGCCCCCCCCCCCTTCCCCGCCCCCTTCTTCCTGAACCCATTCTTTTGTTCCAAAAAAACAGCCGCCCAGTGTTCCTCCATTCACGTGGACACCCTCGCCCTCTTTCGCGTCTGACCAGGCGAGATTTGCCTCAAAATTTCATTCAAGCCTCGTATACGCTAACACGCAGCCGAGCTGCAGGACATCAGTGGGTGAGGGTGGTGTGAGTATTGTGTGCCATTACGACGTATACGCATGCGACCGTGGCTGCGTTAGTGGCTTTGCCTTTGTTCTCAGGCTGTGCTGAGTCCTCTCCTCTTACCTACTCCACCCACATCTTTCGTAGTGCACTTTGCCTGGTTTCCTTTCTGGCAACTTCCGCCCACTCTTTCTTAATTTCGCGGCGCTCTTTAAAGAGTGAGGGGGGACAGACTGAACAAAAGAAAAAAAAAACAACACGCGAGAAAACAAAGAACACAGCGATACACTTAAGAAGCACCATGAAGATATAACAGGACGAATCGCTGTGGCAGAAAGCAGAGCGCTAGAATAAGGCGAAAAAAAAAATTATGAAACAAGACGCCAGACCCAAAGGAAATAACGGAGGAGCATATATAAGGTAGTATATAGCATGTAGCATGTTATACGGCTGACGCGAGAGAGCTCGGAGCACGTGACGTACGCTCGGTTGAGGAACGGTCAAGGTGCGTGCACAGACACACGAACACACACGGTTTCCGGTGATTACCACCGACCCGAGACTATAAGCTGCCATTTTCCCTCGAACTCCGATTTTGACCTGTCCCCCCCTCCCTCTCTCCTCGCTCTCTCTATGGCGCTGTATTTCCGACTCCGCGGAAAATAAAGACAACGTAAAATAAGAACCTCACTGGCTCCTCTCAATAAAAAGAAAAAAAAAAGTCATACTCCCCCACCTTTCCTCGTGGGTGCACACGAGTGAAACGGTACGGTCATCGTCCCTCCCACGACTCTTGCATGGTTCTGGGTTCTGCTGCTCTTCTTATTTATTATTATTTTTTATTTTTCCCCGTTTTCTTATTGCTCTCGTTCTTCTCTCATGAAAGAGTACGTCAACCGAAGCGTCTGTATACGCACCGCGGCGCAGTTGACGACCGTTCCCATGACCAGCGAAACGGCGTACACTTTGAGCGTCGAGGTCAACGAATGTGTGAGAGGCAAGCATGGCAGTGACCATCGTAGGAGAGCGTACATGTAGTACGTTATATATACGAAAGCACATTTTCGCGCGACGATGTGTTGCACATGTATACGTGTTGAGTTGCAAACTTGTTAATTTGCCTCGTTACGTCCTCATATTACGACGCGATTTTAAACTTGAAACTTGGAAAAACGTTTTTATTTTCCAACGAAATTGTTGGGGGTCCTTCAGGCGAAAAAGCTGCGCTACACAGCTTGAATGTGCCTGAAGGCTCTCACACGGCAGCAGTAACACTAAAAACAGCATGCATATACACTTGCAATATATGTAAAACTATAATGCAGTTTACAGGAATACAGCAATACACTTGCAATATATGCAAAAATATAATACAGTAACACAGTATAACGAAAGCACTAATATAATGATGGCTATGATGCATAATGTGATGATACACAGAAACGTTGAGCCAAACAATGCGGAAATATTAGAGTTCATTAGTTTATGTCGTCATTCAGATTTACAAAAGCACTCTCTAATTTGTTTGCGAGTCAAAGCATTTGGAATAAAACTTTCCCTTTTCAATTTATTTAACAACGAAGGTATCTGTGTCAGTGATTGTGTGAGATAATTTGTGCGCCTGTGTGATACGAACCACATGTTTTGACTCTTTCTTAATTCAAGTCGTGACGTATGTTTTAAGAAGGATTTGATATTGTCGGATCCGAAACAAAATGAATACAGAGGTCGGTGTTGGCCTATCGCTCGTTGTGGGAATACCACGCCGTACTACCCGCGTGGAACTGCCTTCAAACAAAGAAAATACATCTGACACCACTTCGTATGCTACGTTTTTAAGAGTCTGCGGGATTTAGTCGTGTCAGAATAATTACTCGGTTGATCTGGCTAACCAAACCAATGGAACACACGCAACGACGACATAAATCGAGCAGTTCGAGGTTCCTGGAGCAGTTACTGGAACAGACCAGTGCAGTGGAGGCTGATGTGCCAGTCTACTTAATTGTCGAGTAACCGTTTGAAATAAGTGTTCACGTTTTATCATTACAACATAGGTTTTTCTTTTGTACATTGTAGCATTGAAGAATTAATGTTTATTAGGGAAGTTTTCAAGTTTTAAGGGCGAAGCTCCTTATGCCGTGGGTCTGTCCATCCTCCGTTCGTTTGTTTGTAGTAGCCATCTTTAGTTCGTGAAGTGCTCACTAGATGGCGTGATGGCGCTGCAGTGCTCGCTACATTCAGATGTATGGGAACGCGTAGTATGGGAGTCTGTCTGTCTGTCTCTGTCTGTCTGTCTGTCTGTCTGTCTGTCTGTCTGTCTGTCCGTCCGAGCGCTGCGGTGCTGCTTAGCTAGTACGTGAATTGATCAATAGATGGCGCGGAGGCGCTCGCTGCGTGCTCTAGTGTGATAGGAGAGCGCTAGATGGCGACACACAGTGTTTGTCACGTCTTTGATGATGTGCTGGGCAAGATTCACGGAAGATTCACGGTTTTTACCGATGAACCTCCGGAGCTTCGCCCACTCAGCATCATTCACTCCGTGGATATGCGTGGATTTTTTCGTTGTTGAGTTATTTATATGTGCAAGTTTTCTCAGCGAAGGAATAACGGGGAAGCTCATCGAGCACTGCATGATAGACGCTAAACATTGCGTATAGTTGCGCGGTTGAAACTACTCGTAACTTTCTTGCGCCAGGGTGACGTCAATACTCGTACTTGGAGCGCTTGACCGCGGCATAAACCTTGAAGTGACCCCTAAGTCGTACAATGCTGCGTCTTACCCCATGTCTCGTGTTTTACTACGCCCACGCTGTCCTTCAAAAAGCGAACGCATCAACAGGCCAGTTTCCGATTTGTAAAGCTGGCTTCGCCACGTTGCTCGACTGCTAGATAAGCAGCCATCGCCTACACATTGTTCAAAACGAGCACACATTTCGCAGCGCTTTGCTCATGGCCACCCAAAGAATCGGCACGGGAAGAACTTCAGCGCTGAGTACATCATAAAGCACCATGATTCATTATAGGCTGTTGCAGCTAAGAGGTTTAATGGGCAATACAATGCGGCGAAGCCAACTCAACGACTGGCAAGGGGTTCTTACTTTCTGTGGTGCTGTTGCCACACTCTATTGAATGGCCGCCGGACATGCCCCCGCAAGCACGCCAGCTCACCTCCCCCCCCCCCCCCCTCCACACCCTCTCCCTACAATTTGTTCTTTCTCGCTGCTTTTGTTTTCGTTGGAATCCGGCCTGCTCAAACATTCTTTACTCCGCACGGTACTATACTTGTGTAGTACGCCGCACGGCCTTCGCAAAGCAGGCGTGTTACGAGACCTCACAGCTAGAGGAAGGCCGAGGTCAGAGGTCGGCGGGCGGCAAAGCGGCCGCCAGTTCCGTAAAAATCGCCACCTCAGTACCGCTGGTATACAGAATAAGCGCTTTCCTCGAAGAAACGAGGCAGGCGCGTGGCGGCGCGGTTGCCCCACGTGCCGGCAACGGGCTGGATCCATCCCCGACGAAAAAAAAAGAAGCTCGGCCTCTTGCACAGCTCCTAGAAGGCGTGTCTCACTCCTCTGAGTCTTCACCCTCCTCTAGTTTCTCATATACGTATGTGTTTACGCTGTTTTCAAGTCCGCTTTCGCTCTGCTTTCCGTCGTACGGCCGTATCAGTCTTACACACTCTCTCTGCGAGCTCCGCCGAGAAGCCGAACGCTCTAAACTTCGCGCAGGCGCGGCTCGACCGGGCGTTGTGGGCGTACTCGGGGCGAAAGGCGGATCCGCGAGATACACACTCACACAAACAAACGTACCTCGCGCACAGCGAGGCAGAGACACAGCAGCACCAGTATGGGACCTTTCTAGACACTGTAGTGTAGGATGAAGGCGGCCGCGCCCTTGAGAAGAGAGCTCTAGTTCTGCGCGCTCGCGATGGGCCACTAGGGGTCCCGCCGTTGCCGTGACCCCTGGTGAGCTTGACCCTGGCCGAGCCCTGGCGACGAGCAGAGACGCTAGCCGGTGGGGGGAGCGCTTAATTGGAGACTTCGGTTGCTCCGTGGCGGCGTTTTCCCCTCCGAAATTTCGGGGTCCCCGCGCTGGCTGGCGGCGGGTGGGGCCCGGACGATTATTATTACGCCCCGGCGGACCTTCGGCCGCGATTGCTCGCGCGCGGCACCGCCACATGCGGCGGCATCTTCTTCGCCGCCGCTGCCCATCCCACGCGCACTGCACCGGTCCCAACTCCACACCTTCTTCGCTCTTCTTTTTTGTTTCTTGTTTTTTTTTTGTGAGTGCGTGCATTAATTTCCCTCGTGATGATTCGGTGCAGCAGCTATATGTGGCGCGTCACCGCGCCATTCTGCTGACAGAGTGTGTGAGGTGATTACAAGCGCCTGGAGCAAGAACACCGCAGCGAGTGAGTGAGTGAGTGAGTGAGTGAGTGAGTGAGTGAGTGAGTGAGTGAGTGAGTGAGTGAGTGAGTGAGTGAGTGAGTGAGTGAGTGAGTGAGTGAGTGAGACACAGACGAAGGTGACGCGGCTGAATTGCGGAATACTTCGATATTATGGCGGTTTAATTGATTCTGGTAATTGTCTTTTTCAAATTCCAGATGACGGGTAAATTCAGGGGGTAGATAGAATCTTCAAGTTACGAGAAACCTTCCAACGCGGAATGTCGCAAAGGCTAACGTTCTGACAACATCACTTGTCCTCACTGCTGCAACTGCTTAATTTGTAATCTGCAGTTCACGCCCCATTCTAGTATAATGACGCAGTCTCTCGTCCACCTGATAAAGGGCAATCAGGAATACTATTGTAATAAAACCATTACATTGATCCGGCCTCGAACCTATCAGTGCAAGCTCCTCTCGTCATATCTCCAGAAGGAACAACTACACGCACACGTTGTGCCTTGAAAGCGCTCGATGAGGAATACGAAAACAAACACCAGTACCTACTGTCCTCTCACCGATAATGCCTTCGACGAATTTCCTATAACTCCAGATGCAAGGAGTACCTCACGCTCTCCTGAGCTCCGGAAGACAAAGGAAGGTCAAAGGCAGTAAGAACTGGACAGCCGCACCCGGCGAAGCGTGGCAGTAAAACCACGCAGTACCGCGAACGGTACTCAAGCTGAAGGAAAAGAATGCGGAGCGGCGACGCCGTCGGTCGCGCCTTGTCTTCCTAGATCCGCTGATGGGGGCGGAGTACTCAGGCGGCTGGCCCGACCTTTGAACCGGGCACGCGCGTTCAGTTCGAGCCACGAGGGTGTGGACACAGGGCGCCAGCCGCACCCATCGGCAGACCGCGCCGTCTGGCGGCACGTGAGTCAGAGAACCGGCTAAGCACACAGCTCAGAGCCCCAGTTCCAGGACCTCATACATGAACATGTATTCCTCTCCTGCTCGCTTTCTCGACGACCTCCTCACCTATTCGCGACTCATATATACTGTCCATTCTGCTTTGTTTCGTATTTATGTACGCCACAGTAACGCGTTCACCTGCTTCACTGGCCTTATGCGCGTCATAATGTTATGTTTCGGAAGCATGTACGTAGACAGCCCGAGGCGCAGAGGCCTCGTCTTGTCCACGGTCATCTCAGAGCAGCAGCTGCAAAGTGTCTGTAACACAGCATAAAGACATAACAAAACTCAAAAGCGCGCTGCATTTCCGCGAACTCACCGTTGGCTCCGGACACAGCAAACCATAATCTGGCGACGACCCGGCGCCAACGCAACCCCCGGGTTGCAGCAACGGAATGCAGCGGTAAACAATGGTAAGTAATTGCGGGTCTCCAGCGTTGGAAACGCATATTTATAAGCCGAAAGTCGTTAATGACGAGCTTGTCGAGGCTTCTCGCACAGCTCGGCGAGCGCATGTTACAAGATACAAGTTAAAACGTCCTTGAGGGCAACGTTAACATTGTCTCTTTAGCGGCTGTGCGCCTAAGCTGGAGGGTGGAGCTCGTTCTTCGGCAAAAATATGCGTATTTAAGGAAAAAGGAAGGGCAAGTTGACGACGAGAAGGAAGAAAGGACGCGTACTCAACCGACGTTTCGACGCCGACACGCGCAAGCGCGTGAGTACAATATACAGCCGTACAAGGTGCGGTGCGGAAAACGAGCGGAATGGATCAGAGAACAGACAGGAGTAGCCGATATTATTATATCAATTAAAAGAAAGAAGTGGACGTGGGCAGGACATGTCATGAGGAGGAAAGATAACAGATGGACATAAGAGCGATGGAATGGATACCAAGAGAGGGAAAACGCAACAGAGGCAGGCAAAAGGTTAGATGGAGCGATGAAATTAAGAAGTTTGCGGGCATAAAGTGGAACCAACTGGCTCAGGATAGGGTGGATTGGAAATCGTTGGGAGAGGCCTTCGTCCTGCAGTAGACCTAAACAGGCTGATGATGATGATGATGACAAGGTGCGGATACGGCTGTCCCATAATCCCAGGAACACGACTGTCCAGAGTAAAATACACGCACTCGGCGCTAAGTGCCTTCTCGGCATGCCACGGCGACAAGAAAGATGGCGCGGCCACGACTGGACGTTCATTACGCGTTGTACATATAGGAACAAGCCGTGGCCTGTCGCTCCTGCTGTTGCTGACGCTCGCTTCTTGTTCGCCTCGCTGCAAGCTCTCGAAATGAGGGGCGAGACCCAGAGGACTGGTTGACCTCAAAGTATTATACGCACCCGTCGAGAACAGGCGAGATCGGCCGCACCACCACGCGCCAGCAGCAGCAATAAGCTACATAAGGGTCCCACGCACTCACACGCATTTATATAGATTGACTTCGCCGCGCCAGCGCGAGAGCCATCGTTAATTCGGTCCGCGCGGTACATGCTGTGTACGCGCCGTAGAGCATGAAGCACACACCTGCGCATGCCTGCATGCGTACACGCAGGTGTGGCCGTCCGGCCGTCGTATAAGGCAACTTCTGAATGTACGTCGTGTACCGCGAGCGATGAAGAAGAGACTATATATACTATGCGGCAGGAGGCACAGGACGATCGGAAACTCTGTGAGAGCGCGCGCGAATTTTGGGGGCGCATGGTTGCGAGAAACGCCCGCTGCGTTTCGGTCAATGGCTTTCGCGTTTCGATTATATATACTACGTACGCACCGGAGCCTTTAATCAATCTGCGGCGCGTACAACGGGCGTACGCGGGTAGGCGTGTGCTGGAGCGCGAGTTCAATAGCTTTAGCTTGCCCGCGTGTGTGTGTGTGTGGGCAGGAGTGTTCGGAGAAGAAGCTCTCCATTGAGCGTATCGAATGGCCGCTTCCGGCAAATAAGTTCCCGATGCGAACCGCGCCGAGCGTGCGCGGGGTCGTGCTCGGTAGTGGACGCGGAGCACTATTCAACCTATACACATATGTAGGAGTGGTAAAATGATGGGCGCGTATGTATAGTTAAGTCTCGCACTCGATCGGGGGCCCACTATAAAGTGCGCCAAACGCGCGGTGCGATATGCTTCCCGCACCCAGCGAAGGGACAGCCGAATGCATATAGGAGGTCGCGCCGATATACATATATATATACTAGAGCGGTCATGGTCCGTGCTTGTACGATCGATGTTAAAGGGTTGATTACTGGTATAGCGTTGATGTACAACATTGGCGTACGTAACTATACACACCGAACAGAGCGCGCCCATCAGGGCAGGTCAGGGTTCTGAGCGCGAATTATAACAGCGAGGTCGCTGCGATCCCAGATACTCGATGTTACGCGCGCGCACGCACGCACGCACGCACGCACGCACACACACACACACACACACACACACACACACACACACACACACACACACACACACACACACACACACACACACACACACAACCGTTGTTTTTTTTTTGTCTAATATGCAGGCGAAGTCTGTATACCGTTTTTGTCCAATATACAGGCTAAGTGTGTCTCTGTCCCAGTGTGGTGCATCGCAGCGTATCTGAGAGGCCTGCATGTCCCCGAAAGCACTGCTGTACAGCTGCGCAGAGGATACGAAGGAGCACAGCGAGCACAAAAATTACACGAGGAGATAAACTATGTTGGTAGGGGATAAACGAGTTGAAAGCGAGAGAGTTCACGTCGATGGACACTTGCTCTTCATAAAAGAAAAAGAAACGAAAAGACTGGCAAGTAACTTCCCCGTGCGTTAGAACTCAAAGATAGGACAAAAAAAAAAACTAAGTGAAGCGACCATGCCGTTTTAGCGGGCTGTTACGACTGCCTTTCGAAGTTTACACGGGATCGCCGACGATATATACAAGCCCAACAAGCCTCGTTGCGGGCCCCTTCGGACCGCGACGCTCTCAGACAGATCGGGAACCTTTGGCATCTGTATGCCACTGCTGTCTCATTGCCTGTATGTCGGGGGTTATTACGAGCTATAGCAAGCCTGTCACGAGGCAATGCATGCCAGTGTATCGACCATCGCCAACCGAGAAGGACATTCTGTATGTCGGAGCATGTATACACTCGCTTTGCAGCGTACCTGTTTTTGAGCACACTTTTTTTTTTCGTTGTTGTTGTTATCGCGATCTCATATGTACTTATTTGGAAGTGAAGTGCCCGGTGACAGTGTACAAGACATAATGAGCCTGAACGGCGTACGTGGCTAGAGAAGAACAAAAATGTCGCCACCAGTATTTCTTTCTCTCTTGTGAACTGCTGCGAAGCTAGTATATGTATGCCGGCAACCATATAGTTCAATTGGTGTCAATTTGCCGCAGGTTCTATTCCAAATTTCCGAACCCGCAAGTCAACATTTTCTATATATACTGCGTGCGTGCGTGTTACCCCGAACTATATACGAATCATTGAGCTTGCTGTGCGATTCGTCTCCAGCTACTTCTGATATTATAATACCTATTGGTGCGACAGAAAGATATACGTAGGAGCACAAATACGGCTACTCTGGATACTCCTTGGTTCCTGCTTTCCACTCTTCTTTACAGTATAGAAGATTCTTGCTCTCTCTCTCTTCGTATCTCATGGTTGTTAAGTAGGTGGGAAATCTCATTCATTAAAGGACACCTCTACTTTGTCGAATGCCATTTCGTAGTCATTGAAAGCTATATGAAATATTCTTCTCTATTTAGTAGATTCTCTTAATTACACGAATGATCGCATGGCTGTGATCCACTGTAGAGAGCCTTCTAACGTTAGAAAAAGAAAGTGACATGCGGCGATATAGACGGGGCATCGCGAAGTGTGCGCGCGCGGTGTGTGTATGAGTATGTTTTCGCGGGTTCGTTATCAGATAAAAGTAAGACGGCGAGATGTTGAAAATAAAACTGTGAAAAGGACAAGCGATTGCGTCATACACGAATTCCCAAATCAGTGGAGGCCATGGATGAGAAAACAGACGGGAGTAGCCGATGCACTACTAATCGATATTAAGAGAAAAGAAATTGACGTGGGTAGGCCATGAAATAGAAGGTTTAAAAACCGGTGGTCAAATAAAATGACGGAATGGGCACAAGAAGAGGCGAAGCGTTGCCGTAGATGATAGAGAGCAAAGCTTGCTGAAGACATTCAAAAAGAAAGATGCAGGCGCCATATGGCACCAGGTCGCGCAGGAAGGAAGAGGGGAAAGAGGTAAATGAGAGACAGGGACTTTGACGAGAGGAGATCTTCGGTTGACTACCCTGCACTGGAGAAAGAGAAATGGGTAAGGAAAAAGGGGGGGAAATGATTGAGGGCGCCGTGAGAGGCCCTCGTACTGCAGTGGACAAAACATAGACTGAAGAAGATCATGCATAACACGCACCTTGGTAACTCACTCATTAGTTAAATCAACTTTTCGCCAGAAGGACGCAAAAACGAAAAAAAAAAAATCCATTACAGCCCGTGTGACTACAAATGACAGCGATAATGCGATCAGTACTCGAACAACGTAGCAACGCACTCGGTTGTCACAGTCGAAACGAGTCACGTACGAAGCATGTTATGCAGCCAGACTCCTTTCTGGCGCTTCCCTCCTGACAAGAGGCACCATCTAGCAGCGGCGTCGTGAAGTTTGCGCGTGTAGCGTATCTGTATATCTCTGTGAAGACCAGATTATATGGACACAACACGGATTCGATTATGCCCAGCACCGGCCAACTTGTAATGAACTTTCTTTTTGACCTTGAATTGAGGCATACATATCTAGCGAATCAAGCCGCCGAAGTAATTCCCACAGCACAATAACCCTATGTTTTACTCATAGACCACATACCATCCGGCGACAAAAGCTGGAGGGAGAATTGTTGCGTACGTTCTGGAAACTCTGTGACATGTGATATGAATGCTATAAAATCGCTTAAACAATCAATCATGCTGGCCTGCCCCATGTAAGACCACACAGAGGCAAGCATTGTCCACTTCCCTGCTTGAGATCTTAGTTGCGGCCAGATAGCATGGTTGTATACATGTTGGATACATGCCACTCTTACATGCTGGATAGGTGCATACCATTAGTAATAATAAACCTGCAAGCGCGAGAAAGTCTTCACCAAGGACAGATGAAAATTATCACCGCCAGCTTTTTTAAGAATATATGTGCCCTGTCAAAACGTCAACCCTATATGCGCTTCCAATAAGTGAAATTAAACAGCCTGTGGGCTGTAGATGTGTCAGTACACACTCGATCAGTTCAGAGAAATGGCATAACAGAAACCAGCACTTACGAGCAAAAAGTCTCTGTGATCACTGTCCCTACCAAAGCTGGAAAGCCAGGCCTAATGCACCTCACCTTTGACTCGGGATGCAGGTAGCTCTCTGCCCCGCCGCGTGCGATTGCCACAGTATACGTGCCGAGCGGACGTTATAACTTGGGCGTAGTGGTCTAAACTATAGGCAAAGATCCCAGCCGCATGTCGGCCTTGTCTCCCGCATGCAGCAAAAACTCCCTTTCCATCTTTTCTTTCGCGCATCTACACTGCGAATTGCGCAATGCCTCTCTGTATATGATAGGCATACGATTCGGCGGGCGTGATCTTCGAAGGAGGGACGTCCAAACCTGGTCACGGGACGTCTCTCGAAGCAATGCGCGCATGCGCGGTACCGCCCGGATTTAACCCGACCGCGCTTGGGGGGGAACGCATGATTCCTTGCTTTGCTTTTACTTCTTTTCTGCAGCACGCGCTCGGGCTACCGGTTGCACACTGCCACCGTCTTCGCGTCGCGCTTCTCTGTGCATGTCCAATGAGCTCGCGAGGCTGAATTTCCGCGCGCGCTGGGTCCACTGCAGGAGGCCAGGTTACATGACGGGAAGTCACGTACAGCATACCGTCTACTGTTACGCGATCAGCAGGCAGCACTGCACAGCAGAACGGCAGGCCGTGATGGCGGGACCCATTCCGTAGTCGGTGCCTTTTACAATGTCCGGGTATATAAGCGAGAGCTACGCACGTGTACACATGCGGTGGAGGTCGAATAACGGTACTGCGCGCGGTGTTTAAGAGCGAACGTTTAGGGTAATGTGACCTGAGAGAGCGGGCGAGTTCGTACTGCAGATGCTTGAACAGACAGCGTCATGCCCAGTCAAGACTTCATTACAGAGAAAGGAGGGAAGCCCATAGCTGTGTCCTATCTGCCTATCTTCGTTGGGACTGTGCTCTGCTTGGCAGCATAAACACTTCATGGAGGAAGTAGTGGCCTTCGGCCGCCCTGACTTCACCCCCCCCCCCCCTCTCCAGCTCCTTCCTTTCTACCGTCTACTCTTGGCTAGGACATTTGCGGCAAGAACTGCCATTAGCATAGCTGTTAGACAGTCGCCATGAAAGAGCGTTTCTGCCTGGACACAGCAACAGCAACAACAAAAAATGGCCTGGCAGGCTGTAGACGTACTCAGGTCACGCACTACCACCTACGGAGGCACAGCCCAAGACGAGCAACGCAGCTAGCTGGGTCAGTATTTGTTCTTACTGACTTACGCCGTACAATGCACATCATATCTATAGATACAAGCGCAGAAAGTGATAGAAGACAAAAGTTCGAATGTCTTCGTTTTATGCTTCTGAACTCATATACAGGTTGACATCCATGGACTCCCTGAAAGTTGACACCGAAGTAGCCAACCAAAAGGAACTCGCTTGCCATCTCAGCAGGTTAAGGGAGCCTGCCTTCTCATATGTGTACATGTCGGGACCATATAGGAAACGGATATCGGTGGGACAAAACATGAATGGCCCAAACATGAACACAATCGCACTGGGTGTTATGTTACAGTGAGTACCGCATTGCCGTTCAGCAGCTGCAAAAAGACATAAAATATCCTGTCGGTCGTTAACAAGCTTGCCCCGCCACAGTGATGGCACTCGGTTACGGATCCGAAGGTCGCTGGATCGAATCCCGGCCGTGGCGGCTGCATTTCGATGGAGGCGAAATGTTGAGGCCCGTGTACTGTGCGATGTCAGTGCACGTTAAAGAATCCCATTTGGTCGAAGTTTCCGGAGCCCTCGACTACGACCCCTCGCATAGTCAAATCCTGGTTTTGGGACGTAAAACAACAGAAATTATTATTATCGTTAACAAGCTAGAACCCAAAGGAACGTGCTACGCGGCTGACCCATGGCTCACTCAAAATCTCTCACATTTTTGCATATAACAAGGATCAAAAGGAACTAACGACCTACAAAGACTGCAGACTATAATCTCGATCTCACTAACGACCCAAAATAACGCTTCATCGGGTCTTCAATCTCCATTTTCTTGTTATTAGCTTCGCCACACCTGCGCTGCCGTACGCGGCCGCTACGAGGTGAAAACAAAGTGGACTTAACTGCTATCTTCAATAACAGTGATGGTCCGTGGCACGTCGCTCCACATTCAGCCTACCATGCACCTCGGCCGCTCCTGCATGCTACTGTGTGGGGCGCGAGACACGAAAAAAGGGCCGGGGCACATCAACGCCCGCACCTCAGCGCCAGTTGCTTCGTGGCAACAAACCACGCAGGGCATCGATTATTATTATGCCCACTTGCGAATGCAAAGCTGCACTCGCGGCGCGCGCGCGCAGTCTGTTACAGCCACCGCGCACAACGGCGGTCAAAACACTGGCGCGCAACGGCGCGACCTGATTTCATACTAATGACCGAAGCACGGAAGGCCGCACCCTTGAGATTAGAGAGAGAGAGCGAAAAGCAAAATCAATAACGACAAAACGCTATAACGCCAAAGCCGCAGTGGCCAAGCATTGGCCCGCACCCGAGCCAACGCCTCCGTCGTGCTGGACAAGGCCTCCGCGCGCGCGCGCGCCACAGGTCGCATAACAATGACGGGCCAGCAGCCGATGCCCGCCGGACTGTTCATCAGTGGTGCGGTGTAGCCCTAACGAGTTATCTGTGCCGTATGGTAATGCTGTGAAGCCTTTGCGGCTCGCGCCACGCTGCCCCTCCTGCGAGTGCTCGATCTCTCATATAGGCTTCGACGACGACGGTCTTCGCCGCCGCGCCTCGATCAATTTCCTTGAACTAATTTTACTACGCATCGCGCGCCCCAAGGTGTGCATCGCTATACTTATACCCTGCGTGCACGTGCCCATCATCGTCTCCGCGGACCACCTCGGAAAATTTATGCAGCGAGAAAAAGAGAAAAGAAATCATAAGCCCACCCTTGTTTCACCGCAGTGCTTTTGTGCGCACGAAAAAAATAAAACAACAGTAAGTAAGGTTGGCAGGGGTGTTGAGAAGGCAGACACAACTGCGGCCTAAATTGCTGCAAGTTTCACTTTAGGTTTGCAGGAACCGTCAGGTGTTCCTGAGGCAACACTGAAGGCTTCCAAACACTCTGTTATGGAAACGCTGAATACTGCATTAATTGCTCTTCACTTTTCAGCTCGCGAGGCACATGATAAACGAAAATATGAGTAGCTCCGTCAGCGATCTAGATTACCGGCGATGTACGTGACGTGATATATGGGTTGCTATACAAAAAGTTGGATTTTTATGTGAACTCTAAACGTATAACAATTAGCGGCATCCACCAGCTGGCGCCTGGCGGCCTCGAATTAAGCCCGTTCGTGAACATTCTCTTTGCCGAGCAACGCAAACAAGAGGTGCCAACTGACCAACCGCGTGATGGGCACAACAAAACGAAACAATCAAGCCAGCTTACGCACCCCACGCATAGAAGTAGTCGTTGGTCCAAACGTGGCTCCGGCTCTCGGTGATAACCATCGTGAACTTCCGACGACGATGCGGTCGCTTCCGTGGGCGACGACGACTACGACGACACCTGGCGTCACAGCTGGCACACACGAGTCACTGACGTCGAAAGCGTCGAATCGCCATCGTCACTTCTTCTCGCGCGTAGTCTCGAAAACAACGAGGCTGCGAAAGCTTCCTTTCGGAGCCCGCGAAAGCGAATGCTTGCACGCACGGAACGAGAGTCTCGGCCACGAGAACGTCTATGCGTGCCGAAGGGCCACCGTGTCTTAACGACTCCGAAGGGAGGCGAAGACTGCTCACTGCCCCACGCGGCGATGTTTTTTCCACTCCGGCATCAGCCAGCGACGGGCACGCAAAGTGTATACGGGGCGTCGAAGAAGAAGCAGCAGCCAGCACGCGGGGAGGCACCGCTACGCACTGCTCGCAAGGACGAGGGGGCATCGGGCGAGGTAAGAGAATGAAGAAGATAAAGAAATGACCCTGCCTTGTACGGCACAGCGGGCGCAAAAACAAAAAAAGCCAGAAGACAGCGCGACGAAGAAGAACCCCTCCCACGGAAAGTAGAGCTCGTGAAGTATAGTCTGCCTATGTTGTTTCTTTCCTCCTCTTCATCAGCGCTCCCCCCACCAGCAGCGCGTCTTCTTCTTCGTCACCTTCTCCTCCTTTGCCTCCGCGCTGAGGAGGCTGCCCGAAACCTCTGCGTCACTGCCGCGGCTGCTTCACCAACCTGTGCGTGCACCTGTATACTGCGGAGAAGACACGCTCTCTCACTCGGATACCGGGAGTCCTGGCACGAGTGACTAAACGCAGGCACTTCCCTGCGATCCCCGGTAAAGTAAAATCCTCAACATCCGCTCGCAGGGAAAGAGCCTGGTGGTGGTGGGATGCACGTTCGAGATACCCCTGCTACAGAGGGCGAGAGAGAGAAAGGGGAGAGAGGAGAGAGCAACAGATGAAGTCGAGGAAGAAAAGAAGAGGGAGGGAGGAACTCCGAGAGAAGGGCGAAACTGTAGATATAAAAAACCAACCAGGAGAGCACGCGAGAAAGCGAAGGCAAAACCAGGAGGACCAGAAAAGCAAACCAATGAATATACAGTGCGAGCAACGCGCTTCTTGAAGGAGATGCCCCTCAACCGTACATCCACTCTCTCTCTCTCTCCAAAGTCCGGGAGCAGCCCAACGGTCGTTTCTCGGACAGGACCAACCGTCGGGGGCATGCAGTAGTCTTGCAGGAGCCGTTCTCTCCGTGCGCCGAGTGACCCTTGAGGCACGCTTGACCCCTCGCGCGACCCTCCGGGCGACCCGCAACCGACATCTGCGCACATGCTCGCACTCGCGGCGAGCGAGAGCCGCCGGCGTTGACGGCGCGGCAAACCTGGGAGCTCCCGGCCGGCATCACAATTTTTTTTTTTTATCTCCTCCTCGACGCGGATCAAAGCGCTTCTTTCACGTCTCCCCCGATTACTTGCTTTTTCCTCTCTCCTCCCTTTCACGGGGTGCACGATTAATGCGCGCCCGGTGATGTCAAATCGTGACGCCACGGCCTTTTTCTCTGGTTTGGCCTTAGCGAGTGGAAGGGGGGGGGGGGGGGGCTTGCGGCCACTGGTAGCCGGCCGTTGCGTCGGGCATGCGCAAGAAGAAGAGGGGGGAACGCCGCGCGAACACGAAGACGCGCTGGGACCTTCACCTCGGCAACCCTCTTCGCCGTAAGGAGACGGAAGAAGACTCCCAGAGCCTTTTGTTACGTGTTTTTCTTCTTTACGAGCGCACGCCGTGTTCACGGGCAACGCCGCCGCTGCCGTTGGAGCGCCGACGGGCAGTGCACACATCGCGAGACAAAAAAGGTCACACCGCGCGGAGACCTTTTTTTTTCTTCGCGTTCGCTTTCGCTCTAAACGTTCCGGATAGCCCAGCCGCAAGCGGACCTTTTGTTGAATGTCACGCCCGCAGGCAAGATGGGGGAGGGGGGGGGGGGGTGACCACTGCTTGGCTCTCTCCTTCTAGCTTGAGTGGATACGCGGCTGTCTTAAGTAACCGTAATTGGGGTCACGCTTTTTCCGCAGCCTTTCCTCATACAAGAGCTTGCGCGCGCGATGGGAGAAACGGACAGTGAGGATCGGAGGTCGCATGGGTGCTTCTACCCCCCCCCCCCCCCCCCCTTTGCTACTCTCCGTACAGCGAACGTTCTGCGCGCTTGTGCGTCAGCGATGTGTGCGCTTGCTTCGTGCTTGCGTCTTCCGCAAGCAGTGTGCGCAAATCGGCCCTTCTCCCCTTTCTCTTTATCTGGTTATCTTCGGCGTACCAGGTTCCAAACGCCTTTGCCTTCATCTCTTTATATCTACCACCCTCTCACTGGCCTGCGAAGGCGTTCCGTTTAGACAAAAAAACCACGACGTTCGTGAAGGACACCTGTCTATTGTGGAAGAGTGCTGTCCTGTTCCGTCATTCAAATGAAGAAATCCGCGGCTCTGATGGAAGCAGCACCGACCGCCGAGAGGACAGTCAACGTTCACGGCTGCGCCACGGTTGATCCCGCAGGGCCACTCGCACACAAAGAGGCCGACACAGCGCGCTTGCATTGTTCCCCCAACAAGGACCTCCAAGGACGCAGCACTTTTTCTTCTTTGTTAATTACTGCTGCTACTCTATACTTATTCTTTGTGTGTTATGTTTCTATTACCGAGGCACGGTGGTGTGTTCCTTGCTCTCAACGGTCGTCCCCAGTGCTGCATTTGCTGACGCGACCAGCGGGCGACTGGCACAACCGGCTGGCTACCTGAATTGCTTCGTTGGGCTTCTTTACTAGCCGCCGCCACCGACGTTGCCTCGCGTGCGAGAGTATAGCGGCGCGTCTGACATGATGGGCAGGTTTGTATTGCCCCCCCCCCCCCCTTTTTTTTTTCTTATTTTGTTTCCCCGCACAGTCCACCGCCTCACTTGACGTGCCCGCCGAGCTTCGCCTCTGTGTGCGTGCTTCGTGCCCTGCATCGTGTGGGACGTCTTCTCACAAGCACGAGTAACAAACAAACAAGCAGAAGCGGCGCCTCGATTGGTCACGTTGACGCGACGAAAAGCGTGGATATTATACTCGCGCGGGCACAAGAATATAGCTACTGGACCTCCGTGCTTCCAATTCGTCGTCGGACAAAAGCCGCGATTCGATGCACAGCGTTTCTTGCCTCTGTATTCTTTCTCTCTCTCTTTCTTTCTTTCTTTCTTTCTTTCTTGTTGTATTTGTGGCCAGACTTTCCACTGATTGATGCGGCGACTACTAACGTCAGACATTCAAGTGCCGAAGGTTGACTGGCGACCCTGTTACAGAGTGGAAAACTTCGATACTGAAATTCGCAACATTCTAACTACGAAACGCGCCACAGATAATTTGTCACAACGCAGAATGATCAGCAAGGTAAAGCTAGAGAGAGAGAGAGAGAGAGAGATGAACCGGTGTTCCCTGTGCCTGCAGCATACGAGCACTGGTGTTACGCTACTCAATGTGGTCATACCCGGCGTTGTTTCGCGGTTTATCTCATGATGGTTTCTATAGCGTAATCGCTTTTCGATGTAGCAACCAGGCCCGTAGCCAGGAAGGGGGTTTGGGGAGGGGTCCGGACCTTCACGAAATTTTGGATGAATGGTAGCGTTGACAACATAGTGTGGTGCTAATAACAAAATTTAAGCCTATTAATAACGTTGCATTTAAAAAAATCACTTCTTGTACTACTGCGCTTCTTACCAAAAAAAAAAAAAAAGACAATGAACATCGATGTTTTTCGCAAATAGTGAAGGCCTTCAGCAAGTGGGCCCCTCCCGAAAATCCTGCCTGCGGGCCTGGTAGCAACTATGACAGCAATGAGCGCAGGGCGTGATGAAATCAAACAGGCAGGCACGAAGGGTCCTATGTCCTCGAGCTACGTGACAGCCTATAATTTCTCAATTTTATGTTTGGAGAAACATCCTGTATAGCTGTGGCGTATGCTATAACTGACCCGCCGGCATATAAATATGGCGGAGATGCACGTCTGAATTGTCATGTACCCTGCTTTAGCGCTATGTAAGAAAAACTAGAATGTCAGGCAGTGACTTTTCCATCTTGCAATCGTCAGCGCATCAAGTTCAATAACGTGCCATAATTTCCACTGCAATGCAAACTACGTGAAGTTATTCAACTTAACATTTCTTCACTTCACCTTTGGAACGACACGTATACATGAAAGGCAGGCGACTGATTCATTTATGAAGTCTTGCGTCCCAAAACAACGACATGATTATGAGAGACACTGTAGTGGAGGGCCCCGAAAATTTCGGCCACCTGGGTTATGACATCGCACTGCCTCCATCAAAATGCAGCCGCTGCGGCCGGGATTCGATCCCGCCACTTTCAGATCAACTGCCGAGCGCCATAGCCACTAGAACGCCGTGACGGGACATAGGCGACAGAACCGGATCGCACTACAAAATGCTTGTTGCAAATACTTTCCGTCCCGTAGCTCTCCACGCTTCGGTACGCCGACTCATTGCACCTGTATGCACTTAAGAGGCAACTTTAACAAAGTTAATTGTTCGCCATTGTGTGTTTCTCTTCACTGCAGCGGCTTTCCCTTTCGCTACAACGAGTTGTGCATTCCTCCACGTCGCCCCAATGGCAACCTCGCGGTCTCTTTCAGCCAGGTTAGTTGGGTGCGAGCGTAGAGCGTTAATTTTGCCGCTGGGCATTCCCACACGAAGCATGCAGCGACAGAAGGGCCTCGAAGGTTAAGTGAGTCCAGCTATAGTGACGCGGACCTTGAGCTACGCAAAGGCTACACCTGTAAGAGCCGATCGTGCCTCCAACGCACCTCTATAGGTTCTATAGCAGACAAGTGCAGCCCGTAAGCACACACATTATAATCTGTTTCAGTAGTTCCGTGCAGCAGAGCCAAGGATACGATGCCATCGAGCGCGGAATTCTTCCGAGGCGAGACGAAATGCCGTTGTTCGGACACGCACACCCCGCTTCATCTTCCTCCTTCCAGGGCTGCAGCTGCCACTGCAGCGCCCGCCATTGGCAGATGACAAGCCGCGGAAGGAGACGTTTAACATGTGTCCGCCCTCCGGATTGGCCGAAGAGGCCTGTAGCTTCCACAGTCCTGCACGGAACTTCTGAAACAGACTGTAGAGATGTGGGCGAGTACGGTATATTACTTATGCCACGTAAACGCAACGTACCACCGAGCTGTGCAGATCCGTTCAGTTTCTCGAGGTCGTGATCTACGGTCTCCTTTAGCGAAGCAACTCTTGGCTTGTTCAGCTCAGAGAAAGTGCGTTTGAATGATTGTCGAATATGATACCTCATACTACATACTGGGAGCAATACTTTTTTCTGTAGATCACACAAGTTCGTTTTATTTAGCAGGAGTCAGTTCGAAGAACATAATTTAGCTGCGCACGAACCCATACAACCCGCAAATGCTGCCGGACACTTTACTGACCCGAGCACTTCTTGAACGTGCCAAACGTAATTACCCAAGTGACAAAGCATTTAGTTCGTGAGAAGTCTTGTGGGCTTGCTGGCAGTGTTAGCTAAAAGGAAGCCCTAAGATTATCACTGGATAAGACATTTATTTACGATGGGTTCTAGCGTAACAACATTATTTATTTATTTATTTATTTATTTATTTATTTATTTATTTATTTATTTATTTATTGCGAAAGTGAACGTGACTGATTCTTTGGTGCGTGCCGTCAAAATTAATTAGTCAGAACAACCGAAAATACGCTTTAAAACAGGACATCGGTCGTGCGGCTGTGACAGTAGGGTGTCAGGCTCCATGAAGGGCTTCATAGGACTTAACAAACAATGAATGTCACTGTAGTAAGCGATGACATACAAGAAGACGAGCCAGCTACATATGTCAAGGTGCACGGAAATATCGCATTTACGCATGTGAGCATAGCAACAAGCGCGAGCTCGTTACTGTGAGATGATCACCTTTACGCATCAAGGCCACTGTAAAGCTGGAGGCGACGGAACAAAATTGCAGTGAAATTTAAGTAAACACAAGAAGAACGCTAAAATTAGTCACAGGGCGTGGCTATACGCCATCGCGAGTCCTCTAAAAACAGACGCATGACGGAATCGATTCACAGTCTAGCGGGAAAGCAGGCGTACACAGCAGAGGTGATGCAACGGTTTGCCAATTTCTCTTGGCATGTAAATGCACTTATGACTGTCAGGACGTGTTGTCAACATCGGAAGAGTAAAAATAGCCTGGCGCGTTTGCCTTTGGCACTAAATCAACGAAGTCGGAGTCGCAGAATGGAAGTCGACAGTGCGGGGAGTTTTTGTTTACGAAAGTAGACGGAGCGGAAACGACACGCAGAGAGCAGAACGCTCCCACGTGCTGACCGTTCGAAGGGTTCGACCACATCAGTACACCATACGCTCGCGAGAGGCTTCGCTCGCTCAAGCATGTGGCCGTAATAATTCCCGGCGATTGCATCTCGCCCAATAAGGGCCGCCCCGTGTCATCGAAATTGCCGACCCGGTTTTCACTGTGGCCAATTAGGCGGCTTCATTTGCATCGCTCGCCGTCGCACGAGGGATATCGGCCTCCAGCTGAGCCCCGAGGGCACGGTTGTAGAGGTCACTCAGCGGCCAGCGACATGTAAAGGCGCTGGTCAGCGAGCGCGCGTACGCGCTCCAATAGCTCTTAACGCTCTTGAGTATATAGCGTTCGCTGAGGCTTTTGCGTAGAGCAATTTCTCGGCTGAATTATCGAGACAATTGCGAGCGCTTTCCATCATGCTCGCAACAAGCTCTTTCGGGACAGGAGCCATTGCAGGACCAGACGAAGTGTTCTATATCGCCTATACTTCACTGCATTCAGAGCTCACCTGACTTAGAAATCCTGCGTACGCAAGAGTGCTCCCAACCGATATAGTGTTCCCACAAACAATTGCGGATAGTCAAAGAAGCGCCTCGCATTCCGACTTTTCCGCGAGAGATGTAGCATTGATTGATGGATGGCGAACAATGCAACATGGAAATTGAAGCTCAGCGGAGCGACTGCTAGGCACAAATGCCAGGCTAGCCCTGCCGGCCGCAACGTCACCACTCCCGCAATACCCGTCTTGCGTGCTTTATAAGTGACAGGGCAGGTGCCGTCCTGACGAAGAGAGGTCCACTTGTCGAAACGTTGGCTCCAGCGACATTCACTGTTATACGTAATTTTTAGCGATCTGCTCATCGAACCATGGGAAACGTATTTCCTTTCTTTGACTTCTGAAACTGCTGCACACGACTTGAAAATCGCCAAGTATGTAAGCGGAAGCCAGACCATTAGGTATTTTAATTAGTTATGAAAAGTGTTTCACCCCTTATCCCTTCCACCAACGCAGGGTAGCAAACCGTACCCGCGTCTGGTTAACCTCCCTGCCTTTTCTCGCTTTTCGGTCTCTCTAAAAACCGATGAACTTACATTACAAATAACCGTTGGCCGAAAGTAACACTATATTACTATATTACTTTTGGAATGTAATAAAGTTAGTTTGAGACTACATTAACAAAACTTCATAATTCCTCTGCTAACTTTATTTACTGGACATGTATGTCGAAAGTCACAGCTAAACCGTCGCGGCGACAACTTGTCCGTGTTTTGGTGATGTGCCTCTCTAACCTGCCCTGAAATTTGCTTAGCCTTGCCTGACCAAAGAATAGTTAGGCGCCGAGTGAACCTGGGACCACAGTATCTGTCTTCGTTTTGCCCTAAAAAGAACTCCTCTCTGACAGGGGCGCGGTTACGCGTTTCAAACCTCGGGATGCTGTTGCTGAGCTATCCGAGAGACAGGGAAGTGTGGAGCTGACATCGCTCTTTCTTTACTGTGATTTTGAGGACTTTGGCCTTCTAGCAACATTGACTGAAGACCTTCCCGTGGGCATGCGTAGTTTCATTGCTTGGGGTTCACCACGCATATATAAACTTGCCGTTATTTCTATCCTTTTTTCCTTTCTCGTCACTTTTTTTTTATCCCATGAGGGAAGGCAGACATGCCATATATCTCATGCAAAAGTAAGTGAAAAATAATATGTAATTTCTTGAAATTACTTGCTTTAAGTGATCCATTACATTGCCTATAATTACAGAAAACAAGCATTGGAATTCCTGCAAGTTTCATTGTCCTATTAGCATTACTTCCGAGTAAGATGTTGAACATCGGCTGTTATAACAACGTAACAAATTCATACACATCGAACTAATACTCCTTCTCCTCGTTCCATTAAATGCGTCGCGACACTACTACAGCTTCACTTCAACGATATTCGCCGCTGCTTCCTTTGCTCTTCGGCTTCGGAAGCGACAACGACGGTAACGGTGACGACACATCATGCAGCTTGGAAGACGCACTGCACAGTGGCAGCACTATACGTATGAGGGGGCTACATTTCCCTCTGGTATTTATGGCATATAAAAGAGTGCGTCCTTGAAACACCTAGCCATCGCCACGACACGAGCTTAAAAAACGAGAGGGGAAAAGGCCATTTGAAAGGGGCCTCAGCGTGTTTCCCCGGCTGGTGCACCTGGAAGTGACCCTCGCGCCCCAGAGCGTTTCCATTAACGGAGCGGCACTAGTCTAATCTGGGCTACACACACGTATAGGAAGAAGAAGAAGAAGAAAGGGCCACGGGTGTACGCCGAGGCCACGCGTGCAGTCATCCCCTCGATCTCAAAGCCAAAAACGAGCAAATGTGAGTCAGTGCTTCTGCTGCTGCGGACCTCGGTCGCGAAGCACGCCGCAATGAGAGCAACAAGCGTGCCTCCTGTCGAACGCTGCAGTCGTAGAGACGTGTACGCTGCTTTCGCTGCTGACGTGTGCGCTGCTGTCCCCCACGCGATGGTCAAGTGCTTTATGGCGCTTTACTCTTGAACCAAAGGACGTACGGTCGATCCCTGCGACGCCGCAGTCACATTACGATGTAGGCGAAATGCGCCCGATGGAGGCGAAATACAAAGGAACAAATTATCTTAAAGTAAACTAAACTACTGCAGTTTGAACAACACATAGCAAAGCCAAGAGGGCTTCAAGCCGCAATAATTTCTTTCGCACGTCGATAGTTTCCAGAGGACGTTTTGCACTGAAGTATTCAACTCCGTCTTCAATACGCCACTTAGCGTTATCATATGGGCGTTATACTTTGCCACAGCAATTGCATGCAGTGCAGAGAAACACGCTTTGAACGTTTCTGTCAACTGATATTGAGGGCTGGCTATCCGCGCGTTCTTTATAAGGGAGGACAACTCGCCCATTGTACACAACTATAATGCCTTCCGTGAAACTTCATTTCAGTGAGTTGCCGTGGTTGGCTGTAGGTAAGCTCGTTTTATCATCTCGTAGGATGATGCAAATATTGCTTTTCACTGCATTGCATGAAGCTTTGATGGCGTAACTAATGTTCTCTGTTTTTTTTATTATTATTATTATTGCCTCTGTATGTATGTAACTTCCTTCACAGGCAAATATTTAGAATCCTAAGTCAACACTGTACAAGAATCCGGTTTCTAGGGGGTGACGTTGCAGTGACGTTAGTTTGCTTATTGCATGTTCGTCGAACAGGGGATTGAATCTCGGCGAACGTTTGCACTCAAATTATCTCCTCTTTCGTCCTTCCTAGCGCATTCCTGGAGCTGTCCGAAAGAAAACCACTGATGTATACAGGCGAGAGTGTCGTGTACACACACGCTGCCCTAGCGACGTTCGAGGCCTAGGGGACGCAGGAAGTGCCGCGACCTTTTCCTGAACCGCGGAGGTGCGACACTTCTGACGTTAGCGTCCCACGCCGGCTGCGATAAAGAAGGCCTGCGTGCTCTCTCTCGCTAATGGCCAGAACGAGAGCACTTGCCGCGCGGAAGCGTAGCAAAATGTACGTGCGTTTGCGAGGGCACTGGAGGAGAGGTTAGGGGAGTGAAGGAATCTGAAAGAAAGAAAAAGAAAAAGACAGATAAAAGTCGTATCCAGAGATCTCGTCGTTGCGACGTTGCGACGGAACGACAAACCAGGCAAAGCAGGGGCAGAAAAAACATCGAAAGAGCAGGCATGTAGGAGAGTATAGGGTAACGAGAATTGCGCTGGTGAGACCGACAGAAGCAGAAGGAAGGGGCGGAGAGAGAGAGAGAGAGAGATGAGGAAGAGCGGCTGATGGCTGTTTCGCGACACGTCTGTGAGTCGTTTTTGACTGCAAGGAGCACCGTATCTCAAGCATGCTCCGATGTTTCTTCTCCCAAACTTCTCTGCTCGCCGCCTGGCCGGCAGCAGCTCGCTTATCGGGCAAAAGGAGTAAGAAGGAGAGAGAGAGAGAGACTGCGTAGCGCGACACACGGACGCGTTGTCGTCGTTCGCGGACCAAAGGGGAACGCCGATTAGACCCTTCGAATGCTGCAGATGGAGAAAAGAGAGAGAAGATGGTCCCGGCGGCGGTGCGGAGTTGACGGTGGAAGAAGAGAGTCGTCGGCTCTGAAGACGCAGCCCCGGGGGCTGTGAACGAGAAAATCGAGTTTCCACCTCCGCGAGGCGATATCGCCGCGCTCGGGTGTCGTGAAAACGACTCCCGTCGTTCTGGCATGAGAGTGACCGCGCGACAGGGTTCGATCAGAGTGCCACGCAAGATTTCGTGTACATACACATATATACATACATATATAGAAGGCTCGCAAACGCGAGCTGTCGTCTCCACCTCTCGGTTCCGGCCTGCGTTGGCTTGCTCGTTGCTGACGTTAGTACTTGTAGGTTGTGCGATCCCTAGACATCCCGGTGCTAAAGAAACGATAAAACAAAACGCGTCCGATGTTCGTTCGGGAATCGATGCTTAATGGGACTACTGTTTCAAGTGTGGATGCGCCGGTTTTGATCGCGCACGTAGCGCACCGTATCCAGAGTATAGTGCGCGGTGGCAGTAGATGCAGGCAGGTTTCCACAGTTTCTGATTGTAACGTCTCTCTATCTGCCTCTCTCGACGAGAGAAAACCATTTCTACAGTGCGGTTAGTTGATACGTATTTCGCGGTTGGCAGTTCGTGCGTGCGTGTGGTCTATACGTGCGAGTGTGTATGCTTAATTGTTCATATTTATTATGCTTATTTCGCGCCTAATAATCAATTTCTGGAGCCACGTCATCATTACGAGCCTCGTCGGAGCATACTGCAATAGAGACTTGCAGTTGTATAAAACTGATGAGCGACGTACGAGTGAGTAGGTTGTTTCATTTAGGTGAAATAAAAAGCGGTATAGAAGATGGGCGAGATTACCTTTGACCTTCTCTGTCTGTGGGGGGTCTCTTATGCGCATATTATATGTGAATTACACACAATAAACTAGATTTTGACAGGTTTGCCGCAACCGAGAAAGTGGAGAATGGGGGAGAGGGTTAGGGGAACGCTAAGTCGATGTCACCAAGGCAGTGCGAGAGAATTAAGAAGCAGGAAAGGAAAACGAGAGTGTGCGAACACATCCATGCAACCAAAGTGAATGTGCGTGAGGCACATAATGCATCTAGTACCTGCGCCACTAATGTATCGCAGGTTACGTCCATGCAGCTAAACCTCTGCCCCATTTATATCAGCGCGGTATACACAGACACGGTTGCAGCAAAACTTTTTCGCATATAGATTTCGCGTCACATCGCCGCAGGACATGCACTAGGCGTAGACTGGTGCACTTTGCGTATACTGCGTGCAAGAAACCGCCATAGATAGCCTCTATTCCAATGTCAGCTCGTTTAATTCCGCTTATTTCCATTTATCCGCGTTCTTTTACGACAACGCGGACTGTCGCATAAGGGCGACCTCCGCCACGAAAGTCGCACACTCGGAAGGTGTTTGAACTGTCGTTATTGAAGCACCGTGCCGGCGGGACACTCATAAAGTTAGGCACATATAGCCCGAGGCCGCGGTACAGGCGCGTATGCTAAACAGGACAGGTACAGGCGGAAAGATCGAGTTAACTCAAGCAGAGGTATATAGTGCCGAGAGGTCATCGAGAAAAGCCCCGAAGCCAGAGAGATAGCGAGACAGAGAGAGATAGAAAAAAAGAGAAAATTTAATGTCCCCAACTCCCGCATCGAAAGGGAAGGGTGGTCTTGGAGGGGGCAAGGTGGCAGCGATAGCCTTTCTTCGACGAGGCAATGTTTACGACACGCGTGAAGCCGGTGGTTTCATCTGGAAGACGGTGGCCGCGAGAAGGTTGCGATACGCAGTATACGTGCTGCGTCGCACATAACAGGTGGCCAATGAGGAGGAGGAAGAGGAGGAAGGCGATGGAAGTAGCGCTGCTGATTGAAGAAGAGGCGCGTCGCATTCCTCTAAACGTACGAGGCACGCTATAAGAAGGCTGCGGACGTGAAGGTGATGGCAACGGCGACGCTGGGTACAGTGTCGATGTAGGCGCGGGAGAGATCGCTAAGACGGCCAAAGATAACCGAAAAGCTATCGCAGTGTGGCGCTCCGTATAAGGCGGAAGAAGGTCGGGAACTATAAAGCTGGGAATGAAGAAGAAGAAGAAGAAACCCACGTACGCGGATGCTGACCTCGGCGTACAGAGCACTTTCTTTTTCCTGCCCGGCTGTGATTGCGTTTGTGCGCGTGTGTGTGTATGGCTGCAGAGCGGAGCTACGCTCCGTAACCCCAGAGTGTATCGGTCGACCGGGATAACAGCTTTCTTGCTTTTTTTTTTCTTGAAAAACTCTTCGTTGGACGAAGGCACTGCCTAGGCGACGGAACTTGAGAAGACAGGGCGGACAAGTGAGGGCGCTCCGGTTTCGGAAGTTATTTTTAATAGCCGCGCGACGGAAAAACGATGCCGACGTTCTGCGCCATGTCGAATCATAGGAAGCTAAGCGGAAACAATCTATATACGAATGGACAAGTGGATAACGGCAACAAGGACATGTGTTTACCCTGCGACGATAGAGCTCGGGGGGACTGATTGATTTACTAGATGCTTTTGTAATCGCTTCACCGGCTGCTCATGGCTGGCTTGTGCTGGCGGTTTACACCGTGTACAATATAGGGTTCAGCAAGTCGTGCCGAGTTCTAAAGTCCGTACAGCATTCATCTAAAAGTCCACTTTTTTTTTTTTAATTCGGTTGTTTGACTGTCTCTGCATTACTTCACAGCCCACTATCCCACTCTTCGGTGAAATGTGACGAGGCATGTTATGACAGAAGGAGTGAATTCGCCCTGCATGATATCGCATACTCTGCTTATTATAAGGGGAGCATTACGCAGCAACAAAAGAGCTGCGCCACAAAACAACGTTTAGTGTTGGCTCAATTTAATAGCGACGCCGCGAACATTAACACGTGTCCATATTGGTCGCACCTCCCATTGTTGTTTTGTTTATACTTATACTGTCCATACTTCGATAGACTTAATGTCCCTTGCTTGCGCAATTTGCCGATGTCCTTATGCGGACATTGGCGTTTGAAGATTGTTAACTATGAATTTGGCTGACCAGCTGCAATATAGTCTGCTCTACCGTAGGCGCGCCACTATTAAACATCAAAAGACAATGTGGTAGCAATGGCATTATCTTGAAAACTATGTGGGCGAGTGTTAAAGCTTCAGATCAACGCTTTCACCGGTGGCGGTTCCTTACCCTTGTATCTCAACGCGCTGCTAGGCAACGACGTGCATGGCGGGAAAACGGGGAGACAGGGTGACACAGCCTGTTCCGGTGTCATTATATACGTGGCGGTGCTTTAAAGAATAAAACTCTACTAAACCGCTATTGCAGCCGAAGCTGCTGTTGTAACTACAATAAATAAATAAATAAATAAATAAATAAATAAATAAATAAATAAATAAATAAATAAATAAATAAAACATAGCTTTAGTATCGGATCCACTGCTGCTGAAATGAACCATCTCGCCACAGTAATGTTCCTTATTGCTTATTGCGTATTCGTTATATATGCTGCTGAGCCACGTTAATTTCACCAAATGATGTCATTTTCTTTGGCGGGCAAGAAACAATAGGCGCGGAGAAGCACTCAAGACCAACGTCAGGCGTAAACAGGTCAGTGCGTCATCATGTACTCGACGCCAACTGAATGCCCCCTCCCCTCCCTTCCTTTTTTTTTTTTTTGGTTGTGCGCACGGCGACACTGCGATTACGTAAAGCATTTACCGTGCGTGCCGTCCTTGTTGAGAGCTCCAAGCGTTCATTCGCTTTGCGTGACACTTTGGTCATAAAGCTACACGTGCAAGGTATTGCACATTGCGTCCCATAAAATGAAGTATTTCGGCACACCGAAAGAACGTTGGTTAACGATATTATCGTGCAAAGGACCTCATGCAAATACGGATCTGTGCCACAGCATACACTCACCCCACAGCACTACTGTTCTCCTGATGATCGCCACAATGCGACAACTATTCATTCGTTTATATCATAAGCGCGCAGAATGAAGGAAAAGCAGTTTGAAGAGCGCGTTTATTTTTTTTGTTCTTTGATCACGTAATGGCCGTCTTTTATGGACTACCAATGGTACAAATTTTATGAAAACACGAAGTCGTTCTCATTTTCACATTCGCTCACAAAATATGACAAAAAGAACAATGGTTAAGGGCATAACTAAGAGCAATATAATTCGCTGGAAGAACAAAGGCTAACTCTGGTGCAAGCTCACGAAGAACGGGAGGAGAAAAATAGCAATAAGAAAAAAAGCAAGAAGAAAAATAAAACATGAAAGAAAGACGATAGCAATCTGTTTCCATACGCTGAAAGGATTTGTTTTCTTAGCGCACCGCCGGCCGCTCGAGATCTCGAGGGCACGCCGTCTTGTTGTTCTGGGAGAATACTTTATACACATCGCGGTTACCTTTACGACGTTGGTATATAACCACTCTCAACAAAACTGAGTGCGCACAATCTCGCGCTCGTTTTATTTATTCCTCTTCCTTCTCATCACTGTCCGCCTTTTTTTGAAGCACTGCGAAATCGTGCCTGCTAGCCCTCAGCGAGACGCGAACATTTATTGCTTCTTTTCTTTCTTTATTCGCGGTTTTATTTTTCACCACTCTTTATATTATTATTATTATTAATAATAATATTCCGCAATACCGCTACGCGGTTCATATCGCAACCTCCCTCTTAAACACACTCTCGGAAACGTTCTTTTAAGACCCTAACCAGCTGGTATCGTAGTAAAACTGTCTCGATGCTGTTTTTCGGCAACAAGAACAATCAGCGCAGCTTTTCAGTACGTACATACACTTTTACGATCGCGCGAGTCCTCGCTCGCGTCACGCCGCCGTCACAATCACGGTTCCTTTGTGTGCAGTTGCGTGGCTTACGGGCATTTTTGTTTACCGCCTGCAACGAGCTGAATACACGAGAGCAGTCGGCACAGAAACAAAGAACACTACCCTCTCCGCACGACACAGTGTGCGACAGCATCTCGAAGATATATTGTTATTCGTTCCATCATTTCAGCTTTGCTGGGCACATACAGCCATATATAACAATAGAACGGCTCGCGGACCAATGGGAGGTATAGATGTGCGCAAAATTGTGCTGATAACAGCGACTGCTTCTTCCGGGGGTTTCGAAAACTATAGGAGACTATGAGTTTTATATAGTGTATATAGAGACGTCCTCCGTCGTGAATTTGGTTAGCGTTGAGGTCTTTTATACGTTGCGGAACCGATATCTAGAATGAGGAAAACTTGCTCGGACGTTATCAATACCCGAAAGATCACAAAAGTGAACGAGCATCTACCGCAATATGAGGAACTGAAGGAGGAAGTGAAGCAGGGCGGGAAATCATAGCAGACTAACGTTCAGTCGACGACTCTCTCTCTCGTCGATATATCTCGTCGACGAGAGAGAGAAAAAAAATAATCATCGATAAAATCGTCGATAAAAAATAATCATCATAATCATCACCGTAGCGTCGTTTAGCACGTCACGCCTAACTTTAGGTATACGCCTCGACCTACAACCAAATAAGGAGCAGCAGGAGGAGGATGAAGAAAACATAAAAAACTAGGAGGTTAACGAGAAAGCGTCCGGTTGGCTACCCTGTACTGGGGGATCGGGAAAGGAGAATATAAAGATGAAGCAGAGAAGAGCGGAAGAAAAAGGTGGTCAGGGATGGCAGATAATGCGCTGACGCGTAGGGTATTGCCCTGTTACTCGGTCAAAGGCGTTCGTAATAAATAAACTATATATACCGCACCAGGCAGCTGCGTCCCAACTTCAGCGAGAATCGGGGGCGGAATTCATCAAGCTTTCCTTTGGCGCTTTGTGCGATTCGCTAGGTAATATAAAGAATCACCGCTACGGTCCTGAGGTTGCTTTAGCTTATAGCCATTAGCGGGTTTTCCTAATGGTATACGCAAGAAATATTTGGTTTGAATTTTCTTTAACGGTAACTGTAGGGTAAGGTTTCGGGAATACGGGCTCTGCTCTCCACGGTGCGTTTCTTCCAACTTTGGCATGTGCAAGTGTGTGTCACCCTTTATAGCGACTTCATCACACATATATCGAATTGCTCTGTCACAAAATAGTGCCTATTTCGAAGAGAAACCCGGCGTCGTAAGGTCAAAACAACAACAAGAAAGTGGCGCGCACGGAGGAGGCGCCCAAGGTCACGCCGCGTCTCGAAAAGGGGAGAATGTTGTGGAACCTTTTTTGTCGCGGCGAGCGCGCGCGCGGGACGGACGTAAGGAAAGAGAGGAGGCGGAGAGTACACACCGACGCTCCTCGCGCAGTGAGAGAGAGAAAGAGGCGCCGCCCCAACGAAGAAGGACCTAGAATGGGCGAGAAGGTTCCTAGTTTTGTGTGTGCTTGAGTCACGTGGGCCGCGCCGAACTTTCTAGCACAGCTTCCCAGGGCTATATAAGCACTCGGACACGGGCCGCGATGAGCGAGTAGAAGAGTAGCAAGTAAAACAAGTAGCAAGAAGCCGGTGCGTGACTCAGACGCTGTTCCACGAGCCAGCTGACAAGCCCACCTGCAAGCTCGAGTTGAAAAGACGCCCAAGTGATTTGGTGAATAGGACTCGTTTGTGTTTTGTTCTTTGTTGCAGTGCATGAGCTTGTTCCTGTTTGTTGGCTTTGAGTAACGTTGTAACCCATCTGTGTTTGAGTTTGGAAGAGCCGTGTTTGTGTACGTTTTGTGTAACTGCCTATTTGATGAAAATATATTTGTTTTGTTTGATCACCCTTGGCTCTGGCTCGGTCTTTGAACCACTGCTGGCGTTTTTCTAGTGTGCTGAAGGGGCCCAAAAACCTTATGTCCAAGCTTTCGTGGGATTATTTCCGGGGGATTAATACGTTAGTCCTTGGGATCTTTTCCGGCGATTGCGACCCGTAGCTCACAGCACGGGTTTTGTGACATGCTCCATATATCGAAATGTTATGTTCAGTGTCTGTTGTGTGCGTATGCGCGAATGGACTACTTTGTTATAACGGCATTTCAAAATATGAAATTTAACGTGCTAAACGGACTCGCAGGCGCTGAAAGCAAAAATTTAGCGCAATGCGGCCGCATACCCCGATCCTTTTCTTAAACGTGTGAGCACGCGAACCGTGCAATGAACGCGTGGCCAAAGCTTCCCCCGTACGCGATAGCGCATGGCACGATTGCGAGAGACGGTGATATCAGGATATATAGAGCTAATGAACCAGGAGAACAATCAGATAACAATCAGCAGTCATTTGTCCCAAATATATTATTAGCTCCTCTGCTCCAAGATAGATCGGCGTAACGCAACCATATTATTAGAACCACACCACAAAACTACGGCCACCGAAAGCACAAAGCTCTAAGCAGTGAAACAAAGGGGGAAAAAAAAAGAAAGCAATGCTCCAAGGCACAGATCGAACGGGTGGCGATATACACACTGCACGCCATACGTAAAGGCACGAACTAAAACGCACCCGTATCCTCTCGTTCTCAACCCCTCCTTTGCTTAAAGAAAAAAAGAAAGCAAAAATAAGCGGGCACGGCAGAACAAAGATTTTTGTCGGAGATCGAGGGTGCAGATTAAGAGAGGCCGTCATCGTTGTTGCCCAAGAAGGCCGCCCCGCGTCAACGCTTATAAAGAAAACTAGAAGCGAGACTTAATCGCGCCACCGCCTATAATGCCATCGCTCGGGTTTCCTCGGCTTTTGGGGCACGGTGTGTTTGATGAAAACCGGGTAATACGTCTGTGCTCGCTTACACAGGCAGCCTCGCCGCTACCGTTCCAACAACACAGAGGACGAAACGGAACGAACGAAAGACACAAAAAAGAACTTGAGGCTTTCGAAAACGGTGCTCAGTGGCGGCGACGGTTCGGCCGGCACACTAGACCTCGCTTATAGTACACTACGTGGACAAAGATGAACGGCACATCAGACCCTGGGGGTACGCCAACGTCGCCTGCGATGAAGCCCAAATAGGAGCACGATCGCGCTCGCTCGCGCGCGCTCTGACCGTCGATAATTGCAATCGCGGCGGCAGCTTCACCAAAGCCGCAAAAGGCGGTGCCGAAAAAAAAAAAAAAAATGGGCCATCCGACGCTCTTCCCTGCCTGAGGCCCTTAAGTGCACGTCGCATACACCAGAAGGGACGAGAGTTGAAAAAAAAAAAAGTAAGTAAACGGAGTGCGCGCGGACGGTGAAAAGAAGCGTGCGGCTATAGACCATAACAAGCGAGGGATAAAGAGAATAGAATGGAAGCGTACGCGATGCCTCTTTCTTTCTGGAGGTGCCGTTATTCGTATACCGTAGTTTCTGGGCTCTTATCCGCATCTCGGTTACGTGGTAGGAATTGGAGGAAAAGTGTCACGTGGCGAATTTTCCGGGCTGAGTTCACCAAATAGTAATAATTTCTGTAGCTTGATGTCCCAGAACAACGATATATGATTATGAGAGACGCTTCGGAAACGTGCACTGACATCGCACAGCATTTCACCTCCATCGAAATGCAGCTGCCGCGGCCGAGATTTGATCCCACGACCTTCGGATCAGCAGCCGAGTGCCGTAGCCACTATAGACCGCCGTGGCGGAGCTGAGTTCACAAAACACTTGTTGCCTCAGAATTATACGTAAAAAAACATGTGACAGCTGAATTAGTCACAGTCAGAGTATTAGGAATAACTGATGGGGTTTTATAAGATAATCCACGACATGATTTATAAGGCACGCTCCGTCGGGAAGGGCTCCGGAGTAATTTTGACACCGTGAGCGTTACACGAAGTGAAGGGTGTTACACCCTAGCAGTTACAATGATTCCTTGCAAAAGTCATACAGCATTCAATTGTATCTCCATTACAGAGCGTCTATTGACGGAAAACAAAAGCCAAGTAGATAAAGAACATCATGCAAACACCATGTCAGAAAGAAGAACCAACGAAACAATTGGAATCGCTCAAGAACCTTCCTTTCACAAGGATTTGATTTGTTCAACGAAATATGACTCTAACTGCAAGCATATATTTTTGGTATCTTATTGGATTGACCATGCTTATTGGAGACTGGGATGTATTTAGCTGAACGTATTCTCTAACACATGAGCTCTGCATGAATAAATACATCGAAACGAAAAGAGACACGCACGATACGCGCGAGCAGACAGCAGTGTTCATCGATCACTCAATCACAGACGGTCATATTCTTCTTCGTGTCTTCCACTTTCCCCATGCAGGGCAGTAAAGAAGGTGCCACTTGGTTAGTCTATTTTCCATGCCTTATGTCTGTTTATCTCTGTCGCTCTCTCTATTTCATTCAGCTTGTACTTCGGCAGGGCATACAGAGAAGGGAAAAAAAGACAAACAATGCATAAACAAAACAAACCTACCGAATAACTCAGCGGTAAACCCAGCGGTAAAGCAGTTCCACTCAAAATGAAAGCTGTATTAGTGCGGAGCAGTGATTCGTCTGTGTTTCTCTTGCGTTGTGCGATATATATTATTCTATTTCGATGCTAAGGCGCGGATCGGCAATGTTACGTTAATGACCTCTTGCTACTGTCTTGCGAATGTTGTTATCGGTGTTTATCTCGTATTTATCTACTCTTGCTTTGTGTTTATCTCCTGTTTTCTTGTGATTCTCTGTCCTAAGATGCAGCAGTGAACTGAGGGCAATGGTGTATATATATATATATATATATATATATATATATATATATATATATATATATATATATATATATATATAGTGTGTCGGGCGCAACAGCAGGTCCGCTTTTCACCTCTGTAACCCGAGAAAGAAGGTGGACGACGGGGATTTATTTATTTATTTATTTATTTTATTTATTTCCTTTCGAATAATCACTACAGTGCAGCAGTAGGTTGAGGCCAACAGTATGAGCAGTGTATCGAGGGCAGGAGTGCCTCGGTATTTCCTTCTTGCGTGACATGACACAGCACGACCACGCCAGACGCCGACAGCTCGGGCCCTAAAAGTGCTCCGCCCTTAAAATGGCAAATTAGAGATACGCATACGCGGGCTATTGTAAACGCAAATATGCGGTATATATAAAGTGCGATGTGAAGAAGTTGCGTGTGTGTACGCAGGCAGTGGTTATACGGCGCACGCGAACGTTGATAGGAGATGGCGGCCCGGCGATGCGCCTGCTCTTCTTCTTCTTCTTCCTCCCCCTCTTCGCGCCTCCTAACGAACTTGAGGGAAGATCGCCGCAGTCGTGGGTATATAGCGGCTGATGCGAACCGACACCGTTCGGCGGCGTTCGCTCCAGATTTTTCGCGTCGAAACGACTTCCTGTTAGGGCGCTGCTATAGCCTGCTTCTCGTTGTTCTACGCGGGATGACTTTTTTTCGGGCGCACGCGATGAAGATAAATGAAGGAGCGGAGAAGGTGAGCAGGATAGGAGACTAAAAGGGGGTGGGGGGCAGGGGGATAAAATTGCTCTAGTGTGTGTTCTTTTACTACAGAGAAGGCAGCAGACAACAGTAAAGAAAACATCAAAAACAGATACCTCAAGTGTCAGGTGCAAAGAAGTGAATGGGCAGGATCTTGCTCCGGAGTTTTGTAGCAGGATTTTGCTGCAGAAGAAATTTATTTATGCTTTCTTTGAATGGTCGCAGCACGAAGGAACTTCGAAATCACTAAGCTATTACGGACAAATCGGGAAACTCAACTCGTATTCTCGGGATTTTGCGTCTAAGCAAGAGAAAGTTCGCAAGAACAGAGTGATTGATTTCTCGGGTTTTACGTCCCAAAGCCACGCTATGATTGTGAGAGATGCCGTAATGGAGGGCTTCGGAAAATTTCGTCCATGTGGAGTTCTTTAACGTGCACTGACAATCGCACAGTAGACGGGTCTCAACATTTCGTCTCCATCGAAATGCAGCCGACACGGCCGAGATTCGGTTCCGCGACCTTGGAATCAGCAGCCGGGTGCCGTAGCCACAAATCCACCACGGCGGGGTGTTCGCAAGAACAGACTCCAAGCTATTATAATTAACATAACGCGCTAATGCCTAAGGTAGCCAAGTTGTGAACAAGTCGAATAATGAATGCCTCAGGAGTCAGCGTTTCGACAAGTGGACTTCTTTTCGTCAGGGTTGCTGCGCTGACCAAGTGCTGCGAGTTACCCTGCTACACAGCTACTACAGAAGAGCAACCGCCAGGGGAGCACAAGCAGGGCTTAACATAAGGCCATTTTTCGCACGAACTAATATGTTCAAATACAGCTTTTTTTCCTTGAAATATTGCTTACTGGAACGATCTACCTGGTTCAGTTCGTGAAATGAGTATATCAGACTTTTTGGAGGCACTTGAATGACATTAATGCCCCATTTCTTTCACAATTTTTGTGCCCGGTTGTGCTTAGGATGTTACGATATGTGTTCTCTTGAAGCAGTTGTGATGTTACTGTTATTCGTTCCTAGTGTACTTATGCACCCCACTCCTGCAATAGTCCTGCATTGGGCTGCAGTATTTGAAAATAAATAATAAATAAATAAACAGCGAAGCTCTTTAAGATCCCGCCATGTCCGCCGTCCCCAATGGCCACTGTCACGCAGAGGGGAAGAGTCGACCCGCTCATGCCCTTGGCCCTCTACCCATACCCACACGATTGCCATAAGCCTGGACCCACTACTCTTGCCTTCAGCCCACTGTGGCATCATAGTGATTATGCGAACTGCAATAAAGAAAGAGATAAAGATAGGAAGGAAGAAGAAAGAAAGAAGGAACGAAAGAAATGGAAAAATAAATAGAAGTCTCCAGAAACAGAAGGGAAAAGCGCGGCCGCCTTTGCCCTTGAACGCTATACGCACACACATGCCCTCAGCCGACATCCCACATGACTGTGACAGTGCTACACACAGTGACTTTGGCACCCTCGCACACAGCTCCGCTGTTGACTCAGATTTCACAGGCGTTGATGTGACTTCTTTCCTATCACCTATTCAAGACAGCGCGATGTTTACCCTTGCCATCATCTCGTGAAGGCAAGAATAAACCTTCCGAACAGCTATGACAGCGGCCACGCGTCTATGCTCAAAAAAAAAAAAAAAAGAAGAAAGCCAGCGTCGAAAGAAGAAAAAAACTGCACGAAAGGTCACCCGAAACAAGGCAGGTGTTACCACCCCATATAACAGAGCCCGATCCTATAATGACAACAGCTGCGAGGCGTGTGGCTGGGTTCCGTGCCTTTGGTGCGGACAACTTAAGGAAAGCGATTTAAAAAAAAAAGCATAATAAACGCGACATACACAGACTTCCTGCTGCCACTGCTATACTATAGCTGGACAGCCTCCAAGTCGCGGATTCGAGAAGCGACATTGCCCTCGGCTCGCGACAGCAGCTGCAGCGGCGCAAGCAGTTTTTAAAAGAGGCAGCAGGCCACGCACGCGCGGTCGCGCACCTTGCCTCGGTGTACGTACGTAGGTGAAAGAAGTGAAAGCTGCGGAGGTGAAACAGAGCATGGCGGGAAGGTTATCGCGGTTCACGAGACACACAGAAGCGCCGCGCGCGCTTTAGCACGGTTGACAGAGGAAGCGGCGTCACCTGCGACTTGCGGGCAGTGGCGCGCGTACGTCGCGTGCTCACCCGTGTGGTTAGGTCTATAGAGTTTGCACAGGCCTCTGTATAGGTAGACGGACGCTTGGAGGAAGGAAGGTGCTCACGGAGGAGCGCTTTCCTAATGGTGGGCGCGCGATAAATGCGAAGTGTCTCGGATGAGGAGGCAGCGGTCAAGCAGAATAGGAGAGCGTGAAAAGAGCAAGTCGTCATCTGGGTCTGCGCGTATCGATTCAAGTCGTGTTTTGTTGAAGCGCGGGAGATTCAGCCTAACTGTATATGTAGTTCAAGTGACTCGTCAAAAGGCGACTCGTGTGAAAGATTCGTATTCGCACGTATGTAGCAGATAAAAATAAGGAAATCCGTGAAGATATTTTTTTCCAGAAATAGGGTTTCCAAACCCATCAGTATTTCGTCCGGGACATTTGCAGGTGCGTGCTAGAAACGGGTCGATCTCTACGCTTACTTCGCGAAACAAGCGTTACTACACTTGCGGGTGTCCGCAGAACTTATATGCCAGGGTGCGCCACCTCTCCTTTTTCCCCCTCGCGCCATGTCTTCTGAATGACATATGCAAGGATGTCGCATCCCTTATCTGTTTGAAAGAAGAAATCCAAAATTGTCCATGCAGCCAATACAAAATATGTCTAAAAATAAACTTGTCGACAATTTTCGACTTTCGCATGAACCACAGCTCGAAGCCAGAAGGAACAGAAAGGGGGCGAGGGGGTGAGCTTGTCACTCCCTCAATATATAAGAGAGGGCACAGCCCCCAATTCCTCCTCGACTTGTGTAAACAAAACATGCAGGCATACATATCTCTCCCCTCACAAATATAGCTATACATATAAAAGAAGCATTTTAGGTTTGGAAGCATCCTCATGAGCAACAACGGCACATCTTGAGCTCGGCGAGCGTGCATACGCCGAACTTTCAAATACAAAAGTTACAGGCGTTAGAGATGGAGGCCGTACCAGGGGAGAATTGATGTGCCTCTCGTTGTAGCTTTGGAACAGTTCGTCCCACTTGTTCACGTGATTAATTTCACTCCATAAATACGAACTAGAACCCACTGTATTCGCGTCTAATTCGCTTGTGTGGCAGGTTCATTTTCGAACTACATCCAGCTCGTATAACCGTGGCAGCATTGCGAAGCAAAACATAACCAAACGCAACGCCACCACCACTCACAGCCATCCACTTATTAGCAGCTCCTGCAGCAATAAGTATATAGAGATATATAGGAAAAAGCTCCCGCGCTGAGTTTTCCCCCAACGCCCCGGAGCCGCAACTCGCATTACCCGCAGGCTCACGCCACGGGTGCGGCCTAGCATCTCGCGTGGCATCTTCGGTGGCGTGCCCCGTGGCGCGCCCTCCAAAGGCGAAGCGCCCTTTAATTGGCTCCAGCTCTGCTCGCCAGCTGCCCCGCCGCGAGCTTCTGCGTCACGCCTGCTTCCACGCCTGCAGCACACGGGGCATCAGCTCTTCCTCCAAGAACTAAAGACACAAGAATGGCAAACCGTAAAAAACAAGCCGCCTTGTTTGTGCGTTTCCAAAGGGTCGCGCTCTCTCGTCAGCGTCGATGCTCTCCATCCCTGAGGAGAGCCAGAGGCTAAGAAGAAAGTGCTTCGTCGGTCACTCTCTAAGCTGTGTGTGTGTGTGTATGGAGAGAGGAGGGGGCGAGGGGGAGTGGAGAGAAAGGTTAATCATTGTAATAAGAGGGCTTGCCGGGGGCCGCAGGTGAAACTCGAAGTCGGCAGCGCCGAGGCGTGTCAACGTGGCAGAGAGCACGCGGGGTCATTCGACAGGTAGCTAGCGAGCCACATCTCAAACTAACTGCCAGCGTCGACATCGTTGTCCCTCTCATCGTCGCAGCCGTCTTCGACTGACCTCCCCCCGAGCACATTTCAGCCACCGCCCGGGTCAATCTCGGCGTGCCTTTTGTGTTGCTGCTGTGTTTACTGTTTTCCCTCAGCTTCGACTGCATCTGCCCGCACTGTCGGCATGCGCACAGACGCACGCACACCCGATTGCCTTCACTGCATCGATGCAGGACTTCAACGACATTTCCGTGCTTCCTTTGCCTATGGCTATAGCCAGTCTCACCTCTGGCACGCCATCCAATCGCTTTTACTTTGCGCTGTTGAAACTTCTATAACCCCCATTGCTCTATAGCCGCTTTTGATCGGTCGCTTGCTCTGTTCGCTCGTCTCCTTGTCAGCCCCACTTCTAGAGTCTTTTATGTTGTGTCTCCTATTATCTGACCTCTGAGCTCAAGCGTTGCACGAGAGTTCGCGGGTTCGGAGGCTAGCTCACACCTCCGGCATTTCCTTAACCTCTCCTCCTTCTCAACTCACGCTCGCTCTCTTTCCGGCTACTTGTCGTCCTCAGCTTCGCCTCCTCGCATGCGTCGCCGCGCTTTGAAATCTCGCGAGGCGGTAGCAATTGTGCGGAAGGCATAGGGAGACGCAATAGGGGTCAGAGGTCGCCTCGTAAATTGCGAGACTGCTGCTCCCGCGCGGGGACCTCTTCTCTGCAGGGTAGTAGTCAAGTCAAGCCCCGACTGCAGGGGAAACGCCCTGTTCGGATCACTTCGACTGATCCCGGTCACCTTATTCTCGTTCTTTCGCGCTTGATTTTTTTCCCTAGCGTTTGCTTGCATGACACGATCTCATTACTCCGGTATGCCGGCTTGTTTATGCTCCGCAAATTTGGCCCGCGCGTGAAATGACCAACGCAAACGCAGCACTGGTATGGGGCTACGAAAGAGAAACAAGAAACGGAAGCACCTGGCCATCATCTTGAGCCGGGCTCTTGTGAGCAGTAATCTTCTGTTCCTTTCGTTTCTCTTAACGCAGCATTCTACTGCTCTGAAGCACTCGTATTTGTCCTGATAGTATACAGTGGAGTGATAGACACCGGCGATTATACAGAAGAACCATAGGTGGCACTGCGGGAAGACCACAAGGACGCGAAGCGTATGAGGGCAGCAGGGAGAGAGACTTGCTGTGTAGAGCCCAGAGTGGCATTTACCTCCAGTGCTTGTATCGTGTGAATGTCATTATACTTCCTCACGATGTAATTCGGCAGCTCGTTGTATATTCGTGTGCAACCAGTGCAGTCGCGAAGCAAAAGTGTCTAAAATTCATTCCTTCTTTCCCATTTCAAGTACTTCAAAAACAACCATAACGGCGCCACATTATACCACAAACGCCGGTTTCCTTCCTTCAACCCACCAATACCACATATCTCGCGATGACCGGAAATGAAATTTCGTGCATGACGACGTACAACGCTACCTCTCTGACGCTCTGGTTCCTTTCTTGCATATATGACAACCTCATGATGCTTTACGCCGATGATTTAATCAGTCGAGTGCACATGCACCTCGCGAACTTCCTTTATTTCATACTGCAACCCCATTTCTTCATTGCAGGCTTGTCCAAACCTGGTATAACTTCCACACACTACTGCCATTCCCTCTATCTTTACTACGTCATTGACACGGTACTGTTCACTCCGACCACCGCGGAAGTGTTCATGCACCGACGAAAACGTGTAGATCTCGTTCAGCGTAATCGCTACCGTCGAAGGCCACTCCCCCTACGCAGTGCTGCAAGCGACACCGCGCAAACAAACAGGCCGCTGCTCTTTTAGTTTCCTCAATAAACGTGGCACATGCGGGACTCAGACTCCGTTTTTCCAAGCGGAATCGCGCCAAAGACCGCACACACTCGGAGAGGGCATCCATAAATCAGCATGGCTCGCAAGATCAATGACACTCTCCCTGTTCGCTGCCATGAACAGGAAGATTAGTTTGCGCCAGCACCACCACTATCTTTCTCTATCGTTCATTTCCTTTGCTCCCAGCCAGATCTAAAAGCGGCCAAAGTTATCTCGACATCGTTAATGTACACATAAGGGCACAAGCTCTTCGGTGGCGAGGGTGAGAAGCAATCACTGAGCAACATATGTGAGTAGTATATATGGAAAACGCGTGGTGGATGCTCAGCCACCGGGTGTAGCTGCGCAAACATGCAAGCGACAGCTAAAACAGACAAACGCCGAGACGCAAAGTAAACGAAAAAACCTAATTTGCTGGTGCAGGCTTCGAGCGAAGAGGGGTTAATTAAATCCGAGCCCCGTATGACTGCGTAAGCGTGCTCGCCTCGTCTCTATAATGAGAGCTAATTTCGAACAGACATCCGCCGGCGACCTAACGACAAGGGCCGCATGCGCGCAGTGACAGCGAATTTCGCAATGGCCTTTCGAAATTGACTGACTCCGAAAAGTCCCGGGAAGACATAAACATGTAAGTGCAAGTGACACAAGCACTGCTGTTCCAAGGATACGTAGGTTGTTGGATAGAGGCTGTCGCTGTGTGCTGCTAACGCTGTGCTTCTCGGCTTAATCGAAAGGTCAGCCTTGAGGCATAAACAAACCACCCCTGGCGCAGTGTCGTACAGAATGAAGAATGACCGCCCGAAGTGCACGCATGACGCTGCAAATGAATATTACGCGTACCTGCTGGACCTTTAAAAGAGACCGCGCCACCGCTGTTGCTTTCAGAAGGAGACCAATGACATTCGCCCATAGTATGCAATCAAGAAGGCTCGGAGAGCAGGGACACAAGGTAGCCGTTTCTTTACATAATTGCATCTCTCCTCTTTCTTCCTCTCCCCCTTCCCCTCTCTCGCTCTTTCTACATTATTATCGCGGTTGTGCTCCACACGCATGCACGACGTTCAATAGCTTTCGTTTGAGACAACCGCATTCGCCTGTTAAGTGGCCACTCAATATGCCCTTGCCCGTACCTGTGTCGCCTTTCTGTACTGCATGGCCTCGTGCCTACGGTCGACTACAAAGGTATCCCCAAGGCATTGTACGGTCAGGGTGAATGCGAATTTCTACTTTGTTAAGGCGCGGCCCTTCTAATTAATCGAATCACTGTATGCGGAGGTTCCAAGGGCTATGCCTGACACTTCCTCGCTCAAACGTTGAAGCCGAGGCTGCATCTCATCAGGCATCGCGCGCATTCGCCGTTTCCTCAAACACCGTGTCTCCGCAAGCTTCTGTGATCGACTATACTTTAGAAGTGTTGTACGTAGGGCTAGTTGGATTGCGCTTGTGTTGTCCTGTCTCTTTTCTTGCGTGTCGTCTTGTCGCGCAAATTCCCGATGATTTCCAGAACCGACTGTACAAGACATCGTTATCCCAATGAGAATCGCCGATGTTGCCGCGTCCGAGACCCGATCGGAATGACAGAACTGAGGAACGGTCGAATCTTTTTCAAAAGCTACCAGTTCGTTGCCCTATAGTATAACAGGGTATCTTATCACAACTGGAAGCTGATTTTTTTTTTCTGCACCTTGCGAGTTGGTCAACATCTGTAAGCGTTTCGTTCGGCAAGAGAGAGAGAGAGAGAGATGATGATGATGATGGGCGGAAGGCAGGGAGGTTAACCGGAAGGAAAATATCCAGTTTGCTACCCTGCACTGGGGAAGGGGTGAAGGGAGACAGAAAGGGATGGAAGAAAAGAATAAAGGAAGAAAGAGAGAGGTCGAATCACGCACACACACAAGCACGGCAGTGCTTGTGCGTTCGTTCTGCAAGGTGTCAAGAGGACGGAGTGTGTTGCCGCGCATGTTCAGTCTTGTCAACTGTGACAAATGTGTTTTGTATACAATACCCATCTCCCATGGCAAGGAATACGTCGATCAATCAAGAAGGTTTTGGGACGTTAAACACCGCAAATCAATCAATCAATCAATCAATCAATCAATCAATTAAAGAAAGTGCGTGAACGATATAATAAATGCGTGAGTACGTTAGTTTGCTTCCTATACAGGTACGGGTGGCATTCTACCGATACATATTAAAGTCTGTGGTTTCGCCACTATTTTCAGCAATTTTTAATAATTGGGAACGCTAAGTCGCCAAGGCAGAGCAACAGCATTGAAGATTTTCTCGTGTACAAATTCAGTCCAGGCAAATGTGCCAGAGCTCCAGCGGTCCTCTCCTTTCCAGCAAAGAGTTCCGTTTTCTAGATAAATATGGTCGCGTGTAATTAGATTTCCATAGAGTGACGTGCTGTGCTGTCACGCATACTCCGTTGTGTCTATATGGGCGCATTTTCTTGGAAAATAAATCAGTTGCTAGTCCAGTACTTTTCCAGTTCTTATGTCGACTTCCTACCTTGGAGTTTTTCCTGCCTTCTTTTGCTGCGGGCTTGTTGTACCAAATTGCTATGTACCAACTCTCCCAACAAGCCATTGTCATTTAATGTCGGGTAGTTCAGTCGGTCGCCTTCAAGCACTGTAGAGTGGCTCTTCTGGTTATCAGGTTTGTTGAACTGTGAGACCAGGAGAAAGTGTACAGTACAAATGGCTTTATGCACTTTTAAGGCGGAACTCATAAACACTGTGAAAACGGTCGTAGCTCTCTCCTGGGTCTGCTTAGTGAAACTTTCTTCGGCATTACGCACAGCACAGGTGACGGTCGGCGAGGTTATGTCCACATATATAGTTGCACGAGCAATTATACATGAAACAGAGAGAGAGAGAGAGAAAAAAAAAGAAAAAAAGCTCGTAGCGCTTGGTTCACGTCGAAGTAATTAATCATCGAAGGGTTCTTCCGCGCGGCATTCACCGTAAAACAGTTTTTCGAGTTTGACGCGTAAATAATTATTACATAAAAACATAATGATTAAAACGTTCTCCTCGTGGACAACTTCGAGGGAACGTAGGGAAAGTCATTATCGTCCGAACCCTATTAACCCCCGTTCAAATAATTACGCAAACGAACTTTTTCAAGCCTTCATTTTTTTTTAAGGCAGGACTTACACAAAATGTGAGCGGAGCCTTTTAAATGAAGAACAGAATTCATTGTCACATCGGTCTTCGGCCAGAAGGACACGTTCAGCCATTTATCATTTACGGAGTGTTTACGGTGACGTTCGTTTCGCGTGATTAACTTGCTCTGAGTACCTCGCACACATCATCCAGGGACTGATATGATTTATGTTTTACTGCATTTGATGGAGCAGTATCACGAATTTTTGAGAAACAGGACTGGCTATGTTAATTGCTTTTCGTGAATGATGTAGCACGCCTATTACGAAATTATTTATTGTCGTGCGTATTTACTCACATGCGCGTATGCATTTGTGTCCATTGAAAATGGTGGACTTTTCAGGTCTCTTATTATGGTTGTTAGGCGCAAGGAACATAGAGAGATTGTGAGCTATTCAACTCGGTGAAGGTAGACGACCATCGAAGCTGTTTAGCACATGATAGTGTTGGCCAGTTTCATATGTAAGGCCACATCATGAACGTGACTATCAACAGTCAAACCACTGTGCAGAATCTACCGCGACACATTGAAGTCGACATGGGCATCGAGGTCCACTTAATTTAAGCTACGTTTGCGCTCCAAGGCCCGCTTCCTCCGCTTGGCGACATGAGTGGAGTTAGGGGACGTCTTTTCTCTTTATGAAGAGGCTTCACCGCAAAGCACGGTGTGCGATAGCCATTTTACAGTCTAAGCTCACACCGATCCCCTTAAAGACGTGTTCACTTCTAAACACAAATTCATTGCTGGGAAGACATTTTCCAAGGGCCAGTACAAGCTGTCTTATATCAAAATGTGGCTGCCTTGTAGAGCCTTCTTTAATATCTTATAACTTGTTTGTTGCCCCGAAGCGCGCGTGCATCCTGATGAAGCGTGGACGGCTAGCACCATCTGGGGAAGCCTGATGACGCTAGGATTTTTTTGCACCCCGACGCCACGAAACCTCAGAGGTTAGCAATATAGATGTTCAATGTGTAAAGATAGGTTAAGCTTGACGTAATTTACACTGAATGAAACACACACAAAAAATAAACAAATTTCTGCGTCTGAATGGCAAGAGCGAGAAGAAACTGAGTCGACCGAAGGGTCCGGTTAGATACATCCAAGTGAAGCCCACTAAAAACTAAGCCAAGACATAGGGGACATTATTCGCCCTTATACAGTCTTAAATAAGGTGTACCAGTTGTAGTTAAAGCGAAATGGAAACGTATGGAGGAAATGCAATGGGCCGGTCCGCATTATGTTGACCTAGAATACATCAAGAGCCCTACAAATATATGCGTATCAAGTCTAAAGGTATTGACACTAATTCTTCATGGCATTGCAAGAAATGAGTAGCAGTGAAACTTGGCTCCACGAAGAGTACATCCTTAGACTGGGGAGAAACGAATTCAATCAAGTGAAGGACAACCATGGTCATATAATTAGAGCTAAGAGTAGGAAAAACAGTCAATACACACATAAATCACTAGATATTCATCTTAAGCAAACAACGTTAGATATATCAAGCGCTAACGAGCACGAGTCCTTGGTGGAAAACTGGAGATCCATCCTGGCGCTAACACTTTGATAGCTAAACATTATTAATGATTCTGTTAAATGATGAACTTGTGCAAGCACAAAAACAAGGCAGTATTTCAAAGGATGACAATGGTAGATATTATTTGCCATTGTAAGAGCCTCATGCTATGCACAGCTTGTGAATACGATTAATAAATAAGGATCAGTTATCTAACATTTTCCATTCAAGTATAGAAACGAAAAGACGGGGTAAGGCCGAGCCCGATGTATATTAGTCAGAAGTACACGTGAAGACAAGAGGTAATGCATTATTTGAATTCACGAATACGCTAGTTTATCGCTTAGGCACTCGAATCTCCGAGTTGACTATATGAGATGAAGTAATCCAGTCTGCGAATTCAGCGTTTGTACTTTATCGCTTAAAACACCAAAACCCTCTGGTACCTTCTCCATTCGTAAACGCCAAACCACTCCTCCTATTTTTATATGTAGTCCGTGCTTCGAGCGTTGAAAGATAAGAAAACCAACCGCTCATATACCTGCGAGACCACTCGCAAGAAATATAAGAACAATCGTTTATGAGCCTGTATTACGTAACGACAATTCTCATTTCTTCTTCCGCTTCTTGGAAATTGTATAGCTGGCTAATGCACAAGGCTACGCCTTCCTTATCGACTGCATCGGTCACTGACCTAAGTGGACATTTAAGCACTCAGAAGAATCGAACAAAAAGAATCCTTACACACAATACAGCCTCTGGCCATACGCGCACATACACAAGAAAGAGAGCTAGAGATCAGGCGAGCAGCACAACAGTCCATCAAGAAAGCTGTTACTTAACTACATACGCAAAGCTTCCCTTCCGCCTGTAGCGGACATGCCTGGGTGAGCTTTATAGGAGACGTGACCTTCGCAAAAAAAAGCAGGTTGTCGGTTAAGCTCTGTTTCGTCCGTTAACATCTGTATCATTATCTTCGGAGGTGGTCAACCCAGAGAGATGAAGGCAGGTGAGCTGGTGGAAGCTCGACGCTGTCGAAAGTGTCCACCGTCGGCGAGACAGTTTAATCCGCGTCTAACAGGGCCGTGGGAACCCGCCACTTTTGCCAGCGAAACCAATCTTTCCAACCTATAGGGGAGAGACTGTTATGCGAAAACATCCAATAACAAAGATTCTCGTAGGCTAACGAAATGAAGCAGCAACGAAACGCAATATCAGTCACCTAACCCTTCCTTATCCACTGAGGCGGAAACTTAGAGAACCAGTAATTTTCAGGCCCAATCTCGCATTGCGCGCCGCCCAGAGGGCGCCACTGTGAAGGCAAGGATCACGAGCAATTCTTCGTCTTCGCCTGCGGGGGCTTGTGCAATTTGACGTCGCGCTGCTGTCATGACTTTGCAAAAATGCTCGGCTCTAAAATTACACGCGTGCGGCTGTCTCGCGCTGCAGCGGGACGAGCGGCTATCTACAACATCGCCAGGAGAGTCAAACGCCGCAGCATCCGCAGCAGCAGCATCAGCATCTGCAGCGACCCCTAAGTAAGTGGTTGGACATTGCGACACACTCCACCAGAGAACTTCGCTCGCGGCCCTGCCAATATACATACACAGGCACACATTCAACGTCGCTCGCAGCAGGTCTCCCATCTCCGCCTCCCCAACAAAGAAAGCCGTTACATGGGCCAACCCAAATTGCAACCTCTTTGTAATGAGAGACAACCTTAGCCCCACCCACCCACTTTCGGTCGCTGTGTAACGCCTCTGACCAAAGCGCGCCTCTCTGGAGATGTCCCCGTTGGGAAGCCATGTCCGAGATAACTCGGTGCCTCGACAGCGGAGGCCTGAGAAGAGGACCACGCCGACGGGGTGTGTACACGGCGGGCGATTTCCTAATACCGCGCTAGCTTCCGCGCACCAGCGACACGAACTAAAGCTAATACGTGGCTGGCTGGCGGTGTGTCCCTGTAATATACGGTTGACCATGTACGAACGCCCGATGACTGGTGGTCGGTCGGTCATTGGCTCTCGAGAGTACGCAAGATGGCCGCGGCCATGAACAACGAGAGACAGAAGATGCTCCCGGCGAACAAGCTGCAGAGGTGGGACAGGTCAACGAAGGGACAATTTTAATTCGCGCCCCCTGCGGGTTCGGGAGATGTTAATGGCTCGTGCATGCAGTCAAGTGTCTCATCGAATGCCGCTGGCCCTCGCGCGTTGACGCCGCCTTGTCTCAGTTTAAATCTGGAAGCGATCTAGACGAGTCAGCCTGGTCACGTGCGGACACCGACACCCTATATCTATCGAATAGATATACACGCTTGGTGCAGTCATTTGTCAACGGTCTTTGCTTAACTCAAGGGTGAATGAGCTTTTGAGGTCGCGACCCTGCGGCCATTGGATTCGAGATTATGATAGGAATGATCAAGCTCGAAACACCCCGAAGAGACATTTGTTAATTAATCGCGCCCGGATTCATTTACTTAACTAGTGGCGGCTTTTATTGGGCGACAAGGGTTCGTTAATACATTTTAAAGGAGCAGTAAAACGTAACGCAGGGTAGCGCGACAGTTTTATAAACGAGAAACACGAGCTCTAGCACCAATAAGTCCGTTTTAATTTGACGTAGCGTAAAAAAAAAAATAAGTCAGCCGTTAAGCATTTTGGCTGGCCAATTTTTCCCTCAACGCTGGATGAAAAGAAGACCAACGGCGATGTAAAATATGAGCCATCCAAAAAAAAAAAAAAAATATCTGTTACGAAGATATGTAAAGCAAGAGTTCCCTGGGTGTTTCTTATATTACTTAACTGATCGGATGTTTGCGTTCCAAAGCCAAGGTAACTGCTACGGTGGAAGCAGCATTGCCTAGCCCCTGCTTAACTTTGACTACTTTTGCAATAGCCTTAATGATTAACCACCTTAGCATTAGCACGCGTGCGCTTTCGCAATGACACTCGAATTTGACGTGGCCGTCGGTACGACAATCCAACCAACTACGTCGCCTCTGTAGTCGACCCATTAATCGACTGTAAAGGCGACCCCGCAATCGGCAACAGCGACGTCAAGTAAGTCCTGGCTACATCTGGACTTTTCTTGCAGGTTAGACACCGTGAAAGAAGTCTCGGATGTTCCCATGGATTAGCAATTGAATATGACGGCTGAAAACGACCTTGGTGTATATGCTTATATATTAGTCACAAACGCCTATAGCGCGACCATGTATGTGCAGAAACGACCTCTCTCTGCACCACGGGAATCGACTGGACAGAATATCTTTCGTTTTGCCCAAGATGTCAGGGCCGCCATTTCGCATATCGAAGCTATTGAAGGACACATAATCGCTGCCACAAGTCTTAAAATCAGCTGTATTGAGTAATGCGTGCACATGTGACAGGGCGCAAAGAAACACCCATTATAGTGCATGACAACCCTTCGCTTTGTCCCTTCTACAATAGTCTCCCTTTTCCCCAGTATCTCATAGGACCTAGGTCGTTATTGGTTAACCTCCCGCCTTTCATTTACGTTCTACTATCTCTTGTTCTGCCTCCCACGCTCTTTACCTCTACCTCTCGCTCCGTGTGTGTGTGGAGGGGTGGTGGGTGGGGTAGGATACAATAAGGTGGCGCTTGTTCGTGTGAAATAAACTGCACGCGCCAAAACTACGGGCACATTACGAGGCACACTTTGGTAAGAAATTCTAGATTGGTGCTGATTCTAGATTGGGTGTTCTTTATAACGTGCATCTACGTAGAAGCAGACGGAGTTTATTTTTTTTTAATTTTCATTTACTTATTTATTTATAGCATTTGCCCTTCATCAAAATGCGGCCACTAGCACTCCTGTGAAAGCACGAAAGCGATGGGTCATGAGAATACGCAACAGCTGGACGCCGGGCACTTGAACTTTCTTTCCTGCGCCCGAGGCACACGCCTGCTAGTTTCACACGCGCCACACGACATAAAGCAGGTAAAGAAAAAAAAAAACTAAAATAATATACGCCACCGGAGAACGGAGCGAAGCAGCACTCGTGTGTCCGATATTATAGAAGCAGTTCTTGCTCAACCATCTCTCTTGTGTTGTTTTTCTTTCTTTCTTAAGAGCAGAGTGCAATGACCTTTAAAAAAACAGCGATAAGAGGGGATAACTTTAATGGACCAGGTATGTCTTCCACGGTAATAGTAATGCGTTTGCTAAGAATGGGAGAGATAGCGGTATACAAAACACGAGACAAAGGGCCCGCCAATAAGGCCTTTACGAACATTTCACCCATTCATAACCGGCTGCTGAAATCCTCGCGCATGGCCCCCTTTCAAGCAGGTACAACGACTAGCAGCAACATTTGTGTACAGACGACTTTCAAGACAGCGTGAAATTTTTGCTTCTATCTTCAAAAGCGGGATCGAGCAAACATCGCCAACAAAAGCTACACCCTCCCCCCCCCCCCCCCCCCAAAAAAAAAAAAGACAATATAAAAATTTTCAAATACGGTATACATGCCAGCCTCATTTGAAAGCCGGCAATACGAATTCACTTTCGCAAATAAGTGTACAACTTACAAGCGACTCTCAACCAAGCAACGTGTGGCCGAACGCACGTATGCCAAGTGAAGATTGATTACTTCCTTCGGCGCTCTATCAACTGACGACGCTGCTGCTATAACTTAGCGCACGACCTCACACCCACTCAATGAATACACAACGAAAAACAAAAACGAAAACGACAGCACCGCCAGCAGGACGTCGACAAATTTGTGATCGGAGGAGGAACGATGCACTCTGTCCCTGCTCTCAAGACCGGAGGGACAACAAACCGTGCCCGCGGAGCTTCCTCAATTGCCTCCGATCGGCGTACACGCAGGAGGCGATGCCACCGCGCTCCAGCGAACTTCGACACCACGACCGGTCGCACTGGGGGAAGGAAACAGGGTCAGCGTGCGGAGGGCCCAGAGGTCGCACCTCGATGGGACCGTCAAAGCACGGCTCGTCCCGTGGGAAGACGACGAAGCGACGGCCACCGCCGCGCCCCCCAATAGGTCCGGTCCGAAGATGGGCTCTTCTCCGGGCCGAACCGCGCGCGACACCGCGGCCTGCGGAGCAGAGGCAAGAGGTCTGCCGAAAGGTGCACCCCTCCCGCTGCTGCTCTGTATAGCTAGCCGCTGCTTCTGCTGCTACCGCTACAGGCATAACGACGACCGGTCTCTCGAAGCTACCACGGCGCTTGTATAAGTACATAGACATAGCGGCCGCGTCTCCCTTCCTTCGGAGGACCCCTTCTCGCAGTGTTTAGTGTGGGAAACTGAGAAAGCGGCGCGCATCGCATGCAGACGGGGACCGCCCTCGGAATCACCGAACACGATCACAACAGCACTTCCCCCCTATCGTTACACTATACGGGGTCGCTCTGCCGACACTGCGTGCGTAGCGATGCTTATGCACGACGCGCTGCTTGCCTCCTACGGTTGCTTCTCGGAGCGTTGGGAGGTCGCGGCGGTGGCGGGGGAGCAGAAAATTAGCGCGCGCAGTGATATTGGTCGCGCGATCTGAGGCGATCCCCCCGCCGCTGGTCGTTTTCCTATCGCCTCGCGCTGCCGAGATTTCTGGCTGCGATACTGGAAATGACCCGACTTTTCGGGTTCGACCGTGCTTGTTTTAAGGGTCGATCGACTTTCCGGGATGAGCCGAGCGGCATCGGAGAAACATGCAGATGGAGATTTTATGCGTACATGCACTTAAACGAGTGCCGGAGGTGTCGTCGTTTAAGCGCTCACGCGAGCGCGTTGTGCGTGTGTGCATCGATCCATAGACTTAAACCCCTCACGGTCTTATGTTTGATTTGTGGGGTTCTACGTCCCAAAACCAGCTATGATTACGAGAGACGCCGTAGTGGAGGGCTCCGGAAATCTTCGACCACCTGGGGTTGTTTAACGTGCGCTGACCTTGCACAGTACACGGGCCTCAACATTTAGCCTCCATCGAAATGCACCAGCCGCGGCCGGGATTCGATCACGCGACCCTCGGATCAGCAGCCGAGTACCACAGCCACTAGACCACCGTGGCGGGGCCACAGCCACACGTTGAACGCAGAAGTGTACAGCAAGCAACTGTACCTAAGAGGGCTGGAACCCCGCACAGGAGCTCTGAGGTCCGAACAAGACGAGAAAACGAGTATACGGTTGCGCTGGCCCGCAATGTTCATTTCAGCCCCATCTTCGCTTCCTTCAAAGTCTTAACCGTATGTATATACGAACGTATGTATACGTGAGTAAGATCTCACACCCACATGAGAACACACAACTGCCCCTTCATCGGCAGGTGTGCGCGTCCAGCCCGATCGTGGCCGAGATGAATGGACGACTTCGTATGCCACACACGAGGCAAGGCAAGCTGTGGCAGCCACCGAGCCCCTTATACTCACTGCGGGCAATCGATGTATACATCTACGGCGCTGCGTGAGAACCACCCGCACTAATCTGCGCTGTTGCCTATAACACGTACCGTGCAGGTGCGCGTGTGCTCTCATGCGACCGTTGGGAACCGCTCTCCGTGGATGCGCACACACCTTAAGTTCACAGACGGATCTGTTTGGCCACGCCGACCCTCAGGAAGCATTAGGACCCGCTCAGAACCGCTAGGGAGTGGCCCCCGTAAGTGTAACAGTGAGTAGACGAACCGTGTTTGTATCTTATGGGATTGGGGAACGCTTAGCGCTTGCTCGAGGCTTTCAGTTGCGAAATACCTCGTTGTGTCGCTGGGAGAAAGGAAACATAACGAATGCGCTGATGTATTCCAGGAGCCACCCCTTTGAGACAGAGACATTGCGGATGAGAGAGAGGAATAGTTCATAATGGATGCTGGAGACGCTTTGTGAGGGGATGTCGAGCGCATGAGTTTGTCGCACTATGAGTAACCGATCGATCTCTATGACAACCTATGAGCAAACATCCAAGCGCCGATGCGGTTTATCGAGTGAAACAATGCATACAAATAAGATAAAGTATTCTAAAATGTAGCCACGGAGCGAACCTATATACCGAATGGCAAGCATGGACAAGACAAAAGCAATGATAAAACGAATCCCGATGGTTAAGTAGACGGAAGCTGCATTAGCGACGATCAAAACTGCGCTATGCATCGCCATAATGACTATGGTGACGACCTCAGTGGTTGAACGCTCTCAGTAACCGAAGTGTCTTCGCTCCTTCAACGCATAAATGCTTTATCATTGAAAATCGGTCGCCGTATATAGTGTTCATATTTTGTTGTTTCCCGCCAGAACCGCACTTAACTACTCACGTGCAAAGTCCTCAATAAGGCACACCTTTGAGGTATTATCGATAATCAGCAGCAAGAACCTACACATAGCTATCATTGCAATATACGACCTCAAGATCTATTTTCGACTGGTTCACGAACATACATAGAATGAAAAAACAAAGCGAAACGAAAAGACGTCTCCTGCAAATTCGACACCTTGAAAGAATCTATTCCACACCACACGGGTAGCTGTCTTAGGCAAAGAGCTCTTGATGGCCGCGCTAAAACATACACAGTGCGCACACGAACATCAAACAAAAGCGGAAACAAACAAACGAACGAACAGCCTCACTTCCCCGACAGGCGTGCACACGACGTTTGGCCTGACAAACGACCGTCCTGCCTATTTACATCAGGCCCGAATCGCATTCCAGCGCAAAAGTGCTCGTACACACGCACGACGACCGCGCAGGCGGTCTTGTCGAGGGAGCCATCGAACAAGCCATTTTGCTCAGGCGAGAGAACGCCTTCCAGTCACAGCGATTCTTCACGAAGAACACAGCACGCTGCTCGGCGTGAAGCGAGCGAAGGTCGTGTTACCGCCATGACCTGACGGAATGAGACGGCTCTTCTACACGACGTTTTCGAAAAAGGAAACAAATCATCCAGAGAGACACTAGGCCCGAGGGCAAGCTTCGGTGTATATACAGCGTGACGCGCCCGGCACAACTCCACCTCCTTCGATTGGTCACGACGCTTCGGAATGTGGAAAATACTCGTTCGAGAAAAACGTGTCGATGATTATTATTCCGGCGCTTCGAGGCACACACGCGAGCTTCAACCGGCCCCCACACGCACATCAACTGAGGGAGTCGAACCCCGAAAGAGCCTCCTCGTTACGCGTATACCTCCCTCTCCTCGGATCTTGTACGCAGACTTTTCTCGAGGCGAACCTGGATTTTTGCTTCCTTCCACCACTTCCTCACCTCGTCGTCGCCTCTCGGCAAGCAAGGATAGCTTCGATCGCCCTCCTCATACGTATGCTCTCCTTGTTGTCTCCGCACTGTGGGAATAGACGAGCGTTTCCCACGGGGCGTCGCGCCGATGACTCATTACGATGATGAAACCGTCGCGAACGGGCCACCGCGCGCGGAGTACATATACATGCATGCAAGCTGCGGGTCTGGCATATATATGTATACGTGTAGGAAAGGGGGGGGGGGGGGGGGCGGCGGAGGACCACCTCGCACCATCCGTGGAAGTCGTCGGCTATGCGTGAGTGTCGCTTCTTCGTCTAGTGCCCCCCTCCCTCCTTTCCATGCTGCAACGGTGGTAAAATAATTATCCTTTCGGGGCACGGAGATATAGACAGAGACCAGTGGAGGACACCGACGGAAAAATATAAAAGGAAGCCCGAACTGCCCTTAGCGATGATGGTACTGGTGTACTTAGCGCGTCGATCTCGATCCCTCCCGCCCGATCCGGATGGGGCGTCGTAATAGATCATTCGTCGGCGAGGAGCCGCGACGTCACGCTACGGCGCGATTGAAATGTAGCCGACGCGCGACGAGAAAACGGGCCACTGCAACTTTGGAGAGCAATTAGAGATGAGGGAGGGAGGGAGAGAAAGATAAAGAAACTGAACTGCGTTTAGGCACTATAGGGGCTACCGGTGTTTCGGCCCGTTATCGACAGAAAGAAAGAACAGAATAAAGCAATGAAAAGAAAGAAAAATGAAAGAAAAGATGGTGGAAGAAGCAGACGACTAAGCTTCGATACGGGCCTATTTTAAGTGAATTTTTGCTACTGGTGTGCCAGACCGTTACATAAAGAAAGAAAGAAAGAAAGAAAGAAAGAAAGAAAGAAAGAAAGAAAGAAAGAAAGAAAGAAAGAAAGAAAGAAAGAAAGAAAGAAAGAAAGAAAGAAAGAAAGAAAGAAAGAAAGAAAGAAAGGCCGGTCGAATGGCCCTGATTGTTGTGAATTAACCGGTTTTTTGTGAAATATATGCACTGCGCAGAGCTTCAAAGGATTGCTTGGAATCCGGTTGCTGCTGTCAGGTGTTGGACAGAAACTAGAGCGCGGTTCCCGAGAATAAACATGCGCTTGCATGTCGATTTACATACCGTGAGCAGCCGTACATGATCATCAGGTTACCGTCCACGCATTACAAGCTTTGTGAAAGAAATTAACGTGTCTCGTTTAGACATGCGCGGCTGCTGCGGCGCGTTGCGACGGGTGCAGCATGAGCACGAAACACGAAATCGTGCGTGTTCAATGACAATCGACTGCACGCTACGGAACGTTCCTATATAATCTGGAGTGCTCAATTTGCGTGGTACCTCATAGCCTTGGTCTTATTTGAGGTTGAGGATCTAAACCAGCATAAGCTACGAGAAGAAGAAGAAGAAGAAGAAGAAGAAGAAGAAGAAGAAGAAGAAGAAGAAGAAGAAGAAGAAGAAGAAGAAGAAACAAACTTGTGAATGCCATCGATACGCTGTTTTCTCTGTCGGTGTTCGTCATCAAGGCTAACACCATAGTGCTAAGTTTGGACAATTCCTTGAAAGAAACGAACAATACCTCAACACGGGGGTCATTCTAGATATTTCTTTCTAGACATGTAAGATAAGAACCGTGTATCCGACAACATTACGGAGCTCTGACTGCATACAGGATGAATTAAAGCAAGTTGATTTCCAATGGAGCAAATAATTAACGGGCTAAAATGCACTAACAGAGGCTCTGCTGCTGTACCGGCGTACCTTAACTGATATCTGAAAGCCAACGCACCTCACACCAACGGTGAGACTCCCGTGTACGCTAGCCTTTCTCTTCACGTGTAGGTGTGACGCAGTATACGGAGCACCATACGGTATAGCACACATGTTTAGACACACGTATACTATTCAATGCTGAGCCCACGATGTGACAAATCCTCCGACGACATCGATCCACTTCCCCACGCCACGCGCATAAATTTCCCCCTTTTCTGCAACACTGAACAACGTCACGTACGCACGGCTCTATATGACGATCGTTCGTACAGCAATGATATGGCTTCTTAATTATCCGCGAACGCGGCGAGAATTCGACGGAATACTTCTGCCGACCGGAAAGCGAGTCGCGCTTATCTCTAAAAAATAAAGAAAGAAAGCGCTGCTTGGGTTCCCTGCTCATAGCACATGACACTGTTAATATATTCCGCCACTATGCCCGTGTGAGCCCCCTGGGGTGAGCTGCTGCATGCCCCGCTGGACGAGCGAGCGCACGGTATGCACACACGCACCTTCTCCTTGACGACGAGGTATATACTACAAGCTTAAGAAAGGCATGGGCGCGGCGTCGTTATACGTGAAACGACCTCCCGGCTGAGACCCTAATTCATTAGCGAACGGACTGCACGTATATGCAGCTGCGCGTGAGTAAAAGCTGATTGTCTCCGGAGCGCCAACCCCCGCCTCTCCGCTTACCACACGTCGCAATCATGCATCTGGGCCAAAATCAAAGGGCACCTAAGGTATCGTATAGCGGCCGGTAAATATACGTACACACTCGCCCACTGCATACGTGCGATATGAACACGCTGCTCTCACGGGGCTATAGCAATAATCCGAGCGCGCTAAGCCATCTTATAGAGAGCTGGAGCGAGATAGTGTTGTGCGTATAAGGAGAGATCGACAAGGCACTCTTGCGATCGCGAGAAACTTGCACAAGCTGAGTGTGTATAGGAAAACGCGGAAACGCCAGGAGAACGAGGGGTGCTGACCTGCATGCTGTACAGCGTTGTGCGCAGAGTCAGCTCGGCGCTGCGTGCGAGCGAATATGCGTATATAAGTGTGATGGATAGATGACGGCGGGGTTGCGCGATACACACGGCCAAGCTAGTCGGTATATGCTCGATCGAGTCGCTGGCTAGCGCTGTCGGCGGCGACGCCCACGTGCAATTGTGAAAATGAAGCTGGCGGGGTGGTGGTAATTCGATCCCTTTGGCTTGTGCGCCGCGAGGGCAAAAAGTCTCGAGGCTTTCAGCTGTGCAGGCATATAGAGCAGCGCTCTTTGCGTCATTAACGTGGCGCTCGGGGCCGTTGCTGCTGTTACGTTTATTTTCCTCCTTGTGTCTAGTTTCCAAAGGGGCGTTTTGCTATTGAGTTCGCTCTCTTACGCTTTTTAACGAGAGTGCACGCTTAATCATGCTCGAAGTGTAAATGAGACAAGAAGAAAACGCTAATCAAGCGTCTCGAGACGATCCAGCTGTCCTCATTAGGGGCGAAGCTAGTTAGCGAAAAGTGCTCATGCTCTGGGAATCATAACGTGCATCTTGCGAGTGGATTTCACTTCCGCAATCTACGACCGATAGATCGGTGCAGTAATTCTCGCATACAGTTACAGTGCATAATGCATGACAATGAGGGGCATGGGCTGAAAAGAGAGAAGAAACAGAAGAAGAGATTGTAGAACAACGAAGCTAAAGGCCACGGCGGCTATATTAAAGAAGTATTTAGTGTATTTTGATTGTCTGCGAAGTGCCTCGCGACTGTTATACATTATGGGCCGTAACAATCTGAGGGCATAACGCAAGCACAATCAGGCAAAGAAGAAACCGACAGCTTGTACTGCGAGTGGGTGGTCTGATGATCCTGAATGTAACTTTCACGTGACGTTACAGACGCTGTTCCCTATTGTGTAATAGTGCCCAGACGTGTTTTTCACGACGACGTTTAGCGGACTCTAATAACACACGAACATAGTTTCGCTTTTTAATGGTGATGAATACAGCTGAGGAAACCGTCACACTAAATTAGTTCAGCGCATAGGGGAAAACGGTGCTGAGCCACGCTTTGGAAGGGAAACGTGCAATCATTTTTCACAGTACACGAGGATAGCGGGACACGAAGTTGATATAGGTGTAACGCGAAGCCTTCACTTCCACATCAGCACTTATCGATTTCAGCCACGCTACGCTGTCGGTGTTCCTATTAAGCAATGTTCTTCTTTTTTTTTGTTCCATTATGTTTGCGCGCCTTAAACGATAAACATAAAGTCATAGCTTCTTCCAGGAACATTTTGTCTCGCCAAAAGGCAGAAGCGCAGTGCACTGACGCACTGTGACAGAAAGCCGTCATACACAGGGGCTCCAAAAGTTGCGCCCATCGAAACTGTAGAGAACTTCCACCGAACAAAACCCATTAATCACGTGGAAAACTCGGAAACGCTGTCACAATGAAACACCCGGCCCACGGACCAGAAATCTCCAGGAAAAGCTCGCTACGTTTGTCGGGAGAATTACGCTCGACGTATCGGCAGTAGAGACTAAGTGTTAAACAATAATACACGTACAAAATATAATAATAACAATAAGCAAGCACTAAAACGAACGGAGAATGGTCCAGGCCGATATTGAAACAGGATGTCCGCACGAAAACCACAGCGACTGCTGTGCGGCAGCTCGAAAGAGAGCGAAGCGCGACGAAGAGTTCTGCTTGCCGTCGATGTAAACAATCAACAATAAACACTAGATACTAAGAGCAGAATGGCTGGGCTGCGCGACATAACATCACGGAAGCCATATATATATATACGCACTTCAACACACTCGTCGCCGGCAGAAGGGTCTGCCCCACCGGAGAAAGCAATTTATCGCGGCAGCCAACCTCGTCAGAATCCGGGGCAGGCTATACAGCAACCGTCCAAAACAACAAGCCGCGACGAAAAGCAATACTGGCGAAAAGAGAAATATGTGTCTGTCTGCGCGCGAGCGAGCGTACAAGAGTATCGAATCGAAATTGGTCAGAAGAGTTGCGGCGAAGCACCGCGAAGGCAGACGCTGTGGCGTTTGCCGCCGCCATCAGCGCAAAAACATGTCTCCCCCAAAAATAACGGCCCAAGAGAGAACAACAACTATACGAATTGCGTAGACAAAACAAAATATAAGCCCGAGGAAGAGCGTAAATGATGACAAGTTGACAAACAGCGCGGCGAGGGTGAGACTGACTCAGCGCAGAAGAAAGTGAGTCACTCTGATCTCACCCCTTGGCACAGATAGGAAGAGTACGTAGCATATATACTGCGGTAGAGTGAACATGTTTAGTGAAACAGCGAGACTGCAGCTCACAGATGTAGTTGATCCAACCTACAATTCACAATGGGAAGCGATGGGGGGGGGGTCTCTTCATGGAAAGATTTCTGTTTCCATATAACACTTTCTTTTCTTCGTGGAGTTCATCAATCCGCATCGATAAGATACGATTCAGAGATGTAGATAAACATTTATTGAGAGAGAAAGGAAGCAAGAGAAGAATTGAAAGAAAAATAAAGATGACGAGAACTTGGGGCAGGATATCGTTCGACCAGATCGAGTTTTCGAAGTGGCACCTTTACCGGCTTGCGAGAAGGCACGCGTCCGCACCAATGCTCCGAAACCGTACACACTCTCGAGTGTGTGAGTGCGTGCGTATGAGAGAGAGTATAACTTTCCGATGGAAGCCATCCAAAAAACGGTGGCCTCCCCGTCCCATCTACCGGAAAGCGAAGCATCAAAGTAGATATCAACACAGAGAGAAGATGGAAAGAAGAATGAATGCCTGGGGGGAGATAAATATATAAAGAAGGATAGAATATGTGGTGAAGTAGGTGATAAAACGAAGGCAGCACGCGTACACTCTTCATCGCGTTTTTATTGCGCCTCACACGACGCGAAGCGGTGTACGTTCTTTCGCGTATGGCACCGAGCATGCCTCTCTCAGCATATCGTGATGTTCTTTGACGCAAGAGGAAGAGGAGGAGGACAGATTTCGTTTTCGAAACGTAAAAGCTTCCGTCTCCCCCCCCTTTTTTTTTTCTTTCTCTCTTTTTCGCCCGCCATCTCCCTGTCTCTGATGTCTATCACTTATTTGCTCCACTTTTTATCGCTTGTTTCTATTTTTTATTGCAACTGCAGTTTTCCTAAGGGAGTGCGCGAAAAAAAAAAAAAGAAGAATGCTCGAAACAGCTTTTGAAAAGTGCCGCGCCAAGAGATCCCGATGGAGTCTGCCACGCTCGCTGAAGCGAAAGGATTTGTTGCGGTATTTGTTTATTCTTATTTATTCTTATTTTCCATTTTTATTTATTACTATTTTTCTTTTTTGCAAGAAGTTTGTTGTGAGCGATGTCGAGGAAGTACACTACGGCGTATTTTATGCTGCGTCCCGTGCCTTTTTTTTCTTTTTTTGCAATCAAATTCGCACGCTCTCTCTCTCTCTCTCCCTTTGTTCTCAACTTCGCAATGGCAAAGCTTAGAAGAAAACACAAACTGTTTACGCAAAGCCGGAAGCTGCGAGGCTGTAATGCTATATAGCTTTGTGCGGCGGTGACAACAGCGCTCGTTCCGCGCTACGCCGACGTACGTCGAAGAGAGAAACTTCCTCGCTAATGTCGTCGGCGCTAAAGAGAATGAATGGCCCATATACGACGGCTTACAAGCAACAACGAAGAAATAAATAAATAAACAGTAACAAGGCCTGCGTTCAAGAAAACAGTGCGCGGCGTGACAAGCCAAGGCAAACCCTCTCGAAATCCCTCTGCATTTTCTTTCTTTCTTTTTTTTTAAATGTTACTCCCTTCGTGTCGAACTTTCAACGACAGCGGAAGGAGACGGTCATTATATGATCGCTGCTTTCGGAGGTCCGTCGGTCTTTTTTTTTTTTAAAGTAAGTTTCGTGTGGTGACGAACGTGTCGATTATTTAGTGCCTGAGGAAACACGTCTGGCCAAAAAAAGAAAAAAAGAAAGACAACCAAAAATTTCCAGAACCTCAGATCGCCAGCTTCACGAAGCGCCTCTTTATGATAAACTAAATCAGCCGTGATGGTCCCGTGAGTGCCCGCTGAGCTGTACATCATAGTTCGATTTGATTGATTTGTGGGGTTTAACGTCCCAAAATCAGCTCTGATTATGAGAGACGCCGTAGCGGAGGTCTCCGGAAATTTCGACCACCTGGGGGTCTTTGACGCGCACTGACACCGCACAGCACACGGGCCTCAACATTTCGCCTCCATCGAAATGCAGCCGCCACGGCTGGGATTCGATCCCGCAACCTTCGGATCAGCAGCCGAGTGCCATAGCCACTAGACCAACGTGGCGGAGCTTACATCATAGTTCAGAATATGTATTAATTCAACGCCTTTGGGAGAGGCATCGATAGTTCCCTATACGTGAACACAACGGTAATATTCCTTTTTTTTTTTTTTGCGTGATGACGCGCATTTTCGGCGCGGAATATAGCGTCGTCGGCGATGTAGACACACGGAGACGATACCGAAAGTGGCGAGTCAGTCCTGTAAAAGAGAATGGTATTATGGCTAGACTTTCGAAGGATATGCATACAGACATTGCCTAGCGAGGCTTGTGGGCTCTCCTACATTCAACGCTAAGGTTAGCAATATTTCCTTGTTCCGTGACTGAAGCTAAACGAGTGATACAGTTGTATATCGGTGTATGCTAGATCTGTGGCTAAGTATGTCAATCGTCGTTCGTACATAATGAAATGCTGTCTGGTCATCCACTGCAATGCGGCAACCCGCAATTATAGCCCAATGTCTCAATGAAGGCGGGCACCATACCCGGGCATGCCCAAACCGCAGAAGTACTGGTTACTGCCAATAATGGGCTCGCAAACGCATCTGCCAACTCTCGTGTTCAGGCGCGTTCAGTCAGGCCTAGAGGCGTGTAACGCTTCGCGAATTAGGGCTGTCACAAGCATTGCGGCTTTTTCTCCGCCTCATTGCTTCCCAACCGCAACCTAAACTAACTAAGCCATAAGGTATATACGGATATAACACGACGAATTCGCGGTAGCGGTAGCCTGCCAGCACGCGACGCTGCAGCGTGCGAACCTGCCACGTGACTTGCATCTTCCAGAAGCTGGGCCTGCCATCTCCAACGCCGCTATATTCCGCAGCCGAAAAATGCGCTTCTTCACGCCAATCGACGCTCCACACCCGCGAGCCACGCCACTGCTGGCACCCGTACCTGCATCTACCCAGACAGCCGGCAACAGGTCAGATGTCACGGTCGACTTTTAGGGAGGCCATCGACGAGATACGTGCTACAAAGCGGGTTGCAGTGGCGGTGACGGCCTTCTTAAGGCCCGTGCTTCCTCACTCGATGCCACGCGATAGACACGGCTCTCCCACGGGGCTGTAAGAGCGGACGCACCTTGCCGTCACGGCTGATCGACCGTCTTGTGCCATGCCGGACTGACAAAAAGGAGTGTCGGCCCCGTCTATCGCTCGCCGTTTATGTGACTCTTCTGTACTGCTTGCTGACTTCTGACTCCCCTGCATCTAGGCCAGGATGCGCACGCGGCAAACTTCTCAGCGTTCTCGCGAGCTTCGAAGGAAAACAGAACAAAAAACACAAGGTGAGTTTGAATCGCGGCATTGCATTTTGAAGTTGATGCGGGACCTGTAATAGCGGTCTTTTAAAGTCGGGCGCGTACGCACGTCTATTTCTGATCCCGCATCGAGCAAAACGCACGCGCATGTGCCGATACATAAGGAAAACTGGACAGCAGATGGCTTCTGTTGGCGAGGATGTTTTCTGGGCACGCTTCTTTCTCATCGCCCGCAGTATCCACTTTACATGAAGTATATCTCCTGGTGCCACCACTTTATCCTTCTCCTCCACCTACTTACTCCTTGTTCTACCAGCAGTATACAAATAGACACAATGTAGCGACCGCTCGTCTTTCCGAACCAATGCATTGACGCATTGTTTGAAACTGCAGAGAAGTGAGGCATAGAGATAGTTGAACTACTAATTTTTAGGCGTTCAGGCCACTTCCTGTGAGTTAGATGAGTTCTTAACAACTGATACCTCTTCCTCGTCGCTCAACTTACCCGGTTATCTTAAGTTTGCCAGTTCGGCGATTGAGTGGTCCTTATGTTATTTTTGTGAATCCTCTTCCTCTGCCTGTCATGTGATCTTGTGATAACTTCGACACCCAAAATCAAAAGGGGCACTCTTTAGGTCAATTGTATCAGCAATGGCAGGAATGGTTGGCCTGCGCGTTCACCAAAGACTTCACTTTAGCTCATGAGCCAAAATCGAGTGGTTTTCGAATGGGAAAGCATGAAAACGCCCCATACAGAGATAAATCTGGCATCTTCCACGAATGGTGGTACCGAAAGTCACGTTACCATGTGATTATGTGTATGAGAACATCATATGAAGACATCGTCACGACGACATGGTAGCACATCGGCGAATGGAAATGTGATTTCTGATATCACGTGAAGTCATATGATGACGACACTGACGACGTCATGCCATAGCATCAAGTAACATAAAAGCCGATACAGCCACGACAACAACACACGCCCTGATTGCCTACTCGGTACATGTAAGGAGGATTAAGTGTCTTGGTAACATTTTCCGCATAGACCTTGATACGCTAGTCAGTCCGTATGTTGTGTGTTTTCCACTCGAGAGTTTCCTTGCAAACGCTGCACGTTTGTGGCTATAGACAAGATGTAACGTATAAGCAGAAACGGAGACCACGGAGACCACGTACGGTGTACCACGAAAACTCGCAGATACAAAAAAATTTATGCCACCTTAATGTTACGCTTATTTTTGCTCCAACGCAGCCGAAACTTGTAAATAAGTGCGCTATACGTTCTAACATGACTGTATATTCTCCATGCTATATATATTTTTTGGTGTGTCCTTTATTGTGATATCTCACACATTTTGCTGGCCGCTGTCGCAGTGTGCATAGCCTAACCTAGGCTGTTACAATGAGGTCCAGCCACAATTCACTTTATCTCTATTTGCTTTACAAACCGAGAATCATACAGCGCAACGACTATTAGTACGCCGAGGATTTTCGTAACAATACCTCACATGACCCCGACTGACGTACTCTCAGTGTATTATGGAACAGTTGTTAGAGAATGTCGCTGGAGTCAACGTTCCGATAAGTGGACTTGTATGCGTCAGGAAAACAGCAGTTGTTGCCCTGGCGAAGACAAGTCCACTTGTCGAAACGTTGGTTCTAGCGATATTCCCTGTTCAACAACCTTTTTCATCACTTCTCTTTGGAATTCTGGGTACGTTAACGACATTGTTAATGATTAACAATTAAGAGAAATAAAGCGAGAATGAAAAACAACTAAAACGAAAACACAAAGAGCGAAGCTCACGCGTCCATGTACCCTTGACCCCAAGTCGCTCCTCTCTTAAAGGCCGCTTGAAGAAGACTAATAAGAATACGAAGAAGAAGAAGAAGAAGAAGAAGAAGAAGAAGAAGAAGAAGAAGAAGAAGAAGAAGAAGAAGAAAGAAGGCTGCCACATGAATACCAATGCTACTGACGCGCGAAACCGAGACTTCTGCATGCATGCCCGCGAGCAAAACACGGTTCGAGGGACCGCAATATATTGCCGACGAGGAGCGGAGCGAATCAAGGCAGCAGCCGGCCTGTCCGATTGTGGCCACTCGCATGCAGTGGCCAGTATTTCTCGGGTCGCGTGCGGTCAAACGGTCGCTGGGGCTCTAAGCCCTGTGACACTTGAATTTTATTATTTTTTTTCTTGTTCGGTACGGGAGCGAAGCGGCTATGCGTTGGTATGCACACGCACTTGAAGATTCAATCGACAGATAACCTGTGAAGCGGTCGGCAATGCCACGCGGAGCGTCCAAGCCGTGGAAAATGCGGATGTCCACTCAAATACACCGTGACTTACCGCTTTTCTCAATCCGCGTCGTCCTGGAGGTCGCCCTCGAGCTTCCGCGATTTCGTATTCCCAATTATTAATCTTTCGGCTTTTTTTTTTTTTATTTTCCCACGATTCTCTCTTCCCATTGCTTCATAAGCCTGTACAGAATTGTGAAGGAATGGTCAGAAGAGAATGTGAACGCCTTTTTAATAACACTTTAATTTCTTAGTGCAATGAAAGCAGCAAATTCACACACGAAACTTAGGGCTTTTGTAAACGTCATCCATGAGTCTCCCGCCTTACCCCGCAATACATGAAGCGAGGGACATGGAACTGGGCAGATACTGACAAAAATTTCATCGGCTCACATACTGCTCGTATGGCTGGTGACAGCGGTGAGCCTAACGAACACAACTGGTGGCAGCGGTGGCATACCAACAGTAAAATCTCACAGCAGTACTCGCTTTTCTGGTATTGAAGACAGATGTTAACGCTGCGCACACATAGGAATGAATATAGGAAGCACGTCTGTCGTTGTTCGCGTGGAGTTTGATGGTTAGAGAGATGCCATAGTTGCGAGTTTCTCTTTCACATCCAAACCGGCAAGCCATGAATGTCGGGATATAATTCCCGAGACAAGGTCAATTAACAAGCAAACATCATGAGCTTGTTCGCTTACGGACGCGTTCACTGTTCAGGGGAACACCTTCAGGCAGAGCATGCGCGGATATATCGCTCTTGCATAAGAACACAGTCGTTTACACTTGCAGAAGGTAAGGTGTGGTTGGTAGTTCGGATTTTCTCGACACATTAGAAGTGCACGGGAATAGTTTCCGCAGCGCCAGCAGTATCAGAGGCTCAAACTACATATTCAAAAGAAGAGGCGTGCAAGACACGGACACAAGGGGAGAAGCGGCGTTCGTGTTGTTCACTTCTTCCCCTTGTGTCCGTGTCTTGCACGCCTCTTCTTCTGACTATGAACGCTTACCAACTCGGTCAACTTTCTGTCCTTTTGAGCTCAAATTACAGTTTCACCTATAACGGCGGACTGTACAGTACACATGAGTGACACACTACGTAGCCCTGAGGTTGAAGACCACTTTAAAGTGCGTCAAGTGCCACACCTATCACTGTCGAGCTCTGCCCAGTACGAGCAATAGGTAAGCCACGTATGCTGTTCCTCTCAGTAAACAAGATTATAGTATGAGCTTTATAATTTGTTCTGGGTGTCTGAGTAGTCAAATTGCGACGTGTGATACGCTGTACACTACATGTTCGCACTTCAAGTAAAAAGCCACTATACGGCTTATTTTCACGATAACCTTTGAGCGACGCGTCAAATTAAAGTTTATTTCCATTTAACCACACCAACGCCCAAACATAATTAGGTAGCTTCCATTCGAAGGGTGTAGAGCCCGCTTGAGAAAGCAGAAATCGTTCTAAACAGCCATACCGTGGACGACACTAATCTCTCTTCGCATACAAGGGTATCTAGGTGACACAACGTAGATGTCCAAACAGGGTACACACTCAATCTGGCGCGTCTATATCAGGACTCGAATACGCAACTGCACGTCAAAGAACGTCAATGCCTCAAGCCCTTCTCAAGATGGAGACGAAACAATACATCTTTTCTGCCATAGAGCAGGACCGGTCAATCGACGGCGTCGATTCCTACCAAGGCCCTTTTTCTGTATAACTTCGCCCCCAGACAAAGGTTGGCGTGTCAAAGGTCTGAGGTCAGGTCAAAGGTCACACAAAGATCACAAGCACGTAGGGTCACCGACAGCCGGAGTCCTAGACACACACAGACACACTCAGACGAGGCGGCCTTCCCCCACCAGGCCGAGCTCTCGCCTTTCTCGCCGCTTTCCAGGCAAAACATCCTCCTCTCGGAACTGGGTCAGAGGTTATGCTTGTAAATCTACCCCCACTGACGGTGCCACCTCTACGAACCCCACGTCCTCCAGCGTCGACCTTTTCACCGCGCGCCGTCTCCTCCGCCGGCGGCGGAGCCGCCGCCGCATCTACGAACTCTCACCTCAGGCGGCTTGCGCCGTGACCTCTGCCCCGACACCTGACCCTCTCCGCCATGACCTCTGACCCGCGCGCCAGCCACGTCAGACGGCTTCGCCGTCGCTCGCTCGCGGCACGTTAGAGAGAAAGCCCTCGACCTTTCCGTTCTTTTTTTTTCTCTCTCTCTCTCTATCCTTCTATATGTCTTCCTTTTCTCTTCATCCAGCTGTGAGGCGACGGGAGGGCATATTACGACTCATAAAAACGGGTTGAGTCAGGGCGCGCGCGCGCGCGCTCGCTCGCAACGCGTGCGTATTCCATTGCCTCGTGCGCCGTTCTCCGCACGTGCCGCGTTCTTCCATCTTCTCAAATCTTTCTTGCACTGTTAACTCTGTATTGTTGCTTTCATTTCTTCTAGTCATCCCAGCATTCGGCTGTACCTCTCTCTCTGAGTAGGTGAGAAAGACAGCGCGTCTGTCGTCTCCGCCCATCTGGCGTGCGCGCGAGAATTTAATCTTTTTTTATTTTCTTCGTAGTATTTTCCTTCTCATTCTGCACACAGCCTAGCAGACGCGTAGATTGGAAGGCGTCGCCGCTTTGTGTTAGCCTCGGCTGACCCCAGGACCTGTACGCCCGCCGACGGCGGGCCGTCACGCTGACCCCGTCGTAGCGGAGCGCGTATGCGTTGTCCCGCCGGCTACCCCGGCCCACTGCATCATCGTATACACTCCCTAGTTCTATTCCGCCCCCCCCCCCCACCTCCCTCCGAACGGATACGAATGTCGAGTGTTACTTGGGATAACGCCGTACTACACGCGGTCGACGAGGGGTTAACAACGGTCAGGCCGTGTCGTCCGCAGCACGCGCAGCGATTAGCACTTGGGAAAAAAAAAAAAAAAAAAGTCGCTTCCTGAGAGGAACGCATCACGTGGAAAGCCCGCGAGAGTTGAGTGGGCGAGCGGGCGAGGTGACTAGCACACGATGCCGGCGTATCGAATCATCTACCTTATTATTATTATTATTATTATTATTATTATTATTATTATTATTATTATTATTATTATTATTATTATTATTATGCGTGTGCTATCAAGCTCCGACGCTGCCTACAATGTCCTTGTTCAGCAAATATAATGGACGTGAACGTCAAGAAAGTATTAGTACAAAGAGGGTCACTAAACCCGGTCCGACTTCCGTGATGCAGTCTCGGAGGCCGTAGTCGAGGATTCCACTGTCAAGATCAAGCTGAAGTCATACTTCTGACTTTTTCTCTCATGTCAAGTCACAACGGACCGCGCAAGTGCTAATACTATCGAGAAACTTCACCGATTTGGTACGAACATGCAGACATGCATCTCTCGTCCCGATTGGCTGAAAAAATCACCGATGATACCTTTTTTACTGAACAAACTAACGCTCGAAATAGTCTCTCATGTCGGACAGACGTGAATAACAGTGCATACGAACAGTGAGGAAAGGGGGGGGGGGGGCAGAAGCGAATATTGGAAGTCGTCTACAAGACGTCATCTCACAGACGTTTTGAAGACGTCTGCACCGAGTCTCATCCTTGTCACCAGCTCGCGAGATGAACATGGTGAGCTATACGAGCACGCCATACAGTACCACGGTAGACAGTTTACAGTAGAGGCAAAACATCCCGAAGTGATGGCTCGAAATTCAGAAAAGCACGCAGGTACGCAAATAAAAAGATATCGGTGGTGAATTACTTTCAAATGTGGGAGAAGTGCACAAACATTTCTGCTAATTACCTCGGGTCACTTCAATCATCTCGACACCCAGCACTAGCTAGTATTCGGCCAATACTGGCCAACAGTTGGTCAATCTTACCCAGCAGTGCTGGCATTACATGAGCAAACAAGGAGGCCTTCACACAAACTGTCACGATTCCCTCATTTTACACACTCTAGTGTTATATATATGACACACCAACGATAAACGGAAGCAGCTGCATATGATATTTCACGTCCCCTTTGCCTTATAACCGTTACATCGAAGACAAACCTCACCAGAGCGTTTCCTTTGCTCATATCGCGACCTACCAAACCAAAGCTGTGTCAGCGCCTTCACCTTACAATAGGCCAATGTGTCCGGTCGTCGCACATTGGGAGCCAGAGGCACGGGTTCAACATGACCCTTCTTACCGCACGCGCAGGTTTCGTGAAAGGGCAATATCATAAACTACGCACTCACATGTTAAGGCAGAAGGTTGCGGTACGTCTGACGTTCCGGGAAAGAGTGTTGTACGTAGCTCGCAATGTCAGGCGGCTAACACAACGAAGCGCCACACAATCCCCAGGAACATTTACGTGTGCTAGTTCTTAGTAATATATACATTTTCTTTAGTTCAGCACTTGAAGCTTTTGTGTCTACTTATAGGCAAAATAAAATTCAGTCCTCTTTCCGTGTTTATATTACGAGTCACATCATGTGCTACACGGTGTCGAATTTTCAGTTGGTTTTTTTGTTCAACACGTGTGACCTAAAGTAACACGTATTCACGACTGATGTTTTGAACAGTAAAGGGACCCATAGCTTAACGAATGTCGGAGAAGCTTAGCTGACCTTCTACAGGTGAAAAGGACGAAACTATATATAGGCCACTCCAGCTCAACGTATTGTTAGGTTCTTCGGTGAATCTTTGGGGCTGCGTATATACTTGCTAGGCAGAAGCAATTGCTGCTGCAATAATCAGTGTGACCGGGATGAACTTGAGGCTTAAGTACAGTATAGGTACCTCAGTGACAAGTATGTTAAATTTAGCTGTCAGCATCGGGTAGAACGGGTGCAAAGAATTTTGAGTTCGGAATCTCTGAAGTGAACAGATTTCCTCTAGTATTTCTGCATAGCTAGTATTTCTGCATAGCTCTACTATTTCTGCATAGCTCTAGTACTTCTGCATACCAGATAACACTAACTTACTGATCAGAGATCCTGAACAATGTACCACCGTAGCGCCTCACTACGTTGACTTATTGTCGCAATGTAGTCATCGTTACTTGGTACCCTGGGATTTAAGTCAACGTTAGTAGGCTGATTCCTGTTCTGTCATGCTTCCATATAAGCGGTTCAATGTTTATTTCCTTATTATTTGTGTTCTTCTACCGGTTGTCTTCATTGGAATGACCCTTCATAGTTTTGCAGGAACTTTATAAATAAATAAACAAATAGGTAAATAAGTCAGCAAATCAAGTAAACCAACGACGTCACAACCTTTAAACCTTCCTGAAGTATGCAAGGTGAACTGATTGATATTTATAGGAAATTTCTCGCCAATATTTAGAATTGCTAATTTTTTTTTCTTTCAGCATGGTTTGCGCGAGCATGCAATTTATTCCGGAAACGAACGCTCAGAGAAAGTCACATGACTGACCGAGCGGCTCTTCCTCGGATCCCGAGGCGATGCTGCTGCTGAGGCGGTCCGAAACGTCGCTATCGAGCCGGTCGGTGTTCTCGGCGCCGGTACCGGCAGAGTTGCGAGACAGCGGGCTCGACGGCTGGCTGCTATGCGTGCCTGCAACAACGCACAAGTGGAAACAAACAACGCGTCATGCATATGCACACACTGCACGTAACTGTCTAAAACGAGAAGGCACACGAAGAGAGCGTTGTTGTCCCTTCCTTCGTAAAACAGCGTATGTACAGTTTCAACAAATATATTGGCAAAGGGTGACCACGTGAAACAAACATATGTATGTAGCCCAGAGTGCAGAAAACACATTAGATCTAAATGGTTCTCTTCTTGCAAGTAACTCGCTCAGCTCAATGCTGTTGGCGTTACAAAGCCGGAGGGTAATCTCATTTATTCGACGCATATTGAGAAGCATCACAGGCACAAGTACCGGACAATGTGACAAATGGTGCAACACACAGGCGTTGACACAGGCGTGTCACTTATAGGTGACACCACGGAGGAAAGATATAGCCTACGTCAAAGGATCATTGAAAGTAAACGTATGGAACCACTTCGCCACCACTCTGACATGGGTTCTCCTTTAAAGCTAACACAGTTGCGTTCGTAGGACCACGTTCTAGGATCCTGACACATCCGTGTACGACTGAGCGCCAATACTGTAACGTGGTCGTGACGCTGAAGCGTGCCGAATGCGCGCTGCGCCCACGCTCTTCGTTCACAGATTTGTATGTTCGCTACCTTCAGTGATGTAGATGGCGGCAACAATAAATTACCGTTGGCAGTGTGCGTGTGACAATGATTTAAGCTGTTTTTAAAGTTTGGCCGCGACATAGACGACTGCCTCAAACAACCGCTCCGGAAACATCGATAAATCAGCGAAGCGATTGGTACCACGAAACAAATATTCGGAGACCACTATTAAACGGCTCCCGTTTCGAGGTATCAGTAGCGAATTACTCTAACCATACTCCTGACTTGCGTATTTGCTATATGCTCACTTCTGAGTCATAGATACCAAGGCAGTCTTTCTGAGAACTGTGTTTTTGGTCAGCTTGTATAGGTGCAGTATAGGTCCAGTTGTCAAAGGAAGCACGGTGTCTGCCGGTATACCATATATATTTCTTTGCGTACAGACGAATATTTAACTGCACACAACCAATCCTTTTTTGTATACAGTGATGCGGAGAATATACTCCACCATGGGACTGTACACCTAACGTGTACATATAACATGGACGTATTCGCAGAACAGCGCAGTTTACAGCATGCAGAACTGCATTACGGTGAGAAGAGCCTATGGAGATATATGATAACCACCACGTTATGACCTTCGCCATGGGTTCGGACGGGTCTTTCCTATAATCAGTCGAGGAAAAGATGTTTACCGACGCTAGATATTCAAAGTTCTTTCTCGGTCACAAGGTCCCCCCTCCCCCCCAAAAAAAATATCATAACGTTCGTGGGTTAATTCTTCTCTTCGTTCAGTAACGCGGGCGTTATTCCTGCGAACAACATCACCGGGTGTATACACAAACGCACGCGCCGATCACGACGCACAAACCAGCTCGGATGTCGAAAATCTCGCACAGCCAATTTATGACCGTACGTATACAGCGCGCGGTATCCGCGAGATACTCCACCTCCTCTCATTTCACGATCGCAGGGGAGCGAGCGCGCGCTCGTGTAATCGATGAAAATCGTGGAAACCGCAGGCGGATCTGCTGCCTCTCGAAACCACGCTGCCAACCCTCGCCAAAGCGAACCCGCAACCTCCCACCCTGCACCCAAAAATAATAAGAAGAAAACAACTCTTATCTTGGTTCGACGTGGCGATCGAACATGAACGCGAACGTATACGTGCTTAAGAAAAAAAAAAAAGAAAGTAAGGAAACCTATACACGAAAGGAGCACGAGACAAACTACGCAAGAAACACTGACCAGTTCTGGGCAGCGCGCTGTCCTGACTAAGAAAAACCAACGTGGCCTTATAAATAATCGCCGACCTTTTCAGCTTTCAGCTCCCTTCACCTTAGACCTTTCATGTCTGCCCTTACGTGGCAAAACAACAACGAGGCGAGGAGGGAAGGAAAAAAAAAGCCGTAGAGAGTTCATGTGCTATTCCTCACTGACAAACGGGAACTCGTGATCACAGAATATCGAGGACCGGGCGAGAGCCCCTTGCGCAAATCGTGAGGTCTCGTGCGGTTCCTTTCCTCTGCGTGCGGCGTCTAGTTCACGATTTACCTTTCCTCCTCGCACAGCAGTCACCCTTTTCCTCTCTCATTTCTCTAGTCCTTTATTATTTTCTACACGTGATCCTAAATGGCACGAGAAGTTCAGGCGATGGCCAAGGCATTGAAGCAGATGACGGAGGACTGCAGCAATCTCGGAATTTATAAGGTGCGCGTGATAATTTAAGCTCGTTTGCGCTGGAATATGTTTTTTTAATATCAGCAGCCTCGCAGGACATGAATGCCCGCTAGAAGATTAGCAGAACGAAGTCCCATTTCTTCAGAGCAGTCAACATCAAAGGAAAAAAGAGCGTGGACTCTAACAACGTCACTTTTAAAGTTCAGGCGCTTGAGGAAGAAAGGTAAACAACAGCACAAGCGCAACGACTCGGACGTGCGTCGAAAACATTAAGGCTAACATTTTAAAACAAATCCAGATTTCTTCTTTTCTTTTCTAAGCAAAAAGGACCCGAAAAAGCCGAAAAATGCGTGACCGCGCAACCAGAAATCTTCCACTTCGATTTCTCGGCCACTTCTCTCTCCTCGTCTTCTAAGTCCTCCTCCCTCAGCTCCGTCGTCACCGGCGCCGCCGCCGCCGCCGCCGCCGCTAAAAGGTCATCGCAGAGGTCGCGCCGAATCGCGGGTCACGCTCCGAGGGTCGCCACGACTTTCCGTGAGGGTTCACGATCTTCCGTCCGCCCGTCCGTCGAGTCTCCGTCCGCGCCCGTCCGTTTCCCCCGGCAGCACGCGCAGCATGAAGCACAACCACACGCGCGCGCGCTAACATCGCCGCCGCCAGCACCCGCTGCCAAACCTCACCTATGCCCACAAGTACGCGCACACCGTGCTGCCGTGCTGCCGGCGTACTTCACAACAAGCACATCCGCACACACACACGCACGCAACAGCATGAACAAAAAAAAAGAAAACCCCTCCGAAGGTCGTCGATTGGGCGTTCGTTCTCTTCACAGCCCCTGTATATACAGTTGCTGCCTCCCATTTTCCACGACCCCAACGCGCGTGCAGACACACAACGCTACACGGATGCACGCACTACCCATATGCCCCACTCACGGCGCAGCCGCCCGCTTCAGCACACTTTCACGTGATCGGCGGCGGTTCGGCCTGCACTCTCCACGGCGGCGCCGTGAAGACTCTCCCCACCATCGGGCGCGCGTGAACCCCAGGTCTCGAACTTCGTGCTCGCGGCGTCGTGCGTTGCCCGCTGCACGGGACGGCGGGGTGTGCATCCCGGATTGCTCTCCGAAGACGGGGAGCATGAGCCCCCCTGCGCGCCGCCGCCCTGGGGTCGTGGAAAGTGTTTGCTGCGATGCTGCTGTGTTGATCATCGTCCGTCAGCGCTATTTGTTTGAAGCTACGTAGCTGACCCTCTGAATGTATGCACCTGTATACAGGCGAGGCCTCTCACGGATGTCGGTCGTTCACCAATTTTGTTATGTGTTTTTTCTTAACTGATGGTTACAGAGTGAATAGGTGATAGCGGTTGGGGCTTGAGAATGTACAGCGATGCCGGATATGGCCCGCACAGTGCAGGCAGGAGATTGTATTGCCTTTGACTTCAATAGCGTGCTGGCAAAACTACAAAGCTCAGCCGAGTCCCCGCTGCATTCGCGACCAAGAAGGAGCGCGTCACATGTGAAAGAAGGATGTTCGCAGAGTAATGACGTCGCGAAAGGGACAACTCTTTATCTACTAGACAGAGTGGAACCTACAAGGGAAACCTATAAGAATTTCTCAGGAAATACACGCCACGTAGTCAGATCGAACATTATGGCTCATGATTTTAAGTCACAGAGCCTTACTTCAATTTTACAAATCAGGTGTCGCAGATACCAGCTTGTATGGTATACGTTTCTGCAGCGAGATTTCAGGGCGCACAGCTTGCGCTCACCACCAAAACAGTGCATGGCAGGCTATAAGATAAAGCCTAGCATCTCAGTCGACTATAAAAGAGATGTTATCAGGAGCTCACTAGCTTTCACAAAATGATATAATGTTGAGACTTCCGTGCACACCGCACCCAAACTAGAAGGCATGCATGGCTAGGCGGCGTGTTGGTTCTACGGGGTGATAACGAAAGCAAGAGCATGGCACACGTAGCCTGTCCTTATGTCGCGCGTCCAAACACTGAACAGCAAGAAACTAAGCGAGAACTATCTGTCTAAGGTAGTTTGCCTTGCAGTCACTGCTTGAAAAATTATGATATTGATACTCTGGCTCAAGTGGTGCGCGTACGGTTACAGCTTCACTGCGCAACTACCTAAGAGTAAACTTTAAAACGGAACAAGAGAAGAGTTAAGAGAGGACTTAAGAGGCTTCTTCGAAACTGCAAATTATTCACTCCCAGGAGTATCTTATCAATATTTCGTGCATGGCGTCTGGCAATACCAGCCTGCCAGTGCACTCATTGCAACACGTTCCCTCCAATGCGGTCAAACCGCATAGCACCTTCGACATTCGTTTCCCAACACGATGTAAAAACAAGTGCGTGTACAAGTGACGCTCGGTTCGGTAACGGCTTATCTCAATAAATCACTCCTTTCTTTCCGCATCCCAAAACACAGAACTCGCTCCCTTGAGACACCTATCGAATAGGTGTCCTGGCAAGAAGCGAATTCTTTCTTTTTTATTTAAAAAAAGGCGATTTCGCATTTGTATGACTAAGAGCTCATGGGGGTTAATGCCAGAACATGGTGATACAAAATGCCTTGCTAGCTTTAACTCGAGCGTTTTTGCATGCGTGTACTAGCACGGAATGTTCGGTGGTGAAACGTAGCACGCTATATGATCAAGCATATACAGGGTGAATAACATCGGCGGCGACCAGAACGTTGCGTGATCGAACTTCGCCGAAAAACGAGACAAAATGCGTATACACGCCGATGGCGAGAGGCATATTGCACTGCAGCACCGGCTTAATATAGACTAATGGTCGACCTCCCAACTCCGGCAGGGAGAAGACTCCCGGTGAAATACGGCCTCCGCGTGTCGGATTCTCCGGCGCGATTTAATCTGTCCGGGGTCGTGTCCCAGGGCGCGCTGTATAACTACACACACCACGTAACAAACGCACAGGGCGGGCTGGCCTAGCCGCACGCGCTCTTCGGGTGTACACTACCGTAAACACGCCCGTATAACTCGCTATGCATTTATCTGTTTTGTTTTGTCTTGCTTTGTCTGTCTGTCTGTCTGTCTGTCTGTCTGCTTTGTTGTTGTTTGTTTGTTTGTTTGTTTGTTTGTTTGTTTGTTTGTTTGTTTGTTGGCTGGCTGGCTGGCTGGCTTCTTGTTTTCTCCGAGTGAAGCCCAGTCCACAGAGGCAGCCAATGTGCTCTTCCGGCTGAACTTAATTACTGGCATCACTTTAAGCTGATTGAACAGCAAATGATGTTGCTATCACAATGCAGTTCATCGTTGTCAAGTTGCCTAGCTAGCAAATCATATATCTGAACCCCATCACGCGTTTATGCGAACTTGTGGAAACGAAATTACTCCAGTAATATATAATAGTCTGGTACTTTGCGTCCCAAAATGCCGACATGGTTATGACGGATTATTATGCGATTATGCGATTATAATTTCGACCAGCTGAGATTCTTTAGCGTGCAATAAAATCCCACAGTACACGGGCCTCCAGCATTCCGTCTCCATCTAAACGCAGCCTCCGCAGCCGGGATTTCACCCCGCGACCTTCGGGTCGCGGGGTGAAATTAACTTAACCTTAATTCCTTTATTTGTTCGCGCGTTCGCATCACGAGCGTGGGGCAGAATTCTCGTAGCTTTCGTTTATAGGTAAAGGTGCTCCTTGAAAATTGGCTGACCACCTTTTCTGATAATACGCTTAGCAACAAAATTGACTGGATGTGCTCCTAATTAAACAGTTCTAGCGTAAGAGCATTTTCTTAGTTTTCTTTAATATGGAACGCTACGACTGTCCAAGCCTACGCACTGTCATTTTCGGTATGCTAATTAGGCTCTGTTCTACAGCCAACTCACAAACGCTCGTTAGTGGCGTCTGTGTGTGTCATTATTAAACAAATGAGCTTGGCTTTGCGCAAGCAGCCGACGACATTCCTTGCCTGCATTCCAGTATTGCAAGTTCAATCAACTGCTCGCAATCAATCAATCAATCAATTAAATAATTAATCGAGACACTGTTTTGTTTTTCGAAGCATGAGCGGCGAATTTCGGAATGCGCCTATTACAGACGAGTGCGGCCCATACTATAGAGTATACGGTATACGGGCAGGCGAATTTGTTCGGGGCTCTTCGGCTCTGTTTGTCCGAAACGCGCCAACAGGCCAGCAAAAAAAGATTAGAGGAACCTATAATACGGCGCTGCGTGCATGTGCGCAGAAAGGCAAAAGGGAAGGGTGCTGCGCATCTGCTTGGCATTCGAACTGGCGCCCACAAAAAGGACCTTTAATCCCGAGAGATCAGAGTCTCCGCGAATATCTATACAGAAAGAACACACAGGTCGGTCTCTTCGTGCCGACTACAAAAACGATGGTAGCATACAGAAGAAGAAGAAAAAGAAAAAAAAAAGAAAATACGATATCTCCGAGAAAGGAAACGAAGGCCGACGCAGTATTAAGGAAATATGGATAGGTGCGTTCGCAAATGACCGCTTTAAGAGAAAATTTTCTTCCGGATGTAGCCTTTCTCAGGGGACGATGCGTACGTGCGCCCAGCGGCAATTTATCTTCTACATACATGTACGCGAGTTCTCGGTGGCCGTTCCCTGAAAGAAAAAATAATAAATGGTATAGCACAGAAATGAAAGAAAGCTGGAACGAGAGACGCCTTTGGAGCACGTCCAGAACAACGCAATCATAATCCCTTCCCGCGCTGGCTACCAGTGTTTTCTGTGCCAATTAATCTTTGCGCGACACCGTCGTGCGCGCAGTTTGCAGCCTCTTCGTGTCCTCCAAGAAGCTTGATAGGAGGCCAGCCGAATGTATACACAAGCCCTGGACATAATTAACAGGCAAAGACACGTGTTTCTCTTACTGTCACTTTTCGGTTAATGTAGAGTGCCTAATTACGCAGTACTGAAGCACGTGTCATTGCCGCACACGTAAGGTCACGCATGCGATCCACGTAAAGGTAGCTTCGAGTGGCATTTCATTAGTTTAATTCTATTACCTCTAAAAACAGTTGAACGCAAGGGCAAGGATGTTTGTCGAGGGATCTTTGCTGCACACGTTTGTTTATTAGCTCTTTCTTTCTTTCTTTCTTTCTTTCTTTCTTTCTTTCTTTCTAAGCATTAAATCTCAAGGAATACTTTTCATTAGAAGCGTTGAGGAGTATTCCCTTCATCGCATATATACACGAAATAGTTCCAATTTCACGTGCAATAACCTAGTTCACGACGATAATCACGTTGTTCTCATTATGGACTTCCCTATACCTAAAGATGAACCATTAACGCGAGCCAGCTAAAACAAACATTCGATACACAACGGCCGATGTGTTTGGCTTAATGTCAAAACCTTCGGACGCCCATTGAGGAGATGAAGTTCTGCTTTAAATCTTTCATTATGCAGATTACGGAATGTGTCCGTATTAGCCGCCTCCCTGTCTTCCCCGTCAGTGGTTAATTTCTAACGGCGAACATCGTAAGTATAGTCCCGAAGTTGCCCTTCGATCGTAAGTAGCTGAAGCTCAAATTAGACCGACAGTTTCCTTTACACTGAGATCGATACCTTGGACGATCGCGCTCTTAGCGTATGGTTACTTGGCGTTCCTTCCCCTTCGAATAAACGCTATGTTCAAGTTCGGCGCTAGGTAATGATAAGCCGTTTATACCAAATTAACTGTGTACACGAAAAAACGAAACCGGTACTGCAAACAACTATTAATCATTCTCACCTATCCTCTATTTTTTCTTGTTTTCTTTTTAATGAGCACGAAGGAAGAAGCCGGATCAGTTGCCTTAGAAGCCGTGAAGCTGACGACATGAACGCGCATCGGATTGGAATATTCAAATGGCGTGCTGCGCGGTTATGCATATAGTTGAGGTTGTATAAGCAAGACTGCCACGCCTGCAATTTGAAACGCGACACTGCAGACGCAGCCTGTCCTCTACGCAAATATTTGAGCTTCACGCAGTGTATAAGGATTCGCGGAACACGCATTAATCGCTGCGCAAAAAGTAAAGAAGAACGAAAGAAAAACAGGGTGTCCTTAATACAAGCTTGTACGTGTCGTTGCAAGTGAAAGAAAGGGGGGAAGGGGAGGGGGGGGGGGCAGGTAGTCATTGGTTTAACGCACCAGGAGCACAGAGCGACCTTTAATACAGCGCATGCTTTTCATACAAGAGAGACCCACGGGAGGGCTTCGGGTTATGCTAATGCTGCTTCCCTCATCTCGGCTCTGTAGGACACCTGTGGTGACACTCTTAATGCGACGGTTAATGTCGCACGGTGTATACGGGTAACACGGCATCTGTTATCTAACAGCGGCAATTTAATGACGGTCGTCGATCGCTTCAAGCGTTGACGTGCGCACTACAGACGACCGCCAAGGGCGCTATCTCGCAAGCCTCTATACGTATAATACATCAGGATCACGGATAGGTTGCGCCGACGTGTTAAGCGCGTGTTTAGTAAAGCGCCCGGCTTAGGCACCGATAAACGGATCATTACACACTCGCCTAAGTATCCTGCGATCAACACGAACCGGATAGCCTGTTGCGAATGTAAAAAAAGCGCCCTTATATTATAGCATAGCCTTCTTTAACGCTCTGTGTGCTTGTCCCTCGATGCCGAAGTGCACGACGGTATACTACTTCCGTGTTCAGGTGACGTTAAGGCTTCGATAAGGCTACCGTGTTTATTCACTCTATAAAGTAAGAAGGGAAAACGCCGGATAAGGATCGATGTTGTTTATTTATAGTACTTGTTCGAACTAGTTGCAAGAAATTCGGTGTCTGGGAGGTCTGTACAGCGTGACAAGCAACAAGGCCTTGCTTAAAAGTTAAATCAACCAGTCTAAATTCAAAGGAAACTAAATGTAGTTATGAAAGGAGTTTATATTTTGGGCTGAGGCCGGCGGCAGGCATACAACAGCCGCAATTATTGGGTTGTTCACGACTTTTAAAACGTGGAATATTCATTTCTTTAGTTAGGCTGAGAGCGGAGGGCTTGTCGCCATTTTGTTGGCTATAGCTATGCCCATCTTCGTTTTGCTAAAAAATGTTAAAAATACATTACAAGGAGTTTGATGGCAAGAGTCATTTTGCTTGAGTGTGTACCGGTAATAATCGCTGCCGTATTTACGGGAGCATCGATACCACTACACGAACCGTTTTATCGAACTATAGACCAACGACGCTATCCATGTCATCTACAGCGTCTAATCTGAAACCTTCTGAACACATTCATCTTTTTTTTCTCTCTCTCTCTCACGTCAAATAACGAACTTGACTACCGCCTTCACCAAGTTCCCACATGGTCAGTTTAACCATTCTTTAGAATAATGAGTGCACCTTTTCATCTTCGTGCGGCTGCTTTCATGCTGTGATGGCCGCTTCGTGGTTGCCATACCGACTACTTTTCGAAACGTTCGCAGTTCAGGCTCGTTATCTTCCCGCCGAGTTTTTTGCAGCATGAAACAAGTTAATTTCCTGTATGTTTACACTTAGTACAAACGAAGGCATGCTTATAATGTAATGGTAACGGCCCAATAAACGCAATACCGTGTCCGTACATAAGAAAGTGTACAGCACGGAAACAAATCGGTTGCTAATACGCGCTTCACTCTGTTTTTGTGTGTCTGTTCTCGCTCTCATCCTTTCGTCACGTCATGGCGAAGTTTTCTTCACGAAGTTTTCTAGGGCGCTTTACGCGCATATGACAATGTGACAAAAACTGTACTTCAGTCACCGTTTCTCGAACTCGTACGATCGAACCTCCACAAAAACGGCCCCAGCCGGATCAATCTGCCTTTCCTTCACAACACACACTGGCACCTCGACAAGACAACGACTTTCACTTTTTCGTTTGCCCCTCTGTCTCTGCGAATCACGTGCTGCCCTTTCCCACGACTCTAGCGCGAGATCGCGAAACTCTCCCACAAGATAGGCGCATTCAATACGCCGCCGCCGCATCCGCCTGCAGAATGCATGCGAGATGTTCCTCCACCGCTTCTACGTTTCCTTATCATCTTCTCTCTCTCTCTCTCCACCAGCTCACATGGAAGCGAGGAGGGATGGAGAGACGAGGATCTCCCTCTTCTTTTTGTCTCAAGGTCGTGGCTCGGACTTGACCCGTGACGTGTCCGGTCACGACGACTGCGGCTATCGGCAGTACACAGTAGTGGAGGGGAGACCGGTTGGTTGCCGCTGCTTCGCTCGGCCACTGCTCACGCTGCCTGCCGTTGGTTGCGCGCATTTGCTTGCTCCTGGCGCCGTTGGCGCCGCGAGGTTTATAAAATGCTCGCGCGACCCACGCCGCCTCGGCTTCTGTCCGGAGTCTCACGATCTCGCGATCGCCGCCGCAGATAGGCTGCTGGGGAAATGCTATAGCCGGCCGAAGATTTCTTTGCCTGCGGGACGCCGAGAGCGCCTCGCGCGCTCTGCCTCGACGTTGGTCGTGGGCCGCCGCGCGAGCGTGCGTTTTTTTTTTTTTTTTTTTCGGGTACCAACGAAATGCAGGAGAGTCGTGCTCGCAAACGAGAGAACCAAGAGCTCGGAACGTGCCCGCGTTGCCGGGACTGAAACATTGTCTTCAATGGCGCCGTTTCTTTCTTGATTTCTTTCTTTATTTCTTATTTCGTACATGTGGTTCTCCGATTCCGTGGACTGATACCGCCGGGGAACATGAAAAGTAGGCTATAACGAGCCATCTTCGCTGTAAGAACCGCGTCGTGCTTATGCTATTCTCAAGTAGCGTGAATCTGTTCAACGCGTGCCCCGTGTTCTGTCGCGTACGTCACTTGCTCACCAAAAGCTGCGCTTTGCCGGTCTCGAAGCCAACACTTACCGGAAAGCACGTGGAATGCCCAAGGTTTTTCTTAAATAAACCCACTGACACAAGCACGTATCTACACGGATCGACGCGAAGTCATACAAGCAGAAGTGGCTGAGTGATTGAGTTCAGGGCTTTTACGTCACAAAACCACGATATGATTATGAGAGCCGCCGTAGTGGAGGTCTCCGGAAATTTCGACCACCTGGGGTTTTTTTAACGTGCACTGACATCGCACGGCACACGCGTGCCTCAACATTTCGCCTCCATCAAAATGCAGCCGCCGCGGCCGGAATTCGATTCCGCGACCTTCGAATCATCAGCCGAGTGTCATAGCCACTGGACCACCGTGGCGGGGCAGCAGGGGCGCTTGACTTCACAAAAGGAAGCGAGTGCACATGTAACTGGATGGGAAATCTAGGCAAATTTTGTTTGCTGGGGAAGGCGACTGCGGTGGGGGAAGCTTATGCTTATTCTTAGACCGTAATCGAATACAGCCAGGGTATTCGGAAGCAGCAGGCACAGGGGTTCTGTACCACGTGGCAGTAGCGTCTAATTGTCCACGGTCTATTATCGCACGGAAGTCAGCTGTTCTCGTGCCCTGCACAATAATGGACGGTAATGTATACGACAACTCTAGCCACACAAGACCACCCCAGCAGGTCGCGCGGCAGCAGCATCGAAAAAGCCCTAAAGAACACCCAGAAGCTTGGAATCACTACATGTATAAGCAGGCACTGCTAACACGCGAAATCTACCGCGGAAAAATTTCACACGGCTCCGTCATGCAGGACGCACGTCAACACTACGTTTCGACAGCGCGTTCGAATGCATTCCCGGAAGCACGCACTCGATCGGACTGCATACAGCGTCACGTCGCATCGCAAGACCCGCGCCATCGCATCAAAACAAAACGGCGCGAGGAAAGGAAATAACAATAATAATATTAATAAAAAGAATTTTCGAGGCACCTCGGTGCGACCTTAATGCAATGCGCGCTCCGTGTCCGTGTAGCTTTTGGTTACGCTTCAATGGTGCACGCAGACACGACCCTTTGTCCGTAAAAACGAGCGTTTGTTCCAGTTGTTCTTCCACAGTCGCGCTAACATCTAACCGCGCAGTTCAAAACAAAACGACGTTTGGCCGCCTGTATAACCCGCACAGATGCGCCGATCGTATCAAAGAAGAAAAAAGAAAGTCAACGTAAGCGTTTTACGGATTCCGCATAGTCTAGTCCAGCCGGCCGCTGCGGGAAGTTTCAGAAGCATACGAGGCATGACGGAAAACTGCGCCGTTATCTTCAACTTCACGTTGCCCCGTTGGCCCTCCTCCGTCTGGCCTATAGCCTATATATGTATCCAGGCGTCTCTTGTCATATAACCTTACAGAAGGCAAACTCCAAAGATGTTTGTTGTCTCCATGAACACACACGCGACGCTGCGTGTTATAGATAGATAGATTTATACGGGCCGGGGTGTGGCCAGCATACTCACAAAGGCATTGTTCTTGGAGTCGTTTTCTCTCGCTCTCTGACCACAAAGAAAACTCCGCGGAGCGCCCGATGCGATGATGTATATACCTCGTTCTGGTAGTTCCGTGCAGCAGTGCGGAAGCTACGAGCCCGTTCGACCAATCAGGAGCACGAACGCATCTTAAGTGTGTCCCTCCGCTCCCTGTTGCCTGCTAACGGCCAGCGCTGCAGCGGCAGCGACAAGAGCGTCTGCGGACACTGGCACTACATCTCGCGTCGCAAGAATCTGCGCTCGATGGTGTCGTATAGAGCCTCGGCTTTGCTGCACGGAACTAGCGAAAGAGAGCTATAGATACGGGAGTCAATACGTTGGTCACACACGATTCCGAGCTTGAAGCGGGCTTTCTGCGGGAAACGCGCGGGCATGGCATCGCTCGCACTTGTGTGCAGTTCAGAGATCAGGGGCCAGACACACATTAATGAAGAGTGCCGGGTTTAGGGGAAAAAATGCTATGAAGCGAGTAAAGAGGCAATGTACTCGCGGACAATGCAACGGTTTTATATCCATCGCGAGTCACCCTTTCTGGTCTATATCCCTTGTTCTATTCAATATTTACTCTGAGCAAGCGCACGAATCGGAATGACTTTAGGGACGGCCTGCCGCGCCGGCTTTTCGGCCCCGATTGTGGCGTAATGGCACGCTTTCGTGCATGCGTGCGTGCGAGCTTTTGTGCTAAATGCGTGTCACCGGGCAGGGGAGATATAGCCGAAGCTTTCCGAGATGCCTTTACGGAAAGAATAAATCAATAAAAGCGGCACGCAGACGCGAAACAAAGGCTTGTAAAGACGAGAGGAGGAGAGGGGCGCGGTTGCAGTGGCGTGGGAACCAAACGGCTCGGACAACACGACGCTCGGCTATCCTTGCAGTTCGAAAGCTTCTGCGTGTCCCGCTGTAGCGCTTTCAGACTTTACGTATCTTTCTTCGCTAAAAATAACGCATGATCTGTCAAGAAGTTAGAGAAATCACTTTTAGAGGAAAGTGATGAATATCGTATTCGATTCGGGTACGAGTCGTGCTCTGAGCACTCCTTAAAGGCTAACAACCAAATGAATAAACTGATCGATTGATTGACTGACTGATTGATTGATTGATTGATTGATTTAATGGGTTTTAAGTCCCAAAACCACGATACCATTATGAGAGACGCCGTAGTGGAGAGCTTCGGAAATTCCGACCACCTGGGTTTCCTTAACGTGCGTTGACATCGCACAGCACATGGGACTCGTCATTTCGCGTGCATCTAAAAGCAGCCGTTGCGGCCGGGATTCGATCGCGCGACCTCCGGTTCAGCAGCCTAGTGCCATAGCCACTAGACCACCGTGGGTGGTGGGCGGGGGGCAGGTTTATAGAGTGACAGAAAGAGAGGGGTGCAGTTAAAAGATGAAATCGGTGAATAAAATGTCAGCCTGCTGGTGCGACTGGTATATAGGTCAATAAAGACACGGTAAATTATGTACAGACAACAGGCATAGCTTTAGAATAGGTTATACTCGGAGCTTTGCATACGCTATCGCCTTGGGTTGATTGCCACTGCACGCCTCTGAGTCAGACGTATAGGTCTGGGGTACGGACTCGTATCTTTCGTACATAGCGTACGTGCTCAAAGAAGCAAATACCTGGGTACGCAGCTCTAAAACGGTTTAATGAACTTTCGACGACACAGACGCCCCCGTGAGGCGCCGTGAAGATAGCGATCTCTCAAAACATTGATCACGAGATGCATAGCTATTTAACTTTAAACAAAAACAAGCAGTGATATACTAGCACATGCTGACAACATCATTCAGCGCGGAAGCATTCTTTCCTACAGCGACACGGAAACTCACTATAGAAGATGAACAGCTGAGCGATGTGGTGTGGAAAACAAAACAAACAAACAAACAGATTCAGCCATCAATCGGCCACACCACGAGCCCGTGCGCTATTATGCGTTGCTAAGAAGGAAATATCCAAAGGGAATGTTCGACACAAGTGACGTCATCGCATACTTCCTCCAAACGCCACGAGTGGCAGGCGAAAGGTATTCATAAGCGTAATTACGTGTTACGCTCGCACCATCGCAGTCGCCGCACGGCGGCCATGGCTTCTCCCCGCCTTGACGCATTGGCTCAGCGGCGCATTGCATATATACCATCGCCGCGATTAGGCTTACGGCCCATGTCGTACGTCTTGGCGAGTGTTTTATGCTCCTGCCGGTCGTGTATGTACCCTATATCTTTCCTTTCATGTTTCTTCCTTTAACGTTTCGCTTCGCGCTGTTCTTTTTTTTTTCCCCCTCTTCTTCTTTCAGTCTTCCTCACGTCTTGGTCTGGAAAGATTCCTTATGCAGGTCGCTATTTGTATCGGCTTCGCCACACCATAGTGCCGTTCGCGCACAAGCTCACCGCCGTTATAGGCGCCTCATGTGAACTCACATAAACATGTTTTGCTTATCTTTTTAATAGCTACGCCGACAGTGCTCAAGTCTATACATATATCGCAGGTACACCCTCAGGCGTTGATTCCTCGCCGCTCCATTGACAGGGAGTCTTTTATTTATTTTTTCCCCCCTCCGGTGTTGAAACATGGGCCTTCCATAAGGCCGCGCGGGCGTTCCGCCCCAGAATGAGAGTTGCGCAAGCCACTGGCCAGGAACGTTGAACAAACCCTCGCCATGTGCTGCCGAGACATATGTGCCATAAGCTGCACCCACCCCCTTTTAATTCTATTATGAAGTATTATCATTATAGGTTTCTAAAACGAACCAAACGAGCGAGTACACGCACCACGTGGGCATTGGTGTACGCCAAGGAAGACAAGCGGCACGTGTATGGGGTCGCCAACGTATAGTACGCGTCTAAATTGAGCGCCGTACTTTATTTTTTTTTTTCCCAGACGCTATCTCTCAGACGTATCGGCACTATTTTCCTCCTAAGTACGTCTTCTAGGCTCCTTGTTTTGCGCCCCTGCCGCCTTCGACATTATGGTAGACCGTTCGCTGTAAAATAAGCTGTCATTTCCTACACGCTTCTTCTCCTTTTTTTTTTTTTTATACGATCGTGGGCGCTAAGGTAAAATTTGTGTCTATCTACAACGTGTATTGGGCGTGCCTACGAACCGCCCCCTTCGCGATGAAGTCATTGCTCGCAATTGCTATCGCTGCCACTACGCGTCCTTTGAGGCCATCCGGAAGTTACAGCGATTGAGATGAGAATACCGCAGAAACTATGTGCGTATAGTGTCCTCGTGCGTCGTCATGTTTAATTTCAAAAAAAAAAAAAAAAAAAGAGCGGCTGAAGTTGTCTGAAATCTACAATGATTGAGATGAGTACGAAGTATGCCTACATATACGGTCAGTGCATATCTCAATTCTTCGAATAGCATAACTGCAGTCTGATTTGCATAAGGCATTTATTAAAGGGGACTCGAAGTCCTACTTCCTGCCTTTATATCTCTGTCTACATATGCTTGCTATGTAAGTGAGAATTAGAACGCACATTTCATGTCAGCCCGGCCTGTCATGGCTGTAAATGTAGATTCCGGCGCACGAGCAGTGACTTGTTTAGCTGAAGTAGCTGCTGTGTTGAAACATGATGTGTTTCGTGCTTTGGACGCGCACATTAATGGCGTGCGCTCTTCAGGGTGCGTTCTAGGAGTGGTGTAATCTAGAGAATTCAGATACGAGGAAATGATGTTCCATTACCACGTATGTATAGCTCCTTTAATGATACAAAAAAAAAAGTGTCTCTGCGGCGTTCATTCCCGAGATCAAATTACTTCACATAACATGTAAATGTGCAAGGCGAGTTCGCAATTTCAACGTGGCACCTTAGGAAAGAGGAAAATGTACATAAGTGCACCAAATGTGGCTGCACAGAACCCGACAGTCATATGAGATTCCTGATGCATCTTACTTTTTGAAGAAAACACCTTTCTTCCCTGGGTGCATTTCGAGAAAACATAGGCGGCGACGTTAGTTTGAAGGTTTTGGAACATGTGTCGCTGACATGGACTTTGCAGGATGGCGTTAGGCAAGGATGTTCGTTAATAGAAATAGTACGATTTCAGTGCTGCCGTTCGTAAACGAAATTGTATCAGCAACTTTTTTTTTTCACTGCCTCAGCATATAAGCATAGAAAGAGCGAGATAGAGAGGTAAAATAATGAAGAAGTCAAAACAAATATCCAGCAGAGGACGAAGGGATACATACTTGCAATTCTCGCGAACAACGAGTCAATGACCCTAATACTGCCAAGTGTTGTTGTTGTCGTGCGTTGTTAGCTCCAATTATTATGTTCATTCGCTTTTTTTTTTCTTCTTCCTGACTTATCCTTCTAGTGCCCCTACCTAGAAAGTAAAGCGAATGAATGCGCATTGAGAACATACAAATACACAACAATTTTCATAATTTACTAGCAAAAGAAATATGCTCGTCAAAAATCGCAATAACGAATTCGGGTATAACAATTTATTGGTTATGAGGAATTATATGAAAATAGCCTCTAAGAAAAGAAAGCTGGGCTAGTTTTGGGCTAGTTGGCGGCAATTCATCATTAGAAACAGCAGCGCTCGTGTTGTTGGCCTCCTCACAATGAAAATGGCCCTGCCATTAGTAAATACACGCGTATAACGATTTTTTTTTTTAAATATAACAATTCTCCTTTAGTGTCAGATGCGGCTTCGCCCTGTAGCGATGTTTGACTGTACATCATTTCACAAGGCCAGCCGACAGATCGACGACAATTAAAGAGAATCGTGCTCCCGCTACCAGCTTATATTGAGACTGATGGCACTATACCTAGTCATACATAACTACATGACTACATACATGACTACATACATGACTACATAGTGACTATGATTCGCCTCATCGCTGTCTAAAAGCAGCGGAGTAACGAGATTCGCTTGCAACCGAAAGTGACAGCCGCATAACCCGTGGGTATTCGTAGAGGTTACAGCGAAAGAGATGAGGCCATGGAGAGAGAGCGCTAATGAGTCGTCGTGCCTTTCCTAGACGTGGCTCGTGCGCCGGACGCGTGGGCCACGCGCTTCGCGAGTTTCCGCCGCTGCAACCGGAATTCGGGTTAATGCCACGGATTCCTCCCTTGACAGGTGCTGCCCCCGCAGCGACCCCGCATATACACCTTGATTCTTGCCCTAACCGCGGTGGCCTCTCTCCGGGCACGCTCACGGAAGCCGGTTGCTTGTTGGCTCCTTCGCTTGCAGCAGTGCTTGTTGAAAAATAGTATGTCATTATACTTAATACGTGTACTATATACAGTTAAGCGTCCTCGTTGCAAACTGCCATGGTCCTTCCAAATACTTTCTTGTACAGGTTATTCCGTTGTAAAGATCGCACATCGTAACGCATTCTGGACGTTATAGTTCTTCACTTACCTGCTTGCCTTCTCTGCCTGTTCACAGACGTGTGGTAACACCGGGGTTAGACTCATCACCAATTAACACCGCAACAATGAAGGATATTTATGCTGGTAGAACTACTATTATTGTGATTATGCTCTTTTGCTTCGCGCCCCGCCACGGTGGTCTAGTGGTTATGGCACTCGGCTGCTGATCCGAAGGTCGCGGGATCGAGTCCCGGCCGCGGCGGCTGCATTTCGATGGAGGCGAAATGTCGAGGCCCGTGTACTGTGCGATGTCAGCGCACGTTAAAGAACCCCAGGTGGTCGAAATTTCCGGAGACCTCCACTACGGCGTCCCTCATAATCAGAACTGGTTTTGGGACGTTAAACCCGACAAATCATCGACTGCTTCGCGCACCAAACCATACGTGTTGAAAGTTCATTACAGTCAAGGTGTAGCCGGGGCCTTATTTTTGCGTCACGTCCATATACCACATTAAAAAAAAACTTACCAACATTGCCTTTAAATGCAACCCAATAAGAAAGTCGATCAAACACGCTACCGGCTGATCAAAGAATCAAGGCAGGCTCACCAAATACAGTGACGAATCCTACTTGAACTAACTGCCACCATTAACGAAGTTCTCGTTCAATATGGCCTCGGTGCGTTTGACATTGAAACAAGCAGAGTCAAAAGTGGTGACGAAATCTTTAAACTATAAGTAATAAAAGCGCAAGAAGTACTTGTTTTTGGGCTAGTTGCTGACTCAGCTTGCTAAACAATCGGTACTCAGGAAGAGCACTCGAGAGAAACTGAGCTCGAAGGACCTGTATGGGTACCGTATTTTCACAAGGTGAGTCACAACCTGAAGAAAGTGGCTACCAGGTATGGGGTACCTGTGGTCTTCTCGGGTCCACACCAACTGGCACACTTGTGCCAACGCATCTCTCGTGCTAATAAGCACCAAGGGTGCAAAAAAAAAAAAAAAAGCACGTAGACCCTTCCAGGCAGTGCGCCGAAGGAGTTGTCTACGCAATTCCCCTGAGCTGCGGCAAGTCTTATATAGGACAAACTGGACGCTGTGTTAATGACCGACTGAGGGAGCACGCCAACAGTATTGGAAAAAGCGATGGTGCGCATCTTCCTGCGCACGTAAAAGCTTGCTCATGTGTGCCGCAACTCAGGCTCGCAAAAATCATTGGGAAAAGCAAGGATCAGACCGCCAGGGAACTTTTTGAGGCATTCCGTATAAGAAAGAACGGGTCTGCTTGTGTCAGTGACACCTCAGTATCGCTGTACGCCACTGAAACACGCTTTTTAGATAGACGCATTCCGCGATAACATGTTTGATGTCGCAATGTTTGCTTTGCCGCGCATGTCGGAATGTTCACCTAGCTATGTAACCTCCCCGTCAATAAACAGTTGGTAGTTGGCGCTCGTCTGTATCTTTCCTGGTTCTGCTCTCTTCCTCGTTTCTTTTTGCGCCTGAACATGTTTAGCAAAATAAAAGCGCGTGACCGCACGCCCGCTGAATGAGCACGTTCTTGTATCGAAGGATGAGCGCATCCGTGGATGGTATCACAGCGGCGTGAACTCAAAGACGGAACAACGACTCGGTCGGCGTGGGCGTCACCGGAGTGCATCGCGGCACGTGCAGTCGGAGGTAAAAGGGGCCAAGGACGGTGCGTGCAGCATCTCATGCACGAAACTATTATTCACCCCCCCCCCTACCCCCTCTCTTTCAATACTCCTCCCTTAGTTAATTCCTCTTGGAAAGGTCAGAGCGAAGAAAAAAAAAAACATTATGCAGGCATAAGGACCTTCGTTCGTGGCAGAGGAGTCAACGCTGTCTAGGATGATGCCTGTACGTGCGAAGGAAGAGAAAGGCAATAACAAAGTAAAAAGAAAATGTATGCGAATGCACAAAGAAAAACATGGAGCGCTAAGCAAGAGGAAAATGAAGACAAAGAAGGAGCTAGAGATACACTAATAGAAAAGAAACCTGAAATGCAGAAAGAAAGAGCAAGGAATGAGAGAAGGTGCTTTCAGTATATGAGCCCTCCAGACGTTGCGATACTGAGAACACGACCGCAGCGAAAGGGGTGGCAAGCTCGGAAACCTTCGTGCATCAGAAGGTCCGTGAACCGTAAACAGACACCATTCATGCAACGGCAGTCTCTTCGCGCTCGCTTTTTGCCCAAAGAACAAAGAGACTAAAGAGAAGTACAGTGCGTCTACAACGCGTAGAAACCGAAACTGTTCGTGCGATAGGTTTCGGGATCGCGGAGGCGTCCAGCGGTGAAGCAGAAACGCGGGCTCTCCGTCGACGCCCGGAAATACCCGAAGATGAAGCAGAGGCGTGGGATGGCGCATCGTCGGGTGTGCATGGAGCAGCAGGAAAACAAGGTGACGGCCAAAGCGAACGGACTGCGTGAGGTATACATACGAGATGGCATGTTAGGAAAACTCCGCGGGGGCTTGTTTACCCCCCTCCCCCCTCCCAACGTCAGTGGTGGCGGCGCCCTGCGTGTGATCCTATATACTACACTTTCAGAAAGCGAGGTGGAGTTCTTGACCTTGGCCATTGCGACGACTCGTAGTAGTAGGCGCGCACTTTCTCAAGAGCACACTCGCGCACGCTGTGCACAAATAATCAGGGAGCGGCCTGAAGGAAATGTCGGAATCCTCCGCACGGAGGCAGAGCGCTCTTCCCGACAACACTTGACACTCGCGCGTGGGAGTGGCAGCTATACGGGCGTCGGTCGCGCCCCGTGCGTGCACTGAATGCTGATCGCTTTGTGGGGAAATTAACGCAGAAAGGCAACAACGGCTGTCTGCGTGAGTGTATCTGCAAACGTACACACGAGTCTGTGAAAGTGGTGTGTCTGTGTGTGAAACGTGAACACGTCTTGCGCGCACGCGCATGCCAGTGTGTGTGCGTGTGCGCGCGCGTGCGTTTGTAAACTTGTATACATGTCTATGATCTGGTGTGTGAGCTTGTGAGCGTAAAACATGAGCGCAAGTCAGCGATCCGGTGCGTGATTAAGCAGACACATAACCCTGTGAGCTATGAGCTATAGTTTGTCAAAATAACTTCGTGTGTTAAACTAATTTCGTACTATGGTGAACCTACCGTGTCGAGCCGTCTGCGCGTGTTACCCATACAACGTTGTGGGCATGGAGACAGGATTCTGGCATTTCTGGGACTTAGTGCAACTCATCAGTTTGCGTGCCACAGCAAAAGCAACGACAGCAAGAACGCGCTACAGTTATATAGAAATGAACTCCAAGCAACGCTGTGAACGTGGTCGTGTTAAGCTTGGGCGCCTTTCCAGAACAACGCATGTATCGCGCGGGGTCCCGCTGCCATTGCGCGATCGGCAGTCTTCCGCCGGCGTACACTGCGGGCCTCGTCAAGAGGAGAAAAGTTAAAAGATTGGCTCAGCGTTCTTCCTTAGAGTCAGAGGACACACGACGCGTTGTATACTGACCAACCAAGCATGTTGTTGCATGTACGTATTGCCGTTGCTATTGCAGTCACCGCTCGTCGTATATATGCACACTGTCCTTCAGGGCATATCTAAGCGTTGCCTAACCACGTGGACCAGGACGGCACCCATGACGTGCGGATGTTATTCTCTCTCTCTCCCACCTGTAGACGAATACGAAAATTTTCGGTAATCTTAGCCATATAGGGAGATTCACTGTAAAAGCAGGGGTCCATTTAACATATGTTCTTCCATTGCCATAAAAAGGTTTGATTTGAGCGCTGGTTTTGAGGTTGCACGGGTTCTGGGACAGAATAATTTTGATAGCGTCCACCTCAACCTCTGATTTACTGAAGTACGTCGTTTCCCATTTCCAAGTCCGTCTTTTCCTTACAGGTGAGATTAACAGCCAATAATCCAAGCTTCCAACGCAGTTTATGCGTACTGGTAGACACAACTTTAACGACCAGTCAAATACTGCTCGTTTGACTCTAAGCGTTTTATGTCGACATGCACGTGCATGGTTATAGCTGCAAAACTGGCAGAATAAGGGTCTCAATCAGCAATAAAAATCTTGAAGAACGATCTTCTCTACAAAGGAGGCGCCTGTTAAAAGTACTCAACATTTAACGAGAATTTGGCGCAGCAACCACTGTTACGCACGCGTAAGTTCGCAGCCGTAAAGCTGGCAGAACAAGAATATCAATCACAATGAGAATAAAGCTTTTGACAAATAATTTTCCACACAACGGAGGTGCCTGTTAGGAGTACTCAATACTTTACGACACGTTTTGCTTAGCAACAACTGCTGTTTCCAACGTCTAGTTTATTGTAGGTATCCAACTCCTGTTGGTAGCTACAGGTGTTTTTGGAAAGTCCTTCTTTTGAATCTACGGTTGTTAACGAACAATACAAATAAAGAACCTAGAACGCATACCATAAATTACTCTGACGTTGCCTATACACAAAAGGCAACCCGTCCTCATATGAGGCCAACCCGTCCTCATCAATTTTCTTCTTGCGTATTCGTATCCCTCCCGGCTTCTCATTTCAGCCGCATAAACTGACCGCTAGAGGTCCTGACGGGCTTCCTTTCAATAATGTGGAGGGCTTTGCTTCTCACGATAGAAGTTCATCCATCTAGCTGATCGCGACAGATGAAGCCGGAATCAGCGCACACTTGGTTTCCTGCACACACATAAAGTAAAAGAAATATAAACGACGAACAGATATACAGAAGAAAAAAGAACAGGAATAAGAGCAAGGCCAGTCGACAGCGACGCCTTATAAAAACGTAATCTCGGTCCAGCTCAAGTGAGAGTGCACGATTGAGCACCTAACCTCGAAGATGGCTTTCGAGATCGGCAGCATCAAGTTCATGGTGGTCGTGATGGAGAAAGAGAGAAAGCATTAAAGATAAAAAAAAAAAAAGGACAGCGCGGTCTGTCCAAGGGAGCAGGTGTGTTTACCTGGAAAAGCCATAGAAGAGATTGAGGTCCTTGGGTATTTTACGACTCGTCTTGTCGATCGCCCCCAAACTGACCTCGTCGTGCAGTTCGAAGATTGGCGATTTAAATCAGTTGCTGCAGAGAATGAGGAAACCGATGGAAGGCATTTCTTAAAGAATCGGTGTATAGAAGCATCGACACTGCTGTGTGATCGGTCTGTATCTGCGTGTAAGCAACGGGCGATCACAGTTCAATCAGTTTTTCAGCGAATAGTCTATCGTTTATTCCATGCCGCCGCGGCGGTTCAGTATAGTTGTGGTGCTCGGCTGCTTGTCCGAAAGGTGAGGGTTCGTTCCTAGCTTCGGCAGTCGCATTTTTGTGAAGGCAAGATACTATACACCCCTGTGCTTAGACTTAGGAACACGTCACAGAAGCCCGGGTGATCAAATTTTCCGAAGTCCTCCAGTACGACGTTCGTCATAAATATATTGTGGTTCCCTATCGAACTGCATGTATTATAAAGCCAACTTATCTCGCGACCGTTCCTGCCTCCTCTGTAATGTTGTCCTTTCCCATGCCGGATGTAAACACACCTAGCATCAACAATCACACACACGGACACCATCCTGTCCTTGAGACGCGGATTTCGTTCAGGCCGTATGTTGCTTGATCTCCGTATATGTTCGCTCCCACCCAGCACATCGATCATTGCCACTGCGACAGCGCAATCATACTGATCCTTGGAGGGAGTCGAAACAAAAGCCGGCACGCACGTAGCGTACCGTTTCTGTCGCCCACCCTCAAGGTCAGACAGGCCTGGCCGCGGCCTCGAATCACTTACAGGACCGACCACGTAGGTCACGTGAGGCACGCAACCTGTAACGTACCAGGTCGGGCCACCGACGGTACACTCCCGTTTCCTAGCTGGGACCCGCCCTACGAGGCTGCATAGAGCCGAGGGAAATGAATGGAAGCGAATTTCGAAAGGCCGGATTAGCAAAGGGCTTCTGACTGAAGGGTAATTTTCAGCTCTCTATGCCACCTACGGTCCTCAAGGCTTCGTATGCAAAAAGATATTACGATGTCGGGCAGACGGCGCCACCTGGATCCAGTTTCGCAATACTCCGAAAGACCTTATATTAACTTCTGTAAAACTAGAGTCATGGAATTGTTCTCAATTGTAATGCACTCGATCAGTGCCAACTAGTGCGCTAAACGGACAGTCTTTCCAGGAGTGTGAAATCTCGTTATAACGAATTCGTGACGCTTCAGTTCCTCCGTTATATCGCATAATTTATATATCCGAAAGACTATTTCAAATGTCAGTACCGTTAATCATTTAATTCCTTGTAACTGATGGCTCGTTAGATACGCATTCGTTATACCGATGTTTGACGAGAAAGTGCCCCCCGTTCTTCTTAATTTTCTGCTAGTAGCTGGATTAGGTGACCGACACATGGTGAGATATGCTAAGCTGGAGGAGACGCTCATGTGAAGGAACCGCCAGCCAAGTCTTTCGTAATAACGCCTCCTACATCCACATTATCACCGCAACCGCCGTTCAACCCCCACGCTTACGACTTCGATTCAGTGGACTGAGTACTAACTCTTAAGAGACTCAGCAATGATGCCTATAGCTCTCCATCGGGAGTACATACGACTCGAAGAGCCGATTCGCATTGCTGCGATAGGGAACCGCCTCTGTTCCTTCTTATACGTGAGAGCAACCTTCGCAAAGCGTTCAACATAAGCGCAAAAAAAAAAAAAAGAAGCAAGAAAACGAGTACTATATAGTAATGCTTCAAGCCTCTGTAATCGGTGTAAAACCACAGCCACGAACAACAAATTCGTGCCTGCGCTCCGTACGCACAAAAAGCGCCGGTCTATACGTACTCGAAAGAGACGAGAATACCACAGCTCTCATCCAAATTGAGCCGACCCCCGCAAAGTCCCCGCTGACGGTGCGAAAGCAGCAACCATTGAAGCGCGTAACGAGAATGGTTCCTCGCGCAAGGGATGCGCCCGTTCCAAAAAATGAAATCGAAACAACAAAAACCACAAAAGGGCAACACGTAGAAAACATGCCAAAAAAAAAAAAAAGCAAAATACGCGTGCAGTCAAATATGCCGCCCTTCGCAGTAACACGAGAGGAGCGGTCTTCGCGGCGGCGCTGAAAGGCGACGACCAGCCGCAGCTGAGGAACGCGCTCAACATGCAGGCATGGAAATGAGTCCTGCCCGAGAACGAAGAAAAACACGTACACATATAAACGTACACACAAAGTCCGCGCGGCGCACCGCGCCGCCAACACCAAGACGAAAGAGGTCGTCCACGAGTAATGGCGGCCTCATCACGGCGATGCCAAAAGAGAGTATTTTTCTGGGCGCGGCCGGCGCTCCCCTTGTGGCCCAGCATCAGCGACCCTGCCCTCCTGCGCCGGGGGTCAAAAGGTGGGCCTTGTTCGCCCTAACTGTTTCCTTCAGCAACTCCAGGACCCTCCTTCGCGCTCTCTCTCTAACTAAGCCTCTGGACCATCCTCTCTCTCTACCTGTTCCTTTATCCCTTGTTTCTTGCCTCCTGTACTTTGTCATCTAAATATACAGAGCCGGCTTTTGACGAAGGCAGAGGCAATTTCTTCAGCAGATCAACCCCCTCCCCCACTTCCTCCTTTCCTTCGTTCTCAACCTCTCTCTCCAATTCAACTTGTGGGCTCTCTCTCTCTCATCTTGCTGTTTCATTCTGGCGTTGTTTTTGTCTCAACTGTTCCTTGTCCGCCGCCTTTTGACGCCAGTCTGGAGTAATTCTCGCGAGGATCGAAAATTAAAAAAGAATTGCCCCTCCCTGGGTGCGGTCTGGATGAATTCGGTGCCCGCACGCTGAGCCGCGCGACGGGCAGGCAGCGTGTCCTCATATAAGCCTCTGGCGGGGCCACCAAAAACAATAACAACGGTTTATAATTACTCGAAGCTGCGTCGTCGCAGGAGGAACGAACTATGTTTCTTCACTTCGTTTCGTGCTTTCCTTCTTTTCTTTTCTTTTTCTTGAAAAGAGGGGAGGGGGGTGCTGCTTTCGAACGTTGCTCCCCGTTCGTCCAGCAACAAGAACGGAAGAAGCTGGACGCGATTAAGTGCAACTTAATTGAAACGGGGTGGCGTTCAACGAACTTTCACAGATTGTGACGCGTGCCAAAGGCAGGATGAAATTTTCAGAGAGGACGCCGAAAGTGCAGGTGCACGTGCCCTGCACGCAGAGAACGTGCCTCGCTTCTTAGATGCTGACCTAAGCGTGGCGAATGATGCCCCATTGAAATGGCTGAATAATCCGTGGAAGCAATCACCAAAATTGAAGAAACCGTCGATCACCTCATGTTCCGCGGTTCTCCTCTAATTGGACAAACCTGAGAAGAAGCTCAAGGGAAGGCGGAGGCTTGCATTGATCAAGAAATTCGTTGAAAACGGTGAAGAACACGGAATGTGGCTGGAGCCAACGTTTTGACAAGTGGGCTTGTCTTCGTCCGAGCAGCTATGTCACTAGAACCAACGTTTCGACAAGTGCGTTTGTCTTCGTCAGAGCAGACAAGTGAACTTGCCTTCGTCCGAGCAGCTACGATGACGACCAGTCTACTTGTCTGCTCTGACGAAGACAAACGCACTTGTCGAAACGTTGGTTCTATTGACATTCCCTTTTCCTCATCGTTTTCAACGCCTTGTTCATTTATCCTAATTGGACAAGTAACGCAAGACTCGCCAGTGTGCATTGAGCAGATTTCATAGTCGGCCCTTTCCGGAAGAGGGTATGTTAAAAGCCTGGCCTCAAAGCTCGTCAACTTATAAATCAATAGAAGCCCTTTTGTGATACTTGATGGAGACTGACCTAAGTTAATGACGCTAGCAGTGCTGAACTATGCTTGTGCTCGTGCTTTTATTCTCTCTCCACTCATCGCCAATTTTTCGCAACGTGGAGGGAATCAATTCACACAATTTTCTCCATTCCTTCTTTGTTTCTGACGTAAGGACGACCACCGATATGAAAATGAAGCCCCCAGTGGGTTTCGATCAGGATTTTTCGCGAATTCATTGTCCGAAGTCGGTTTGACTTAGATGCGAAGAGCCAACGTTATTGTGCCGCATTAGAACGGACTCCGCGTACACCCCAGCTTGCTTATTCGAGAGCGGACGGCGCACTCCCCCGTTCTGTGTGTCCTGGATTGGCCATTTCGTTTAGCTTGGCATTTTCCTTATCGACTAACAGGACACTCAGACGCAACAACTGGTGGCTACGTGTGCCGGGCTAACCAGGCCTGCTGCTGCTGCTGCGCGCTGGTTTTCCCAAATATGAATTATTTCCAACTCGATCACCTTTCTACCTTACTGCATCGACACCACCACCACCAGCTGCAGTAGTATATAATGTAGTGCGAAGCGGCAGTGGAAATCAGCACCCTCTGCTGATCAATGCCTCTCGAATTGAAGTTATGAAAGTTTCTTCTCTGTCGTACGTGCATGGTCTGCTCTTTCGCGATTGACAGGATGCATCTCCACAGCGAAGCCACCTGTACGACGAAGAACTTAGGCAGCTCCGAGTGAAACAAATGACTAAAAGCGAGCTTAAGTGTATGCGAACGGAAACGTTTGTGTCGCGTCGACGGGCGTTAATCCTGCTCAGGGTATAGCAAACTGGAAGTACTGTAACGTACCGGTTACTCCGACGTTTATTACGCCTGCAAGGCACGGCGAACCGACCACGGCCGAAGTACAGCTCGCAGTCAAGAAGAAAAGCCCCACAAGGGATGATGAAGAAGAACCCCATGTGAAACCGACGTGATTATGATCATTTACAGATGACAAGGAAGATCCTCATAAATGCCCACAGTATGTCTGACTGACCTTTCTTTGTTTCCTCCTATTTCTTTCCTTCTCCCCTTCTCTTGCGTTCTCATGTAAGAAAATAAATCAGTCTTCCCTATACACCGCAGTAACAGCCCAAGCGTGCACTCAAGCATCTAAACCATGTCAAATTCGAGCAGTTCCGGTTACATATATATGCTAACTTGTCAGCAACAACCCCCATATATCTGCGCATTGCAGAAAGCTAAGCTTACGATGCAACTCACGTATACGCTGAAATCCCATCAGCCATCTATACAGGAAACCCGAAAAATAATCGACTGCCCTTTCATCGTGTACTGCGGGGTCGGTCGTAAAAAAACCAGTGCGCAATAAAATCCATTCGGGAACGCTTCCCTCAAACATTTGTGCCCGGCCTCCACTGCACCGAAGCTGCAACGCTCGTCGACACACACCACCCACTTCGCCGCGGCCATACACAGCTCAGTATGGCGGCAAGCTTTCACAGTTTGCTATAGTAAGCTTGGGGCGGCAGCCATCAACACTCTTGCTCTCGTTGTGACGGGGCGCACACAGCCTTTCCAAGTATTTCCCAATCACTGGCCCACCTCGGCTTTGCCGTCTGAGGCTGCTCGGCTCTGGTATGTGCCGTACCGCTTTCCCTTTGTCGGCGTCGTTCAGTGAAACTTTCGTCTGAAGCGAAGCAAAGCTCACCCCCTATGGAAGGCGGTACAAGCGAACAAGTAAACGTACTATTTTCCGGCGCCCTTACGTGCTGGACTCCGCGGCGGCGCGTCAGCGGGGGCGGAGGCAATTACGTTCGGACTTCGACGTATTTGGAAACCGGGGATGCCTCTCGTAAATGCTTTCTCTGTGTTTATTGCTGTTCTCGGTGTTTCATTGTGTTAAGCGAAGAGAGAACTGCGCGGTTTCTTCGTGTCCGGTTCAGTCTTCCTCACCGTATAGAGCCTTCTCGGTCTTCATTTCGCTATAGGGTGATGGTCGCGTGGCAGACGCGTGTTGCACAAGCGGCGGTAAAGAAAAAAAAAAATGCAACACGTATAGTAACGGTACGCAGATTTCAGTTTTCTTTTTCCGTGCTTCTACTCTGTTTGTGGAATCCATTCCGAGTCTCTATCCAGAAACACAGTTTGGCGTGTTAATGGCAATTCGTGTGCATATTTGTTTGTATGCGCGAGTTCTCTTCCTCTGTCGCCTTTATTTATAATGTTAATTGTGTGTTTTGTAATGAAACACGCAGTATATCGAAACAACAAACCGCTGGCACTTAAGAAAGATGTTTTCCTCGCCCCCCCCCCCCCCCCCCCCTCTTTACCATACAAGCACACACACTCCCACTTCCAATGAACAAAGTTGGTACGCTCTATGAAGGTGTCTAAATGAGCAGGTGCGTGCATTAGCCCAGAGGAATTCATATTTTTATCAGCGATTGTGCGCGCTAAGAATAATCGAGGAAATAACGTTCGATGATGACGACACAGAAGAAATGACCAGGTGTTCCTGTTGCGATGAGTGGCAACAACGCATTAATTTTTCTTTAACTTCACCTTGCGTCGAGCTGGGAGGGTGTAGATTTTCGAAAGTTACACTGTGTTTGTTTCTTTAAAACTGTACACCTGACCGAACTCCTTTTCACTTGGTTTGAGAATCTTCATTGCGAATACGGCTGGGCGGGCTGTACGTGCGAAAACATGGTAAGCGATCAACCAGACGCATAAGTAACGAGACGCCACAGTTCAGCAGGTATACTGCCCTATATATAGTTGAATAAACGACACAACGATCGGGCTGGAATACACGCTTATTTCATTTCAGGCCCGCTGATTCTGACATCCAAACGCCCGTTTCTCTACGTTAGCAAGGATAAGGCTCCGACAGACCTTTGAGTTCTGTACAGTTCTCATCAAAGCAACAAAAAACACCGCTGACTGAAGAAACGGGGCTTCAGGGGTGCACCATTGCGGAAGTATTAGGAATCTGATCTTGTTTCTCTATCCGCAACTATATACAAACCTCTTTTCGCAACACAACGCGTGCACAGCGATATCGCGCAGTCGTAAAACTGTTCCCGCATCGCGACACGCGAAGACCACACACGATGAGCTGCGCTCCGGTCGTAGTTCGAGCTTACGCGTGCGCTTTGTGTAGTCTCAAGAGGATATTGCACGAATGGTTCGCGCACGTGACACAGTTTTAGTAGCGCGTAAATTCACGAACCTGTACATTCGTGAATACACCTGATGTGGAGCCGTTGACAGCACTATTGCAATGGAGCAAGCATAAGACGATTGTATACAGAGACCTCTCTCTGTATACAAAAAAAAAAAAAATGGCTAATCGGCATTTGTGCTGGCTTTATTTCTTCTGTGCCCGCGCCCGCAGGTCTTGTTCCCTTTCACGATGAACCCCTGTCGTTGCATCGAAGGGCTGTTCCATTGGGGCAGGACAGCCTAGTTATCATCACCAAATTCAAGCTTTTCCAAGCGTACGCGCATACTTCTTTGAGCTCAGTACGGGCCGCCACCTGAATCCGAGAATGACTTACTACAGTAGGTTTGGAAAGAAGTGTCCATAACGAGGGAAATACAGCACGTATAACTATCTAGTATCCGACAGCACTTCACGTTGGTCGTCACGATGTTACAAGCTTCTGCTAATTGAGTATAACTATATTTAAGCCTACGAGCTGGCCAGAAATTTAAGGGTTCGCGATTCCTGACCCCGAGGTGGGTGAGTCGACGTGCGAGCGTATATGCATGAATACTGACTGACTTACACTGTGTTTAACTAGTTCCGTGCAGCCGAGCCACAAGCTACGAGGTCATCGATTGCAGAATTGCGGAGCGAGATGTGCCAGTGTTCGGAGGCGAACCCGCCGAGCCGCACGAGCAAACAGGGGGCCCACCTCCTCCCCCTCCTCCATCCAAGGCTGCTCCTGCCAGAGCAGCGCTCACCACTGGCAGAGTACATGGCACGGAAGGACAACGTCTAACGTGTGTTCGCCCTCCTGATTGGCCGAAGAGGCTTGTAGCTTCCACAGTACTGCAAGGAACTATTGAAACAGAGTACAGGTACGTGTGCGCGTCAAGGAAGCATCGACGATGGTTATGACGCGTTCAGCGTTTGTGTTGTTGATCGACTCTCTGCTAGTTCTTATTCTGATTGATTTGTGGGGTTTAACCCCGCGGCCGGGATCCGATCCCGCGACCTTCGGATATGCAGCCGAGTGCCATAACCACTATACCATCGCGGCGGGGCAGCTCTTATTCTGCGGCGCTGTTTTCGAATGGCACGTCAAACGAAAACCGAGGTTGCCAGAGTGTGCCGTGAAAGTCACGTGTCCCACAACGCAGTATCAAGTATTGGTCGCGACCTTTCCGCTTGGTATATAGCTAGCTGCCTGCTACGATTCACAGCGGTGTATAGGGCAAGCACGCGGAAAAGCGAAGGCAAGAAAGAGCTTGCATATCGAAACACAAGAAGACAAAAAAAGGGGAGTGTTCCGTAGGAGCCTCAGAAACCAAGCACGTATGCCACTCGTTATCGATCGCTTTTCTTCGCGCGTGTCGAACGAGGGAGACAACGTGTTATATGTGTAAAGGCCATCTATCCGAAGAGGAAGTACCGTATACATACCATCACGTTCGAGGGGAGAAGACACAAAAGGAGAAACAAACCGCCGGCATTGCACTCGACGAGACAGTCTGGGAAAATGTTGGAATTGCGGAATCCCCACTTGCTTCGCCTCGTTATTTAAGGCATCGCATATCCTTGGAATAAGGCTGTACAAATTCTAAAAAGGCGACTAAGTGATAACCAAGGCATATGTTGATGCACTATCTATCTATCTATCTATCTATCTATCTATCTATCTATCTATCTATCTATCTATCTATCTATCTATCTATCTATCTATCTATCTATCTATCTATCTATCTATCGAGCGGGGCCTTTACGGTCAAACTTCGCACACGCTTCCAGCTAACATACAAACCCCATAAGCATAGCTCACTGCACACCGGCAGCGAAAAAAAAAAGAAGAGGATAAAAAGATGCGGGTGAAGTTTCGTAAGAGCCCTTTACAGCTACTGGTCGACTGGGTCAGAAATAAGTCACTGTAAGCGGGATACAGCCGGCCTTACACCTATACTTCTCTCAGTTTTCCCAACAGAACACCAAAGTTGGTCGCGCGTTTCTCTAGAATAAAACAAAAATAGGCTCAAATAAAGATCCTAAGTACGGAATACTAATATCAAGAGGGCGATTATTCTCAGCTCCCGCATCGGTTGACAGCCACCGTACCACTCCTGCAAAAAAAAAAATCATAATAATAACAAAAAAGAAAGACAGCGAAGCCGCACTCTAAAGCTATATAGCTGCCAGAATTCGCGCGCGCTGGCCCAGATCTTCGCAAATCGTGTCGCATCGCGCATTCGCGGGATGGGTCACCCCCAATAGCGCGGCCTAGCGGATTTGGGTGTCCTCGCTCTCTCTCGAAGAACTGCGCTGACCGACCGCTGACTGCCCGGTGTGCGGCCGACGACGTCTCGATGCGGATGCACTCCTACAGCTGCAGCGCTTGGCCGCTGCACGCGATGCTATCGGGCGCGACGACTTCAGCGCCTCATCTATACCCCGCAGCCAGCGTGAGAAATGAAGAAATAAATAAAAGGTAATAAGAAATCGCGGGGAATAAGCGCGATCGCCCCGTACATACGCAACGTATATACAAATGCGCATGGCAGCACTTTTCCCAAACCCACTCGTGTGTTTTCTGATTCGCTGCCGCCGATCTCTCCCCCGAAAATGTAAATAGATGCGGGGCTGCAAGAACTATAGCAGCTGAGCTGACGCACTGGGCTTGTCAGTCATAGTTAAATGGCAAATTCATGACGTCACCGCTTAAAGGGAAATGTAGTGCCAGGAAACGCAGAAACGCTTCGTGATTGGCCATGCGGCGCTGTGATATCAGGCGTTCAGCTAGCTGCTCAAACCCGAATACGCCGGTTGGATTACTGGCCATGGATGCCGTACTTCGACTTAAGGTTAGCTGCGCGGTTAACTGGCCTCCTTTATCAATATGTCCGTAGCAACGATTCTGATCAGATATTTGCATGTTTTCTCTCCGTGCCTCCTGCGTTTCCGTTTTACCTTCCTTTCTTCCAGCTCAACGTCTGGAATGGTCGACATCGGCTCTTTAGCTTTAGTGTAAGGTCTTCGTGAAAAGCGGCAGCCACAATTTAGAATGAGTATTACCTGCCAACGGATCTCAGCGAATTGTACCATGGCTATTTCCGACGCCGCGCTGCGGATCCGCAATGCAGCACCGTTTTAATTCCGACGACACACACACACACAACTGCAGCCGAAAACAACGCTCTCGCACCATCACGCCTCCCCTACCCCCCTACCACCTCCTCCCACTCCGCTCTTTTACAGTACAACATCCCGCCGCGCGAGAAGTGTTGTATAGTCGCACGCAACGCTCGCATCCCGCACTCAACGAGTTATCAGCACGGACAGCGGGCGTTGTATACGGCCACAGGGTGTCGCGCCTCTCAGGAACGCCGCGTGCCCCACATACATCGCGTCTCCTGACTGGGCGAGATAAGATTGGCGAGCTACGAGGTATGCAACGGCTACCGTATAGGAAGAGCGCGCTCTCTCGATATGCTAATGAGAACGCCTAATCTAAACGCCATCGGACGTCTTAAAGAATGATGAGCTTCTTTCTTCGCCATTTGCGTCTCTTTCCTCCCCTTCTGACTTCTTTTATCTTTGTACGGTTTATTCAAGCAACGAGGGAAGAAGACTCGATGAAAGTGGGATAGGCCCATCGAGCGAACATCCACGACGCATACAGACACGACGACTCGTTTGGGTCCTGCACCGGTCACACGCGTTCGATGGTGCCCCAGTTGCCCGAAGCACAATTTTTTGAAAAATGGTCCCGCGATATTAAGTTCCTTTTCGTAAAGAATGTAATAAAGAACGACGGCAACTTGGCCGGTGACGCGACAAACGGCGATCGTGCGTGCTTCGCGCTGGCTGGAATGGGGGAACGCCCTTAATGCGCTCCTAACTGCGCACGTGGTTCGTTAAGCAGAGACTTGCGCTGCACGACAAATTTGATCGCTCGAAGCGCTCCGTGGGTGCGCTGGTTCTCGTTAGCTTCCAACGAATCTTTATTGCATTTTTGTTATCTTCGCTCGTATATGGATGAGAGCGACACTATCCCTGACAATGTTTTCCGACACTTCTCGTAATTTCCTCGGGAGTCGATCATATCGCGATATGACGAGTATTCGCGCCTCTCCGCTGCAGCGAGCCGGAGGTCGTCTAAGACAGCCTCCCATTTTCGATGGTCGCGCGCTAATTTTTCCAGACATCGGTGTCATCAAGCCGTTATCTCGTTATCGGCCCGCGGTAATGACGTGCGCCTTTAGAGAATGCGGCTCGTCGGGTCGTCTCTTATCGTTCATCGGCAAACGTTAAAGGCGCGCTAAAGGTTCTCTTCAAGGCGCGAACATATGGCGATCTCGCATGGAACGGTATTGAGGACGAAGCCTGGCGCCCATTATGCCTTCAAACAATAAGGTTGGCTGCGCTCGCGCACTCGCGCACTCACTCACTCACTCACTCACTCACTCACTCACTCACTCACTCACTCACTCACTCACTCACTCACTCACTCACTCACTCACTCACTCACTCACTCACTCACTCACTCACTCACTCACTCACTCACTCACTCAAAACAATGGCCCAATTCATATGCTTAACGGAGCAAACTGAACACGTTAAGTGGGCTTCCTCTCATTAAAACCCGTAAAGCAGAAAAGCCAGCTTTGATGAAGGTGTAGTTTGTGTTGTTTTCTGCTTATAGTCCTTTTGCTAATGGACACACGGATTGTTTGCAAAGCACATAGCTTCGGCCACTGCTACATGTCCGTAAATGTAAGGCAATAAGTGCGTAATCCAATTTAGCACTGATTGCATTCGGCGGTTTCCTTCTCGAAAGGAGGCCAGAACAAGTCTATAACGACCGCAGTTTCTAAAAAGATATAATAAATAAATAACATGACAGAGTGAAGAAATAAATATGCAAAGCCACTTCTTTCGGGAGTTTACATTGAAACTATCCCAATAAAACGGAGTAATGTATCGCACTGCGGCCGGAAACTTACGGTTGAACATTGTAGCTACACATTCAAATTTGTGTTTCTCGAGTGCATAATTCGCATAAGTACTAAGGTGCACTTTGCACAACTTCTCAGCAGAGGACAAACTGCGCGTATGTAAAGGCTGTTAAACACAGATTCCTCCTGCTTTTCAGTTTCATGTCAGATACGGAATAAAGCTTAAAAGTTAAACATCGACGACCGGAAAAGGACAACTACCTTCACTATACCGCCTCGCATTATGGATAAAGCGCGCAGTCTCTGATATCGCGTGGGAAACGCTAATCTTAACTGATACGTTTCCCCCAGAGTAGTGTAGCGAACTGCACGCGCGTCTCGTTGACCTCCCTGCCGTTCTTTTATCCTCCTCCATCTCCTCCTCAATTGATTAGAGAGGGGTCAGAAATACAATAGCAAGGCCACGAACGTTGGTGTGGATTCCAATGTTGCCTTGTGCTCCCGTACCGCTTCCTCATGCGCGCCGCACGCGCGTGCTACACTCGTCAGTCGAATACTGGATATCAGATAAGGCGCGCAGCCCTCGCCGTGGAAGCGACAGAAAAACAAGCGTGAGCGACGCTGTTCCAAGAATTTCGGCGCAAAAATACCCTTGTTTACAAAAGGGATGGTGTCTTCTTTTCTTTTATTTCTTTAACATTTTCCTTTCTCTGCGTAGTTCCTCGGCAAGACGGGCATACCTTATCACAACGGCTCACCAGAGTGCATGGACGCGAGCGAGTTTTGTCTATGTGTTTGCTAAATTTACCTCGGAACAAAAAAATAAGGGAAAAAAGTAAAATGTGCCTGGCTTTGCTCCCGTTTTTGACCCTCTACGTGACCCTCCCTACCGATTGACAGGCGCTGCACGTACTGCTCGTGTTATCGTAGATGCTGCAAACAAGTCTCCGTAGGAAGATTTCCAACACTCATGCGTCGAATATGCCCAGATGCACACGGGAGCGTTCTCCGTTAGAGCGGCGGTGCGCAGTATGCTTTCGCCGACATGGAACGACAGACGGTAAAAGATAAAAAAACATCCAAAAAAGGGAAAGAAGAAGAGACCCGGGAACAGTAAAAGAGCAAAAGATAACAGAGCTGCGTTATCTGATTTTACGCGTAGCTGCCGGCGGCGAGCCTCCATCGAGTCGATTTTCCTTTTGGTTTTTTGTTTTTTGAAATTTTCCTTAAAACTATGAAGAATGTATAAGCGCCCCGGGTATGGCTTAATCCTCTTGCGTGCCATAAGTTGTAAACGCTGCATTTAAAGAACAAACTGAAGCAAAAGGAAAAAAAGCCCAAGAAGACAGCCGAAAGCGTAAAGACGAGATCGTGTAGAGATACTGAAGCCTCCGGGGGTATACCGATGCATAAAGTTCGCGGAAGATAAAGGGTGTTCTTACAAGATTAACATGAGGTCATTTTGGTTATACATACTCCCACAGACGACGCGATAAGATAAGGCTCACTGGTGTAGATTTGTAGGGGGTTTCTCTATTATCTTTATTTCTTTCGTCCTTTTTTTTTCTGTTCGTATTTCGTTTTGCACGTTCTTCGCTCGCTCCAATATGCAGCCAGCCAGTTCTACTCTGTAAGCCACTCTTTGGAACGTTTACCGTAATTTTTTTTCTTTCTTAGGCTTCTCGTATTACTATTTCTTTTTTTACATACAGATGAATTGATGAATTCCAACGGGTGTCTCAGAGCAAGCGTAAAGTTACATCCTCGCTTGAGTGATTTTTTATCTTTAAAATCTGCACATAAATCTTCAAGAAAAAAGCGTTAAATATTCGTGTAGGCCTAACAACATTTTCGGCAGCAAGTAGAGTTTATAGTAGTTAAGTAGAGTTCTTATAGCCTTGTTGCTGTGGAGAGAATTTAACGTCGAAAAAAATACTTATTTTCAAAACCACTGCTTGAAAGGTTCAGATATACTATATCGCCAAGGCTACTCCATTTCACATGCACCTGTTTAACTTCTCTGCATATTCCATCTCTCTCTCTGTCCAAGTCTTTCTCGCATACATGCGCACACGCACACGTCAATCAGCAATGTAAATACAGAACTGAATGAAGGGCTTTAACTTGTTTGAAGGGTAAACTTGTTTGAATTCGAAGATTCGAATACATCTAACCTGAAATGACGTCCCTTGCATTGTAATATACGATTTATTTCTTGCGTCAGCTTAGACATCGCTCAGAAGAAAGAAAGAACAACTATTCTTAAATTATCACACCAAGGTGCACACAGAACGTTTGCCCTGATCTACTGTTTTATGTCTTTTTAAATGCACATAAATGAAACCTACAGAATCCTCCCGATGTATTCAGAACAAAATATCGAGAACGCGAACATCGCGGCCGGGTAAACTTGATTTCACCGTACTTCCTTGCTACAAGAGCATTCCTACTCGCTTCAAAGGGCAGCATCCAGCAGAAAGCAAGCCTAATTTATCGCGTGAAAACGGAGTGCTCGAAGAACAAAAATCCACCTAAAAAAATGAAGGAAAATACCGTCCATTCCGCTTCAGAGTATCGACATCCATAAACACCACGGCAGAGAGTTTTAAGCGCGTTACGCAGTTTTTAGAAGCGAACTTGCTTCTAAACGAGAGACTTCGGAACGACCTGGTTTGTGACGTGTTATTCTGCGCTGTGAACAGCAGCAGTTGTGGTCACGTGATATGTTTCTATCTGTATACCTCTCTCTGTGTCCTTTGCATTTATAGTCTCCAGCCCACCCTCAACACCAGTGTTGGATAGCGGACCGGACATTTGTTTCGGTTGACCTCTCCACTTTTTCCATTCCTTAGCCTCTCTCTCTCTCTCTCAGCAATATTAATTGGCCACGTTGCTGTTTGCCGTTGAGCGTGTACTGTCCGCATCGAATGTTCGGTAGGGTATGTCCTGTCGTGACGCACTTCTCCTCTTTACCTTATTTCCTCAGCGCACGCATGCGAGCTAAAAAAGAAAGAAAAAAAAATAAAAAAGAAAGAAAGAAAATCACTAAAGGCTTTCAACCTTATTAACTCGAGTGTTCAAGCTGTAGCGGGCACAAACGGAAAAAAGGGAAGCAAGTCCCCAAACAGAGAGAGAGAGGAGAGAAGGCAGTGAAGCCAGCTGCGAAGGAATGTGGCGAAAATGAAGAACGCGGCGAGCGCGCATCAGGTTGAAGCTGCGGGAAAGAAAGAGACGCGCTCAGATATGTCGCCGCGGGGCTGAAAAATTTCCCGCTCCGGCTCGACGTATCATCGCGGAGGCACGCCGTAACGCCGCAGAAATTCATATAATACGTACGCTGCTGCGCGCTTGAACACACACTCAAACAAAAGACATCGACAAAAGTATACCTCCCACAAATCTCCTGCCTCCTCCTCTTCCCCCTCCCCCCCCCCTCCCCATTTCGTTGTCTCTTTTTTTGCGTTCTAACCTTCTTTCTACCTCATTCTTGCTCACACGAAGCTTAAACGGTGCAGAGGAGAGTAAGATACTTGAAAAACAGAAACATAAAGGAACGACAAGAGAAATAAATTCCGTCGGCAGTGACACTCAACGGGGGAAGAGAGAGTGAAAAAGATGGATTTGGTTCGTGAAGTACAGCCGCGCTTCTGGTCACCGCTATATTATACGCACGCTCCCACACAACCGACGCTTCGGGCGCAGAAATAACTCGCCGCGCGGTGCTGAGCCTGGCGTGGTATGCGCGAACACTACCTCCGCTGTCGCTGACGCCAAACAAACTGCTGCTGCTGATGCTTGTGGCACTGCTTGAAAGCTCACGTACAGGCAGGAGGCACTCGGGTTGATTCAAGCGCGCGCCGTGCTTGGCACTTAACTTGACGGCCCAACCCTTTTCCGTTTCACTTTTTGCTTTTCTCGGTTTTCGTGAAGTGAATTCCGCGACAGATACGGAAAGCGGTTCTCTTTTCTTTCTGCCCGGGTTCGCTGGCTAAAGGCTTCGCAGAGTCTGCCCATCAGATTCACGCACCCACGCTCATTTCCTGCCTTGGATAGCATTGCAAGAGAGCCCCTCGGTGTGGGCTCTGTAGCTGCTTCTCGTTATAAAACCGTGCATCGCCCGTGGAGGCTGCAGGGAATGACGCAGCGGTACTGCGCGAAAATAACCTGGAACTGCGGAGCTAGATCTTAGTAGCAATCGTAAAGTGTATGGCCGCATTTGGAAATCAACGTATGATGATTGGTGCTGTTGTAGTTCATGCAATACCTATCAGCGGCCGTACTAACAAAATGCACCCTATAGTACGTATCGTAAGACAAGATTTCAGCCAATCTAGAAGCTCGACATACAGCTAGCGCAGCCTGCCAGCCAATGGCAAAAAAGCACGCACGATCGAAAACCTTTCTGAAGCCGGACCTTTGTGAATTGATAACTGATAGGGTTTGATGTCCCAAAAGCCAGGCATGATTGTGAGGCACCCCAGTAGTAAGAGGCTGCGAATTTTTACCACCAGGTGTTCTTTAACGTGCAGCTATGTCTAAGTACACGTTTTTTCTTGTTCGTTTTTGCTTTTGTTCTTTTTTTTTTTTGGTATCGAACCCATTGAAGTGCGGCCGCCGGGGCCGGGATTCGATCCCGCGACCTTTAGCTTCGCAAGAGAATGCTTAGCCGCCAGGCTAACGTGGTACAGGTCCGAGCTTTGTCAATTCGCCCCCTAGCTGGTACCTGAATTGGTATACCTGAAGTTAAATAAGCGTCCCTAAAGTGGGCCTTAATTTTATTATTATTATTATTATTATTATTATTATTATTATTATTATTATTATTATTATTATTATTATTATTATTATTATTATTGACACCGACAAAATGGCCTTGGCCTTAAATACAAAGGAAATATATGTCCGAGACATCAGCGACGAAAGGCACAAGTGAACTTTGACCCTATGTTCAATTGTCGAGAAACACTTTAATACGTCACGTGGAGTGTGTTTTCAGTTCTACAGCAACGGAACCAGAACGTAGCAGTAGAGCATCGTTCGCATGATATCAGCGATAACACACACTGAACGCATTCGCGCACGTACGCATGTCTTTACAGGATGTACCACGTGACAATACGTGACACGTGACAATATGTTCGCTTTACCACGTGACAATTACGTTCGCTCGCATAATATTGCCCGAGCGAAGTGCACCGCACCCTTCGAAGCAATGCACCGTATTAGCGAGGCAGCAATAGCAAGAAAACCAAGAGCGTGCGCCTGAAAAAATGTCTGGGGTATTTCTCAAGATCCCGCATCAGCCAGCCCCTGTCTTTATGTCGTATGTCCGTGCCTCCGTTAGTTAGTCACGAACACATCACGGTTCTAACTTTCTCAGCTTTTAACGCTAATTCCATATCCCGTCCCTTTGCACAGCGTTCTTCTGCAATGCACAGCCCGTTCCTCCTTTACTCTTACCCTCTTTTGGAACACCTAACAGACCCTCTTGTGTCCCTTTTTGTTTGGCGCGTGATGCGGGAAAGGTTTTTACCACTTCTCGACTCGAGCGACTGTCGTCTCGCTTCTTCCCATTCACGTGCATTTTTATAAAGTTCAAAGCTATATAAAGTGCGACGCCGGAGCGTCCCGGAAATTAGTCTAACCTCCTCTCTCCTAGTCTTTATTTATTTCTCTCGACGCTGTCCTTCTTCGCTTTTGTTTCCCCTTTCTCCGATTGTCTCTTTTCACGGCTCGGCTCCCGAGTTTGCAATTAAGAGCGGGGCCGAGCTCACCGTTTGTCAAAGTCGGCGCTGTCGTCGTTTAGGTGCGCGTACTCGACGACAACTATGGAAGGGCGCGAATAGTCTTTTTTTTTTCTTTTTTTTTCTGCTGGCGCTTTCAAACCATTAAAAGGAGAAATTGCCGTCGTTATCGTAATTCGCGTGTTAACACCGCTTTTTTTTTCTATTCTGATCTCTTTCATGCGACGCACGTTCTCTTATAGAAAGAAGAGTGAATTTTAACAAAAGGTTTAGTTCAGCAGCCTAGCATGCACTCGCAGTAAGCATGAAACATATGCAAGGCTGAAATACGTAACACATGCGTACCCTTGTTATAATCATGCTAATGATAGTTCTAGATAAACTAGACCGAATTAACTGTACATTGACGAGTAGTGTAGTATTGACGCATATATCGACATAATGAGGAGCATATCTATTCCGTAACAGGGGCTATAGCATATAGAAGCTCAAACAACAACAACGAGGAATACTGCAAGCTTGTTTCCGTAGCAGTGTTCAGTGCGGCATTGTAGAATGAGCCTTTCTCTCGCTGTTATGGTTTTTGTTTTACCTGTTCTTTGCGAATGCTAAAAATAACGCGTCACTCGGACGATAACCGATCACATCTGATTGTGCAATCGCATCAATGTTCACGGGCTGTTATCGAGTCAAAGCTTGCATTACTTTGTCGACTTCCGAAGGAATGATAGCAGCCACTACAAAAGAAAGAAAGAAAGAAAGAAAGGAAAGAAAGAAAGAAAGAAAGAAAGAAAGAAAGAAAGAAAGAAAGAAAGAAAGAAAGAAAGAAAGAAAGAAAGAAAGAAAGAAAGAAAGAAAGAAAGAATTCGCACCATATAGTTCGGACATATATGGATATGGACGCCGATGATTTTTAATGAGATCGTTTCGTATTGGCCTCTTTCAAATTGCATGCATCACGCTTCCCGCCGTTTTTGTAAGTGGCGGCGAGGGATTTTTCCCATCCGGAACACAGCGGGTGCACGCTTAACTGCATCTTCCTGCATGCGAAACACCGGAGAAAAAAAGGAAAACGCAGCTCCAGAGAACACCATTTTTGTCTCGTCTCACAAGAACGACCCCTGTACCTCCGGGAAAGAAAGACAGGGAAGCGCCAAGCTCCTTTCGAGTTAGAACAAGTACCTGCACACAGCCATCGAGTCCCGAGACGCAAATCAATGAGTATATAGAGCGAAGAATAACCTGTAAGTGCTTGTACACGGCTGCAGCGACCGCGCCAATTCGCATTTCGATTGCGAGCACTAAATCATTTTCTCGCGCCGAGCGAGCGCAATTATCGCCTCTCCTATCGAAAAAAACGCGGAGCTGCTCGCGATTATTACACGGTCCGCGAATACACGCCGCGGCCTCTATCAGAAGAGGTCGAACGCGGCATACCAAACGCAACCCGCATCGTCCAATTACTGGTTAGAACCCGGCGGCACGCAACCAAGAGGAAGCCACGAGACTGCATGCAACGCGAACCGTGGCTGATTCTACACTTAGCTGATTTTTGCTACACAGCAAGCGTGTCACCATGCATCACGTGGTCCCTGGACAGCTATTATGCCCCCCCCCCCCCCCTCCCTCGAAACGTCCTTGTTCCAAACATGACAGATGGGAAGAAGATTTACGGCTAGCACTTCCCTGTCTCATACGGAGCTCTATATATACGTGTATTCTGCCCCGGAGTCTACAGAAGTCAGCGATAACGGCACGCATATAACCTGGCCAGCCCATGCCGCGTTGTGTTCGAGCGTATACGTGCCAATAAGAGCGCGCTCACCGCATGGCGTTTAACTCCCACCCCAGGGAGACTCTTTCTTTTTTTTTTTTTTTTACCTCTACACATTGGTAGCGCTGAGCCTTTCCAAATCATTTCGCGTCCAGCGAGATGAGGGTGCACCTCGCAACATTTTCCTCCGAATAGGCAAGCCGCGGGCTACAATGGCTCACTGATTCGGCGCCAGCAGTGGTCATTATTGCCACTCACCTATAAGCCAGACGCCACTCGGATTTATTTGTCTTCTTATTTTTTTTTTCTTTGGCCCGCACTCCCGGTATAACGGTTCGCGTACAGGCATCGTCCAAATGATGCTCGAAAATCATTCGTACTGGTTGGACGCACGCACGCAAGCAGTCTACTAATCAGCGACACCGCTATATAACAGTTCTCGATGCACCATCCGTCCCCTGTGCCTGTACGAAATGAGAAAACAAAGCGAGGAGGAATATAACTAGTGCGATAGAGATGCTAGTTAAAAGAGCTGCGGCAGAGGTCCTGAAAAGTGTCATCGTCGACCACTTTGCACATATAAAACACGTACGCATGTGCAAGGAGTCGTCACCTTTCTTTCGCCAAGAAGTTGAGGGCTTAAACGAAATGGGTCCTTCTGGCCTGCCCCCTGTCTGCCGCAGGTTGTTTGTCTCCTTAAATACAGAGCGCGAGGCGACAAGGCATGCAGTTTAGCATTGGGCCCCCCAATGCGTTTGGGCGCGCACACTTAAGGCGACGGCATCGGGCAAGACGAACTACTTACTGTACGGCCACTTGCATCAGACTGTCATCATGGGCGAAAATGAACGAACCTCATCTGAAGAGATTGATACCCTGGGGAACGGAACGCAGTTGTCTGATGCCTTAGCAAATGCAGGCGGCATGTACAGAGTAAGAATTACAAGGAACGTGAGGATAAGGTAAGCGTCACGCCCACTTTGGCGCCTCCGTGTTTAACGAAGTCCGGTGTACCGAAATGAGACAGTCGAGAAGACGATTAGGACGTAGCGGTGACCGGGTCACACCGAAGCTCCAGCGAAATCGCGGCCGGATGTACAGCGCACAAGGAAGCACTGTGCACACCCACTGTTTTTACGTGGCCCCAGAGGCGGCAACTTATCCGGCGGCACGGTGGCTTCGATCAGCGTCAATCGGTCCGTGTATAATTACTCTGCGTGTTCCGCGTGCAAATGGCGGAGACTGAACACGCGTGTGAGCGCGGGAACCGGATGGTGTCACTAACTTCGTTCTTTCATGCCTGTATACAGCTTCCGTGAGAACCGGACCGATAAGCGTGCATCTTAATTAAGCAGCAACGGGCATCCGATGTTTGTTTTGCATGTATCGCAGAGGTTTGGAAGCCACTACATTGGCACGTTTGACTGATGTCGTCCTGATTTATCGTAAATTTACCGACATTTCATCCTTGCGCTATGGATGTTCGTAAGAGCAGATGGCAACCAATCTTGATGCTTAACATTTTATGAATGGAAACGACCGGACAACAGCAAATATGAACCAAAAGCCTCTGTGAAAATTCATCCTCTCTACTTTTTTCAACTGTCCTTGCACCGAACGAAATCGCGGTTTATTTAGGTAATACCGTTTCAATTCAAGATTATAGGAGGAGGAAGAGGAAAGGAGGAAAGACGGATGTTAGCCAGTGCTGAGACCGGCTGGCTACCCTGTGCAGGGGAAAAGGGGTAAGGGAAATGAAAGATAGCAGAAACGAGACACGAGAAGAAAAAAAATATATAGGAGAGAAAAAAACACACACAAAAAAAGGAAAAAAACGCGACACTGCATAAAGTCTGTCCCGTAGGCCGCTCGTCCTTAAAAAGCGCAACAACGCGTTGAGCGCTTTCCGTGCTGACGATGGACCTGGCCAGTGTCCCAAGACTCGTTGCTCGGACAAAGGGCGCCTGTCAAGTCTGTCTAGAGCAGCGCTAAGTTCTCTCCTGGGGCCACTGAAACGGGGATACTCACATAGAAGATGAGAGATCGTTTCGTCGCAGCCGCAGTTCTCGCACATAGGGTCGTTTGCCATTCCAATACGAAATGAGTAGGCGTTTGTGAAGGCAACGCCAAGCCACAGGTGACACAGAAGATTATAGGGAAACTCAATATCCTCTCCAATAGTGAAGCACGGAGTCGGGGGAAAAAAGCTGATTGGCGACAACTTGCTTGGAGAAAGGTCCTGTCAATCTAACGCGGCAGTTCAACGGCATTTATTTATGTATGCGGAATAACTGGATTGTCAACCACGTCGACAGCAAGCTCCGTGCTTTCACTCATAAATAAAACAAACGACTACGCCGTGCATAAAAAGAAAATTTAGCCGAATACTTAAGGGAAAACGGGAATACAACAACAAATACTGGAAACTCGAAGCGCGCAAGGTGCCGAGGGAAGTGCACGTGTTCCACGAGAGTTCAAGCGGAACAAAGAAAACAAAACAAAAAAGTGTTAGACGAAAGCAAGCGCCGCATTCCTGATTTCACGATAAATCCCGGGTCACGTGACCGTAGGAAAGTTTCTGGTCCCGCGTGCGGTCACTTTTGGAGTCGTACGAGCGGGCCACATTCGCGAGGTACAAGAGACGTCGCGAAAAAAGGAAAGTAAACTAAGAAAAAACGAACAAAAATGTACAGCCAAGCAACGTACAAAGCGGCACTATAAAGATTAACACGACGGGGAGAAAGGTCAATATATCGGACGAGGAAGAAGAGAGACCGCACATAACTTTCCCACCGCAACGGAGGTCGTCCAAGCGTCAATGTTATCAATGTGTGTCACTTAAAATTAGACGTGGGGAGAAAAGAGAGTTGGCCGCGACTTCCTCCTGCAAGAGCCTCGGCCACTGGAGATAGCCACCCTTCGGTTTGCACGTGCGACCTCAAGAGTGAACTGCCTCCTTTCGCCGGACCCTTTTATCGGGACAACGTGAAGCTATTGACATCTCCGAGCACCACCGCTTCCTCGTCTTGTTATACGAACGCCACGAAGCAGCGAGACCCCGTATCAACCGACGGATCGCCGGGGCTGTTCGCGTCGCGCTCTCTTCTGTGTAGGGCTGACTTTGTTGCCTTTGCGCGGCTTGTGTGGCCGTGCGTATATTCTGTAAATATGTATAGCGTTTGTCATGTTATAATATTTACATGACATTTCCTTGCCGGCTCTAAATAACTCGGGGGTCCCTAAGTGCAATACCTAACGTGCACAGCTGACGATCACCAATGCCAAACAGAACATACCGTCTGAAGAAAAAAAAATCTAATAACAAATTATAGCTACGGAGCAGTTATTAGAGAGCAACAGCAAGCTGTGCCATGTTATACGTGATATAGCTATACATGCCATGAATAGAATGAAGACGAAGTCGAAAGTTCAAACCTACGTCAACATTTCTTTGTATGTATGTATGTATGTATGTATGTATGTATGTATGTATGTATGTATGTATGTATGTATGTATGTATGTATGTATGTATGTATGTATGTATGTATGTATGTATGTATGTATGTATGTATGTTCTGTGCTGTGCAATGAACCTCACGCCTGTAAACACGATTGCACTTAGTCTCCTGACGTTATTTATTTCAATGTAACAATAGAGCATGACTTAAGTATGCTATCGATTATGACACCGCGAGCGTTTCAACAACGATTTTTCAGTTTAGCTCGGCACCAAAATAAAAAAAAAGAAAGGTAAACAATTGTGCGGACATTAAGACGTGAGAGATACACATTTACGAGTAATATTCACATTCAACAATTCTTTGATAAGGTGGTCTGAAAGGAATATACGTTTCGGATATGTCCAGCAATTCTTGCTGACGGGGTATTCCAGTTGTCGAAATACTCTTCACCTTGTAGTAACGTTTTGCAAGCTTCGCTTTACATGTTTGCAATTTAATATTTTCGCTAACTTCGCCCATGCGTTATTTTTGAGTACCTTTACGAACTTCGTCCACACTGTTACCCTTTAAAAAATCTTTACGAACTTGGCCCAGAGAACTAAACTATTAAAGACTTTTACGAACTTGTCCCGCGCGACTGATTTTTACCCCTCTATGAAGTTCGCCCGAACTGCTATATTTGAAGGCCCATACGATACGAACCCGGACCATGATGCAAGATGAGTTTATCAAGCGGCCACCACGCTGAAAGTCCTTCTCTACTTTGACCAATTAGGCATGAGATCACTCACATATACTTGTTTCGGCAACCCACTTTCTCTGACTACATGCAATCGCAAACGCCTGGCATTTCTTACACCACGCCCGTTCAGTAAGTCGTGGGAACAAGATAATACATCCGCCATTCAGGTACCATGTACGATTCACATACACGTATTCGCACGGTCGCATTTCGTCAGAGTCGAAATAGAATGCCAGCACTTGGGGGCATATCCACTGCAGCCCATATATAGGTGATCACAACTCTCCGGGTAAAAACAGCCGTCGCCTTTAATAAATGCTCTACTTCACTCGCTTAGCCGGCCTGTGCGTGGTTCTCAAAAAGCAGAGCAGAAATATCATTAGGCATTTAGTTACGCCTTGTCACCGCCAGTCTCGGACACGTGACAAAATGCGAGAATAGTACAGAGCGTCACGCAGAATCTCGAACCCCCAAACCGTCTCCAGGCTGCGTATATAATATAATTCTCACTACAACCCCTCATAAGCGAGAAGCCGACCGATACAACAGGAAAAAAAAAAAAAAAAGGAACGAGCATCGTACTCGAACGACAGCAACTGGGACAAACCTAACTAGGGCACGGCACGATATCACATCATCGCGTGTCAGCAGCACCGTTTGCAACGCACACAGGCTTTTTCCTAAATGCCGTATATGAGGGACTATACATACCATATATACAGCGTCGCGCCGAAGCAAACTTAACCCAAAGTCTCGCCGAGACGCTCGCGCCCCGTTAAATTCGTGTTACACAGCTGCGCGAGCTGTGCACGGTATAGAACGCCGCGCGATGCTAAACTCAGCCTCGCCTCGAGCTTGTGTATAAAAAACACTGCATGCAAAATGCACGCGGACCGGCTATCCGATCGCCGCCGTCATAAAGTATAGAGTCGTCGCGATCGAAACGATTTAAGCACCGGCCTCTTCGCAATAAACGACGCTTTATTTCGATACGAGGAGGCGCCTTCTCTTTCTTTCTTTCTTTCTTTCTTTCTTTCTTTCTTTCTTTCTTTCTTTCTTTCTTTCTTTCTTTCTTTCTTTCTTTCTTTCTTTCTTTCCCGCCTACGAGGGTGCCGCGCGGTGTCGTATGCCTCGTATAACGAACTCCGAAACAATTCGGTTCGTCGCGCTCTTCAGGATACAGGAACTGCGTCGCTTTTCTTTCTTTCTTCTTTTTATGTTGTCGTATTCTTCCTGTTCGCTCCTGTACAGAGCGGGCGCACGACAGGCACGCGCAACCCCGTGTATACTTTCATGCGCCGATGTGTGTCGCGCGCCTAGACCATAACTCAATGGCAGCGCGCGCCCGTTGCTTAGTTGTAACGCCTCGTTTCGGTCTTTATAATATAAGCGGCTATATTTATAAACATGGTCTATATGATGGCGTGCGCCCATATGCTTTTCTCGCGAAGGGACGCACGCAAAAGCGAGGGGCTCGCCACTTGTGTCGACGAAAAATGACTCCGCGGCTGGCGGCGATGCTTAAATGCCAATTACGTTATGTTCGAGAAGGGAAAGAAATCGCGCATGCGCGCGGCCAACGAAGAACAAGCCCATACGCAACGGTAAGGTGCACTCTCGGTTCGTTCATTCCTGAGGCGCTGTTAAGGTATATGCGTGCAAATGTGTATAAGGTACGTGCGTCTATATACAAAATCGCTAAGCTATGGCGAGCTACGAACGCTATAGCTTAGCGTTCGTTGATCGAGCTACATACCCAGCGATTGAGCGAGCCTCGCAAACAGCGTCTAGAGCAAAATTGGAGCGATTCGTGGTGGCCAAACTGCGCACGCGTATATACAGAGTGTGAGAGGCGGCTCGGCGACCGTCGGCCTAGATCGCCAGCGCCACGTGCAAGGTTGAATGGTTGTACCGCTGACGCGCCACGCGGGCCCACCCTCTGTGCGGGAATACGTTTAAGGGCTCGCGACCGGGCAAAGCACCTTCAGAGAGAACTATACGCATGAAAACATTCGCACCTCATCTCCTCCCGTTAATATATATACTTGCTCAGTTCGCACGTGCCGTCTTATAGAATTCATAGGTGGCGCGGCACCTTTGTAGAACTATATATATACACGCGCAGATCATCTATACGAATATGCACTTAGAAAGGGAGAGAAACTAGTACCCAGTGGGTCATGCATCCACGCGCTTGCCGACTCTTTTTTTTCTCGGCTATCAATTTAAAGTTTCCTTTCTGTATTTCTTTATTGAACTTCAATACACCTCCATCTGACAGATAGGAGCGACTTGTGGCGTTGGGCTATACACTCGGAGTACACAAAAGAGGCTCATAAGATGCACCGCGAACCTTCTTGTCTGCACAGCTTGCATTCTGAAGATATCAAACGGACCGGCAACTGCCATGCGTCATGCAGCTGCAAGCCCGCCAACAATTTATAATACCCAGCCCGCTATCGGCGAGCTCATTGTCCACAGTTTGCTTCGTTCGTTCATCTCTTTTTTGTATTCCCTCCGTTCTCCGAACGCTATATAGGAGTCGCTGCCGATATCAAACAGATTAGAACAACACTGTGACAAACTACGTAAAAACAACAACAAAAAGAACACCACAGAAGCACACAGGCATGCAGGTATAGAGCGAGGTGTGGGGGAGGTGGAGACTGAGACCCGAAGCTGTAAAGTGCGAGCTGCTTGTTCGTCGTCTCTGATCGATTGTCCATCACACACACCGTCGGTCGGGACATAAAGAAGCGGTCCGGGCGCGATTGGGTGCTAAGTTTTACGCCCAACGTGTTGCCTCCGCTACGCAACGGCCTCCTCCCGCGCCCAACCTCAACGCCGGGCCGAAGAAGCGCTGCAGTTACGCACTATATACACCCCGCTCGAAGCGCTAAAAGGTTAAGGCTTTCTCACCGTCGAAGTATAGCAGATGAGAGAGCACACGGCGACCGACGGCTCCCAGGCGTGGCATGCTCAGTACATAGACGCGAGCGAAGGGAAGCCGTCGCTGGCGATGCCGCCGATGACGCCCCAGCGCGCTAACGACAGGCGATCCATTGTTGTACGCGCGGGAGGCTCCGATTAAAAATGGCCGATGGCGAGCTTCGATATAATGGGGGTGACGAGCGCGTGCTATATGCGGCCCGTTTCTCATTTGTTGTATGTGTATTTCTTGAAGCAGGGTGCATCGCTTCCCGCCTGCAGCGCGCGCCAGTGGCCCAAACAACTTTGAGAACTTAGGACCTGCACTATTCTGCGTGTTTCTTTTTTTGCTTCTTTTTTCTTACGGATTGAAGCGAGATTAGACACGTATGTTGCCTCCTAACATGCCGCTAAACCGCGCCCGTTCTGCTTATACCTGGCACCTTAACTGCGTTCAATTCACTCAACTAGTTCCCTTACAGGTTATGTTATAGGACTCGGGGAGCTGAGCAGTCGACCACTATATGTGGAACGTCTATTTGAGTGAAGCATTACTTTAACGCTGAGATTATGCTGCCTCAAACGCAGTTGGCAGCGTGTTGGTGGGAGGCTAATCTACGACTTCGCGCCTTGTGATGAGTTAGTAACCTGGCGATCGACCTTCTCGCTCTGAGCGGGATTGTTGGCTAGCTCGGTGTAGAACGGTAGAGAAACGAACGTCCCGAAACAGGCACAACATCGTTAAAAATAGGCAACGCCTACTCGTGTAAAAGCATACGGCGGGCTTTGAGGTGACGCGCACTATTCCAACGATGTCAAAGCGAAGCTTCCAAATATGATATATCTCCTTTCTCCATTTTTTTCTGCGTTTGTAAACATTTTGGGTGGAGCTTGCTCCCTGAAACGCTAATAAAACAGTCTTGGGATATTACCTCGCGCCCTCGACTACTCTGTAGTACGATTGACGCTGGTACCTGTTAAATACAATTTCCCCACCTGCCATCCTTCAGAGCGCTTCGTTGTCAAGGCTAGTCACAGCACAAATGCGGAGTACGTGGTCGTTCAGATTATCACATAGCTGCCAATTATCATCAATTATGAAGTCACCTTAGGACTGCCAGTACCGATGAAACAACGCAAGGCAACTATACGGATTTCGGACAGCAAGGTATACAAGACGCAAGCAAGTGTGAACTGTTCTTCAGTATTACCAGCGACAAAACTGAATAAAGGCCACTTTATTTCGCCAGAAACATCTGCCCAACACCATATTCATCTTCTTTTGTTGTTGTTGTTGTTGTTGTTGTTGTTGTTTCAGGGAAGCATACCTTGCGCCTTCTCTTCACACGTGAACAACGGGCACACGTTCTCGCTGCAAGCGTGAGAACACGAATCACAGTACGGGACACTGTGCTCACCTTACATATAGGTATTTTCGTGATCACCGGGTCGAACATTGTACAGATGCTAGGCGCTTGAAGAAACTTCCCTCTGACCGGACGAACCGCCGCAGGCGCACGATTTCGGGGCGGTATTCCGCGGATATACCTTGCCTCCGAATTTGGCAATATCCGGATTTCGTTCAGCTCCCGGAGATACATCGACGCCCTGCCTGACGCTCGCTGCTCTACAATTTTCAGTGGAATAAAGAAAATAGCCAAGAAAAGCAATCAAGAAAGAAGAGAGAGAGGGGGTAGAAATAAAGTAAGAAAGAAAGGGGGGGGGGAGAAATAACGACGCTTTCGTCGTGCTGGCAAGATCATGCAACACGGTGGCGCATCGGTGCCACCGGGCACGCCCTGTACACGCCGGGCACGACCAAACCTTCCCGTAGTATTCTACAGAAAAAAAAAAAGTTGGAATAACAGGGATCGTTAAGGACGCCCGAGCGGCGGCCTCACGGAAAGACATCCCATTCCGCGGAAAGACACTCGCACAGACGAAGGCGGCGAGGCGAAGCAGAAATCGTCTCGTATATAGCGCATACAGCGCATACATACCGCGCAGCGCCTCCGCACAGAAAACGTGCGAACACGATTTGACTTCGACAGATGCGAGTCCGCGATAAGGAGGAGCTCCTGTTCGCACCTCGCGATAAGAACACCGTACACGCGCGCTGTCCCGTCCCGTCTATTTCAATGTTCCTTCAGTCGTGTCCTTGTTCGCGCCGGATCAAAGGGCCGGTGCCACGCCCACGGGCGCCTTCAGACACTACAGGAGGAAAAGAAGAATGCACCAAAAACTCTCTTGCACACTCATACGTTGTGATTCAGGTGAGGTACTTTATGTAGCTGTTATTTTTGCTTCTCTGCGCGACTCTTTGCCATTCGTCCAGGGTACAAAGATTCTATGGTAGATGTGCGCAACCGGCGCCGCCACTCCCCCCCTCACATTTCGTCGTCCACCTTCCTGTGTCCTGCATTGGCGTTTTTCGAACGTGCGTGAGCCCTTTCTTCACTACGAGCATCGTTGAACTTTTGGTCACGCGGTCAATCCGAAGATCACGTGACGGCACTGAATGGGCGCGAACGTAAGAAAAAATGACGCGCGGGCAAGTATTAAAAAAAAAGAAAAAGGAAGATGATGATGGCGGCACTGAACTGCAAACGCGATGTGGATTCAAGATTACGAACGTACTACATGTTGCGGCAGGCCGCGAGGAAAAAGAAGGATACGGTTGGAGCCAGCACACACGGTGCTGAGTCAATGGCGGCCGCGAGCGAAAATAAGTATACGTGGCCATGCCGTGAATGGGAAAACGCTGCACGGGCGTGAGGAAGGTGTAGGTATCTGTGGAGGGATCAAAAAGAAGTAAAGGAAAAAAAAATACGGTCCCTATACAGCTGCTTTTCGTCACTCTTCTTCTTCATTCATTTTTTTTTTTTTTGTCTCTCTCTATGGAATACTGAGACCAAAGGTCGTGTAAGGATGTACGCCCTGCGAGCACAATGACACATCTTTCTGTTCATTCTTCTCGCGGCCAGAAGGTGGCGCCGTGCTCGAGGCTCCTGAGCGCCACCGTTCGGCGGCAGTATTATCGTTAACGGTGTGACGTGCGCAGCCCAACGCTGGAACCGACCATTCATGCCCGATTCCGAGACACGAGGGAACACACTTCTCTGTCCTATGCTCTGCTCTCTTTTCTCTGGTACTTTCTTTTTTTCTTTGTCTTCTTCTTTGTCATATAGCACGCTGCTCGTGGCCTTGCTTCTATCATCACTCGCTTTTCAATTTGTCTTCTTTAATGAGGAGATCCATGATTGAAACGACATTTTGATCCCGACCGCGGCGGCTGCATTTCGATGGAGGCGAAATGTTGAGGGCCGTGTACAGTGCGATGTCAAGGCACGCTAAGGAATCCCAGCTGGTCGAAATTTCCTGAGCCCTCGACTACGGCGCATCTCATAATCATACCGTGATTTTGGGACGCAAAACCCAAGAAATAAAATCAATCGGAAAGACACTTCGCTCTTGCGTGCTCACCAATTTGTCAATAGTTCACTCGCGTGTCTTATACGAAGAAGAATTTTAGTGTTACCACTTGAAGGAAAAACAAGCTGTGGTAAAGGAAAAACAAGCCATAGGCACCAACGAGATTCCCGTCCTATAAATTTCAATTCTCCCCACTGCTTCGTGTTATGTACAACCATTAATTCATAACAATTAATATAATTATTAATCGGTATGGTTTAACATCGCGAAGCCACACAGGAACAATGCAGCATTTGTTTGGTCGAAGTCGTTCATTCCGAAACAATACACACATGTGCGACACTCCGATGTGTAGGATGTGTACGATGGGCCACAAAGAACATTTATGATAAGTGTGCATACCTTTCGTGTCCGTCCTTCTGCCGTGTTTTTCTACGCAGTTCTTTCCGCAGGTTGAACGTAACACTGAGATATGATGGACGGCGCAACAGGAGGATCAGGATTACGATCGACGCCCTTAGTTTTCTACTGCACCTCCAAAAAAATGACACACAAGTCTGTCTGTCTGTCTGTCTGTCTGTCTTTCCGTCTGCCAATGTACAACTGTACAACGTTCGGCGAAAGATCAGAGCTGGGGGCCCCAGCGCAGCATTTCACAACCAATTTGGGACTGCAGCGGGATCCAAACACAACAACCGTACAAGAAATCGAAGGTCGGGCATTTGCCAAACACATGGCATATTTAGTATTTTGCGACACAGCAGCAAATACAGCTTCATCTTCTTTTCTTTTAAACACAGTCGCCCTCTCTTAGTTATTCCCAATTACATTTTATGTTAATTTCTCAATTACGTCGCATACCATAATGCCAATCATCTACCAATAACACGTAGCAATGAACTTCCCAGCCATTGACAAACTGCACATAATGACGAATAGCGGTTGTAAACATTACGAACTAGTTAAACTAAGTTAAAATCTTAGGCTTAAGATCGGCCTTCGAGATCGTAACTACCTGCGTTAATTTGTCTTCATTGTTAGCCTGCGTGGCACACCCATTTAAAATTGATCGAATGACAATTCACAAGTGCACTATCTATCATAGCACACTAAGCCAACCCGCTCTCCTTCTCCCGGCAATAAAAAAAAATTGTAAGAGAGAAAGAGAAAGATTACACATCTATTCTGTTTCTACTAAGACTGGGAACGCGCACTAATTGTTCCACAAGGACGCCCTCTCTAACCCTTTTCATATTATGCAGATTTACTCTACGATGCATCCCTTCAATCAAGTTTCTCTCGATCAACCATTCCCTTCTGAACCGTTTACGGGGGCGCATACGGGACAAGGCGCGCACACGAATTAAAACCACGCACTGAAGCAGATTATACCCGACCATGCATTTACCTGACGTCAAGAATCGGCGATTTCACGGGCATGAAATGCGCCCAAATCGGGCGATCAATTAACTTTAATTGGGAGCCGCGCTCTTACATGTCGCCCTAATTACCGCCCATGTGCTGAACAGCGCTTATCGAACGCCAACTAGCTCCCGGTGAGCGGCCCGTTAATAGTTATCGAAAATACTGACCGAAGTACACGCGACTGCGCGCGCACCTCTGAGCACACCCCGCAACCCGCCCTGCCACTTCCAGCATTCGTCATACTTTGTCATCCCGAAGACTTCTACCACGATCGTGAGGGTCCCTCAAGGCAGCACCACGAGGAAAAGATGAACAAAAAAAAAAGAAGAAGAAAAAAGCAAGCGGATAAGAAACGAATAAATTTCTCCCGGGCTTTACTCGGAGCTCGGAGCCCACCCTCACACCTGATCCATCATCCCTGGGACGGGAGGAGAAGGCAAAGACGTGAAACGAGAAAACCATATAGAGAGAACGAGCGAGAGATTAAAGGAAGGAACGACAAATAGAAAAGAGCCGCTGCCTCTCCAGAGATGCCTGCGCTGCGTCAGGGTGGCGCCATCTGGAGCCGACTGCTAGAACTACGTCTACTCCCTTTGCGACAATCGAGTGCGCACTGCCGATGGCTTCGGGCTCCGCTTGGTATCCACTGGGTGCTCCTTCTCGACCGATTATCATTCGAGTGGAAATTCGTGGGAACGCGTGGGCTGTATGGTCTGATTGACTCTGTAAGCGAAGCACTCGCGTGCAGCAAATAATGGACAACTTGGAAATTGCTAGGTGGTGAATGGAACCTTCGACACAAACATGGGGGAAACGCCACGAAAGAAATTTTAACGCTCTCATAGGCACATTATTTTCAACGTTGTTAAAAGCTTGACATAAGAGCAGTCCAGCTACGATGCTCAAGTTACAACTTTTTTTTTTTTGGCTTATCTCTCTCTCACTACATTTTTTCTTTTTTTTCAATGTCCAACACCTCACAAAAGGTGTTAGAAACGCGCATTTTAAAGTGTTTAAAACACAATGGCGATGCTTATGAATCACTCCCTTCTCTTGATTTTTGTTAGTTTTTAAGACACATCAATTTACAATTGGTTTATTGACAATTTACAAGCGCGCTGTCTGTCGTAGAACGCTCAGAAAACACGCTCCCCCCCTGTATACATATCAAAATTCATAAAATTATATGTCGCAATTATTTCATGGCGCAGGTTGTGCCATACAATCACAACATGTTAAAACGTACTGGTATTACATCTGCTGTGTAAATATTGCGAAGCTGTCTCGGCATCTGTATTTCCTTTATATCAAGTATTCTTGGGTTTGTCTCTGTTTGGTTAGCAATTTTATAACGTCCATGCAAGCAAAAAATAAGCATATATATACTGATTCGCATTCACTTTATTTAGGGTGCATAGTCCTCCCAATCCAATCTTCAAAACCTTAAACTGCGTTCCATGAGACCATGTGAGTATTGTACACGTGATCTTTAACTTCAAATTTCAGTTGGCGAGCTAGACAAAGCAAAACCAAACTCGCCAGGACAGCGTATTAAGTGTTACATGCTTCATAATATATTCTGAAAGATAATCGTTGGTGGTCATCAGTCCGCGCCCAATACTGATCTTCGGCCTTTTCTTTGTTTCCCATTTGCTGCCTTCATATATAAATTAACAATAGCTTTGTGAAGTAGAGCAGACATGAAGCAGGCTGATAGATCATAGAAAGATACCTCGTTTATATTCCAGTGTTGCAGGCTGCAGATAAACGAGATATAATCCTTACCGCTACATAAATGTCAGGTGGTGGAACACATGTTTTCATGTGCATCAACTTTGCGTGATGGAGAGAGGCACGATTTTCTATAATATGAGTATTATACGATTTCAGTGGCTCACAAAGCCTCTTGGAAACTTCTTAAATTACAGTAACAAAGACAAAGTCAAAGGTGTCAAGGATGCGGCGGGTCAAAGGTGCAGCGGGTTGAGGTGCATTTTGAAAGGAGGATCAAAATTCTAAGAGTTGCGACTTATAGCATATAGATCCACTTATTGAATTCAAAATAACATTATCTTTAGACAGAAGTGTGGAAACTCTTATACATCGGTTAAGGTTAGATACTGCCTGCACAAAGCATTTTCCACACAAAGTTGGTCATGCTAAAGCTCCCGAATGTGATTGTGGGTCTAAAGGGCAAGATATAGGCCACCTCCTCCTAGATTGCCTACATCACAACGACCACAGGCATCAGCTAAAAACAGCTCTGATGACATTCGACCACCGGCCATTTAGTTTAAGGAAACTTCTGGGCCCATGGCCGACGACGACCTTACAAAAATACGCTTTAAAAGCAATAAACTTTTTTTTTTAAGAGAGCGGCATTGCTGGATGTTATTAGCACATTTATTGTTTCATTTATTTCGCCTTTCTGTGGTCTCTGTGATTGTTTAACAGGCTATTACTGGTTATGTAATATCTGGTGATTCACTAACACGACCAGGTGCCACCCACTGACCATGGACGTTCTTGTGCGCTGACATTGCTCTTTATTTATTGGAGACTTTTCTCACAAGAGTATTGCCATGTGCTCGAACTTGTATACATTTTCCGTGTGTGTGTGTGTGTGTGTGTGTGTGTGTGTGTGTGTGTGTGTGTGTGTCACAAATAAAGCGACGCTATTAGTGAGACAGCATCTCCAAATATCGTATCAATGCAAAAAAGGTGCATTTTGAATTTGGAATTTCTTACAAATATATGCAAATGAAGAAGGTGCCCTCTAGAAAAACAAGGACGTGTGAAGCCCTTCCCCCCCTCTCTCTCTCCTTCCCCCGTTTGTCCTTTAGGGTGCGTGTAAAGAAATACCTTTCACACAGAGAGAAGCAATCTTACATGCCAAGTCGTAAAGGTTCACACGCCGATGGCAATCACCCCATATACGGCGAGCGCAGGACCGAGTATCGTATACTTTTCTGGAAGATCGGGCCAAGCGGCAATGCGGGGAAACGACTCGGTAGGCAGATTTATGTGACCAGTGCTTCCGCGACCCGTAAAGGCGTTCTTTCGGCGACCTCCATTCGTCAAGCGTCGCGTATCACAGGCAATCGCAAAACAAACGTCGTGTTCGCCACGGTGAGGAAGAGACAAAAAAATAAAGATAAAACGGCACCGATCGAGACGAATTTGTGCGCACGACAGCTCAACTGCTCAAGTTTTCCGTGTATAGAAGGAGCCTGCGACCCAATCTCCTCCTGCCATTTCGGTGTTAAGTTTAAGAATGGCCCTTCGCGTGCCCATTTGTCACCCTGCTGCTGTTTTCCTTTCTGGAAGAACCTTCCAGAAGAGCTTTCCAAGAAGAGAGTGTATACGTACCAGCATGGCTAGCACGGGCATGACAGCACAGCTACTGTAAGAGAGTGGCTAAATGGGCTTGTTGTTTGTTGACGATGAAAAACCCTTTCGAAAGGTACCGTCCCGGCCTTCTCACTTGTAATAATGATCGCTGGGGTATTACGCTACAAAACCACTATATTACTATGAGGCACGGCCCAACGTAGGGCACCAGAAACTTACACCGTGTAACTAACTGGTGTTCTCTAACGTCCAATGCCATCGCACGGTAGACGGGTCGTTAGCGTTTTGCCTCCATCGAAATGCGGCTATTGCGGCCACGGGATCAAGCCCCCGTGTTTCTCACGCCTCATGTATTTTCATCTCGAAGAAGTACCTCCTGAGCAAGAATGGAAGATGCTGCGTTTCGGTTCTTCTAGAAAACGCGATCCCATCTATACGGTGTTCGTGGTAAATGATGTCGAATCGTGTTTTAATTGCACCCATTTCCGTAAATGTTCGCAACAGCCGTTGTCACATCAGCGTACAGGGACACGGCCGTTACACCCGAGGCGCCTTAGGCGGGCAAACACTTGGCGCCTTTATTTTCTCATTACCACAACCGAAACATACATATGAATAGGACGAAAAAAGCTGACAAGGCAGCTTCCCTTGAACACCAAGCAGGGCGTTTTATAACCACAATCTGCACGTTTAAAAAAGAAATCCCGCCTCGCCACTCGAACTTTCCGAAAAGGATGCGAGCGCTCCCGCTATATAGATGCATATCTTCGTCGCCCGAGATTGCCACACACAATGTGCTCCAAATAAATTATGGGCGTGGAGGCCGACACTTATTCCACGCTCGGGCGTACGAACGCGGTCTGCTCTCGCGGAGATGACAATAAACAGATATAATAAATGCAACCGAGAAAGACCCTCGGCTTGCGCTTGTCGGCGGCGGCGGCGGCGAGATGAGGCTATACAGCGAAGCTATCCATTGCCAGCGAGAGAAAGAGGGAGGCATCGAGACTTCCCAAGTCTCGACGTTCGTACATATACAGGCAACCTCTGGATGCAAAGGCTATCGACGAGAGAACAGCAACCCCTCTGAGTGTGCGCGCGCGCGATCGCGAGCGTGTGCTTGCGCAAAAGAGCAGAAAGGCGAAGCGGCAACGGTGAGAGGGGGCGTTGCATGCGTACGGCAAGTACACTATAAAGGCCGTACGCCAGATATCTAGCGCCGAGGGGGCAGGTCAGCGTTTTAAAGATGATCGATGATTCACGCCGCTCAGTTCCTCTTTCGCAGAAAGATCTCCCATGGACAAGCAGACGGCGCGAGCGTGTCTTCCCCACTGACTCGAGTTGCGGCAGCGCGCATGCGCCTGCAGTTCGCATTGTGGATTTGTATATAAGCACGCGGCGGGTCCCTATAAACTGTCACTCACACACATGCGGACCTTAATTGTTTCCCGAGCAGGGTGGGCCCGCTTTCAAACGGGGCTTGTCTTGCGTGGCACCGCTACACCAAGTGATCCTTGCGTTTAAGCAATCCCATGCTTTTTTTCACAGGTGGAATTTGCTATGGCCCTCTTGTGTGTGATTGTTGTTGCTGCATTTGTCATCGTAGTCGTCGTAGCTGTTGTTTGTGATTTCTGGGCTGTGCACCAACGGCCCTATAGTTCTAAATGTGTCCCGCTGCGCCGCAGCCTTGCGGGAGGCGAACGGACAGCGAACCAACAAAGTGCCGTTGCCAAAGAACGGCTGGAAGAAAAGCACGCACGCACGCACGCACACCTACGGTGACTGCACGCATCCATGCAGACGAGCGCAAAGTGACATGCCCCTGAGAGAGTAGATGCGAGCCTGCAAGTCTCCGCAGCCTCGACCGGCCGGAGTCTGAGAAAGAGAAGAGGAGAACGAAGAAGACGCTGAAGAAGAACGAACCAGCAGGCGTTTTATAAAGTGGATCACGTCTGCTCGAGGAACGTCTGCGCTCGAGCACAACCATCGACCGCGCGCGCTTGCGGCCCCCGTTGGAGGGCTGCGCGCATGACGCCTCATCCGTCAACGAAGTGCTGTCGAGTGACGTAGATCGATCAGGCCGACTGGAGCCGACGCTCAGTCCGCGGAATTTTCAATTAGGAAGCCATTAGGAATCCGGCTGTCCATCGAAATGCAAGGGTGGGGCGTGGGGGGCTCCCTTCTCCCGGTTCGAATGCGAAGTTACGACTGCGCGCGTGTGCGCGTGCACAAGTTCGCTGGGCTCCGCGGCGGCGCCCACGTCGTGTGCGTTAGCGAATTCACGCGAGCGAGCTCGCATAGCTTGACCCCTGCGCTGTTGTTCGAAGCGCAGCCTGCTGCGCGCGCGCTGCGTACAACGTATTCAAAGTTATGCTCCACAGTGGCCACGTGTTGAAATAGGATGGTGCGTATCCTCTTAAACGAAGCCACGTCTTAGCGTTATGTAATCGAGTGGAGTGCCCGTTGCCTATAAAGGAGTGTTCTGTCTTTTGTAACTAACGGAGCGGAGATTCATCGGCAGTGCTATGGCGCTCCCGTGCTCTTTCGTATGCTAAAAGGGGGGGGGGATACAAGGAGCGTCCTTGAGTGAATAACCGTTTCATGTGAGCCAAATAAAAGAAGTAGAGCGGTAGGATTGATGTGGCGCTGCTTCAAGGTACGCTTGCGAAATGACAAATTGTCGGGACACAACCGTAGCTATAAGAAACAGGTTAATACAGTTCAGTAAGAGCGTTCGGGCTGCAGTGAAACAGTGCACGCGAGGCGAATCGACTGTGAATGCAGTGAAGCTACCGAGAACGCGGCGCCAAAGTGACCCTTCCAGTACAATGTGGCTCATGGAAATGGAGGCCCCGGATACATTCGAATGATTATTTCGATCCGGCGTTCATTCCTGTCTTTAAGGTCGATCGACTATCCTTTTTCACGCAATGGCGACAGCACGCCTTCGTTGCGGCTGACGCAAGTTCATGAAGCAGTGCTGAGAAGTGTCGTATCACATGCAGTCCCGCTTTTGTCATTGTTCATCCAAGTGGAGCTGCAGGACACGAATGAAATGCCGACGGTAATCGCTTAATTGTTCGGCGATGTTTCCAGACATGGGCCGAAACATGAGCGACCAGTGACCCCCTAGGTACTTTTCGAAAGAGCTTACGACGTCATTGCTGATATCTCGCTGGTGTCTACGCTCGCAGACGGTCAGATAATGGCTTCCGATTTTCCCTCCCTTTATACGCTTTGACCGGTGCGCCACAGGTAGGTGCGACCGGACACACTATGCTTATTGCACGACAAGTCAATGAAATGCGAAACAAAGCGAGACGGTGAGGCTGCATCGCAATCCAGAGCAGGAGCCTCTCTGCCACTAGGATACTGCAGGCCTCAATGAACCTTCCGCAATGCAGATCGGCACACCGGCGCGCAGTCTCAGAGCACACTACTGAGTTCTTTTTCCCACAGGACCCTCAACGAGACGGCTCGACACAACGGCTACACACACCCGATCGTTCTCTCAGACGCACGGTGGTAACCGATACAGACACGCAGACGAGACAAACATCCAGCATCCTCCTCTGCAATCGGTGTCTCGGAAAGGACTGCAGGTCACGTACGGGGAGGGCACGCCTCTCTTATTCTTCTTCTTCTGTACACGAACAAGAGGAAGAAGGACAGCGTCATCGCGGCCAGGGGTCACGAACGGTGGCTCATACGAGCACACGCGATCCCACCCCGTGCTGCATGCCTACCAACTTGCCTGCCCGCGGGATCACGCGAGAGACAAGAGTAGGGCCTCCCGGTGACGCGCCAATCGTGACCGCCTCCCATTGTCACTGTCACTGCGGGAGCCGCCGAGGAACGACAGCCGCCGCGCTTGGACCCGACACCCGTCGCACTGGCGCCTTCGTCTCCCTGCAGCGGTATATGCATAAGCGTCCGGGAGCATATACGACGCAAGCGCGGTAGCCAGTAGCAGCACGAACTGTACATATTATATACGAGAAGAGCAGGGCACACACAGGTACACGTACACACAGGAGGAACGCACGCATTGAGAGCGCAGTCGGGGGCGCGACACGTCTTGGGTAGAGCGCGCGCGCGCGCGCTAGGCACGTCATGATCGGGGGGACGGCTGGACTTCTCTCCCGCGTCGTCGATGACAGCCGCTTGTTTGCGTGGCCTGCCAGCGGGCGCTCCTGAGCGCACCGCGGGTCGCTATGCAAACAGAAGAGTGAAGAGCGCAAGCTTCGTCGTGAGACATCACCCGTCTCTCTCTCCGCACTCTTTTCTCTCGTGATCTTTGCACAGTGGCCGAAGCGAAGGAGGTGTATAGTTCGCTGCTGCGGGGTGGCGGTCCGCGAGGGCCGTGAACCGTGCGGTCGAGCGTGGCCCCGAGTGCTGGAGACGCGTCGGAATTAATTCGACCTGTCTCCTTGCTCCCCGTCGCCACGATCGACTCGACCGCTTACTGCAGGGTCTCGTTTAGCGACCTCGAAGAGACGCTGCGACGCCGCCGCCGCCGCTCGAGAGTCGACAAGCTGTCTTCCGCGCTGGTCAGTGAAGAGCCCTTTTGGCGTGGAGCGATGTCTGGAGGTTCGGAGAGAAGAGTGACCTGCTGGGATCTCCTGGGCGAAAAGCACGCTTGGCGATTCATAGTTCAGCGTTGACATGTAGGACGACATTGTGTAGAAGGACAGGATTGGTGCTGGGAGTGGGGTTGAGGGGGGCGCTAAAGGCCTCGAAGGACTTTGCGTATTGCCCTCTACATTTCTGCAAGATTCTTCGTTCCCCGACGCTAGCGGCGACTTTAAAAAGGGGGCTCTCGCAGATTCTCCGTGGTGACACTTGTTCCTTTCGTCCTCCTGTCTCGCGGTCTTTTTCTTTCTTCTCCGAGGGCGTAAGACCGCGTGAGAAAGTTTGCCGCAGAGTTCGGTGACAGATGATCTCGGCTGCCTCGCCATGCCGCGCATCGCTGCCAGGGACGTTCCGAGAATACATGCATCAACTCCGAGCTCTGATGACACAAATGGACACTATTTCCTTCTTCTTCCCTTTGTCGGGCTACTCAGGGTGAAATCGCGCCATCGCTGTCGCTGACCACAAGCCGGAGCTCGAAAGACCCATCATTTTCTCGCGGGCTTCTTTTCTTGACCAACAGCCACGGTGGGTGACCACCATTTTCACGGCGTGAGCATTGTGGGCCGCCGCTTGTGTCGACGATCCAGCTGAGTCAACTGGTAGACCTATATGCGGTCACGCTGTCTTCCATCTGTGATGGGAATAGATATACCATTTGTTCCGCAGAAGTTGACAACCCTTCGCGTACACACGCTGGCGTGTCAGCCTCGAAAGAGCGTGAGAAACTCTGCACTGATTCATGAATCGATGGAGGGACAAAGACTTATGTAGACCTTATTCTGGATAATGAGAGTTTCTGCTCCTACAAAGCGGCTGCATTGAAATTATGCTTCAGTTTCACGGCACAGCATTGTGTTTTTACTGGAAACAAGCGACAGCTGTACACCTTACGCAGGATGGTCAAACCAGGCCTCAAGCGCGAAGAATCACAGGGCGTCCACTCAAGCCGCCGCGGTAAAATAGTAGTTAGGGTAGTTTGCCGCTTACCTGGAAGAGGGGTGTTTGTTTCCGGTCGCGACGGTGGCATTTTCGTTGTAGGTAAGAATGCTATAGTGCCGTGTGCTGCGATTTATCAGTGCACATTATAAAGAACTCCAGGCGGTCAAAATTTCCGTTACCTTTCGCTAAGGCGCGCATCTTAATCATATAATTGATTCTGACCTCTCCGACTAGATTCCCTGATGCACGTTTTCATCATCATCATCTTCTTCTTCTTCTTCTTCTTCTTCTTCTTCTTATAGAGGTACTTTGTTCTTGCGGCATGGAGAGTGCCACATTAAACACTGGCAGTGTCTAAAAGCCTCTCATTACTTGTCCCTACTTTCCAGACAAAACAGGGTGTACACGCATCTCAGCTCTACGGGGCTGCGTTGGAAGCAGCGGGCACCAGGCTTTCGCTTGCCCACTATGTCACTGTTTGTGTGTCATAGTGATGGTTATTTCTCTACGGCACGGTGCTACATACGAAATATTCGGCGGCGAGAAATGCGAAGCTACTTGTATAACAGCAGAGCTGTTTGAGGACGCGGTAAGTCCCTACGGAGCGTTGACAGTCAACAGCGGAGCTGTCACGGAGAAGGACAAAGTTGTTGCCCTTGACCCGCTACCCACATTGCTAGATGATATATAGTGATTATGGGAAGGACAGTATAGAGATGAAAGAAAGAAAGTAAGCAAGAAAGAAAAGTCTCGGGTTACGCAGAAGAGAATAGCGGACCCGCACTTTCCCTACACCCCCCACCAACACCGTGCGAGAGGGATGTAGGAGTTGAAAGTGGAGTAGAAGGAGATGGTTTGGGGAAAAGCGAGAGGGACAAATAAATGAGCTTGAACGCAGGAACGAGCTTGTGACTGTTTTAATTTGCAAAAAAATGGATGGTGGTATCAAACACGGTAAAAAGTAATAAAAATTAAGTTAAGCAATTTGATGCCACCAGCTCCTCTGTTTAACCAGTCTTCCCGACGCTCAGTCTGTGAAGGTGGAAGGTGCTTCAATTTCTTCATACAACTATATGAATACCGCTGGTTTACGGAGCCCCCCACGCCGCAAGTTTGCATGTGCCCTCCAGCAAGTTTCGTTGGCCCACTGATTATGAAATAAGGCGGTGTCGAAAGCAAAAGGAACAGTGTGAGTACTAAGGGTAGTTCATCATCTGGGGCATACTTGCTCTGGAAATGAAGCCTTGTAACGCACTGCATTTCGCAAAGCTGTCTTCCTCTTCCTCCCTATGGTGGAAGAGGAACACAGCTTTGCGAAAACATGGCAGAGGTCAGACCGCAGCAGTGACAGGCTGCTTTGTCCAGCACCGAGCCGGATCTCCAACTTCGGTTGGTGACCTGGGCAGAGGACAGTTGCGATTAGGCACGGTCTGGACGCCACAACCGGCAGCCTGAAGGCCGCACCACCTATAAAGGGATCACCTCCTTTCTGTGCTGTTGCGTGAGATTACAGAGGCATACCAGTGGCTTCCTCTGTGGTGTGCTTCTTTAAAAAATCAAATAAAACAGTACGTTGCCGCCTAGGAAGCTCTCGTTGGAAAAGCCTACGCTACAAAGGGCGTCGCATACCTGATAGAGTTGGCTTAGAGTCGTCATAGTTTCTTCCTACAGCGCAGTCGATAGTCGCAACATCAACAACACAACGCCGGCCTCCGAGTCTTCCCGTACTTTTTTGTTTCTTTATGCCAATCGAAGTCATCAGTTCAAATTTGAACCCGCTTATCATGCCGCGTTCATATTTCCAGCGTCGGCAACAAGCAATCTCAAAACTCGGGCGTTGCAAACGAGCGCGTGAAAAATGACGCGCGCGAAACAACTATCGGGCCCGAAGAGATCGCCGTAAAGGAGCGAGAGAAAGAAAGAGAGAAAGATAAACGCAAGAAGGAAACGACCTCGGCGAGCCGCCGCTTGAACCCTTTTAACGACCTGACACAGTAGTCAAGTCGTCGCCGTCCGCTGCGAGCGCGGTCTTATAGAGCGAGAGATCGCTGTAACCGCCACTCCTCCATCTTGTTGGTGCGTATATGCATAAGAGACTTTTGAATCTAGCGAGTGGGCGAGACGATCGGAGCGTCGAGAAGTGGAAGGTCCCGTGGCCTGCGTGCATGCAGGAGCAGCGGCATTCAAACAGCGCGCGGGAGAATTATAGTGTTCGGCGAAAAGTTAAATGGGTCAAACGGAAACCGAACAATGGCGGCACCCCCGACGGCCATGATAAAGCGAGCGGGCCACTCCCGTGCCTTTGTTTCTCGCACGCCTTTGCTGGAAATCCCCGGCGCAATCGACAGCTAATATACAACGGTGTACACGAGGCGCGCGAAGAGAGGGCGGGTGCGCGCACAGCCCCAACTAGAGCGTCGCTTTTTTTTTTCTTCTGTGCCCCCGTGGGTCGGCAAGTAATATGTATACAGTGCATACTTTTTCTTTTTTTTTTTTAAGGAGTGTAGTTGTGTGCAGTGCTCGCTGGGCTGAAAACGTAGGCCCTATAGATAACAGTTCGCGTATAGTTGCGGTTTCGTGGTTACTTCGCAGACTTGAGGCCTGGTACCTCACAATGAAAGGTCGTGGGGTGTCATGCTAGAGTGACCTAGAATCCTTAAGTCCAGCTCAACGCCGGCCAGAGACCTGGCGGAGCCTCATCACCTTTCGTGGACGTTCGAAAGGGTGCCGACGAAGTTAGCTATGCAGGCTCACACTAACCAAAAACAATCATTAGTGGGGTAGTGGGACTGCGAGATGGTACGACTCATAAGACGTGCCTACCAGCGGAACAATTATGATAGGGATTGCGACAGACTGATATGCTCGTTACCAATGGCCAATGCAAATATGTCCTGCACTAGGGAGCCGCCCGTCGCTCTTTGACCCATTTCCTCATTCTCTATTTCAATAAAGTATACCCTCCACTACACTTCCCTGTTGCTTCGCTCTCTTTTCTAGTCTGTATTGCGTGACAAAACGCAAGCATTTTCGAGTTGGCAGGTGCGTCGCTTGCTTTTATGTATCTAAACTACGGAAAAACTGCCGTTGCGTCTGTTACGTGCCTACCGGCATTGGAATTTTTGTAAGGAAACGTACCGCGAAGCTTCATGCTGGAGTCTGGCCGACAGTATCGATGGAGCGGGCACCAGGTGAGGAGCTATCTCCTCGTTAAATGCAGACGCTCTATTGTGTCCGCAATCAGAGGGCGCTATTAGCCCGACGTTGCGCGGAAACTACTTATCCACTTTACGCGATAGAATGAAAATGGAAGGTAGTCACTTAACACAAATGTCAATATATTATTATGAATCCGCGCCCTGTGTGGTCATAGTACCGTTGTCTAACGCAATTACGCGAAACACAACCGTTCTCCACATAACTATGACGGAGCTCTGCTTTTTCACAGACTCGAGATCGACGCAGTCACCCGCGGTGCTTGCCCATACTGCGCATAACAGCGCATGCAGCACCTTATGAAGCTCAGACAGGTGTTCGCAACCATATACACACGGGCGACGTTGTACACAACAACACCCCAGGAAACACCGCACAGCCTCGCTCGCAGCACACGCTGCCCCGGCGGCGAAACGCCTTTTTGTGTTCGGCTAACGCCCATGCAACAACAACACCGCGTCGCCGGTGTATATATACCCGAGAAAACAAAATGCCTCGGCCAAAGTAGAAGCAGAAAGCGCGCCCCGCTGACTGCAGCTCTAAAGGGCCGGCGCGACGTCAACAACGCCGGCGAAAGGTTTAACGTTCCAGTGACCTTCCGCGGCCACGTTATGGCGTAGCGACGTGGCGCCGCATGCTGATGACACGGTTGCCCGACGCGAGAAAGCAGTCGCACCTCGAAGGCGCAACGACGCCGCGGCGTTGGCTGCGGGGGGTGCTGCGCGTGGACCCCCAACCTCTGCGAGCGAGCGCGCGCCCGTTTAACAAGCGCTTCCGTCAGAGCGGCATAAAGCCGTATGGGACCGCCCTCTCTAGTTCGACCACGCGCGTTTCGGGTCGTTTGTTTTCAAAACCCTGAAGCCGCTGCGGAGCTATAGGTTTCTTCACCTGCCACTGCCGGCATAAAGGACGCGACGGCGTTAAATATGCGGGCGCGAAAGGGAGAGCTTTGCCGGAACGACGCCCAATGCCGCTGTAAGAGTCGACGTCGGATGCCGGGTCGAAAAAACAAACAAACAATCAAAAACAAAAAGAAGAGAACGGGGCGAATCGTGATAACCGCGAACGCGTGCATGGTAACGAGGTTGGAGAAACATATATACCCGCCTGACGCTGTAAACGATGTTCGGTTTGAAAATATATTGTGTTATATACGTCGTCTCGTTTCTTCCTGCCTCGCATAAATGTCATTGCTTTTCAGTTTCAGGGCGTTGTCGCATGTGGCTAGCTTAGTGTGGTGCGTGAGAATGGGGCAAGGACTTGGGTGTCTCCTGAATGAAAACACGGATAGGCGATGCGCGAGGTTTGCGCGGGCAAAACGCATAGGCGCATGATTTAGTGAACACCTCTCTAACGAGTGGAGGTATACGTATGCATGCTTTAAAGAAAGGACGGAAATTTCCGCTGAGACCTTCTAAGAACAGAATGTGAATCTAAAGACAAGCAAGTAAATAAATGTAATTTCGGGCCTCAGAACAGAGCTAGAACAGAACAGAAATCAATGCCGAGTACTTCAAAACTCCGCACTCATGAAGGCGAACACCTGTATGACCTCCACTATTCGAATGCTCTTCGAACTACGCTGCACACACACACAGCAATCGCCCAAAAGACACAGGCACGCAATTGCGCGCATCTCAGAGTGCACACGCACACACATTGACAAAGCGCACTCGTCGCACGAGCATTAGAAAGACTGAGCAGCGTCGAATGTCGGCGGCGATAAAACTAATGGACGTAGGCGACGACCGGAGCATTCCTAACGGTGCTCATACGACCGGGACCGAGCCGGCGAGCTGGTGCGGCCTTCGGCAAAGAGCTGTCAAAAGGAACGCAAGTGGCGGCGCCACCACCCGGCGCAGGAGTGAACAAGAGCGCCCTTCACCCCGTTCCCGATTTCTCAGCCGTCAAAGCGTTTGCTATTTGGCCCCGACGCCGCAGTATATATACAGTGTCCGTGTGTCGACGCAGAATGCGTACAGCACTGCCGAAGCTATACAGCCGCCGACTCCCTGCTACAGAAGTGGGCAGTTTCACAGAGACCGTAGACGTATGTAGCGATGTATCCGTAGATTTCAAGAAAACTTCTTATTCATCAGTGATCGATGTATATGAAGGGAGATATCCGTCTCATCATGGATAATTTATTCGGTAATCGTTATCTGTATATGTTAGTTTCGCTTGATTGCGTTGTGTGTTGGTTTAAGTATGGATTTTTGGTAGAACTTACACGTGGTCTTCCAAGATCTCCTTTGCGGTTTACGGAAGTGTGAGAGTCCAGGGGTTTGTACACCCCCTCCCCCAATAACATCCTAACAGCCCCCAGGTGCAATTCCCACACCACCCCAAGAGTATTTTGGCTAGCTAATAACTCCGTATACATAACCCCCGCCCCTCTTCCCGCGTTTGTCGCTCTACAGGTCTGCTTTAGTTTGAATTATTTCTTTTCTCTTTCTCTACTTCTCCCCCCGCCCCGCATCCTACCACCAGAAGAAAAGCATATAAAACGAAAGAACACTCCACAGCTTCCCCTAACACTGAACAGATTTAGTGTTACCACCAACTGAGGAAGCCGAGCTATACAGCAGCGAAGATATTTTCTCACAGACAAGAAGCTAAAAGCGAATAAGTAAATAACCGCCACGGAAGAGCTCAGGAAGCACAAAAAGCGCACATGGTCGATCGTTGGACGCCTTTTCGGCCCTTTTCTTCTCCCGAGTGCTTTCAGCAGCTTGGCCTCGGGGCGACAGGCGTTTATTCTTCGACACGTCGCATTCGCCATACCTACTTCCCTGTATACAGTCAGTGCACCGTGTCACGGCCACAGAATTGCAACGATTCGATCGAGGGTGGACGGTGGCCATGTCGTATTTACTTTACGTTGTAACGATGGACGGCCGAGTACACGCAAAAAAAAAAAAAGGAAATTACCAATCTGTTGAATTCAAAAAGAAAGGAAGAAAAAAGAAAATACTCCTCGTTTTCAAATTTTACCACGTAACGTACAAATACATGCAGAATGTTCGATGAGGCGAGCTGCATTTTCCATCGTATGTGGAAGTAGCCCACTCTCGGACAACGCTCTGTAACAAAACAAGATATATATGCGTCTCTACGGATGATGCTGATGATCGCATTAATAGCAGCGTAACGTTCGCAACCGCTAGGCCGTCAATGCAGGTGAGGAAATCTAATAGAAAAAACGCGCATACTAAACACAGGCGGTACTTTCTGTTCTCTTCTAAAGCCTATGATCGTGTGTTGTTTCTCGTTAGGCCATGTTCATCATTGCTGCTTTGCGAAGAGTAACATCGGTCACCTTTGAAAGGTCACTGAATGTCGTTGTTTGAATCAACGCTAATAAAAAGAAACCTATATAGAGATACATGCAATGCCTCACCTGGGTCAAGCGCCGGCGACTGGGAAGTGTCGTTGCTGTTGTTGTGGTGGTTGGTGCTCTTCGTGAGGTCGCTGCACTGCTGCAAGTAGTCCTTGGTCTTGTTGATCAGCAGCTGGTCGATGATGGACGTGAGGCGGCTCTCGCGTTTTGGCTCTGGACTCGCGCTGCGAACGAAGGAGAAGAACGGGTTAAGCCAAGCTGGGCCAGTCAGTTCACAATTCTGCATTTACGCTCATAGGAGTCTAGTCACAGCCCCGTATTTATACAGGAGGTCCCACTTGCGGTTTGTAACCTTAGGACATCCTCCTGTTTGTCTGCATCGTATTGCCTTATTAAACGACCAATACAGAGTGAGTGAGTGAGTGAGTGAGTGAGTGAGTGAGTGAGTGAGTGAGTGAGTGAGTGAGTGAGTGAGTGAGTGAGTGAGTGAGTGAGTGAGTGAGTGAGTGAGTGAGTGAGTGAGTGAGTGAGTGAGTGCCTCCTTAGCGATCGTCGTGTAGTAGTTTAAGAGCATAACAGTTACAGCATACGGTAAGGTGTTATGTTGTCACGTATCTTATATCGGCTGCATGTCAAGCCTCTTCTTTGCCTATTCATTAGGAAACATAGGACCGCCGGCGAGCTCGAGCAGTCACTTACATTGCGACGTCAAACCGAGCACCTGTGGCGAATCCTTAGTGAACAGCTACATCTAAGCTCTCTTTCATTCTTTATTTCAGCACCAGAACAGAACATCACTTCCAAAGAGACCGAGGAAGGCGAGGAAGTGTCGAAGAAACCAAGAAGCGCAAGATAAAGAGATACGGACAGGACAAAAACGAAAAATAAGAAGAAAGAAGGAACAGCAACGAAATGAAGCACTGCCTGACTTCATCACCTCCCTTCACTCTTATCAGCTTTATTCACCTCCGCAGCGCATTAGGAGGCAGCCAGGCGCCTGGAGAAACCCACGCATCGACGCCGCGAGAGAGGACATTAGCATTAATGGCTCGCCAACAGGTGCCTCCGAGGGGACTGGCACGAACGGACAGGCCGTGTAGCTACTCACCGCGCATCATCACGACGTTCCCCAGTTCGAAGCCCCTCTTCACATACCTCGCTCTCTCAGCTGCTTTGCTGTTCATTTCATATTCGCGTCGTTTCCAAACTGGCCTCCGCGACCGCTGCAGCCAGCGCGAGCGATCGCCGCATTCCGTCGATATGTTCGCATTGCATCCAACCTCAACGAACCACAGTGATGCAGTGCTTAAACGTACGTTTATTTCTTTATTCATTGAAGAACTAGCTATAACTCGACTCGAAAAAACAAATGTAGAAAATGAGGAGGGGGGAGGGGGGGCAAATGTACTACCTGAGAAGGGACTATATATCTTTAGCGCTTATTTAAGGTATTGCTGATCACAAGACAAGGCAAGAAGGTGGAGAGGGGGCCGGCACTCCCCCCCCTTCCCTCTCACCTTCCTTGAATGTTCGCGAAGGGCCCTCTATGCTATCCTATCCCCCCTCCCCCCCCCCCCTCCCCCCCGCAAACTTTTAAGTCATGTTTGCGTGTCCCAGCAGCAACGTCCTCACTTCACCGCGCGTAGCCTCTATCTGAAGGAACTCAAAAACTTCCGCTTCAAGCGCCAAACTCGGCTCGTCCACGGGCAACTCCTCGCAACCTCTGACGACAGGCAATAAATCAATATCGACGCCGCTTCGGCTTCCGTTCGTCACCCTTCCAACTGTTCTCCGGCCGCCTCGTTTCTATCTTTGCCATCACACCCTTTTAAAAGACTCGGGCGATGCGCGCGTCTATGTAGTTTGTTTGGGTTCGTACTTGCGGGGTGCGCTCGGTTCTCGCTTCCGGCTGCCGCTGTTGCCGCGTTCGATCGAATGCTGTCGCCCGCGAGGAACGTTCGCCGCTTCCGAGTTAGGCGATATAACTTTGTGTTCCCCATTCGAAGCACGCCTTTCTGTGGGCACTCGGTAAAGCCGCGCGCAACGCTTTCCTTGTGTGAACTGAGCGAGGGAAATTAAAGGAAGGAAAGGAGGAAAAGTTTGTTTATTTATTAATTTTTTGGTAACTTTCTCAAAACTGAAGCGACTGCAGAGGGAAGAAACTATGTCCAGGAAAACAATGTAATCGTGTAATGCAGTCAAAATGCAAGAATGCAAGAATGCAGTCGGTTGCAATATACAAGCGAATATCATGTTCGCTTATGATTTATGAGACATTTCTATGTATAATAGTGATATTGTATCTGCAGATTTATTCCATTATCTTGATGGGCACAGTAGGAATGAAAAAAAAAAAAGAACAACAACAACAATGAATTAAGAAAAGGAAAAGCTTTGACGTGACATAATCCCTTGCGTGGTAATGATCAGCGCTATGGAAAATGTACAATGGTCGATGAACTGCGTCATTATTAGACTTTAGGAATAGAACTGATAACTTATAAGACAGTGATAAGCGCTGGAGTTTTCGGCAATATTTTAATAACGGTAGTCGGTTTAGGTAGCTTCTGTTAGCCTGCTACGCAATAAGCACGCTGACATACGTAATGCCAGAAATTCCTGAGATGTTTACCTTGTGTATAACATTCACGACGCAGCTGTAGAAAGGCGTGAGATCTTACATATTACGGCATAAATAAACAGACTGAATAAATAGGCCGCGCTATAAACAATATGTATACGATAACTGAAAACAGGTTAGCGCTCGGAAAATCCGTTTTATATCTCCTTACGCTTAACAAACTGCTACCTGGAAACATTTAAAGCAACAGCAAAGCGCTGTACATGCCGTCGACGTCACTTGAACTTAGAACCAATCATAAATGGCTTTTGTAAGACGGGAGAGTTTCCCAGTCTCCAAGAAGGGTGTGTGTCAATGGTTCGGTCGTTTACTCATCGGATGTGTCCCAGCATTGCTATTAAAAACCTGCATTGCTTTACTACACAAGCAATGCGACCTTGGGATTGCATGGCTAAGGCACTGGCTTGCGAAGATCGAGGTCCAAGGCGGTCGCATTTGGATCAGGCCAAGTGCAAAAAAAAAAAGAAAAAAAGAAAAAAAATATACGCCAGTATACCTAGATTCAGGTGACTTTAAAGGACCCCGTGTGATCAACATCGCTCCGGAGCCCGCCACTCCCGCCACTATGGTGTGTTCTTCATAATTACATCGTGAATATATCGTGCAAAACCCCATAAATCATTAACTTCGGGCCTGTATCCTTTATGTCTACACTGGAAGGAACGCAATCTGCCCGACCTAGACTGCGATGAATACGAAGCCAACACGACGTAACCATGGATTGAGAAGGTTTGTTTGCCGGGTCAAAGAACGTAGAGGAAGAAAAAAAAGAAAAATAAGCAAGGGCTCGATTTGAGCGCCCACTTCGACAACGAGTTCCCGGATACCGTGTACGGACGATGCTCATCAGGTATGCCTCGTGTTCTTACGGTGCAACGAAAACCTCCCGGACAGCCCGGGTGGAGAGATATCGCGAAAACGCCAACGCCGGTTGTCATCTAACCCACGGTATCTTGACCCCATATATGAGGACCCTTCATTTTTTTTTTTTTTTACCTGTTTCTCTTCAATGCTCTATAGCAGTCGTTCCCTCGTGTACACTTGCGCAAGTCTTTCCAAACATGGAAGGCAAAGAAGATCCGAGAAGACATCCAGCCAACTTTCTTTTTATTTGTAGCTTCGTTTTGGTGCTTATCACTGTGCTTCTATATGCTACTCCGGTTTGACCGCACATTCGATGCCTTGCCAAGATGAGTCCGTGTAAAAGAAAAGCTCACTCGCCCATAGAACTCTGGAGTGTTTCTTTTCCTCATTAAGGAGGACGAGTCGAAGCTTCCAGCTGTAACAGGAGCAGCTATCCAGACATGAACACGCGGGGCCAAAGGGTCAGGGCGACCACATTCCTCGAGGACTGCCCGCTCCGCTCTACTTCAACGTTCTACAAGAAGCCGCGATGGTCGTTTCTGCTTCTTTCCAGGAGACTTGATGCTTGCTCGTGTGTAGACAAATGCCGCTGGACATTGAGAAGGATAACGACCCGACAGTGGACCAGAAGATCGGACGTGATAAAAGAAAAATCGATGCGAAATTATAGATAGTGTGCACGCCTTCGTGCACTTGTCGCAAAGAGCGGCCGATCAAGTTTGCCCTTTCTCGAAAGCACACGGAAGTATTCCGATCTCTGTGTATAATCACTCAAGTAGCCCGCCGATGCAACGTTGAACGCGGTGACATGTTGCTCGATAATGTCGTCCGTAATTTACACGCTGCTATTCTCTTCTAGGCACAAAGTGTCGCAGAGTGTTTCACGCCGTTTGTGTGAGACACGTGAGGTGCGCTGAGGTTGCACAGGAACGCTGCGACTGTAGACAAAGCGAAAACTTGCTTCCCTGCATCTTTAGGATTCAAATCACTGAGATGTTAACAACTTAGGTCTTGGAATCCAACGAAGATATTCTTTGGACTGGGGACGTGGTCTAGCGAAATGTATCGTCGTACAGACAGGCAGATGCGTTGTGAATGACGTCACCGTCGGAAGTAGTGACGTAATTGGCGGTGGTTGAAGAAAGAAAAAGAAAAAAAAACGGAGGGTCAGGCACAGCCAACGATATTGCGATATTACTAAGAAATCCAATTTGCTATACGACAAGATATTAAAAATAAGAAACATGAAAACAAGACAGAACAAAGATAGAACCCTGGATACCATAATTCTACCGTGTAGTTGCCTGCATAATGAGACCTGTACACGATATGTCTTAAGCTACAGAAATATCGAAATACGTTGATTTTCTGAATTTGTTTTGAATCATACGAATCTGTGTTTCGGTGTTCGCAAGGACATTTTGTGCAACTGCGAGAGCTATGTAGAACACCCCTCAGTAATACACCCCTGCAAGGCCAATTAATTTATTTCTGCTTCTTTTTTTCGCTCACTTGACCTCGATATAATGTACACAAGTAACACAATTACTCATTAACAACGAACGGCATTCCCTTCTCACGCGCTGAATTCCGGACAGCAAATGCCTCGAGACCATAGCGCCGACGGGTGGGAAGGGCATGAGGAAGAGGAAGAGGGCGAAGACGAGGGGGACATTGAGTAAATGGGCGCTCAAAGCGTCCGGCTTGTTGCACCGCTGCGCGGCACTTCTTATAGAGATTCCTGCATATTCGGCTCACACCTCGTTCGTTGCCTTTCGAATGGACAGATATACGCCGCCCGTAAATTTCTTCTACGCACGCAAGGTTCGCCGCTAAGAGACTCCCTGTCTGGATGACATCGACGATGTCCTTGCTGCGATGCGATGGCTCGCGGCTGCGAGCGCGCCGAAACGCACCGGCCGAATAGCTGTTCTTTTTAGTGCATGTTGCGCGGCGGCGTTGATACCGAACATTCTTCCTCTTTTATGTCGCTTGCGCCCGATTTGCTTCCTTACTTCATTTTTTTTTTTTGTCTTTACTGAACGGACGCACTCTAGAGCCGGCGGCATCGACATTCCGCCCCGCGGGGTCCCTACGCTGACATCAGTGAACACGCTTTTTTGTAGGACGTGAGAAACAGTACCGGTTTTCGTGAAGGCAAAAAAGAAAACTGCATTACTTAATGAAAATAATGAAAATTCAGTGAAGAAAATGCTAATGTCACAATAACGCACGACTAACGTAAGCGATCGCTTCGCCATCCTTAGGCGGTACGATCCATCATTTTTCTAACGCTAGCCAATATCAGCCAGCGCTAACGCGTGTCCACAGTACCCGTGTAAATCTTGTAGATGAAGTCATATGAACCTCGATACACAAGCGGCGTAAAAGGAATCCGTAAAAGCCAGAAACCATCCAACGATGACGACATGATCAATACATCTATCATTGTCGTTGTTAAGAGAGAGAGAGAGAGTATATGCATTTATTCGCAATTCCTTAAATCTAAGGCCCTGAGGAGAATGGCCCTTGATTTCTGCATTTACATTGGATTAAGCGGCATACCACAACACGATCCCTCTCCGCACTCTCACTCACTCACTCACTCACTCACTCACTCACTCACTCACTCACTCACTCACTCACTCACTCACTCACTCACTCTCACCGGACCTATGGGAGATGGTGCTATCAGGCTAACAATCCACTCTACTCTGCTTGGGTGGTTACTCTGCACTCGGTAATAAAGGGCTAACAAGAGGAGGAGGAGGAGGGAGAAAATGATAAGATTGCTGTCTGCAGGCTGTACATTTTCGAAGTAGTTAAGCGATTCTAAAGCTTTTCGAAGTAGTTAAGCGATTCTAACACACATACCAGCGCTTTTAGAGTGAGTAATTCGTGCTCACGACGACTGGGACAAGGCTAAAAGAATTCTCGTTTCCGTAGGAGGGCAGTTGTAAATTTCGTTTTGTGCGGACCTGAGGACGTTCCTCAGCCTAAAGCGGCAACAATAGAGCGAATCGTGCAAAATCGCCTCTTTGCCACCACATACTTCGCACTCCACGACACAGGTGCAAGCATTAAAAACGCCACTAGTGAGAAATACCGTCCGTCGTATGTAAACCGTGTGGAAGGCGGAGCTTTAAATTGGGATTCCTTTTAGAAACTCTTGCAGTTAAATAAGCGAGCTGGTTATGTAGTGATTTTATCTCTAACGACCAGTTATTTATGCGCGTATATAGAGCCCAAGGGTTGGTATTTTTCGATTCGTCTTTCTTCAAGACGCCGCGATTGAGGGACAACGGCAGAGAGGACGAAGCTCAAGAAACCGGGCTTCTTTTCTAAGACGTGTGTATAATTAACACTATAATATAGAGTGCCTTCTTTCTGAAATAAATTACTCCGCCTTGGTAATCCCAGAGCTGATAATTGGATATAGTCTACTGCCTTTTTAACATCGTCCGCCCCTCATTAAACCGAAGCGCGCTTTCGAAGCGATAATCGGCTAAATCTTGCCATTTTTCAGTCACACAACAGACTCATAAATTTCTTGCGTAATCGGTTCGAGAAATCGAGATTATATTTTCTTGTTGCCGACGTTGTCACATAACTACTCTACACGCGGTTTGGCCTGGTGTCACGTGACTCCATTTATTTAAGCTCCTTCGCCAGTCGTCTTCGAAGCTTTGCGTTTCGGCAGGGATAAAAAATGCAATAAGCCTTACATTTTGTTGTTTAGGTATTACTCTTCATGTAATCAGAGGTACTTGTTCACCTTTGCGCACGCTCTTGTATCGCAAGTTTATATGAACCAGCACCGACGCAATCTGCGTCGGTGCTACGGGGTGGCTGCATTAGAATACACGGTTCTCTGCACTGACAAAGCGTTGATAGCGACTACCGACGATTCTGCGGGTCTGTTCAAAAAGGTACCGCTCCTAACACTCGGCTTCCTTGTCCATTTAACTCTGGTTCATAGAACCCCTACTTCCAGCACCCTCGTCCTAATCTCCCTCTATAACACACACACACACACACACACACACACACACACACACACACACACACACACACACACACACACACACACACACACACACACACACGCACACACGCACACACACACACACACACACACACACACACTCACTCACTCACTCACTCACTCACTCCCTTACTCACTCACTCTTGTATGTTATTCACGGCATACATTGAAAAAAGTGCAAACTACTGTGTTTAAGAACCTTCACACTCAAAGAGCAGCTCCTAATTCTAGGCTCTCTCATGTATTCGCAGTCAGTACATTTACCAACGCAGCGTTTACAGGGTCACCGTAGACCGCGCACGCTTGTGCACGGGCACGGTTCTTGTATACTTGACACAAAGTAAGAATAAAAATAACAAAAATACCATAAAGTCCCACTTCTGAGCGAACTGTTCCCAAAGGGGTATCGCTTTCCAATACCGAGCCGAGGGCAGATCGATCGTCGATATTTCGCTAATGGTGAACTTCTCGACGCGAAACAGCCAACGACTGCCGGTTCATCCAGATTGGGGGCTTATGCCTTTGCAACAGTGCACCACCGGATTTATTTACTTATTTATTTTTCTCCCTCCCCCTTCGCTCCGAGGCACGCATCGATTACGTGACCAAGAAAACGGGAGGAGGAGCGCGGCTCACTAATTGCGCGAGCTTCTCCCCTTTCTAATGATTCTCAATTCCCAGGATTTTTTTTTCCAGCGTAGCGCGGCGATAGAACCAGTGGCAGGGCCGCCACATTTAACATAGCCGGAGTTGGTTTTTTTTTTTTCGACGTGGGAAGTCGTCGCCTGCGCCTAATTAATGGCTGAAAAGGAGGGGGCCGGGTTGGCGGTGCAGCGAGCGCTGGGAGAGCTTCGACTGGCCTTCGTCGCGCAGTGCGCGATGGAAGGGTCGGCGATACTCTAATTAACGGACAAATTAAAGAAAAGAAACTTAAGGTCTTACAGAGCAGGACAGAACCTTATTTTTATTCTTTTCCCCTCTGCGCAATTTGTACTACACAGTAAGCAGTGTACTGAGAGAGTCTAGCGGCTTGAGTCCCCAAAACGGGTCTCGTCGTTCGCGAAAAAAAAAAATACATTTAATAACAAAATACAAAACGAGATATGTAAAACGGCGTTCCATCGTAATTCCAGATCTTGTGCCCCTCGCACCGTATACGCATATCACAACGGTTCTTTCTACAGCGGTGTGGCTATACGTATGTATATGTATACAGGAACGCGATCGGATCGCTCACCGATAAATACTGCCGACGACAAGTGCCTAGGGTGTTGCCGGATAGAAGGATAGTCGGGAGGGAGATCTGAAGAAAAATAGAAAAAAAAAAGAAGATAGATCGGGCGAGAGGTTGCGAGACTGCATGCTGTGGGCGCCAGGATATTATAAATTCTTTGGCACCCGAGGATATAGGATATATCTTGTGTGCCCACGCAGCTTGAAAGCCCTGTGCACGTTTCCTCGAAGCAAAATAAAAAGAGGAGGAAAGAAGCCGAGACGGCAAATTAAGAACAGAAGGCCCTTCGCAACGACGATCAGCGTGATAGCTTATGTTTGGTTCTTAAATTTTCTTCGATAAAACAAACACAATCGATATAAAGTATCACGTGAAAAGTAAAACGCGCTGAACTCGTCCTACACGTACGCGGGGTTAGAAGAGAAGGGAGGGGAAGAACGAATTTGAGATTAGCGAAAGGTTAGGAAGAAGGAGGCGGGAATTGATCGTGGTCGAGGCCTAGAGTTGAGTGTGTGACCGCGAAAGCCGGGCATCATCATCCCCTTACATAAGTGCGTGGGTCGTCGCAGCCAGGTTGCGCCACAGTGCTACTCTGCCGGAGTTAAACCATATTAAAATAACGAAGACAGAGTGCGTCGAGATATTTATAGCAGATAACCAGCGCCACAGCGTCCCACGCGTTCGCTGAACACGATAAATAATAAAAAAAAATAAATGAAAGGATAGCGTTAGTTTGCAACAGCGTGCGAAAAGCAACACCTATCGCCTAGAATTCGGATCCCGCCAACGCACGCGAAAAGCCTACTCCGTCTTCTTCTTCGTCTTCTTTGCATAACAATTCGCCGAACTTCGCAGAGGTCCTGTTGGCGTGACCTTAGCTACATCGGCCGTACGTTGAAGTGCTGGTTAAGGAACAACAAACACGTGGAAAGGTTGGCAATGCCTGAGAAGAGAATATGCTAGCTGAAAATTGCTAATACGTGGTTTGGTTAAGTACATCCAGAAGAATCCAGACAGTCTTGAGGTTACGTAGTGTGTTATACTCACGTCATGGCCATCGCTATACGATGGACTCGGCTACATTCGATCCAAGCCCAAGAAAGAAGCACAAAAATAATTCCAAAAGAACTAGTGTTTTGGGAAGTTGATGGAATAAAAACAAACAGTAACCAAACGAGCAAACCTCAAAAGCTAGATACCTTTTTGCATAGGTCCAATCAGCGAGAAATGTAGAAACTAGAACGCCGAAATTTCCACGCCCGTATATTTGAAAATAGAAACAATACCGACACAACAGTCAAGCAACTAGGAAAAGTGGTGCGAAATGGAAGAGACAACGTACACGCCACGGGTGGTACAATCATAACGTAGATCGGTTTTTTTTTTTTAGTTTCTTTCGTGATTCTCCTTGTTTCGATGGCAAGCGTGTATAGAAACGTCGAAAGAGATAGACAGAGAAAAAAGTAGAACATTGAACACAGCGTCGGCATGTGTGCCCGTCTTCCTACTCAATTCCCCACACTGTCATCCTTTTTTTTTTTTTCTTTCCCTTGTTCATGTCTTTCGGCACGTCAGTAACGCTCACCTCGCACCACCTTTCCAACCACGTTATCTAAAAGCTCGTCCACACAAGTCATTCGGTCTTCTTTTTTTTTTTTTTTCATCGGGAATTCGGTTGCGTCAGCTCTGGCTTACAGAGCTACTTGGCTGCATAGGCATGCTTTCTGTACAGAGACGTGAAAATAAAAATAAAAAGGACGCCCATAATAACACAAGAGCAGAAAGAAAGTCATACACGCTACATACTGTGTTCTTTTTCGATTTTTACTCGTTTTTGCCTCGGGAGAGCCGCAGGTCGTCGTGCGACAGTTACGTCATCTAACGCCCGCCTCCACATTCGCTTCCAGCACTGCAGTCCCTGCGTGTTCTTTATGACTCTCTATTTGTTTTATTATTATTTCGGTCGTTAAAGTTTTCCCCCAACGCCGCGCTTCGTGGCAGTCCTCCGGGACACGTCGTTGTCCACACGCTTCCCGTCCTGCCATTCCAAGCTGGCTCCAGTTTGTTTTATCTGCTACTCTTCTTTATGTATTTTCCTAACCAGAGGTCACGTCCTTCGCGTCTTTCTCTCCCTGCTCTCGCTCGGCGCTCCACGGTGGCCTGAATGTCACGACTTCAATTCTTTCACTTTTGCAGAAGCACGTTGTTCTCTCATTCCTTCTGTCCCTCTTTCTTTCTTTTTTTTTTATTTCCCTTAACTCGGGCTCAGCCGGCGATTCACGTTCAGCAGCGGGCCTGCATGAAGCAGCGCCTCAGTGGCATTGTCATTCCAAGCCACCACCACCCCTAGTACCGACATCTCCTCCCGGATGCCCTTGCTTCCCTGCCCCTACAGCCCCTCCCCGCACGTCCTCGTTTTGCTAGCACCAATTCCCACAGTCCTGACATCCCTCCACTACCACCTCCACTACTGTCACCGCTGCCACGACTGCAGCGTCTCGGGATCCTTTCAGGCAGGCAGGCAGATCGACGTGTTTGGAATGACCGTCTCCTTCTTCCGTTTTATTTCCCTCTAAGCAGCGTGCTCTTCTTGATTCGATTCGTTCCGTCCCTCATGAGTCCTCCTCATTTCTTCTTTTTTTCTTGAATCTCAATAGATGGTCCTCCTTTTTGTATTCTTACCATTGCGTTTTTACTTCCCTTCCAACATCACTGTCCCCTCTAGGCGCTATTTGTTTTATTTCCTGTTTTGCTTCCTTATATATCGTCACTTCCTGCCTTTTTTTCGCCGTGCTGTGTGTTTTACTTTGCTCGGTGGCGCCTCTTTACGAGGCCGCCCGTTGTTCTCGGGCTCGACTGCGTCGCCCGGCCTGTCTCCTTCTCGGATTCGATCTGGTGGCCCCCATTCGATTCGATTCCCTTCATGCCACAACAAAACAGCGAATCGGGAATAAAGGATGAAAACAAGAAAAGGAAAGGGTGAGGGAAAGGCATTTCAGATGGGAGCATCGCAGCAGATAAAGAGAAGAAGCTAAGAAGTGTAGCAGGAGTGACGAAACAAAGTTATGTCTGACAAGAAAGAAAGGAAAAACCGAAACTACAAAAAAATGAAGATTACGCAAAAGGCAAACTTGCAGTGAACGTATCAGGAGACGACTATAATAACTTCAGCGAAGCAACCATGAAAAAAAAAAAAGACAGAGCGCTACGACAGACGCACGAACGGTCACAATCCTTATGTGTCACGGCGAAGTCTAACGGTTCTTTCTTTGCCCAGGCTCCTTGGACGCGACGCTGCAGAGTACGGTTTTGTTTGCCTTCATCACCGCTTGTGTCGAGGACGTACAGTCCCGCCGCGTAGCCTCGAGACGTAGCTAGCTGCGTAGTGCGCTTGTCTCGTGTGTTTGTACTTTTGAACCTTAGTTTGTCATTCTTTATCGCCTGCATCTTTCCCACTTCCGAGTGCGGCTCTTTCGTTTATTTTACCTGAATCTTTCCGTCAGCCAGCAGGCCCCAGTATTCCGACAGCCACTGGCAGATCTCCTCCCCCTTTCTTTCTTTCTTTCTTTCTTTCTTTCTTTCTTTCTTTCTTTCTTTCTTTCTTTCTTTCTTTCTTTCTTTCTTTCTTTCTTTCTTTCTTTCTTTCTTTCTTTCTTTCTTTCTTTCTCATACTGTCGTGCGTAACTCACTATTTCCACAATTTCCCTTAATCTCCACAAAATGCCCTGGCCAATTTCCTGTACTCCAAGAGAAACAGATGCGCGCAGTTTTTCTTACAAGTGCGAGTTTCTTCTTCTTTTTTTGTCTTCTCACCACATGTTACACTGTTTTATGAAACAGAGCATTATAGACCTGAAGACAAGAAACAGCGCACTCAAATCGCACGATTAGCAGCAAGGTGTTTTCGCTGCATTGCAAGAGCGCAAAAGAGGAAGCCAACTCTCGTCTGTCACACGGAAGAGTAGTTCTGAAGATATTTCCAAGGCCTTCTCCGCTTTCAAAGAACATTTATAGATATCTGGCCTACTTATATTTTTTTAATGTGTCAATAAGATTACTTTTCAATTTACGGAAGTCGGACGTGCCATGCGCGCAAGTTGTAGCGCGAGGCAAGATATGGGCTAAATTTGTCGAATAAATCGGCCTCAATTTGAGGTCTGCCTCCTGATTGGCTCACACGGTACGGCAATCACAACACAGTCAGCAGGTGTAATCCCCATCATACTAGCAATCAACATAATTGGATTTCGTTGTACAAGAGTTTCATGTCTCTGTTCGCCACGCCACGGTGGTCTAGTGGTTATTGCACTCGGCTGCTGATCCGAAGATCGCGGGATCGAATCCCGGCCGCGGCGGCTGCATTTCGATGGAGGCGAAAATGTTGAGGTCCATGTGCTGTGCGATGTGAGTGCACGTTAAAGAACCCCAGGTGGTCGAAATTTCCGGAGACCTCCGCTACGGCGTCTCTCATAATCAGAGCTGGTTTTGGGACGTTAAACCGCACAAATCAATCAATCAAATCATCATGTCTCTGTTTACAATCTGCATAAACAATGAATGGGTGTACTGAGCGACCCGAAAGCGACTTGTACTTGTTGACTCAACCGTATAAGTTAAAAGCGTAAGAAGAAAAGTGACACAAGGGGACAATGACACATGTAGTGGCGACAAATTATTACAGGATATCTTGCCACAAAAGTAAATTGTCAGATGGATGCATGCTTGCTTATTATTCGCAATGTTGGGGAAAGAAAGGTTTCGAAACTGAGTAGTGTTGCAGGTCAACGCTACTCAAAGCGCAGCGCGCCTCAGAAGCACGCTGAACATTTAACAACAAATCTTCAACTTCTCTTTTCGCGCACCAGAGCCAACAGAGGGCAAGTAAGCTCCTTCTTCTTGTTCTTCATTTCCTTTCTTCTTTTTTTGTCTTGTATGCGCTATTTGCCTGCAAACGCTTGTTCCCTAGTTTACACTGTCAAAACAGCCACAACACAGCTTTCCGTCATCCTGTGCAGTGTATATTCTTCGCAGTGCAAACACGGCGAGGCTACCGATAAACAGAATTCGGCAGCCCGTAATTTCGTCTCTCTCTCTCTCACCCAATCCAGGCGGCAGAAGGGCTCCTCCGAAGTAATCGTCCACACATTCCTTCACACCTTTCCACTCGCCCTTTGCAGCCCACCGTCCCGTGCTCAAATCCCCGGCCGTGCTCGGCGCATCTCTTCCGCGGCACGCACGCTAACAAACACGGGACAGAGCCACAGCCTCCGCGGTGGGTGCATCGAAGCGTGAAGGCGATTATTAATGTTGCTTCATCGGAGCTCAGCGCCGAGGTGCTAACGGAAGCTTCTGGGCCCTGTCGCCTGCACCAAAGATCAAACGAAGAAAAAATAAAAGAAAAGAAAAACAAAGCAAAGAGGAGGCCTTCAAGAACGTGCCCAGTCGCCGGAAAGGTGAGATGATTATCGGCGTGCTGACCTCCGGCTCTTTTTTACCCTCGCTCTCTGGGGGAAACACCATATACGCTGAGTCATGCAGGAAGTGCGAGCTCCTCCTGCACTTCGAGACCGTTAAGGGGCATCCACGCCACATTTAACACGCTCGCATCAGTTAGTTCAATTATATGTTGCTGTTTCTTTTTGTTCCTCATAGTGCGAAAGAACGTCCGTGGGAACCCGGCTACAACTTTGTTAGTTATCGTGCACCCTTGACGCAGCGATATGGGAACACTCTGTTTACCGTGCAGGGAATTGTGGAATCTTTTTCTCTCTCTCTTTACTAAATTCCCGTGGAGGGTAAGTTGGTACCACGTGTGGATCGTTACTTCTTCTCAAGCTGGCAAGCAATACACAGCCAAGCTAGTCCGGCTTAAGAAGAACAGACAAGCAGGCGAGACAGAAACAAAGACTGCAACTACATGCGCCTCTAACGAGCTCGAAAACAAACAAGATAAGGTAGATAACGATGGGTTGGGGCACATACAGCCGACATTCTCTGAAAATATCTGATGGGGCGACGTAACTAAGAACTTTGCGGCGTACGTGATAGCTTAAAGTTGTAACCGTGACGTAGAAGTTCCTTACATGACATATAACAGACGCGTTAAGGTTCAGTACCGGGTAGATAGACATCATAATTCCTTACCGAGACATTTGCACTCTTTCCTCTCAAGCATTGCTTTGTACATTCAAAAGTTATGCCAGAAACACCTGCGCTGCATTACAGCGTCCAAAATACATTCGCCCATGTTTAAGAACAGTGCTAATCAATCCCTTGATCGTAATGACTAAAGCGCGTGAAGACGTAGACGCGACGGTAATATGGTCATAAACTTCTAATCAGCATGTGTGTCAAAACACCTACAGACTTCATCAAACAGAAGACGATACAACGAAAAGTGTCCTCCCAACGCATCAGAAGCACTGTGGAGACAAGTTCTCACTTTGGAACATCACGGGGCGGTTCAGGTAACGGCCACTCGCGCTCATCTTGTTTCAAAGCCATCAGTGGCAAGGAGAAGCCCTTTTAGATTAGACTAAACTGAGCGGGCCACGGGAGGCTGGGCAGATTGATAACCCCGCTGAAGAGTTTCTCCGGTTACATTAACTGTTCAGTCTCGCCGTGCATCAACAGGAAATAAAGAAACGAACAGGAAGGTTAGTTAGCCCGCACCGTGTGAAAGTGGCTGGCACGAAGCCAGTGCGAAGAGGTCTGAGGTAGAAAGAGAAAGATAAGCAGAAAACAAAGAGTGCGAGGTTGAGGAGGGACGCCAAGGGTTGCCCGGTACTGTCTCAGGTTTCGCGTCGGCGTTCACACACTCGGGGCCGTATGTGATTCCCAGCTGGGATTGCCAGCGGCAGCTTCGAGCCAGCGTTCCGTACTAGACTGCACGCTCTCGCGAAGACCTGCGAGCGCGAGTCCAGATTCCGGCGCTTCCGCGTTTTCCGCACACGGCACAGACCTGCCCTCCCGTCCCTTCCCAACCAACCAACTAGAAACCTCGCTTCCTGTGCGAGAAAGGACAGCCGTATACCTTGCTTTCCTCGCGTCACCGCCATCACAACGTCCCGCTGTGCTGGGACTCGTATTTGTGATCCGTGAGGGGGCGGTCATTTTGCCGACGCCACGCATGCTTCCCTGTACCCACTCAAGGAGGATAAAAAAAATGCTGAAGTGGAGATTTTTTCCTAAACGTGAAGCCGGCGGCCGCCATCTTACCAGAGGCATCGATTAACAGCATCCAGATAGCACAAAAAAAAAGCGCTTTTCTCACGCTTCTTAGCACTTTTAAAGTGGTCATCTTTGCTAGACAGACAATGCTTGATGTGCCTGTTTGTGCTACGTGTTTTTGGGTGAAACTTGAACGTCGCAAAAATTTGTGTGCCACATCGTGGCATTGATGCTTGGTCAATTGTAGTTTATTAATCCAAAACAACACGCGTTGCTTACCCTTCTCTCCCTGTCTTGTTGCACATCCTTTCGGTTACGATCGGTGTTGTCAGAACAGACGACAGAGCCAGGCACCTGATCCGTCGCCGGGTTAGAGTACATAGTAGTCGCGTGGTGCACAAAGGGTAATTGCTATCCCTTGACGACCGAATACGCGGGCGCATGTTTGCTCATCCGCCTGGTCTCGCTTGCACGCTGCAGCGCGCTCGACATTCGGTCCGTCGCAGGCCGTTCGAGCGATACGGCGTCTGCGGCGCTGATCACGAGGGGTCTGGATGGCACTGAAGCGCGAATCCGAGTCGTTCCTTTTTGCGTTGTCGTAGTACGTGGTCTGCACCTCGGAATGGGCACGTCGGCAACCACGCCGGACACTCTGCGATTGTTTCGCGCACTTTGACTGTTCTTGCGTGAGCTGTCAGAGCAGACGACTAAGAATGCACCAAATTTAATTCTTATAACATATCTACATGAACGACTTCAGTGCAAACAAACGTCGTACTGCGAAGAGCAGCGACTTTGTGCATGTTCTCCTCTAAACAACCATCCGTTTCAGTTCCAGTAAACTCTACAATGGCCATGACCAAAAAGAAGAAAAAAAGGCATTACTGCTAGAAGAACACAGTAATGTCATCTTAGTCATTGCATTATGTAATGACTAAGATATGTCATCGCATAACGCAATTCATAACAAGTGCAAAATAATCGCTCAAAGGTGGGAAGTGCATCGCCTTGATGCAGGAAACCATTTCAAGGACGCCCGAATACAACGCGTTTTTAGCCTCACAGTTTGGCCTTCGCAGTCTAGTCGTTGCACTACCTAAGTGTTAATTTGCTAAGAAGAGCAGCGGTGCTACCCAAACTTCGAAGTCTGTCCTAATGAGACTCGAGGAATCCATTCGCCTCTATACCTCAGATAAGTAGAGGGAGGAGGGGGGGGGGGGGGGGCGGTGATGGGAGGCCCACCCATATCGACGCGTGATCTCACATACCACGAGAAAATGAGAAGAGGAAAGCTTACTGCAACTGTACTCGGTGTTCCCCCTATGAGTCTGTGAGTTCGACTCTCGTACGCAAGTGAACGTTTGCAACACTTTCCCACTAAGCACAGCCTCAAGCGACATCTTCAGAGCTTCTGTTCCCCGCGGCTTCGTCCCATCGCCGCAGTAATGGAGTAACGCTAATACGCGCGCGCAAAGACACAACTCTCTACAATAACACTTAGCTGCTGCTGTAACGGCTCTGCAGGGGCCCACAGAACATCAAAGCGGACGCGTTCTACAAGCAACATTTCACGATTACAATCAGCAATTTTTCCACCTCGGCCTCGTTAATGTCGCCCACGTTTGTTCGGAGAAAGAAGAAAAAAAAAAGAAACGAAAACTACGGAGACATAGACAACGACAGATATATAAACAATAAACAAGAAAGCGAAACACGAAAGCCTCAGTGCGACAGTCGCGAGCAAACTGTTTGTCCAGATAGGCTAATGTAAGGAACGCGCACAGATTGCAATCGGCCGTTCCGCAGTGCGCACGAGCAAAAGAAGTCCTGTTGGCCAGGACGAGAAGTACAGTGATTTACGATGCCCCCTTATTAGTCGCACGGTTACTGAACCAAGGCGGTAATCGCAATTAAGGAGTAATGTAACCCGTCGTTGCCTGCGCGCGGGAGTGTTTAATGACAGAACACGAGGAGACAAAGAGGAAAGCACAACTTGCATTCCTCATCAATCTCTCTATCCCTCTCTCTATTATTTTCTTTCTTTCTTTCTTTCTTTCTTTCTTTCTTTCTTTCTTTCTTTCTTCGTTCTTTCTTTCTTCTCTCTCTCTCTCTCTTTCTCTCTACTTTAGCGACACGCAGCTATAATAAAACGCACTCCGTATGCAACAAAGCTACAAAAAGAATAGCAACAAGGCTACAAAAAGAATAAGAAAGAAAGAAAGGTACGTGCGTAGAATGTAAGTGCTGGCCCTGCGATATAGTGCTGGGCAGAGAACATATTGACGTATATAGAAGGGCGCGCGACGGCCAGGAATAAATTCGGTCGCGTGCCCCTTTTCGAGAGACGCTCCTCTTAATGAGAGACCAATTATACGATTCCGAGCGACAGTGGCAGAGCTCTTCGATCACGCCGGCCGGCCACTCCTCCACACTCCCCACTATCTCAACCCTCCTCCGCTCCCCTAAAAGAAAAACAGATAGAAGAAAACATTCGCCGCTTCACTTGTTTTTCTTTCCTCTCACTCCCCTTCACGCCAACTGTTCCTGTCCCCCGTTCTCTCTGCGCATGCGCTTGGCATTCATTTTGCCAAACGTTTCCGCATCGCATTTTCGTCGATTTCACCCACCCGTCGCTGGCTGGCCTATTACACTCTTCTGCGAAAAACGAGAGAGAGAGAGAGAGAGAGAGAGAGGATGGTCTGTGGAGGAAAGAAAACATACCTGGCGTTCTCTGGGGCTTCATGCGCGTTCAAGAATATGTTTTGGAGAGACCTACTAATCAGCAGCGTGGGATAACTAGACGCGACATTAGCTATCGCTAACGGATAAGCACTTGCGCTGAAAGAGTTGACAACTTGTTGCACTACTGACCTTAGTTTTATGCTCAGAAGCAACGGCTTCTCCTTAAGGTTTTGCGCGTGCTAATAACCTCAGACACATGAGTTCCCTTCCTGATATTGATGAGGATGAGATGCACAGGCACCTGTGTGCTGGGACTTAATTGCGAGTTAAAAGAACCAAAGGTGGTCGAAATAACAGACAATATATAACACAGCGAAACCACATGTAACAATGTTCGTGAGTTCTGCTTGTTCATGAAGACCTTCTCTTTATAGCACTGCTACAATGCAGAAAAGCCTACCTGCCGACACACATGCTGAGCATTCAGGCTGCTAAAAAAAAATAAAGAAAAATAAACAAATAAGAAAGTCATCTACCGTGAAGTCGGTGTCGTCGCACGCGTCCACGGAGGAAATAATCATTTTGAAGTGCCACAATTTCCTGGATCGCCCTGCCACGCAAGTCCTCCGTTATGGTGCAGGCGCTTTGGTGAACAAAGTTGAACTTCTCAATGTGAAATCCGTCAGAAAAATTGTAAACTACGACTTAACTGAGACCTACACACATGATAACTGGGACTGTAATTTGAGTGTACAAGAAAACGCAGTCATGTTACGAGGAAGCTCGAAGAATTCCAGCGTTTTCAGAGATGGTGCGAATTTTAATGAATGTTCCATGAAACGGCAATGCGAACGGAGCCCAATGGCACTATAGCATGCCGCTCTTAAAGGAGAAGGTGAAGCGTCCTCCAACTTTTTCTAAATCAATTTCGGTGTAAAATATTCAAGATAATCGTACCTAAACGGCTTCGTTATTTCTCATGTCTAAGCACGCTACCTTTTCGTATCGCCACAAGTTACTGCAGAGAAAAAAAAAAAAAAGAAATCGACACTTCTCGACAAAGTCGACTGACAAATACACGCCGCCCGGAAGTTCCCTGCCCGCAGGCACGCAGCCCCAGCGGGTCGGGCGACAAGGCCTGTAATTAACCGCTAAAGGGCTGTGCAGCTTACAAGCCTAACATTATGGAAAACCGGACGGCCTTCTAAGGCACGTGTTCCGAATTACAGGTGGGCAGCCACAGTGATCCAGTGTGAAGCAGATCGTCATCTAGGCACGAAAAGATTCAAAATTTGCCTCTTAGGTCATTATTATGCTCGATCGTCGTTTTATTCTCCCCAGGAAAGCTGCCTACCTGGGCTTTTTCGGCACACACGCTGATTTCTCGGCTAAATGTGTCTTCTGCTGCGGGAGTTGATCCAAGCACGGCGTTTGCTCTTAAAGAGCGAACGAGTATGCGAGATTCATCGCTACGATATCCTTTCCTTTTTTTTTTTTTTCAGCGGTCATTCCTCCCTGCAGTTATTCGACACTTCGCAAAACCACCACCTTTCTATATGGCAAGCGCTCTCTCCTTCGTCTATAAGTCCAACTTTCGTTGGACGCGTGCGTCGTCCATCTGAATACGGATTGCCTTTTTTTTTTTTTTTTGCACTGCTGGAACGATTAGACGAATCTCAGTCTCGTGGACGTTTGAACTATCTCCCTCTCTCTCATCTCGTTTTCCTACCGCGCACTACACGTGACTATACGACAGCAAATCAATGCCTCCCTTAAGCGGTTGCCATTAATGCCGCTTCATTTTGTCCCTGCACGGGGTAAAGCCTGCGGCGTAATAACGAATCCTCGCTAAAGAAAACGAGAAAGGCTTGATGAGCTAGCCATTTCGTTCACCTATCCATGCCCCGCACAGCAACACTCCACGTTCAGTTCGCTTACACCACAGGGCACCACGTTGAGACCACACCACGCAAGCTCAGCCCTAATCCGTGGTTCCGCATATATATATCGCGCACTACACACACAAACATGTACACGAACGCATGCTCCTTCGCGTTCGACCGCTCCCGGCGAGTGCTCGTTTTAAATCGGACTGTACACCCCCTACGAGGGCCGTATCACACGCAATCATTACACCCGTTCGGCTTCTCTAGCGCCGTAACACGCGAGCAAGCCGCGCGGAGGAGCGCCCGAACTGCACACCCTTCCGGTCGTCGGCCTCTTCTCCGCATAACGCCCGTTGGTATTATAACGCGCCCATAACAAAAACTTCACGGTCTCCCGAGTACGGAAGGCGTTATCGGCGCGATGTAAAAGAAGAAAACGTCACGCTTAATTTGCAGTCAGTCTGTCCGCACCAGAACGGTCGGCGCGTATCGACCAGCCTCATCGATTCGGCGTTTAGTATACGACGGCCTCACGCTGAGAAGAGGCATGCATGCTCTTGCTCCTCCGCTAAGCGCCGCACCTGGGTTCTCTCCTCAGCATTGAAGAGGTGCGCCAATCTCTCGAGCTTTAGGCCGCCCCGGCTTATGCCTCTAATAGCGCCAGCACCGGTCGCGTCGCATGCAGAGAAGCATCCCTCCTCGACTCGTGAGTGCGAGATTTTGAAGCAGCTCCCCGCTCGTTACGTCGGCACCCCCGAAACCATTACTACGATAGCGTGCTACCGTTCCCTTCCCGCTGTTGTTTCACCTCCCGGAGTTCACTATTGTTGCAGCTATGGTTGTTGTTGTTGTTGTTGTTGTTGTTGTTGTTGTTGTTGTTGTTGTTGTTGTTGTTGTTGTTACACGCACATAGCGTTCAATACCGAGATACGCTCTTGCGTGGGAGCGACGTGTGTGCGTGTGTAGCACTCGTTGCGTAAGGCACGGCGCGCGCATCTACCGCAGTTATGAGGCCGTAAATATGATGGGCTGGGCTTCGCGGGCAAGCAAGCAAACAAAAAGCCCAATGCGGTTCGCTTGAAGCCTGATATCTAGGCGCTTGTTCTTCGGCTCTAAATCGGCTGATAGCAAGGACGATAGAAACCTTGCTTTATATGAACTCTTTTACGCTGAGTTTTGCGCACAGCAGTGCTTGGTAAGCTAGTGATAAAGATGTCCCAGTAAAGGATAAAGGATCTTTGTTGCGGCTTCTTCTGATCCATACATCATCGATTTATTCGCTTATTGGCGCACTTGTGCTAAGCAAGAGTCTAACTGAACCGCAACACACGCAGTTCACAGCAACTGAACGGCGTCCGCGTATTCGATCAACTTAAATTGAGGCGACCCGGAATCTGCCGTCGGCGTAAAATGCTCCCTATAAATGCTACGCTAAGTACTGAACGAGGTCATGAACGGGGGAGGCATACATCAAACGTCACAAGCGGTGCGCATCGTTCTCTTCCGCGTGACAGGTGACGAATAGCCACGAAGTTGTGTAAACTTGTGTCTAAGTATACGCCGAACAGTGCTGTGGTCTGAGCGGTCATCACGCCACAGATTGAGCGTTTTTGAATAAACTTCCTGCTTCCGTCAAGAATCGAAGGACTCGCTTGTTGTATAAGCGAGAGAAAAAAAAAAAACTTCCTCGTTGTTTACGCTGTATGCCATCGATCAGAATTATCGGTATCCACAATAAAACCACTTGCGCAACGAACCTGCTCAGCCGCTGATAAAGGCCCCCGGCCTCAGGTTCGCCGCTTTCAGCGAATTTGCTTTGTAGGGGGACAAAAATAATGTGCCGAAATCAAACATATCCGTTCATGGGTCCTTTGTTTCTTTTATTTTTCGGCAACCTTCGAAAAGTGTTTGCCCTAAGTCAGGATTGGCTTGCAGTTACTCATGCCGAACGCTATCAACGCACACTCTATCGATACAAATACGGGCTGTTATAATTCTCTCGCTTAAATGAAACTGTCCAATTCCTATGCAAATGAGGACGTCCGATCAGCGCTCTGAACTTACAATTACTCTCCAAGTGGGGCGCACCTATATTATTGTTTAGCTTTAAACTGCCATCAGTTTTAAAGAGGCCCTGCAACACCTTTTGGCCCCGCGACGGTGGTCTAGTGGCTACGGTACTCGGCTGCTGATCCTAGGGTCGCGGGATCGAATCCCGGCCGCGGCGGCTGCATTTCGATGGAGGCGAAATGTTGAGGCCCGTGTGCTGTACGATGTCAGTGCACGTTAAAGAACCCCAGGTGGTCGAAATTTCCGGAGACCTCCACTACGGCGTCTCCCATAATCAGAGCTGGTTTTGGGACGCTAAACACCACAAATCAAGCAACACCTTTTGGACCTGGTAAGAAAACAATGCCGACCAGTCGTGAAGGTTCTCGTGAGCCAAATATTAGTGTAGCGCACGCACTATGGAATTTGCAATTCGGTTTCAGATAGGGTTGGGAAGTGCCTCCTCTTCTTGCAACAAATGACGTCACTGGGGCACCGACTGAGCCGCTTCAGGCAGAAATGGCGTTGTTTGATCTCACGATAGCAGAAAAATCATCCACAATGCTTTATTTGTTCGTTTTGATTTCAATAAATAAAGACAATGTATGTATCTATCTTTAAGAGGGACGATAAAAGTCAAGCGGCCTAGTCGCTGCTGCCAGTGACGTGATTTGTTGAAAGAACAGCAGGCGCTTTCGAGCTGTACTTGAAACCAAATTTCAAATTTTGTGGTGCGCGCCGTGCGGTAATACTTGGCCCACATGTTCACGGACTGGCCCAATCTTCCAGTTGTGTTCAAAAAATGCTGCAAGGCCGCCGCCGGCTTCATTCCCATGGAGGCGAAATGTTTAGGCCCGTTTATACCATGCAATGTCAGCGCGCATTAAAGAACCCCAGGTGGTAGAAATCGCCGGAGCCCTCCACTACGACGCCTTTGATAATCATATCGTGCTTTCGGAACCTAAAACGCCATAAATCAATCAATCAATCAAAAAATGTTGCAAGGCTCCTCTAGCTCCATCAAGTTGCAATAATCACATAAGGGACAAAGATAGAAAGTGAAGCGGCCAGTGCGGCCAGTTGGTGCCGCCGCCCAGCGCGCTCCGACCATGTTGCTCGAAGCTGAAGCGGCTCATTTACTTTTTGCTGTATGCCTCAACCACGCAATAAACTCGCATCTTACAGTGTTCGGCTTCGTAGAATTTGAAACTGCTATATCGCCCAGTTATCACAGGAATCCAAATGCTGTTCTCGCCGCCTGGTCACTGGCTACAAGTTGCAAGTGGTCTTCCAGGGCGGCACTGGACAGCGAACTCTTCCGTCGGTCTCTAAGGATGGGCTGTGTAGGTCATGTTGGCTTTCATTTTCTGTAACTCTCTACAGCAGCAATGCACTGTTGCAGCGCCTAATCGCGGTGGATGGGGGAAGTGTACGGCGTAGCCTAATGACAAACTGTGTCTGTCACGCCACTTAAGGACTGTCCGTGTAGTAAACCTGAGAGTGTAGGCTCAGCTGTTTTCATAGAAGTGTTTGCGATTCCCTTCCACGATTATTAAACAGAGACCTTCACCTTATTGAGACAGTTTGTGTAACAAGTAGCATTCTTAGAAGATTAATCATGGCAGCGACATGCATTTACGGGTTATGTTGGATTACTTCTCTCCTATATGGAGTGTTTGTGAGCTGCTTCAATAACATCGAAAGGCGGACCCTCCCCCGCGATATCACTAGCCTGTGCAACAAGCGAAGCAAGAGCTTTCCCAGCTAACTTTACCGCTGTGGTACACACCATGCCGTGCAAGGAGGCTCACCTGTCTGCTAGGGAGTGTTTGCGAGCCGCTTCCATAGCGTTGAAGGCGGACCCGAGGAGGAGGTTGGGCGACTGATGATGCTGCTGCTGCGACTGCCGGGCGGCAAGCAGGGCGGCCCCGGCGTTCAGCGAAGCCAGCAGCGAGGCGGGAGACGACGACGCTGCTGTCGCCGCCGAGACTGCTGCTGAGACTGCTGCTGCTGCTGAGGAGGACTGCAGGGAGGCCTGCAGCTCGGCGTTGTCGTCGGCACCGCCGGCGGAGGCAGCGGCGAGGCTGTGGCCATCCGAGGGGCTCTGGCCTCCGGCCCGCTTGGCCGCCGCCTCTCCGCCCGATATGAGCCGGTCGCTGCGGAGGCCGCCGCCGACGGTGCTGCCCAAAGACTGCTGCTGCAACAGAGAAGAAGAAGAAACGCTGTTGTTGCGAAACGCCCGCTGTAAACGGCCACCATGTAGTATGTACACTTGAGAAGGGAGAAAGGGGTTATAGGGCAGGTTGGCAATTCGTCATAATGCAGTGAACGAAATAGCGAGGGACATGGTCAAAGCAAGGAAAGCGACAAGCACGACAAAGTATTCGTACGTTCGCGTCATGAAAATTGCTTCAGACTGAATAAGACACAGTGTACGACAATATTGGGCTGAGCTGAAATTCGGACGATATTACATCTTAGTCCTTTGAACACCAAAGAAAACTCAACCGAAAAAAAAAAACCATTCAAGAATGGCTTCTAACAGGCAGACCATCCTTAGCCATGGACAACAGGCATCCTGAAACGAGCGGCCACAAATGCGTACGGGTTGTCCATGTCACATGCGTGTCACCAGTGAATGCTCGCCATCAGATGCGGTGGAATGAAACTTGAAAACCCCTTGGTGGGCTTCGAGTTTGGATTATTATACATGCTTGCTCTAAAGGCGATTGAGAGATTGGAGAAATTTGGTCTATATTGTGAAGGCTATGAGTGAAATTTCACCCGTTTAGCAGCCGTTATGAGAAGGTTACCGAGTGTCCCAGAGCAGCGAGCAAGACTCGCTGTTCTTCTCGAACAGATCTTTTCTGTAACTGCCAGTAGACAGTGAAACAAGTACGGATTAAAGGCGTCTTAGCCAGCCCGTAGCTCCAGCAAAATCAATAATGTTTCACAGTCACTTACTCTTTCTAAAACTAGGCGAATAATATCGAGCGCTGTATTGAACAACCACGGCTACAAAATCCTATATTTGCGCGAATTTTGTGCAAGAACGCAGCGCTAAGCGGAAAAAATATTTCAGTATATTTTAATCGAAATGCGCCTGTCCCTGTATGAAAAGATTAGCAGATGGGCGACAAGATTTGTCATGCTATTCCTGCATGCGCTTCCCAGGCCTCGCACATTATGTATACTTCTAACTTGTCTTCCAAGACCGCGTTGCCGTCGTCATATACACGCACCCGACAAGTACGCGTGATGCAGTGAAGACAGGTAGTGCTGGGACCCGCCATAGATAGATATATACAGGTTGCTAATAATATAAATTTCATCTCTGCATTGTATTAAATGTGACTTTCATTATTTCTTTCTTGTCCCTTTTTCTTTTTTGCGTTCCCATAAAAAGATATCTGGGCGGAGGCCTCTTGCAGACCCCGTCAAACCCGATCGAAAGACAAAAACCTAGGGATCGCGAGAGCAAGGCGTCGAGAGACATCGCACACGCAAAAGAAGTAAACGAAAAAGAGAGGGACCAACACACGCCTCCCGCCTCAACGATTTACAAGAGCTGTCATTTTTGGGGGCGGCCCGTACACTAAAACAAACAGGCATCTCCGCGCATTGCATCGCAGCTCAAGAAAATAAAAGGTATAACGGAAATGACAGTGACACCAGCCAGTAGCAGCCGGCACAATTGGCTCTCACCGCATGGCAGGGAGAAAGCAAGATGCGTGCGACGGGAGTGACTCGTCGTTCGCGAAAGGCAGGGCCAGCAGCTAGCCTCTCCCGTCAAGCGAGGACGTTAAATATTTACGAAGCGGCAAACAGCACACGTGTCAGGTAAGCGTGACACCCGAAGCGCACCGCGTTTAGAGCACTGTCGTGTCGAGTGAGGGACCCGCTGATATGCTATGAACGTCGACGATGACGACGTGTGTGGAAGCCGGCGCCCCGAGTCGATTTTCTGTCCTCGCGCGCGTCACTGTCCGGGCTCGTGACGCTCGCTTGTCCGCAGTGCACCCCTGCCTTGCAGTCCGCTTCGAAAGCTCTCGGCTCGCTGCTGACGTGTTCGTAGTGAATGTTACGCAGTGCATGTGATGCAGTGAGGTGCAGAGTTGCTGGGTTGTCAACATTAATGGATGACAATTTCCACGTATAAACGTGGACACCTTCATGCGGCTATAAAAGGAATGCTACAGGATTGAAGTACGCGTGCGGAAGCACTACGAGGATAAGACAAGCCACCGCGCGGTCGCCTTGCTGCATGTCCCTCTGTAAAGAACATGCGTGGTCGAGCCAAGCCGCTATAACCTATACCCTTGGCCATTGAATCGTCTAATACACATCGCAAGCCCTTAGGTCTAGAGTCCTGCAGAAAATATCCCCAGACAGCTTTGTTCATGCGTTAGCGCTGTTGAAAAACAAGGTTCGTTGGAAAAACAAGTTTCTTTCGCAAAAGCGTTTTTCCATGCGTCCAAATCGAGGTATAGACAGCAAAATTTATATTTTGCCCCTATCGTCTAACTGGTAGAGTATTCCGAGTCTTACCCGGCATGGTAACAATAAGAGACACTACAAGCCGCCGCTGCCATAAATTTCGTATCGGTAACCTGGCCGCACCCTTTAAAGGGGCGGCCAGGTCACCTTACACTTTGCACTTTTTGAACATTAGAAACGGTGCCAATCACTCATAGGGACTCCTATGAACACGTGCGCCAAATATTACTGCGCTGCACGTGCCAATAAATTTGGGCACACGTTGACCGAAGGTTCCTTGCATAATTGACACGTCGCCTGGCTGTGTTCAAAAAAGTGTAGCAGGGCCCCTTTAAGAATGTTGACTTGAAGACAATAAAGCGAACGCATACCAAAAGCCTACTAAAAAGGGTGTCATCTCTTCAAACGCTGCAACTCTTCCTGCCGAGCTTAGGACGGTTGCGAAACATTACTGAGGCTAAACATACCGCAAGGCGACTTGAAGTTCGCGAAGACGACATCAGTGCGGTAAGTAAACATACGGAAGGGAGAAACAGGAAGACACATTGTTGTATGTGTTTCTCTCTTCTATGCTTTAGCATCCTAATATGTTTTCGAGGTCACGCCAACAAGCATAAGAACGAGCTTTATTAAAACGCCCGCAATACTGCCAGGAATCAACGCCACTGTTTTCGGAAAGCCCAGTCACGTTTAGGACGTCGTGATACGTTAAATTAAGTATCCTTAATGGAATCGGACGCGTAGGTCCACCCCAGGAAAGGATCGTGTAGCAACAGCACCGCACTCAAGTCCCGTCACGTTTCGAGCATTAGCCGCGACGTGCCGTCCCTGCAAGGAACTCGAGGAGAGCACAGCATCAACTCGGGCAAACACAGCCGAAGGAGGGGCCGGCACAGTGGGCGCTCGTGCGATGTGTGTACTCTCGGACAAAGAGGACGGGAGAAGCCGGGAACCTGTATCGCACGCTCGCGCTTACGCAGGCCGAACGCGTGACATGTCACTGCAGTGTCCACTGTCTCAATATACTTCAGTGACTTCCCGCTATATGGAGACAAGTCGAGCACAAGTTGTCGAGGAACACACGACGCTCCTTGACAATACACGCCCGGCAACGTCCTTCTCCCTCACCCTTTCGTTCGACAGGCTCCAAGGAGCCCACTCTCAAACTCGGCGATCGCGCCCGTACTCTGCAGTCCGAGAATGTACTTGACCGGAAGCAGCCGGGAGCGGGAGACAATGCAAATTAGCTCGCGCTGTTTGCCCGTAGCCAATAGGCGGAAAGCGGCCGGGTAATCTATAGGAAAGGCAGCGAACCAGTTACAGCGACTCGGGAGGAGAGAACCTCGCCTTGTAGGATTTCGGGCCGTCGTTGCTTGCCCAGTCAGAGTTTTCCACGTCTGGGAGTCATTGCATTACAGGACAAAAAGATAAGAAAAAAGAAAAGGGGAGGGGGGGGACAGGCGGAAGGATTGGCTTGGGCTTAAATGCAATCCCCTATTATGCTGCGGCTTGCTCTCGCATTTCCCATGCATCTCTCTCCGACCGAGCTGTGCTCTTCGAAACAGTACTGTCAGAATACGTTAGCCCACACACGATCCTCTCTCAACGCATGCGTAAGGCTGTGTCTTCTATAGAATACACGGAAGTTCCGTATAGCTTGTCCCTTTCGAGGCGGTAAACTAGGTTTAAGCAACACGTGTCTCCCTTTTTGACACACCTTAAGTGTACATTCACTTCAACGAACTGGTACAGCACTAATTCGAAAACAAAAAGTAAAAAACAAACAAAAAAGCAAATGAGAGTGCGCTAAGGTTCCCCTCTCTCTCTCTCTCTCTGTCTGTCTGTCTCTCTCTTTTTATTCGTCTCGGCTTAAAAAACAATATTCACGTAGTTCACACGACACAAGTTACTCCAGAACCGGTTCGCTGCCTATCGCAAGATCTATGCTAAGAATGGTCCTTTTTGGCACTATTTAATTTTCTTTTTCTGAAACAACGTACGATATACAAGTATTTCAAGAACACCTGGTGTTTATACCGACATCAGCACAATTGTGTACCGCTTGATACGCCGTCAATTTTCCCAAGTTACCGTTATCTTATCACTGTCTTTATTTGCGCGCGGTACGAATAAGCGGTTGTCGCCTTCCGAACATTTAGATGCATGAACTTTCGGTGGAGTTTCACTATCTCAGCCTTTAAACAAAAGGGTCTCTCCGTGCGTAAAAAAAAGTAATAATAAAAATAAATAAAATCGAAGACACGATACGGCGTCCCTCAGTGTTTGGCCTTGTACAAGCGACTGTTCGCATTTATTGTAAATATTATACAAGTGTGCGCATATCCGCCTATTCGGTAAGGACTCTCATACCAAACTCCTTATCAATACTACATTATACTCTACGCCGCATTCCCCTACAATCAAAAACGAAAGAAAAATACAGCTGTCGCAAACACATCCAGAGAAACTTAGCGGTAGCTACGTTCCACACTCGGGGACCGATGCTCGTTTACTTTATGCTTACACCCGCGCTAAGTGCTCCCCTAATCCTCTGGGCACTAAAGCGCTTAGCTCGTAAAATAAGAGAGGCTTCGGCAGTCGAGCGAAGACAATGCAAAGTGTACAAACCGAAGCCGTAAACGAAGTCGTAGACAAACCGGCGCGACAGTCGCAACGATTCGAAAGCCGATATAAGCCGGGGGCTCCCACGGGGCCTTCAATCGGCCGCATTCCTGCTGCGTGCCCTTTATCGTTTATCTCGAATGCGATGTCCACTGGCTCTATACTTGAGTTGCGTGTACGTGAAAGGGCAGACGCTATACTGAATGCAAATTGAACTTTTGGCGATGATAATCTTTCTCTCTTTCAGCGGTTACGGGAGAATCCCCTTTCAGTTCCCACATTTTAGTGGCACGTAGGTTTGAGCCTTGTTGCGTTTTTTTTTTTTTTTCGTTTGTGAACGGGGCGTGGCGGGCATAAGAGTGTTTTGTGGCAAGCACACGATTACTGGGTTTCCCAAGCCGTTCCTTGTCTCTGTACGAGCTGCAATTCTACAAACCCGAGTTACTGCTTTCACTGGCACGACCCAAAGGAAAGCGAAGTTTACGTCTACGTAACATGGCGAAGTAGTGTGATCAATTGCGACTTGTTTACATTACACGTGGGAACTGAGTGCACCAGTACAGCAAATGATAAATAAGTATTGTTAGTCGACGAGAAGGAGATGACTTGAGAGGAAGTTTAAGCAGGTTAATCAGGATAATTATCGTTTTTTCTACCCTGCGCTAGATGGTGAGTAAAGGGACCAAAGGTTAAAGAATTATTCAACGTACAATAGCTGGCTCTTGTGTCATAAAGACGATTCGTTCCCTTTTTGTATGGAAAATTGAGCTCACAGATTATTTCAGAATGATATGATATCGAACAACCCATGTTCCCTGCGTGCCTAACAAGGTCTCATAAGCAATAAAGACATGTCCATATTTTCTGTGGTTCAATCATATCAGCACACAAAGAACAATAATTAAGCATCTCACTTTTTCGACACAACCTCATCACATCGTTATCATCCCATTTATCTGCCGTTACCAGGACGATACCAAGCGCTAGCAACTTCTGTATAGTTCTCTGAATTTGAGATAATTTTAACACATTGGAACAACAAGCTAAACGTGCCTCGCGGATTTTTCGCTGAAACATGCATGGACGTTATTCTGCCAAGTTGCGATGCACTGAAGGAGTAGACATTCCTTATACCGCATACATTTCACACGTTATTGTCTGCGATGGCCTTGCAGTTATCGTTGCTTTATTTCGTTCTTTTTTTTTTTCTTCTCACATCGCGCGTCTCAAAGGGAAACTTGAGACGGCACGTCCGGATAGCTTCGGTGTGGGCACATCCGTGCTGCCATGTTACGCGCATACCACAGCGTCGAGCGTAGAGGTATAGATATGTAAGGGAACATGTAAGTCACCTGATCAACAGGTAGAACTCGATACGAAGCGGCATAGAAGAAGCGGGTAACAGAACTTTGCACCTTGCGCAAGGGAGAACGCAGGAATCCTGGCACGAACAGCTAGATTCGCGGAAGAGCAGAGCAAATGCGCACACACAAAAGGAAAGAGATGTCCAGGTAGAGCAGACAGCTGGTAACTGATGCTCAGGAAATGCGTTTCTAGGATTTGCTTTCGCCCCAGCGGAAAGATCGAATTACCTTAACGCGTGATCGGCGCAGTATTTGTTCGGGAGCATTGCAGTCGCAGAACAGATCCAGCTGGTGGCACTAGTAATCGGAGCAAAAGCACGTGCCAGTGCTACTGCTAATAGCTCGAAAGCGAGAAATGAAATTGATTTGTCCTTCCTTGCCTTACGGCATCACCATCCTGCCATGCCGTCCACAGACAGAGACAGAGATATAACCAAGGAAAGGCGAAGTTAACCAAGCGCTCATTCGGTTTGCTATCTCTGCGAAAAAGGAATAAAAATTTGAACCGAGCAAAAGGAAAAAAAAATCATTAGGTGCTCGCACAGTTCAAGGTAATAATAACGTATACAAGCTGTCGCTGAGAAGGCGTTGCTGGTACACTTAATAAAATCAGTCACTCAAAGAACTTTATTAAAATATCCAGCAATGGGCAAAAGGTCCCGCCTAAGTAGCGGCCAGGGGCTCTTGAGCCCTGGAGTCTTCCTCGGCCCAGCATAGAATCGCCGTGTAGATGATTAATAAAATCGTTCACTTTTTTTTTTCTGCTGAGGTCACTAGGAGATTACCGTGACCTCTAATCGTTCAGATGCGATGGGAATACCGTATAGTGCATGATTTGCCCCACCAATGAGCTTTTGGCGCCACATATTTTACTTACTAAGATTCGTGTGCTCTTGTTAGTCATGGAGGTAGCATTACATTACTGCACGGTGGATGCATAAGGGTCTGTATAAATGCACAACCAACAAATATTGTTGCGCTTACTACAGGACATGTGTTTTAGAAGGTGATAGCAATTCATGAAGTCGCAGGGTCGGGTAAAATCCGAAAATAAATTAATTGAAAATTAAGGAGCAAATCGGCGCTTGCATGCCTGCGGAAGAGTCGTTATTGGAGCTCCTATCGACATTGTAGCCTAAGAGGTTAACATAGTGATTTTCCTTTTCTTGAAGCCTCTTTGGTGTCGCCCACAGACACTCTTGGCAGTCGCAGCATCCAGTTAAAAATAGAAGAAGCAAAGCAATCAAACTTGTCCACTGGAAACTGATGACATTCTTTCGTAATGTCTCTGTAGCGGGAAATGAGCTGCGAACAGCTGTTTGCAGATTTCACTTTCTTTATCATTGTTACTTATTCAACTTCGCACCTTTTTTGCCAGAAGTGGCTCAAGGGAAGCGGTTCATCCCAGAATAACAATTGCAGAGCGCAGCGCTGACCGCAAGCTCCAATGCATGATACTCCACAAGACCACACGCGAAACTGCATGTCAAATAATGGCTTCTTTTCTGCGGCTACTTCTTTCGAGGCATGTTTGTATACCTTGGACAAGCACATACCGTGCTAACACAAGCAAAGCAACATTGACGACACAGAAATAATTACGCTATTACTGCAATCATACTTTCGTTGGAAGAGTAATCATAATTACGACGTACGTCTCACTCACTAAGTACGCGGAAGAGATACCTGACGTACCTCTTCTCGTCCGACCTCTGCATACAACAGGCGACGCGTTCATTCTCGTCTCTTTAACAGCTCTGGAGAGCGTTGCTCGAAACACATCGTTGTTTGATCATGTTTCTTTTTCTGGCCCACACAACGGGGCCCTCAGAAGTGAGCATGCCGGGCATTCAAAGCGGCAGCCTGATCACCCGCGACGCGACCCGCACTCGGCTCCTGGACAGTACGTGGTAGTAATCGATGGGCCTAATGTCGAGGACAAGCGGGCCATGAATATAACAGGGGAAGGCCGTGGCCTCAACGGCCGAAACAAGCGGGCGGCGGCAGCGATCAGGCAACGGCACGCCGATGCTTTCCTGGACCTTAGCCACCAGCTCGCTCTGGCTGCCCCTCCGTGCTATAGGTGTGACCACTGATTCCGCGCAAAGTGGGAGCTAACGCAATGGCCACTGCCGTTGCTGCCGCGCCCATGCATGCGAACCACTCTGGCGAACAAGCAGCTCTGCCGGTCGGTGCTGCCCAACCACTGTCTCGGTCTAGAAGTGGACCCTCCCTCTTTCCTATGGCGCATGGAAAGCCAAAGGAACGCGGTGTAGTGGGAGAAGCAGGCGGTCGGTCAGCAAGCTCTGCGTGCAGGTCTACGGATGCCGGCAGGCAGCCATCTCCTGGCTTGACCCCGACACCGCACCCTGTTGTTCCGAAGTTTGTGTAATGACCGCGATAGTGTGTACGTGCCCGCGTGGTACACCGCGCCTCGTCTTGCTTGCTTTGTTCCTTCCGAGACGCCGTGCAATTCTTCCCGAAGCGGTCCGGCCCACCATCGTACAGGTCGTTGCGCAAGGTGAAGAGGCGCGCTGGCTTCTGAAGCGCTGGACGTGCTGGAGTGGACCAGCACGTTATAATATTACAGCACACGCTTCTTGCGATTCTGAAGTGACGGCCGCTTCCGTCGCCACTGTTTGTTTTTACGCGTGGGTTTGACTGAACCAGAGGTTCTGGTTCATCGCCTCATTTGTGGCGCGGTTTCTTCTCGGTCAATGAAGTTATTATTGAAAAGGTGAGGCACTGCTCAAAGGACAAAACTTGGAAAGTGGAGACGAGGTGGTATACGCGCAGTCGAGGCTGAACGAACTTGAGAAGAGCGCGCCGAAGACAGCGCCCGATTTCGGCTGCCACAGACGTTCACATTTGGCTGGTTCCTTCAGCCTGCACGGAGCTATCGTCCGCGGACATTGAAGGATGTACAAGGTTCAACGCTCGTCTTCGACTATGTCCACGGGATGCCCGCCCAGCCACTGCGAGTGCTGTCTTCGATGAAAGGAGGATACGTGGTCTTGTCTAGGCTGTCCACGTATGGGCGAGCCCTATGCGCACTCTTTGATCAAGGCGAATACGGGCTGTTCCCTCACGTGCCAGACCGACCTTGCTGGACAGCATGCCTGCACGGGATGCAGCTGCGTGCGTTTTTGGTTACCGGCGCAGAAACGCAGACAGGTTGCTCGGAAAGAGCTGTCGGCTGTATAAGCGCTCGTAAAAGCGTTATTAACTTCGCCAGCCAACAGATATCCGGGCTACAGCTACGTGGATAGGGTCAAAAAAGAAGAAGGACAGACAGCCGTCCTGTGCTTTGCCTTTATTTCTGGCTGCCGTTGATTCGTCCCCTTTTGTTTCATTCCGTTCTCGCAGCTTTTCTTGTCAAAGGAAGACCGACCCTGCCCTGCCGTGATTGCACGGTCCGGCCTTCTGAGTAACTCGCCGATGATGGCTTCCGTCGCTACCGAAAGCGGCGCTAATGTACGCCTTCTTTGGCGGTCCGCGGACACTACAACGGTGTTCGAGCGTTAAGGGGGGCGGTCAAGAAGCGGACACGTTAACGTTATGGGACTCGTAACAGCGGTTCTCTAAGACGGGTAGGCCGCCAGGCATCGAGGTCCCTCTGGCGCTTACGCTGAGGCAACTGCGTGATGTCCCCCTTCTTTATTATTTTTTTTTTTTGCCCCGGCAATGCAAGAAAAAGCGGGAAGTCGGCTCCACTCGGACATTATAATAGAGACCCGTTCGTTGGCCGGAGGGGTCCGGCTGGAACGATGGCAGCAACGCCGGAAAAAACAAAACAGCGCTGACAGGACGCATGAACGCCTTCGACACGATCGAACGATTGGCCGAAGCCGAAAATTAATGAGAGCGGTGGCGCGGGGCAACCGTTGGACGAACACGCACCCACACACGCAACGAGGAAGGAAAGAAAACTTGCGAAAGATAAAGCAATCGGTCGAGTGCGCACTCAGCCGCGCCACTTGGGTTTCTTATGCGGACGCCTATTTTCTTCGGCCAACGCCAAAGCTCCGCCCGAAATTGCCGGGCAGGCCAGCCTTAAGCCGCGGTCGTTCTTGGCAAGGACGAACGCTGTGAGAGAGCGATTTGGATGGGGGTAGTACTAGGGAGCTTTTTGTGTATTCTTCATTCTTTCACACGTTCCGGATCAGCGCGCCCTCAGGTCGACTGAGATAGTTTGGACTATCGATTATCTCGGGCGAAAGAGTTGGTGTATATATAAAGAGCACGATAACGCCGAGCCGCCTCTGTCCGAGCGGAGGCTTCGAAGAAGACGCTTCAGATTTGTCGAGGTCGGCGCGCGAGATGTAGTTGTAACAAGCGCCAAAGTGAACCGCAAACACGTGGTGACCCGAGTCACGCCTGACGTTGCGCAGTGGCACGGCGCAAACTCATTTGCAAAGCAAGCATGCCCGAAACATTCCCCACCGCCCAACTTCCAATCATCGTGCATTCTTTCCCCTCTTAAAGTCGAGAAACATTTTTGTTTGGCTCTTTAATAGCTTCCGTGGGAGCTGGTTGCCAAAAGTTGTGTAGGCCCGTCCTTCAAGACGGGCGCCGCTATCCTCATTTGCTTTCATATACGCGATCACGGTCTGCTTAGGCCTCGTGCTGCAAGAAAAGACATGAGAAGAAAGGAAGGGCACCTTTCCGATGGCTATTTTCGAACTCGCCAGGGAGTTCTAAGTTGCGAAACGGCTTGACCGGTCGCGGACTAAATGTTCAACGCCCTGAAAGCATCTGCGCATGTTAATGCGACCGCTACCAGTCTCGCCGTGTACAAAACACGTGCCGTTGCAACTCAAGGTTGGGTCCCTTCTCCCGTTTCGCTACGCAACGGGTGTTATGCGCCACGTGGCTTTTTGCGCAGAACGCCCCGGATTCACTGTCGATGAAAGTACGCTTAGATCATGTCGATCCTTTCACGGTCATGCCTCGTGCTGCAATATTGACACAAAGTGTGGCTGAATTTATCAAGGCAAGTTCGCCGCCACTGGCGAGAGAAAGTCAGTGCCAGAAAGGAGATTACCATCGGGCAATGAGACATCAAAAGGAGAAATAAAGATTGACAAAGAGCACTCTACACGATCATTCGTCACACCGCAGTAACTCGTGAAAACGAGACCAACTGTCCATACTCTGAGAGTGTCGCTGGAAATACAGCTGATTATTGAGTGTGTTTAATTCGTTACTACGACTATATATCACACCTATACACTCCCCTAATGCCCTTCAGTTTCCTCACATTTCGCACTACTAATAGATCCCAACGCAACGGGTCAAACAGAACAAAGACCGAAAGAAAAAAAATTACACCATCTCCCGCTAAAGGGGACCATGAGGCGATGCGAAGCAGCACGGGGGGTGCACACCGCTTTTGCATCGGTTTGATTAGGTGTCGCGTTTGCATCGGTTTGACTCTAGCACACGCTGCCTGCGTCAGCGTTGTCTCTCGCGCGCGAGGACGCGTTCTCGTTCTTTGCGAGCTGGTAAAGCGTTCATCGAAGAAGAAAGAGCGCTTCCATAGTCAACGCGCGCCGTTCGGAGAATAGATGATGATGATGATGATGATTGTGGTTCGGTTAGGAAAGGACGCTGATTTCTGCAGCCCATGTAGGGATCACAGCTAAGCGTCCGTGGGGGTGGGGGAAAGAGATTCAAAGAGATAGAGAGCAGAGAAAGGCCTTAGTGGAGGGCTCCGGAAATTTAGACCACCTGGGGTACTTTAACGTGCACTGACAACGCACAGTACACGGGCTTCTGGCATTCTCGCCTCCACCGAAAATGCGACCGCCGCGGCCGGGAAGAGAGGAAATGAGACAAGGAGAGGAAGGGGAAGAGTATGCGCGTGCGCAGTGCGGGTGTGGACACCACACGGCGGATGGATGGAGGGAGTGAGTGACATAGCCCCGACCACAAGCTGCTTCGCATCTAAAAAAATGCAATGATTGACTAATTTATCTCCCGTTTTACGTGTCAGCACGCCGCAGCGGGTGTGTTCGCTTGCGAAGTTCGAGGTCGCGGGATCGAATCCCGACCACGGCGGCAGCATTTCGGTATATGGGTGAAATGCAAGAAACGCCCGTGTACCTTAGGCGGCCGCGCTTACTCGGGAGCCCTCCACTACGGGGGGTGCCTTATAATCATATCGTGGCTGTGGCACGTATAATCCCACCAATTATTATTAGTTTGCCAGAGCGAACGCACCAACTATGAGAAGTAGTCGAGGACACCGCGTTAGTATTAAGCCCTTGAAAAGAGTGAAATGCGTTGAACACAGACAGACAGACAGACAGACAGACAGACAGACAGGAAGCAACGCAGCAGATACGTACTTATGCAATAAGAAACAAATGGTAAGGCAAATTAAACTAACAACCGGGAGTTTAGAAACCAAAACCATCAAAACGAAACGAAGAATTGCTTCCGGAGCCGAGCCGAGGTGGGCACTCCGGCGCCTGCAGAATGCCGAACGACGTTGGGTGCCCCGACACCACGACTCGGCAAAGCGAGAACGATGCCACGCCGGGCCGCAGCGTGCGTACGAAAGAAAGAAAGAAAGAAAGAAAGAAAGAAAGAAAGAAAGAAAGAAAGAAAGAAAGGAGGCGCGTTCCCGGCGGCCCCAGCGAGGCGAGACGAGCTCGAGATTTCGATTCTAGTCACGCCAAAACTGGAGCATTTTTTTTTTCTTTCTGGCCCTTTTCCGCCGGCCGGCCGGCGCCGCAGACTACACGCGTGTATAGCGGGGCGCCTCTTCCCGCCGCCTACAGCTAACGCGCAGGGCGAGATCACTCGCACGACGCGCTCTGATCCGCAGCAGCAACAGCACCCACATCTGAATCGCACGCCGCCATTTGGCTCGTTGGCAAAATCAGCGACCCCTCTCCGTATACCATCTCATCTACGAACAGTAGCCGCCGCACGCGCGTTCCCAAGCACGCTCCGTGCGCCGATTCAGCGCCGCTTCTCCCTGCGTATTATGCACCAACTCAGTAAACGTGTCCGTGCGTATCTCTCTAGGCCTCATCAGTATCTCTCTCCCTCACATACCCTCTCCCTCCTTTCACGATAGAATCAAAAGCTTCCTCGCTGAACCCGCATTCCTTAATTCGCGTAGCCGGGGCCGCCCGTAATTATTTCGCGCTCTGCGAGGAAATAGATCATTCATTTTTTGAGCGTTCGGACGAAGTCTTCTTTGGTCTCTCGCTTCTGGCCATTCGTGACGGGGGCGCACGACTCGCCGCAATCTTTGTTATTTTTTTTTCTTCTTTGTTGATTTACTTCCGACCTCCGTCTCTATCGAACCATCTATGTATTTTATCTCTTCGGCGTCGTTAGTCTTTTGTTTGGCGCTTGTTCGTAAGGCTCGATTACGACCTCGCAGCAACGCAGCTGTTACGCGCGGCCCCTATAAAACGTGTATAGGTGTACAGGTGCCGGGATGCTGCCTCGTTGAAACGCAATATATATGTTCGAATCTTCGCATCTCTCAGCACACGCATACGGAAGCGCTCGTCCTGATGGACCCGTTGCGTGTGTTTCTAGTAGAGCGGTTATTTGCCTGTACGATTTCTCTACGAAGGATTTGATTTTCATCATACTTCACGACGAAGACAGGTTGTATCTTTAACTGACATCTACAATTGTCGACTGAAAATTAAAATCTGATCAGAGCCGCAAGCTAATAAGATATATAAGTTATTTTATTATTTTTTTAAAATCATTTTCAACATGCTTAAGGCAGGTTGTGTTGTTCCCTGCACTGTTCGATTGAAAATTAGCTGCTGATCGTAGCCACGTGATCGAAATAATCTCGTTCATTTTATTCTCTTACAACTTTGGAGCCTTCCACATAAGGAACCGTGTAGTTTAAATTGACTTGCACACTTTGGTGAACCTTACGACCCCATGTTCACTCGGCACCATGTGATTCAACGTCACTGCACGTTGGTGGCGAACACCCAGAAGTAATCCGAACACAGAAGTAATCCACGTTGGTGGAGAATACAGAAAACACAGAAGTAATCCGAAACACACTGACATGCCATGAAACGCAACATGCTGAGGACATGAAGTCACGTTCCGGGAGGTGTCCACGATGGTGGTACAGTGGTCATAGTGCTTTACCGCTGACTCGAAGGGCGCAGGTTCGACTCCCGCCGTGGTGGTCGCATTTTCGGTGGAGGCGAAAACGCCAGAAGCCCGTGTACTGCGTGCTTTTCCAGCGGATGTTAAATAACACCAAGAGATCAAAGTGCTCGGAGGCCCCAACTACGGCGTGCCTAGTAGTCATATCGTAGTTTTGGCACGTAAAAATTCCAGCAATCGTTATTGCATTCCAGGAAGTGTCAATGTGTTCAGCAGTCGCGTCAGAGAACCGAACCCACAACCTCATGCAAACGGTCACTAATCCATCCCGGTTGGTCACCCACAAGTGCGAGAGAAAACTTGCCGAGTCGAAATAGGTAACATACGACGAGGATCTTTAGAATAGGGTACGTATAGCGTTCGCGGTCGTTGGGTTAGCGTAAGGGTGCGATAAGTGCTTTAGTACCGGGTCTGTCTCTGCAAACGCTCCTTTGCGTAATCAATACAAATGAGCTTTGCGTTCGGTTTTTCGTAGGCACGCTATTCCCGAACAAATCTGGGCCTGAATGCTAACCCAAACTGCCCTAAGGGTACGACGCATGCGCAGTGGCAACAAATACAAAGAATAGCGCACGCAAAGCTTTGGGGATCCTATTAGCAAACTCTGCACTGTCTAGCCATATTCAGTGAGTATTAATAGCCGCATTAGCAGGTGTATAATCACCAGATCCGCAGTCGAGCGTTTCAACGCGACACAGCGAATCTGGTAGGTGGCAATTGGCGAGTATTGCCCCCGATCGGACATCATATATCCCAGGTTGGCCACAGACACTTTACATGGTGGTGGTCAAGGGAGTGAATCATGCACAAAAGAAAAAAAAAGAAAAAAATAAGAGCCACGGAAGGGAAGGAGGATACGGCTCAGTGCGGCTCAGACAGCCCCTGGCTTTGGGAGGCGGTGAGGTTGAGGCCAGGTGCAGAACAGCTGGGCAGGTTCCGGTTGTCCGATTGAGTCTAGGAACTCACGTAGTCTGTACGCGTAGGACGCTATAGTGCACGCGCCACGGCTGCGAAACGTACTATTTCCAACTAAACAGTAGTGCGAGCATGATGGATCAGAGAGAGCCTTGGGGATAAGGATTCCCAGGCGTTCGGGTATATGCGAAATTACACCGTGGAGGGTTCGCATTCTCTGGTAACTGTCACTGCGTTCTCAGGCACGCCCGATGGATTACATTCTCCACCGAAGGCGTCGCAAGCAGCGGATCCGGCAGAGACGCACGGGCTTCGGCGGCGATAGTAGCAGTCGACAGCCGTGGTCAGCGGCGTAGACGTCGGTTCCTGCGCGCCTACAGGGCAACGCGAGAAACTGCTCACTCGTCATTCGTGCGTGAAACGACGACTCAGTTTACTGATTTCCTTTCTTTTTCGTCTTTGCAACGCGACTGTATCAGGTTGTTTTTGTTGCCTTATTTTTATTTTTCACTAAAAGCGACTGTTTTTGGATCGGTCGCTAGATCGTTGCTCGATTTTGAAGTTGCGCGACTGAAAATTACAGCAGCGAGCCAAAACAGCTGTTCTTGCACCAACATCGACTATTTGCCATTATTTCAATCAGGTTGCTTTGTGACATCCGTGTGCGTACGGAACCACCTCAGTAGCGCGACTCCCACAGTATGACCCCTAAGTGCATCACATCACACCAACTGCGTACGGCTAAAATGTACGCTTGCGACTCCTGCTTGTGCAAAACCACTGGAACTGCCCCGAGGGGCAGTATTCCTGGGCAGCAAGAAAACAATAACCTGGAAAACAATCCCCCAAATGACATCGCAAAGTAAGAAAGCCAAGTATACAAGGCCCAAAGAAGTCGGAGTTTATTGCAGAAAAAAAAAAAATACTTCCGCGTAAACCGTTTCTGCACAAGAGAGGACGCCCGATTGCTTCCTTCTTATCAAAAAAGAAAGAAAGAAAGGAAAAGAAAAGGAAAGAATTCTGCATATAACGAACTGTACCTACGCAGTCGAGGCAAGTTCAGTGGACACGCATGTGCCCAAGTCATCGCCCTCGGCTGTTGGGAGCACTCGTTAATCGAGACGTCTTCGCATCAGCTCCGAGAAGCCCGCAACGGGCTCGGTACAGGCGCAGACTCCTTCTTTCCCCTTTCTCGCTCTATTACCGAAGGCACGAATTTCTCTACCTGCAACCGAACAGAAGCCCCTGAGGTAGATCAGAAAACTACGCTCGAACACGCACACTTCGTGTACACGAGCCTCCACTCAGACGAAAAAATGGTAGGAAAAAAAAGATAAACGACGAATACGACGGCGACGAGTCTACACAGCCGGGGATGAATTACGTCTCGTCCGATTCGTCCAGATCTCCCCAACTGCCGTTACGGCAGGATGAGTCCAATTCGAGAGAAACAGAGAAAGAGAGAGAAAGATAAGCTTGCAGTAGCGGCAACAAGCGAAGCTGGCCATCACGATGCAGTCGTTATTGCCGAGGCATTTTCGTTGTGCGTGACGTGGTTAGGTGGCTAACTGCAGCCGCCCATTGCCATCTGCCCGAGCGCAGACTCTTATCCGGCACGTTTTCGGGCGCCTGGATTTTCGGAGCGAGGCTTATATGGCGTTGACGTGATAGCGTTCGTCGCTATTTACGCGGCATTAACGTGGCGAATATAATGGGGCGTGGTTCTCACTAGGTCGCGCCTATAGCTTCTGTTTATCCTTGCACTTGTGTTCGAATCGCTCGTGCGCATTCCGTAAAATGCATGAGAAGAACAGATAAGCGGGCGGTCTGACCGCGATAGCTTCGAAAACGACCGACGGAGATAGTTAGCTCTGATGTCTTGATTAGATAGCTTCTTCGCCTTATCACTCCTCCGCAAACTTCTCGTCCTGACTCCATAGATAGATAGATAGATAGATAGATAGATAGATAGATAGATAGATAGATAGATAGATAGATAGATAGATAGATAGATAGATAGATAGATAGATAGATAGATAGATAGATATTACTACCATCGGTAGTTGGCAGTGAAGTGGGATAATTTATTTTTTTTAAATTTCGCAGGTCTAAGATCGTTATGGTCGATACTCTGAAAGATCAAGCGCAACAATAATTTATTCACTCGGCGCTCTCCAGCTATAAGGGACCCGTGGAGAGCTCGTACAGCGCCATCAACCTCGACGGCAGAGACACTTGGCAGCAGCTGTCGTCACCTGACCAGTCACTCATAAGATGTTAAGGAAAACCGAAAGGTGTGCGCGAACGCTTTTTAGGGAATAACCCTTGCCGTATTAAACGAGCGAGAAGGTAGAAAGAAAGAAAATATAATGTGCATATTTGGCTATCCCCTCACAGAGATCTTTCCAGGACTACCGCAGTATTCCCATCCCCTCTCTTCAGACCTCGTCGTTCTGCCAGCGAGGCGTTACGGTTGGGGGAGTAATTGGAGATCGCGCCTAATCGGGCGCGAGGTGCGCTAACGAACGCCTGCCGAAACGTTGATAGCGCCTGAGCATAACGAGCCCTCAATGAGAGGAAAAGCTGATTGGAAGAGCCCCACGCTAAAGACGCAGCAGTGTGTGCAGGTTAGGTGGGCCTGATTGTGCGGAATTTGACAGAGATGAAAAAAAAAAGCAAAACAAAAGATAAACCAATTATTGTATTAAGATCGAAAGAAGACAATGCTGCACTTATTCAGTCTGATTGAAGTTGCCGCCTCGCATTTCCAGTTGGAAGTGGAACCCAGAGGTGAATTCAGAATGCGGAAGCAGAAACCAGAAGCGAAGTAGAAATTGGATGTGTACGTAGGTGGAAGAGGGCTAGGAAGACATTGTGTTCAAACAAAAGAAAAGAAATGGAAGTGCCCCGTATGAACAAGATGATGAGGAATTGGGCAATGCGCTGTGACGATTCATTTACAATAAGGGTCATTTTGATGTTGGAAAGCTGATGAGAATTTAAAAAAAACCGTAGTCTAGGCCGTGCTCGTCTCGTGTTACTCGTACGTAGAGACAATTCGTTGCTTCGGCCCTGAACCATCATCATGATACTCGCTGTCCCAGGCCTTGTGAAAACAACTCTCGCGGTCACAAACCCGAGTGTTCCCAACGTTGGATTAGTAGACGACCTCTTTCGACAACTATTCATAAGAGCCCGCTACTTTGAAACGCTCGTTGAAACGAATATACAAGCGAAGGTGGCCAAGCAAAGGGCAGTTGCTTTTTAAAGAAATAAGTGATACGCAATTTCGACGTTTGGTAGTTTAAGTGCACTGTATAGCCGTAAATATAATACAGGATTATAAACAAGGTTATTTAAACAGTCAAGAGAGAGAAATGAGAACTTTTCATCCCTGCAGAACGGACAATTAAGGACTGGTGAAAAAAAAAAAAATCTCCAGGGGAATCACCTTGTGCGAGTCGTACTGCCTTCCCTCTTTGCGCTTGCGCGAACGAATCAAGTACATTTTTTCTTCTTTATTTAAAAAAAACGACGTCTGGATGATGATTGAATATTAAACGCAACATATTTCCTTAGGGTTATGCGTTAGATCATGCGTGCATTATGCGTCCCAAATGGATTTTATGGCAATGGCTGAGTCGCACTTGGTGTTTATATAATCGTGGAACAGTCCCGTGTAGACGCGGCGGTCGCATTTTCGATGGAGGCGAAAATGCCAGAGGCCCGTGTACTGTGCGATGTCAGTGCACGTTAAGGAACCCAGGTGGTCTAAATTTCCGGAGCCCTCCACTACGGCCTTTCTCTCCTATCTCTTTCACTCCCTTTCTCCCACCCCCACGGACGCTTGGCCGTGCTCCCTACATGGGCTGCAGAAAGTAGCGTCCTTTCCTAACCGAACCACAATCAACATCATCATCGTTGTCCAATAGCTCTAAGTCTATACCTCGTCGACCACTGGCCTTTTGCACTACAGGCAAGAGAATTACAGCTTCGCAGCCACTAAACCAGTCATGCAGAGGGGCTCACAGAGGGCGTTAGCTAGCACAGAAGCGTCAGTTAAAGGGGGAGAGGGGAGGGCTACGGTATTGTTGCTGTAATTTGTTCTAGACGTGTACTATAAGCCAACGCCGTAACACGAACCTTGTACAAACAAACATCCCAAAGTTCGATCAGAACAATGCGGGCTTGACTGAATGTAGTTAACTCAGTCAGCAGGTAGCTCTACAGCGTGACATCACAGCAACCCCCTCTTTTTTCCCCTGCAAACGAGAAACCCAGGCCTCTGATGTGTCACATGATATGAAACTGCCTATAGTTTTAACGGACTATAGTTTTAGAACCAAGCTCGTTTCTTCAGGAGCCGGGGAATGATTGCGGGTTTTTTTTCTGCACAGCAGTTCTTACATACAAAAGCAGATTAAGACGAACAACTTTGCACGCAAGCGGCGCTCACTGTAGCCTCACCTACGATTACCTATCCTCCCTCGAATCGCGCGTATAGAATACGGTCTCATTAACGGAACACGGAGGAAAACGGGACGCGAGAATCACAATCGGAGCAAAAAAACAAACAAAAAAAAAAGCGTGCAAGACAATACAAGACACGGGGCCAGGAGCGCTCGCTCGTAACGCGTTGAACGAGAAACGCCCGTTCCACACGCGCAATGCATTTGATGCGTATTGCGTATAGGCCGCAGCACGCGCTAGATGTGGTCCGGGGTGCGGTGATCGCCTTCTTGCCCTGCATGACGAAACGGCTGACTATACCGCCTAGATAGGCACACTGCGCAGCCAGCCAACCCACCACGTGTATACGGGCCCGTGAGGAGGAGGTGCAGCTCATTAGGCTTAATTAAAGCGACTCGGAAGAAGAAGAAGCAGGAATGAAAGAAGCTATGGTCCCCCCTTCTCTGAACCGGGCCTCCATCACACTCCAGCGCCACAGCCGCCACTGCCACACCACCAGAGCCTCTTTAGCTCGGGCGATTATGGCGCTATGCGAGTTCTTTTTGGCTGCTCCTCGATCGTCCGTAATGCCTGCCGGAGCAGAGGCACTCCCGCTCATATACTATACTATCCACCTTATTCCTTAGTCGATGCCGCCGTATATATATATGGCTACGCGGTTCCCCACTGTGGTGAATGTTATATTGCGCGATGAAAACAATAACTATAAACCGAAGGTCGAACGCGTTCAGGGCCGCGAAGATTAAAAGAGATTTCCCGCGGCGGTGGAAATCGGCTCTGTCATTTTCAGCACCATTTTTTTTTTTTCTTCTCCCGGTGCGGACTGGTACGCTACGAAAACGGTCAGGGTCTCCTGAAAACTGTTGGTGAGCAACATCGTAAGTGTCCTGTCTGCGGGCGCTTTCCTGCTCGACTCCTAATCTCGGGGCGCGCATTGACACTCATAAGCGATAATGAGTGCCTGGCAGCTCCGCTTCTGATGACGCGGTCAACGTGCGAATGCGTTGTTGGGGACAAGTTTGTGTACGTGACGGTATACACTAGAAAGAACTCGCGGCCTCACACAGAGAGGTATTTTGTTATTTTGTCGTCTTTAATTGTGTGTTATTAGATGGCGAGAGAGAGAGAGAGAAAGGACCTCATCTCAGGGTGCCATTTACGTGGGCGCCGGTGAACCGGTTAAACATGGTTGAGCGCACTTGCCAAGCCTTCAAAGAACATGGTGCTTACTGTAGCGCAACACGAAAGCGTCGTGCTTCAGAAGTGTATACAACTGCGCCCTATAGCTTCATTGCATGCTGTTCTGTTCGTTCGTGTGACAAAACAGCGCAAGTTCGGTTATTGCAGAACCTGGCTAATCTTGGCTAATGTAGGCTCGTGTCTTTCATCAGCTATTATAAAAAAAAAACGCGCACACAAAAGAAAGACTTCTCCGATCTCTTAACCGTTCCGTGTTGCCATAAGATTTCTTTGACGTTGGTTCCTTCAGTTTATCGCTAAATTCACTACACGTGCTCTGAATGTAGGAGATTGACGTGTTCTCTAAATACATTTGACTTCGCATAAATGTAAACTGACGGAGCCCTGTAAAGGTTAACGTTCAACCACTGTGTGTGCGCCGTCATTTATCACGGCCGAGGAGTGCAGGCATGCGCCACACTTGATTTCATCATCGCTTATCGCGACGTAAATTGCAAACACATCACGTTATCAATATCATGACCTATCAGTCGCATTATTCATACATCTGTACCCTGCCGTGTCAAATTTTGTGCATACAGAGTGAAAGGGACGGCCAGTTGTTTGACGTCACGTACCTGAATAAAGTTCTTTAATCCATCCATCCATACATACATACACCCTTCCTTCCGATTTTTGGCACCATTCTTGCTGACGCCGACGCCGGCCCCTTGATGCGCTTGATTAGGCATGTAAGGCAGGCGCTTTAAAGCCGACATTGTATTCATTCAATTGCACTCCAATGATTGAGATGTCTATCAGTTTTACGTTACGAAATTGCAAGCACACGAAGCATTTTTTGTATTGTTGCACTACGTTGCATGTTACATAACACTGCATGCTTACAGCATGCACCTGTGGACGTAAGCGTGCCCTAACTCGCTCATTTAGATGCAAGTGGCGCTACGGGGACGGTGCTGCGGGGCACGGGAGTTGCCGCATGCCAACGTGACTCGCCCACGGCGAACGGATCACGATCTCGGCGATAAATCATCTCCGCGTCTTGCCCTGTCGCAATGCCCTGACTCCCGGCGAGCGTTAACGACGACGTCCCCTTCGAGACGCTTTCAATCTATTTCTCGAATAGCGGCGCAGAGGCCGCTGAAAAATAAGCCCCGTGAGAACACCGGGCGTGTCCCGCATTGTGAACTGAGGGGTCGTAGCTTCGTAGCCGGCGGCGCAGCCGAGGCTCTCGGAGACGACAACAGGACAAGACAGATGTGCTGGACAACCTGTTGCTCGACACAGGTGCCAGCTTCTTCGGCTTAGATCTACAGGCATCGTCATTAATACCGAAGGCGTTAATGATGATGGTCGGCGGCATAGCCGATGCTGACGCCCCCTCCTCCTTTCCGCGCAAGCACACACACACACACACACACACACACACACACACACACACACACACACACACACACACACACACACACACGCACGCACGCAACATGCACGAATCATGAAGAACTGATAAGATAAAGGAAAGCACGTCAAGTTATCCGAAGCCGAGCTCAAGTAACGTTTCAACGGGGAGTCCTCGATCGCTCCAGACGCATCGGAGAATGCGTACAGCAAAGCTGGCTGTATAGCTGCAAATGTGTAGCCCATAAAAACAAAGGCAAAAGAGGCGTAGACCTGTCTACAACTCTTTTTTTTTCTATTTTCTATGTTATTATGCGCTGCACATTTGCACTTACGCACGTGCCCAACTTGCCACACGTGTCAAAGCTGGTTGGTATCCGCTTAGCAAAAGCGATTTTCGAAAGGATTGCGTGAGCTTCGTTCCGCGTACCAACGCAAAAGAGACGAACAAAGCCCATGCCTTAGATTCCTACGATTACTATCCGTTCACGTTTTGCGACGTTACTCTAGACGTCTTAGGTATGCGCAAGATCTATTCAATCAGTCGACATTGCAAACGTCCGTCGCATCCTGCCTCCCGCTCTCATTGAGCATTTCTTGTATTAGTACTGAGGCAACATGAAGGCAGAACCGTCGTTAACAGCTCAAACCAGTTGCAACTGGTATAAACACGCCACAAAGTTTTTATACTTCGTTTATATTAAAGAATGAAGTTGCCTGGTGCAGTATTTGTACACCACCTCCTGTCCCTGTCTTTTAACGCTCCAAGTTGTCCGTATTAAGTATGAACCAACTAGCCCAAAAACGCGTCCTCTTAACTCCTGCTTTAAACGTAGATAAGTAGGTTCAGGCGTACTGGCAAAGTACAATGGTAACTTAACCACGAGAAAAATACGCCAGCCTCAAAGAATGACTACAAGTGTAGCTCGGATATCAACGTTCAGACGATGAACATCAGGACAGCAAGACACTCGGAAGAACAACTAATAAAGGAAAGTACGGAAGGAGCCGCAGGCCCGGTGTCCGGGCCCTGCCTACGAAGAGTTGACCTTACTACCGGAGTCCCGCAGTCACTTACCAGAGTCTCGCAATTCTCCTTTGCCCGCCTGCTCTCTCCATCTTCATAAATAACAGCAATCGAGCGGACAAGAGTAGACGAAAGAAAGCAAACGAACAAAACACACACATAAACACGCGGACATACGAAGAATACCAAGAAGCAACCGACATCGGGCAGCGAATCGGAAGAGGGCTTAAACACTCGGAAGAGAAGAAAGAAGAACGGAAAGCCGTGGCGAGACAGCAAAGGTAGTGCGGCGAAGACGAAGCAAAAGAGTCCAACGAGCCACACGGCGAGAACTCCAAGACAGCGGTGCGCCCACTTATTGCACAGCCCAGTCACGCGGCCTTGTGTGGCGCCGCTGTGTACGGCCGAGCGAATCCTCCCCGCGCTACGTCCCTTGGGTTTGGCGCTCGCTTTTCTACCCGTCTCTCTGTGTGTGTACGTTGGTTACCGCTTCTGTGCTCGAACACCGTCGTATACTGCCGCTTCCTTCGCTCGGGGCAGACCCACGGCTGAAAGCTATAGCTACAGGAAAGGCTGCGCGCTATTTTTCAAGTGGGCTAGGCCGGCCAGCCGTTATATGACAGTGGATATGAAGTGTGGCTCGGAATTGAGGAGGGAAGGGAGAAAGAGAGAGGGGGAGAGATATCTTTGAGGAGGAGTACTGAAGAGAAAGACGGAGTGGAGGAATAGAAAGAGACGGATAATGAGGCGAGGAGATAATAAGGCGAGAGAAACAAAGATAACGTATGGTGGCTGTACGTGCGTCTCCTTGTGGGTGCGGGGAACCAAGAGAGCCTGGCCGCGTAGAAGAGGAGGCGAGAGAGAGAGAGAGCGAGAGAGTTATGCTTTTTGCGAATCTCTCTGGGCAGCAAGCTACTGCTCCCGTGGTAACAGCAGTGGATCAGGCAGGAGAAGGGATACTTGGAACGGGAGCAGGAGAGAAAGAAATGAGAGATAATAAGTGGGAAGGGATGAGAGAAGGGTGTAACGGTTAGGAGGAGCAGAGGCGAAGAACTCTGCAGCGCAGCGTGGAGAGCCGGCGAATTACGCCGGGCCGAAGTGAAGGCACGTATCAGGAGTCGCTCCGAGTGATCGCGCCTCTGGAGCACAGCCGGCCGGAATGCTACCCGAGCGATGGTGCCGCCGAGGAGTTGCTTAGATTGAAGCGGCATAATAATAACGCGGATGTTTCAGGAAGTGTGTGTGTGTGTGTGTGTGTGTGTGTGTGTGTGTGTGTGTGTGTGTGTGTGTGTGTGTGTGTGTGTGTGTGTGTGTGTGTGTGTGTGTGTGTGTGTTCACCTCCATTTGCCTTTGTGTACTTACCGCAGCTGTCTCAGAATTAATGCATACGCAGCAGCGACACCGAGTGAGACGTGTTAGTCCAGCTGTTTGCGAAGGAACGCCTGCGCCATAACATGCACTTCGCCCAGAGGTTATCGGCCCCATGAGAAGCATATGGCGCATTTGCAAGCTTGCACCTGCGGGGCGTGGACTTTGGAAATTGCAATCTTAAGTCTGTCTTCCGCGTGTCTGTAGGTACATATCGCTTGTCCTTCCAGCCTCTGATGTTGCACCGAATCAGATAAACACAGTACGTGTTTGCAACTTTCTTGCTGTTTGCACCCGACACAGTTAGTGGAGCGTCTTATGAAGCTCTTTTAATAGCACTGGTATAAAGCACAGTGCCCGAATCTTTATGCAACAGACTCATTGTGATGTCAGAGCAGGACAAATGCTCGCAAACGTGAGTCAGGTTAAGCCAGCTGCATCCAAAACACTATAGAAACTCACGCATTCTGCTTGAGCCAGTCATTGAATCTATCTATCTATCTATCTATCTATCTATCTATCTATCTATCTATCTATCTATCTATCTATCTATCTATCTATCTATCTATCTATCTATCTATCTATCTATCTATCTATCAGAGTAAGGGATTGCTCGCTGATTGCTGTTGTCTCAACCGTACTCCGCGTTCCAATACCGTGGAAGTGTTCGCGAGCAGTGCTATCCTGAAGCCTTGCAGCATAGGTCCTCACTGAACTTCTCAGCACTCCTCACGTCTGAGTTCTGTTGAGACTCAGTACACGCTTTGATTACCACGACTACTGACTTATTTATCTCGTTTACATGACCACTAATACCGGTATGTAGATACAGTGACTTAATATACGAACCCTCAATGCTCTGTATACGGGTAGAGGAAACACAATCCCGCGCACTTTTGTAGCGATACTGGCGTCGGTGTTTCAAGAACTGTTCGGGTTCATGAGACCTGCACTCTGTGTTTGTTGACAAGGCGCAGGCTCTTTCGACCTCATGCGAGATGAGAATACGTGAAGCCTTGACCGCACTATTAAAACTGTGCTTTTTTTTTTTTCGTTCTGGTAAAAGGCAACACGAACGACGCCGACACATGAACGACTCCGCGATATCGAGTCGGCATCCTACCAACATCCAGGGGCTCTTGCGCCACCTGGAGATTACAACGGGAGTTCAATTCTCGCCGCTAGAAGCGAATGAAAACCTCGAATTCGGAACGGCGTCCAGCCGGAGGCGGTGGCACGTTGGGAGATTCAACCCCCTAATCAAGCTAACACGATCGAAATGGCGCGCAAGAAAAAGGTGTTTGCTTTGAAGCCCGAGCGAAGATCTCTGACCAGGACCGCTGCAGAAGCGAAAAGTGTTCCGAGCAGAGCAGGCCGCCAGATCGGCGGTTGCAAGGAGGCGGGAAGAAGCTCAGCCGACGATGCCCGGGCGATAAGCCGCAGTAGCAAGGAAGACTCAAGCCACCGCCATTTTCCGCTTCAACGCCACGGCCTGCCTGCACAGGTAGCCAGGGCGGCCCTACGTTGTGGCTACTGCAAACGCCAACGAGCGCGCGCGCGCGCGCGCGTGCGATGCCAGATGTGATAGCGGGCCTATCTGCTGATGGATTGCACGCCATTTAATGGCTGCGCGCGCGGGCTGCGGTCAAGAGGGCGCTTTCTGCGGTCCACTCGCCGCCGCGATGCGTCGATCGTCCCCGCAACTATTGCTGCTGTTGCTCCTACAGCTTCCAGTTTTGGGCCGAGAAGAGGACCTGTTTATACCGGAGCGGGATGAAGAGAGCCAGAGGCTTCTCCGAGGTTCCTGGCTTGATTATTTCTTGCTCTTTCTTTTTCTTTTTTTAAAGAAAATTCACACTCGACCGGAGTGTTTTCTTGTTACTGGCGTATATATACCCTCAATCTTTGTTCATCACTCCCAATAACCGCCCACCCTGCACTTCCTTGCATCATGGGAGCTCTCCTTTTAATGGTGAGTTCACGAGTTTTTGCTGGCGGTATCGCAGAATGTTAATATGGATTCTCGGACACTCTGCGAGCCAAAGAGAATGGTAGCAACAGAAAGAAGAAGAGAATAAGGGAAGCCGCGGCGGTTGTTGTGGCCTGATGGAAGGGAGATAACCTTCGGTTGAGTTTCTTCTCGATCTTTTTTTTTTTTTTTATGTTGTCTAACATCTGATTCCGTGCGGTGTGGTCGGTTACCTATGGCAAACAAAGTGAACCCTAGCCGAAGCCAAGCCCAGCTGCGGATGAGAGAAGCCGATAACGTCACGATCTGTCGGATGAACCACCGATGTGTTCATTGGTCGCGAGGAATGCGAGCGACTGGAGGTAAAGGACCAGGCGTACATAGCGGGTTAACGCACGACTCTTCGGACCAAGACAAAATCTCGAGTGTGCGTTATCCGATGTCTCCGAGGTTCCAAAACGTCATCTTACACGCGCTGAAATCCGAACACTAGTCAATAACTTACAGGATCCTCATTCCGCATGTTTATACACGCATGGGGTCAGTCTCTCTGTGAGCTTGGAGTAACGGTGATGCGGTTTCAATCGTAAACAGATGAGGCTTTTCAGGTTATGCCCGTTATCTTCGTGTTAATCAAGCTTAACTCGTGTCTTGAGTAAGCATCTTGGACCACCCGTGAGTTGCATGCAAGAAATACAACTCGCAGGTCGAGGCGTCTTTGCTAGTATAAAGCGGCAAAGCCTGTAAGTGTTTCATGCAAGACACCCTGCATAACGTTCCTTGTGCGAGCATCGTCTGCGTTCGTTTCCCAGTTCATGTCGCCATTTTGTTTAACGTAGCCAGCCAGGTTCGTTGACCCCAAGTTAGAGGTGCAAAAAAAAAAAATGAAAGCGAATAAGGCTCAACCATGGTCGACTGACGAAGGAAAATGTGACGACGGGAGGAATACGCACAAGACACGGTGAATACACCAGATTGCGGTAAACATGCCGGATTGAACACGTTTCCTCCCTCTCGACTCCAACCCCGCTAAACCGTAAAATAAAAGGTATAGAGACCAAGAAACGGTGTTGAATGATTCACCTTTATTTACGTGTTTATGTTTACTTTTCTTACTGTTGTAGTGAAGAAAAGTTTCTTGCGGTGAACGTATATATTTATTACGCTGAAATCACGAAAGAAGAGTAGCTGGAATCGAATGAGACACTAAGATATGAGGGGGAGGGGGAAACACAGACAAAATGGAGCAGCTGCTAGGAGAAGGGCAGACGATTTCTCTAAACAGAACAACAAGAACAAAGAGAAAAAAGGCAAAAATCAGTTCACGTGGTCGGGTGAGACAAGAAATAATGGCGGAGCGAAGTTTGGAAAAGCCGGGTGAAAAATTAAGATGGGATGCTCACTGCTTTCAAGGCGCGATAAGCATCGAACCGGAAAAGAGAAGAGAGATCAATTTTAGCGCCATCCTGACAACAAGGGCTTACCTGAGGGCGGGTGTAAATGAACGAGGGAAACTGCTGGCCATGTTGGGGACATTTTTTACACCGTCCAGCAAATAAATGCAGTGGAATGGAGTATGAACATCATGTTAGGGACGTATTCAGGGTTTCACTTCTAAGGGAAGGGGTACGGCCTCTTTTAATGTACTCAACGTTCGTGTTTTTACGTGTGAGTGTGTAAACTCGTTTGCAAACTGCAAACATATAAGGACGTTTGAATGCCCCCCCCCCCCCCCTCCCTTTTAATCCACTTCCCCTATTGGCTACGCCAACGATCATGTTTGCGAACGAACAACAACTGCAGAAAGGAGTCCGTGGTTGATGTATTCTGCTGAAGGACGCAACACACAGCCGATTCGTGGCTGCTGTTGAAGGTGAAGGATCGTCATTATCAGCGCCACATTATGCTATAACATTTGTTCACTTTAGAACGCCACTCAAGGCGGTCCCAGGTGGTCGAAATTTCCGGAGCACTCCACCACGGCGTCTCTTAAAATAACATCGTGATTCCGGGACGTAAAAACCCCACAAATCAATCAACTTTGAAACGAAGGCCACATCTTGCCCAAGAATTCCCGTTTTACAGCTCTCATGCGTGCGTCAGTCTATTATGTTCGATGACTACAGATATTAAAAATTCGACCATACCCACCCAACTGCCTACCTTCACCTGAGTGAGTTCTCCTCCTTTGGCAGACATTCGACCACTCCGACAAGCCGCCACTTAACCGCTCCGCCCAACATATTACTCGCCAAACTCTGTACAGCCCCCGTCATTTTCCTTCTAGTTTCTACGCAAGTTTATTTCTCAAGATCAAACAAAGGCTTAAGCGGCGCCCACTTGGGAATGAGAGAAAGGGTCGGGGGAAGGGGAAGGCAATTTCTTTTCTTGGCCGAGCTAATCATCCATTTACTTAACTCTGACTTCTGCAGGTAATTTACGTGTCACTAAATTTGTCGCGCTGCACGGTACTATGCAGTGCGACCCAGCGGCGATATCACCAACGTAAAGACGTCGAGAGTGAGAAGGAAGATGGGAAAGAGGTAGAGAAGAGTAATGATGGCGCAAGAGAAGAGGAGGAGAAGGAGGTGAAGATGGCGATGTCGCTGCACTCGGGCAACTGCACATTGGACGTCAGCCGGGCGCCCTTGCTCGTTCAGTCTGAGCCGATTTAATTGCACCGCTGCTGTGGCAACCCGGAAAAGACGGATGAAGGCACGATGGAAAAAAAAAAAAAAAAGGAAAGAAGCACTCCCTTTGAGCAACGAAAAGCTTGTAAACCGGGAAGAACAGCACATTTCCTTACACATAAGCGCTGAAGTCGCCTTCCACTCATCGACGTTTCCGACTGAGTCACCGCCTGTATTTTAAACTTAACCTTTTAAAAGCTTCGTGCCACGGCAACGAACATGTGTTTAAAATGCGTCAGTTAGGAAACAGCTTCCAAGTGACCAATTTTCGCTGCGTCAAGGTGTTCGTAAACTCTTTTGTCCTGTGTGGATAGTGCGGTTGTGTAAACACCTGTGCTGCCAGAGCTCCCCTTGCCAAATGAACATTGACATCACAGTACTGACTCTGATTATGTGAATATTTGTGCCTGCGCTTACCTGTGTGATTTTGTCATTGTGGACAACTTTCCGAAGGCAACCATCATGTAAGACGAGTGACATACATAATAAAGACGAACTTCAAACGTGGACAACGTAGCAGCTCTCGGCAGAGGACATGATCTAACAAGAACATCGTTACAGGCTACTCTTAAAACAAGCATATCATTTTCATTTCCTTTTCTTTTTTCCTCACCTGCAGAGTCTTACGTTGTTTCTATAAACGTGTTTTGTTTAATGTTCACTTCTCTGATTTATGAGCAAGGAAACGCCAGGTGTCCTTAAGTAAAAATAAGCCCAGTCATACTGCCTTCGGTTGATTGCCTGAGCCACTAGTACAAGCGTTGGCAGGAAAGATAAAAGAAAGAAAGTGGGATGTAGTGGAGGAAGAATCAGATGAAACAACAAAAGCACCGAATGTACGGGAACGTGCCGATTTGTTGAGCGGTCAGTGTACTAGCGCTATACGATTCAAACTTCAAAATTTCCGCAAGTAAGCGGATGTTGCAGGTGTGCATTCTTGCTAAGAAGAGGATTTGTGCAACAAAAAGTCAAGGTGTTTCCTTTGACGGCGAATAGTCGGGGAAATATTTCTACGGCGAAGCCCGACACTCTTTGGACAGTCATTTTATCTATGCCTCCCTTTATGCTATAGAATAACGCCGACTGCGAATGGTTCGTTGCTGCATCCTAGGACCTACGTCAACATCATTAAAGACGCGCATATGAACCATAAAACGCGGCGACTGCCTGCAGTAAGCCCACGTTTTCGCCAGATCACTTTTTCCAGACTCGTAGTAGAACAGTTGGCCGGATCATTGGAAAACGGAAGGAAATACTATTAATTAATGTGTTTATCTATTTCTTCTTATTTTTGTTCGTTTGTTTGTTTGAATAACGAAGACATGCAGACGAGAAGATCGATCGTTTCAGTTCCATTGGATAAAAATTAGTGTACAACCTTCCAGACAGTGACATACATATCTATAGCATTATAGGACGTACACTTCCGGGGTGTTACCGAAAGACGCGCCTTCGGACATGTATGTATGACCACAAGTAAAGAGAGGTTGGAAGCACCCGCTCCATATAACGCAGTTTTACAAACTCTCGTGTCATGCGCGCGCCGGTGCGCGACGGGCCCCGTATAAGTAAACTCTCAGCGCAAGCACTTCCAAGACCGCGTGACTCCGAACTGACGTGAGGTATCGACAGTTCGATGTGTCCCCGACAACCGCTGTAAATCTCAGCCGCTGTTCACTTACAGAGCCAGGGGGGAAGAAATGTATAACGCACTGGCCACCCCGTTTCACGGCAGCAAAATAAAACGGACAGTACACTCGTGGAAGGGGTCACCCATATCTCAGAGAGGTCATCCGCGTGAGCAGGTCTGGCACGAGCCAGTTGAGGCCGTCGTCCACGCTCCTTTTAAAGAAGACCACCACACGTACAGCGACCGCGGGACGACCGCCTCCGCACCGAGATGCCCGCGACCGCCCTGGCCTGTGCACCGAATTAACGTGCCGATCGAGAGTGCAGAGGTCGGGGAGTAAAAGAAATGTAAGGGTCGTCGGAGTCAACAAGCGCGCTGCCCCGCAACCCTCGCCGCGAAACACGCTTGTATAGTATATCTACGCTTTCGGCGTGTCAAGAGTGCACGGCTGGGATACAGGTCAGCCGGGGTATGGTTAGAGAAAGAAACGCGTTTCTCCCGTTTACAGGCGCCTACAAACGCACACGCGCGCGCATATGTGCATACATGCGCTGTGAAGATGTGGACCCCCCCCCCCCCCACCCCACACACACAGACCCTCACCTAGCTGCAACGAACGAGCTAGGTGTAAACGCGACTTCGAATAAAACAGGAAAAAGAAGAAAATAACGGAGCTCCACACATGGGTCGTTATTTATAAGCAACGCACGAACTCATTTGTCGCGTTTTCCTATGGGCGTGCGTTTTTTTTTTTTTTTTTTTTTTTTTTTTTTTACGCTTGCCCATAGGCGCGTGGTCGTGTTCAAGCACGCAGCGTATGCTGTACAGCTTGGAAAGGGCATTTCCACACGAAACAAATGTGTTACATTCGACAGGCTGCCCCCTATTCCTAATTACGTCCTCCAGAAAAGTATCGGTTACGGCTGCAGAGGAAGATAGAAGCTCCACGTCGCTGACCCGCCGGCTTCCCTGGGCCAAGCATAGCACTTCGCGTAGCACTCTTTTAGCTTTTTGAGCCTTCTTCGCCTTCTATGCGCGCTTTGCGCGGCTATGCAAAAGCCTCTTTTTTTTTTTTTTTTAATGGCACCCACGACACTACACCCGCCATATTTCGCAAGCATATGCACGGCCCCTCGTACAGGCCGTACCACGCGCGGCGCGCAGGAGCGGTGGTTTATGGCATGAAATTGAGCCATTACACAGCCGCGCCGAGCAACTACTATATACCATAGCTGTATACAGCTCAGTTCGCGTAAGAGCTGACGAAAAGCTCCTGTCGACAAGCGCGTACGCCGAGTATATATCGAAGGTCGTTGTGAAACGGCTTTATTATACAATATCACGCGTCGAGCCAGCCACCTATACTCATCAGCATAATTATGTCGCTTTTTCTTTCTCTCACCCCTTATCTCTCTGTACTATATAGCTTTCAACGCGTGATTAGAATCTTTCGCCGGCGTTACAGCCGCGCGCGTGATATCTTATTTCTTGAGGGAACGCATTGAGAATAAATCATCTGGAGGGATGTTTGTAACTCCTAGTTAAGGCGCGACGTTCTAATATAGGGTCATTTTTCGTTCGGTGACGAATGCGCATATCCTCCCACATACGAGTGAATTCCTGGCCGTAAGACGCTTGCGACACACTTTGATCGCTGTTTCTACACTTCGCGCGAGCGAAACATTGATAATAAGATAGCCGTACAGGAAAACTAGCAACACTGAACACAGGACGCGTCACTAACACGTTGAACGTTATGTAGCTTTAGGCATGCGAGCGCGCAGTTTTTACTTTTGGCAGCGAAGAATGATGCACGAGTGTTTTGTGCATAAACCAATGTAAAGCTGGATCAAGTTTACAATTGTGAGCACGCTATCCTTATACCATGACTGACCTAAACCTCCGTCTTTGTACTTTCACTTCCCCATCCTTTACGACACACTTTTAATAGAGTTGTGTGTGAACGAATTGTGCTTTATTTGTTCCATAGCAAACACTCCTAAGCATTATGAGTTAAAATCGAAACGAAAGTGAAGACAAAGTTTCCTCCGATATACCTTTTATGGCATGAAAGTGTGATGGTAAAGTTGCGAAACACATCAAAACTGCATGAAATATGCGTTATTAGCAAACGCGGTAAAGCTCTCGTACATAGGAAATCTACAGTGCACACATGGTGGTCAAAGTTATAGGAGTTCGCAGTACGCCAGTTAATGGCGTTATCGCGCGACCGACGCTAAGCCCAGAGAATGGCCTGCTTTACTGCTAAACTCATTTTGAGATTTTGCCATGACACAAATGAATACCATGCAGGAGTATCACACTCGAAGTCTCCGCTCTCTACAGATTGCTACTTGAACTGAATGGGTACGCTATACTCTTGATGGGAAAAGCTGTCACTGCAGTAGTGAAAACTAAATCTTCGACTGCTGTATAATCATTTGAATGCACTTCAGACGTACAGGACAAATTTTTCTGTAGTACTTAACGCGAGATGTGAACCCGGCAAAAAATGATAATAATAAGATAAGTACACTACGGAAGGTATATAAACCTTGCTGGAATGAGGTTCCGAGTTGCGGACACAGTAACGCAGGGGGTCAGTGTCCATCTCTTCACTATATGATCGCGAGGCACGCCATAATGAAGGTTTTATGATTAATTTAGACCACCCAGGGTACCTTAACGTGTGCCCCAATCTAATTACCTGGGTGTTCTGTCATATCATGCGGATCGAAACGTGGCCATCGTGGCTCGGGGATCAAAGCTGCCCCCCCAAGCCTCCCAGCGCGACACCTTTCCTGCTAAGCTACAGAGGCGGATATTGTTCCTATGAGATCGCAGCTCACTGCATCCGTGCGCGTGGCCGTTGGCTCGGCGTTCGAAAAAGAAAAAAAGAAGAATGCGCGTAGACAGAAACACAGGCACAAAAACAGAAGAGTCATTGACAGCAAAGCAATCCTCATTTGCTTGATGCAAATTTCCTGCCGCCTAGCTCGAGTTGCATCTCGCAGAAAAAAGCTCCCGCATTAAAACCCGCCCACCGTTTTCAACGTCGCATCAACGTCGGCAAAATTGCCTGTAAACGGTCGAAGCCAGTGACGCTGCGCCTAAACTCTTTTCCTTCGTCGCTCGAAGGCAGATGCGCATCTGCTCAGGCAGGCAACCCAGCGACGGGTATATACGGAGTGATCGGTCTTTTTCTCGTAGTATCGAAGGAGCGGCAGGGCAGCTGCTACTACGCATTGCAGGAGCGGCAAGCGTCGCATCCAGGTATACGCGCGACCGCTGCTGTGTTAAGCGATGGCAACGCCGCAGTGGAGAAATTCCATACCAGGAGAACGCCGTAACGAACGGGTACGCAGTGGTCCATCATCGGCTCCCGCACGTGAGAGCCCGCACACAACGACCAGGGTGGGCACGGGCGAGGCATATATAGACGGAGACCGAGAAGACGTGCGCCGCCGTTATAGTCTGTATAACCGCGCAAGTATAACGAGGAAGGCAGGCCCACGATCTGCTGCCGTCCCCCCCCCCCCCCCCCTCCTTTAATTCGGTCTCCACTTCGTATTGTTTAGCAGCATCCCGGTTTTCTCACGAGTTATATACTCTATACCGCGGGCTCTTAAGTGATCCACGATTTCACGGCTTCCGCGGGAACAACGATCGAGAGACGATGCACATCAATAACGGAGCTGGCGCATTGCGGAAGAGAATAACAGCGTCTCGGTGGAAGGTCGGCTACTGGTTTGCTTCGCCCCAAATTACTGCGCCTCTTCTGCGCGCTTTTGTTTCTTTTGTCCCCCTTGGTTAATGACTGAAGAGCACATTGCCTCGTCATGGAACGTGCGGCAACGCGCCTGTTACCCCTTTGCCGTTGGGAACGTTCGACGGAAAACAGTTCCTATCTATCTATCTATCTATCTATCTATCTATCTATCTATCTATCTATCTATCTGTCTGTCTGTCTGTCTGTCTGTCTGTCTGTCTGTCTGTCTGTCTGTCTGTCTGTCTGTCTGTCTGTCTGTCTGTCTGTCTGTCTGTCTGTCTGTCTGTCTGTCCGTCCGTCCGTCCGTCCGTCCGTCCGTCCGTCCGTCCGTCCGTCCGTCCGTCCCTTGTTTCCTTCTTTACATGTGTTTTGGAATACTCGACCACCGTCGCTGAATCCTTACGTCCTGGCCAACACGCTTGCACTGTTTCATTAATCTCCGCCTGCATTTGATTGTGCGCCAAGGCCTCCATTTTTAACCCAACCACTTCATGAAAGCCGTCGACTATGGGCGGCCGGCCATAAAATGAATTCCAGCAGTCCTTGTTTTATTGTATTTATGTAGACAAAGTTAGCGTTTCCATCCCAGTAAGCGTCACACGAAGAGATGCCTCAGCGCTGCCCGGGCGACATGCTGAAGCAACGCGTTCTCATACATGTTTAATCGGCATCGCTGTCACTCAACTATAGAGCGTCTTCATGCACGCCCTGTGTTGTTCTCGTGTATTATTTTTAAAGCTCTTGTATTTCATTATTTTATTTAGCCCATATCCTTCTTGCAGTGGCCGGCGACCGGGAACCAAGACCGTGCTTGTCGCACGATGCTCAACAAAGTATAGCTTCGAGGCACGATCAATTCGCCACAGCCCTTTGCGCAAAGCGCCACTCCGGACCGCGCATTCTCTCCCGGAACGCGCCGCAGCCAGTATTTGGCGCGACGAACAGTGTATAAACTTTGCCCAGGCTCGCATTACAACGAAATCAGCTCGCCAGCTATGCAAGAATGCACGCTGGGGGTTTCGCCACCGCGGGGTTACTGGAGCGGCGGCGCTGAGTGCTATTACCATGGTCTGGCCCGCCACTCCTCCCAAAGCTGTACGGCTCCGTGTCTACAATCACGTCAGCGCTCCGCGACGGATTAGACCTGATCGCGCATACGAATTAAGGCGCTGGCGGGCGCGAAGGCATAGGAAGAATACTAATGGCAGCTTGGCGAAAAAAACTGGCTATAGCAAGCCGCCGTTGGCAGTGGCATGCCGACCTTCCCTGACCACCGTGTGGTCTGTGTGTGGCATGAGCGGCCTCTTGGGCGCTGCGTAGCAGTGGGCGAGCGCAGTGTTTTCTCTGCAAAGCAGCGTCAGTTTGCCGACTTATAAAGGAGTTCGCGGAGTTTGTAGAGCTCAGTGCTGGTTCGTTGACTATTTTAAAAGCAAGGAATAAAAGGAACAAGGATGGTTACCAGGTTGTAGCATGACAGAAAGCAAACATAAACTTCAATGGCAAGAGCTGAAGGATCGTAGAAGGCATATTAGATCAAAATTTTTTCTACGATATTTATTATTCTAAAACAGGCATAAACCGCGAACAATATATTCAGGCACCACACTACATATCTAAGCGACTGGACCACTGTTTGGAAGTCAGGGAATTTTCTCGTAAGGGTGACGTTTTCCGTTATTATTTTTTTGCTAGAACTGTTCGAGATTGGAACACTTTGCCATCGCGCATTGTATACATCACAGAAAATCATCCTTTTTTCCACGCATTGTAATGATTTCTTCATGTATTTTGTAAAGTCTGTAACCTCCCTGCTGTAATGCCCAACGGGGCGATGCAGGTAACTGATAAATAAACCTTTCGTGCTTTGCGCGGTACCATTGAGGCCGGCCGCAGAGGAGGCAAATGAAGTAGGCCGTAGCTTTTCGCATCCCTTCGCCTTTAGTCTCCATATTTTGAATATTTCTCGTCTCTTTCTTTCACTTCCCTCTTCTTTTAGTGTGACAATTTTGGATAAAATTTTAGAATACCTTTTCAAGTAATAGTCGCCAGACGTCTCGTCAGCTACCGAAAAACGAGAAGTTAGACGAACCTCGCATCGAGTGGGCGCATTCATTCTTCGTCGGTCATAGAGTGCATGCATACACTTACTTCATTGTTCTTCAAGGCACTACGTAGTTGCACTCTTACGAATAAACAGCAGGCTCAACTAGCAACCAAGGACAAACATTTTTCCGGTTTCATCTCGGCTTCTCTTTAAAAACTTCTAGCGATCCCTGCGCGCCGATGAGTTGCACTGAAGCAGCTGCATGCGTAAAGACAACGCGCCCTCACTCAGTAAGCGCCACGTATTGCATTTACGTTCCTCCTGCTGTGTAACGCGCTATACCTTCACTTCTCTTGCGGATCGCCTATACAAGACTAAACACAAACACCGAAGATACAGACTTCGCAGTTTGGTTAACGACGCTAGACAGACTGCGTATACAGCACGAGAAATCTTAGATGTTTTGACCAAGTCCACATCACAAAAGATGGACTTTGTTCCAAGGCGTTGCTCCTCACAAAACCCCCTGTCCACGCGCCAATTCAGGCACTCTTAAACACAAAACAAAGTAGGCAACAATACTACAACGTAGGCAATCTGGTACTAGGCAAAAAACAAAGTAGGCAATCTGGTACTAGGCAACAAACAAAGTAGGCAATCTGGTACGATGCGGAAATAAGTTTCCGTGCATAAGCAAGGAGCGAAGTGAACTCATTTCTTCGAAATTTCCCGGTCTCCGATGCGCACTTTTCAAAATCAGGGCGAAAAGCGAACGATTTCCCGTACGGAGCGACACTCAGCCCCGCGCCCTCGGCTCAAAGTTAAACGCTTCCTACTTCGGACCGCAGATAATACCGGCCACTCCTTCCTGTTCGAATTGCCCACGTCATCAAACGGCTAAACGCGTCGGTCCAAGATACGCGCAATATAAAACGAACGAAAGAAAGAAATTATACGTCCGTTCCCTAACCCGCAAACTCATTTTCAGATGGCCGAAGATGGCTTCGTGTCAACGACCGCCGAGGTTTCCAAACTCACAGAGCCTGGCTCGGACGTTCGTTCTAAGAACAAGCAAGGAAAATTGTCGAGAGCGCGCAGTCTTTCAAGTTTTTTTTCGCTGGATCCAATCGGCAGAGCGAGCGAAAGATACAAGAAATGCTTAGAAACGCCACCTTCGCAAGCCGAGATTGTAGTTTGAAAGAATAAAAAAAAACACAAATAAGGACAAAAGCCAGATGATGGAAACGAATACACCGCGGCGACCATGCAATTATCTCGCAATCTCGCGGACATTTTTTTCGTTTTTGCCAGCGGTATACCAGCGACGAAGAGACAGCTAGCGACGCGTTCATTTCATTCGTAAGCCCCCCAGAGGGGGTGACACTCCTCTCCGGGAGTTTTTGAGATCGCCAATCCACCTTCTTTATTTCTCTTCCACCTCTCTCTCACTCTCTCTCTCTCAAGCCTCGCCCATCTCATCCTACATATACCAAAAAAAAAAAAACTGCAGGGGTAGTTCGAGCGATTTTTCAGATCGCAACCTTTCCCGACCGACCACACCCCGCGAAAGGACAGACAAACAGACTCGTCGTTCAAACGCGCACAAGACACAATCCGCGCGTCCGAGTTTCCTTTGCCTCGCATTCATCTTCCACACTTGTCTCGCTTGCGTACATCTATGGCCAGAGGGCCGTAGAGAAAAAAAGCAGTAGTCGAAAGGGGGTGAGGGTGGTAGCGTTCTATTCTTCCGCACGCATCTTTTCCACAATCTCTCCAATCGCACTTGTTGTTTGTTTCCGGCCCGCAAACTGCACCCATGCTGATAATCCGCCAGTGCGCAGCAGTTTACACAACTTTTGTCTCTTTACCGTGCGCTTCTTAAAAAGTTCCGAGACAAGTCGAATCCAGTAGCCCGTTCCTGTCTTTTTATACATGCCTCTCTCTACCTCTCCTTCCTTCCAATTTTGCTCGGGTTTGGTTCTGTTTTTATTAAAATTTAGAGCGCCCATTGGCAAAAAGAATGAACTGACACTAAAGTACACCTATGCGATGAAACTAAAAAAAGAAAAAAAGAAAGAAAAAAGAAGGCGTGTGGAGTCGGAAGGTGGTAGGCAGGCAAGCAGGGCGGGCCTGCGATTAGGAATAAGCGCGCCTAAAGAGTGGAAACTCGTTCCAACTCTCTGCGTGCTGCACTGAAGTGGCCTGGTCATCACGCGGAGTCCCGCGACGTTACACATAGACCAGGGGAAGAAAGAAGCATTGAAACAGATAAAAGAAACAGCTAACTCAGGGGCGAATAAGAGTAATAGCGAGGATAAGGTAAAAAGAAAGAAGCGAGAGAGAGAAGATTAGAAATGCAAGAAAGAAAGAAAGAAAGAAAGAAAGAAAGAAAGAAAGAAAGAAAGAAAGAAAGAAAGAAAGAAAGAAAGGCGGCAGTATGCACCGCAGAAACCGCAGTAGCTGGCTGTGAGCCATCGCCTTCTCCTTCCAAGACTCGCGGCTGCGCCGTTCCCCGCATGCTGCCGGTACCGCCAGCTAAAGGGAGGGGACACAGCGTGACACACACAGACGCACGCACACGCCAAATTCGAGAGTATATATCTCTCCCGGCGGAGCGAGCGTTTCGAACGGTCTTCCTTATATTTAAGCGACTAATTTGCAGTTTCTAATTCGGACCCCCGACAGCGCGGCGCGCGCCTTAATGTGCTTCGTTCGTCCTTCGCTAACCCCCTCCCTTGCCCGTTTTTTTTCTCTCTCCCTGCCCTTTTATTTCATCCCTTCTGAGCCGCCCCTCCCAGTGCTTTCAATTCCTTTTTTTTTTTTTGTGCTTATGCGTATAGCAAAGCCTATGTTTTCGCCACCTCTCTCTCTCTCTGAATCTGGCCTAAGCCCCCTGCTACTTTCGGGAGGGCCAGGATTTATCTACGATTTTATATATACTCGCGTCCAAGCGCCGCGTCGACCAATCTTTCATTCCGGTCCATGACGTTTCTCTTGCTACGTCTCGTACCCCCCCTCTCTCTCTCTCTCTCTCTCTCTCTCTCTCTCTCTCTCGCTGTGTGTGTGTTCTCTTCTTTGCCAATTTTGTTGAGCGCTTTTCGTCGCCGGGCGCTCATTCAGAATCGGTCTGCCTGCCGCAACCGCGCCTCTGCGTGAGATTTTGAAACTGCTCTTAGGACGCATGCGCGCGCACACCTGTACACCATCTGTCCATGTGAAAGAAGGTCCACCCATTTAGCACTACCCTCTCTTCCTCGATACACACATACCAGGGATGAAAAGCGGTTCACGGCGCGGCAGTACCACGACGAAAGGCATGTGCGCGTGAGAGGCATGTCTTTTCTCGAGACCCTTTCAGAAGGCAACCGCGCCACCGCATGCAAGCGGCCCGGCGAGCGACTGCCGGTCTCATACAGCGGTTCGCAGAGGGTCAAACTCTTTAATACTTCGCGTATATCAACACCGCCGGCTACATTCGCGAGCGTTCGGCACCGCATTTTGGCTCGAACGGCGAGCGGTTGATCCTCCTTAGCGAAGACGCCGCCGCCGTCCCTCCCTATGTAAAAGATGGCATCCCCTGTTCGCATGATGTAAGAGTCCCACTCGCCGCTATACTGCGGCTAGCGGCTCTGCCAATAATTTGTTCTCCATCACTCCTTTAGGACCTGCAGTACGCGGGGTGTTTGCGATAGTTTGCGCTGCTGCCGCGGCAGCTATTGCAGGCCCCGTCCGCAGCGATCCGGCTGTATAATAGTCTTCCGGTTCGCGCTGTAAGTGGAGCGGTCTCAGACAGCGAACAAATTGCCCCGATCGAGGTAGATAAGTTTAAGGTCGAACATTAAACGCCTATAACGAGCCGTATCGAAGGGCAATTTAACGAATTCGCGTCTGCAGCGCGGGCGGGTATGCATTTGAGTATAGTTCCTAGAACTCCCATCACTACGATTTGTCCCGTGAGTGGTGCGGCTACGGCAGTTGCGAGTAAGGCGATTACACTGTTCCTATTTTGCAAGTCGACAGACATTGTGCGTCGAGTGCTTTTGGGATGATAAGAATAATTAAATTAAAAGCAAACGTAAATAGCTATAGATGAGATAAATCCGCACGAATGCTGTAGTGCTTCTTTTACATGCGTGTATAAAGGCGCATATAAATATGTAGGTATGTGAACGGTGATCGGTAATGAATCCCCATGCACACGGCTATCTTACGCAATTGCCTACGAGTACGCACATCAAGACGAGTGTGCCTGCGCACGTGTTAAACGTCTTACACATAACACTTACCCCGCCATCCTCCTCCTCCTCCTCCTCCATCCTCCTCCTCCTACTACTACTACTACTACTACTACTACTACTACTACTACTAATAATAATAATAATAATAATAATAATAATAATAATAATAATAATAATAATAATAATAATAGGAAGAAGAAGAAGAAGAGAAACCCAACAGGAAACACGGAATCCTATTTCCCAGCACACTACAATATCGTGCCCCAGCGCTTCCTCGGCGTTCCGGCTGCAAATATTCGCGAAACTGGGGTTTTCGGAGGCGATTAATCAATCCGCACTCGCTTTCACCTTTTCCGCGTCGTGCCGTGCGCTCTTCTTTTTTCCTTCCTCGTCGACCACACAAGTTATTTTGCTTCTCGCAATCGGCGGGGACCACCACCAGAAAAAGCCCAGAGGAGGCGGAACAGGAGGTCTCGCAAAACGCCATACAGCGCAAAAAGTGGCGTTAATGATGCACTCCGGCACGGGCTCGGGCGGGAAAAAAAAAAAAAATCTTTCTGTTAGCCTCCCTTCCTCCTTCCATTGGCACCACTTTTATTCACTATAGCGCTAAGAACTTCCAAGGCGTGGGTGGCACTGGAACAACCGCACGCTAGGGCAAACGAGATAAAAAGGGGTGGCGAGGAGAAACACGCTCGATAACAAAGAAGAAACGACAACAGCGCCCCGTACTATACACTTCTCAGCCTTGTTTTGTTCTTCATTCGTTACCTTCACTTCTCTCTCTCTCTCGCTCTATCATACCTCCATTCTTTGCTAGGCGGCAGCGTTACACATAAAGAATGCACAGGAGAAACGAACGGAGCCAGCATAATTTTCTGCTCCTGCAGCAACAACTCCTGCTGCCATCGCTTTCTACGCTGTCGTTTTCACCAGAACAGTTCATTAATTTCTACGATCTTCGCTACCGAAGCAGCCGCTCCCGCCGCACCTGCGCTTGCTTCTGCAACACTTTCCCCATCGTCTCTCCGAATTTGCCCGAGTTAAACGTCGCGCCAGACCCGCGGAAGAAAAAAGAGAGAGAGAGAAGAAAGAAGAACGGTACACCGAGCTGCATGAGTTGTAAGAAGCAACAAAACCGAGCCAGACAACCAGACCCGTTTATTCCACAGGCAGGGCCAGGCATCAAGCACAAAGAAAAATAAAAACAAAACAGGGATGATGATGGCTATATACAAATGAAAACGGTGAACAACGTTAAATGTGCTTACAGTGTATATAAGTTATGCGGTATCATACAGCACGGCGAGTCATGCTTGCAAGTTGATACGAGAAAATTCACACAACAGACGCGTTAGGCTCGTGTTGCAGGAGCGTCGTCATTACTGTCGTAATTCTTTTCGTTGTCGGGATTGTTTTACCTACTGCGGCAGCCTAGCAGGTAAGTTGTCGCGCTGCTAAGCTAAGGCGGCCGCGCGTCTATGAGCGTCAGATGCAAACACATGTGCGTAGCCTGACTTCGCTGCACGTTAAGGATCCCCAGCCAGTCGGAAAATCCATCCGGAGTCCGATACTACCACGTGCTTCATAATCATCGCGTTTCGCGTTTTTGAAGCGTAAAATCTTACTATAATTATTACTGTTCTTGTTGTTGTGATCGTTGACGTGCGAACGTAAAATTATAGGTTTCATCGAAGCCCATTATAACTGGTTTGGTGCCGAACTAACCAAGCAACGAAAAAAAGGAACTGGCATACTCCCAAGTACCAACTACTATTAATGCAGGTCTTGAGCTAAACTGCCGATGTATAGTTTAGCTTAATAGTGTTCGGTAGCTTCAGCCTCTCAATGTCATCGCTTTAGACCACTCTTGCGGTTTGTAGACATTGACATGTTCTAACTAATAAGCTTAAGACTAAACTGAAGGTTTGTTTTTAATTGGTTCCAGCGTATTAAGCACGCAAAGACGGTATGAAAAATACCTATACCAGACTTCCTTGACAGCAACGACAGCTGTCGGCTGTGTTTATTGTGACATGTGATATCCGCTTTTTTTCGCCTTGCGCTGATTTGGGTAGCTGCCCGCAATTAGCAGCAGGAATGTCACCACCGATCGCCAACGAATGTGGCCCAGTGCAAACGATTGTGCCTTGTTTTTCCCGTCTTCCTTTTCTTTCTTTTTAAAAGGAACACTAGGCTTTTTTTAACAAATGTGCACGGTTACTTCTCCAAGAACTTTTCTTCCTGCCTTTTGCAGGCCTACCACAGCAGCATAACACACAATGCTTTTCTATAGGCGTAATTGCGCTTTCTTTCTTTTCTTCTTTCTTTCTACTTTTATCTTAACTCTTTGATAATTGGGGTTCCTTCTCTACGAGTCTTAACGAAGAATAATAAAGGTACAAGAGAAGAACAAGGAAGAAAAACTCTCTCTCTCTTCAAGAGCTGCCTTTGTCTCATTCCTAGAGCCTATACGCTCCAATTCTTCCGCGCCGTTGTCTCATTATAAAACTATCCCTCACGCTATCCGCACGGGCTACGTTTGTTCCGGGGGTGAAGAGAAAGGCGAGCTTGCCCACAATGCCCCGCTGCATGCCGCCGAAGCTGACAGCTCCAGTGGTCCTTATTTCTGGTTCTCTTCCATCTTTACACTCCGGAATTTTTTCCTAATTCTTTTTCTTTTCTTCTTTTCCTTGCACAGCTGTGCTACGCCTTGCCTCGTATGTTGCGTGCAGCACTGCAGAGGCCATTCCCAGCGGTATTCTCTACGGGTAACTGATTTGTAGAGATATTCGAAGTTTTTTGGCAGCGAGCATGTCGCTCGCGTCTCCGCAGTGCTCAAACTTTGTACAAGCGAAAAAGTGCTATGAATGAGGCAAGCCCTGGCTGTCGTCGTTTGTTGTTGTTTTTGTTTTTCTTGTCTTGTTTTCTTTGCTCGTGTGTTGTTTTTGTGTTGTTGCACGCTCCCTGTCGGGGCATATCCCTTAAGAAGCACGTCAAGGCTAGCATAGACTGCGGAGGAACACAGGAAGATGAGAAACAGTCTTCCATTTTAGCCGCACCCTGCGAGGCCGGGGACTTCCCACACGCCGGATGTGTAAATAAACGTTATTTCTCTCTCTCTCTCTCCATTTTAGCCGACATTTTCTCTGTAATTCAATGTATGTACCAGCAACACTGGGAGTAAAACTTTCGAAACGACAAGTACTCCATTCCATAACCGAAAGCTCTAGTTTTGCAAAATACTGCGTGGAATTAAACGCTAGCTGGGCTGGGCATACTACATGCGCGAAAAGAAAAAAAAAGGGGGGGGCGGGGGGGGGGGGGCGAGCGGAGCGAATCGCGTAGCGCAGGACGTCCTTAAATTTTACATGTCTCTATATTTAGTTTACCTTCCAGCTGTTGAGTTATCTTTGTTGCTTTTTTTACTATTTTATGCGCACTGGGGCCGTTATAACATTCACTTCGTTTTTCGTAGTCGTGGTCATTAGCGCCTCCTTCGCCCCTCGCTTTATAATGAGCGCTTCCTCCCCACTGACGCGTACTCATGAAATGATAAAATAATGCATAATGATACATAGGGAATATTTGCATTCAACTTCATAGTGTACTATAACGTTCCTCGAGGTGTGCTGAGCATGATTTGACGATATTCAGCGCTTGGCTGGGTGAACCTCTCCCTCGCGGGTACGCGAGAGATTTTTATCCCCTCTCTCTCTCTCTTTCATAAATTCGCTCGCGCATTCGTCATTTTTCATTTAGAGAGCTATTAGCATGGCTGCAGACAACGCGAGTCATTAAGCATTTTGGCACTTACGTGAGTTCAACCTTTGTACAAATATGATTTACGACTTCAAATTAGCCTCCTTTTCAGAAAAGCACAGGGTTAGTGCGACTGCCGTGGTTCGCGAACATTTCATTTTGACTTATTCCGCTGAATCGACTACGTACGCACCTTAAATACCATATGTACTTTATTAGCGCTGCTACACTGTCATAAATTCTGCAAGTGTCAAGTGTGTGTGTGTGTGTGTGTGTGTGTGTGTGTGTGTGTGTGTGTGTGTGTGTGTGTGTGTGTGTGTGTGTGTGTGTGTGTGTGTGTGTGTGTGTGTGTGTGTGTGTGTGTGTGTGTGTGTGTGTGTGTGTGCGCTACAGTCCGCTAATGCTACAGCAATGCCCTGATCACAGGGCATGAGCTATAGTACTCTAATGCCCTGACCTACAGCGCTAATGCCCTGAGTAATGCCCTGAGCTACAGTGCGCTAATGTCATACAGCAGGTACCAACTAGACCAAGAAAAAGTTATATCGTGAAGTTGACCTACAGTTCGTCCTGGCCCGCTCCCCCCCACCCCCCCCCACCCCCACACACACACACACACTGCGTAAAGTGATGGAGAACTATAAATGTGACGAAGGATGGTCAGAGAAGAAGGATTTGCTTAAGCACAAGTTAGTCTACGTTTGGACAACACTAAAGTCGCGCGACCAATAGGAAAAGTGCTTCTTTCCATTGATCAGCTGGCTTCGATAATGATATGCCCAGAATCGTGATTAGCAGAAATATCCTTTTACGAGCATTTTTTTAGCGTAAAATGTTGTTGGGAATTCAGACCATGATAATTCGCAAACACCAAGAAGCTTGCGGAAAAACCAAGGCTCTCTGGTTAGCACTAGCAGTACTTGCTGTTGGGATTGTTGGTAGAGTCGAGAGGAGCGCCCGTTCTGTGTGTGTTCTTTTGCGGGTGTACTTCTGGCGCTAAGTTTACATCTAACAGGAGCGCGAAACAATAAAAGACAAATACAACGACAGCCCTCGCACTTTTTTCATGCTTGTAATGCACTTCTATTACTTTCTAACTCCATCATTTTTACCAGCGGATCACTCATGAAAATCAAGTATTCGCATAAACGCAGAGAGAAAGCCAGTTTTTAGAAATACGTCTTCCGATACGACAGGTCTACAACGCACAACTATGTATCGTGGCGGGTTGGTGGCGTACACAGTTCCTATGAAAGCGGGGCACTTTTATCATAAATCGCGCGCCAGAGAGGAGCTCTCGCGGTCGCGTTAATCAGACGCAGGTGCGCGCTGACACAACTCGTTCTCGCGACGACGCGCGACGACACGCGCCTCACGTGTGTTTCGGCTTATACGGCGACAAAGGCTCGCCACAAGTAGCGGCCGCGTTGACGACGGCGGCACGTTGGTGCAATAAATTCTTCGCACGCGCTCGCGTACGCCTGCGTTTGTTTGGGAGCCCTGAAGAAAGCGACAGGTACGTCTGAGACAAATAATCCCGTCGCTTCGTGAAGCCGTTGTAGGGCTGCTACGAAAGGATAGCTTGAACCTGCGGTTCAGTCGCGTTAGAGGTGCGTGTGCACCCGACATGGAATCCTTCAGTGGTGCCAACTTTGGAAGCTCAAAGCTTATGCGGCCGCCACGCCGCAATTCACGACGCCCTTCGTATATACGTAGACAATGTCGTTTCGTATCGACATTACAAACCCCTTCAGAAGTAATGAGGAAGAGGAACATTAATGAAAGAAGGTGAAGAGTTCGGCCTATCCCGGCCGCGGCGGCTGCATTTCGGCGGAGGCAAAATGTTAAGGTCCGTGTTCTGCGCGATGTCAGTGCACGTTAAAGAACCCCAGGTGGTCGAAATTTCCGAAGACCTGCACTACGGCGTCTCTCACAATCAGAGCTGGTTTTGGGACGTTAAACCCCGCAAATCAATCGAGAGTTCGGCCAAAGCGTTGGAACTCCTTGATAGGGAAGGGGTTCGAGAAAATGGCAGAACTAATGAGATAAGAAAGGAAAGAATGCTTCTTTATATTTCTTTACCAATGTCCCGGTTTTGTCCCGTCGTTGCAGCGGTTGCAACCGTAGCAGCAGTAATTCAGCACCTGGCGCACAATATACAGAATGGCAGTGTGGAAACGACTAAGACGCGCTAATCATTTCCGCTTTGCCCTTGTGTGTGTAGCGTGCTATAGGATGCTTGGATGGTTATACCGAGATGCCCAAACTGTTGTTGTTGTTGTTGTTGTTGTCGCAGCAGCAGTAGTGGTTGCTGGTATGCACCCGTTATAACGAGGGAAACAGAACAAGATATCACTAGCACTTTATGCCCACTACATCCCTATGCAAGGAGGCGATCTTGTCCATTCAAAAACAGAGCTATGACGGGACACAGAAATATGCGAGAAGGTCGGGCGCTGACAACAAGGAATTTATTTCACCGTAGCGGGATATGTATACCCTCGAAAAAGCAAAAGTTACATTCATTTATTTACTGATACCTCAAGTGCCATATATGGGGTATTACATGAAGGGTGATCAATATTAGTCGACAAAGGCTTCGATGAATGCCCTGAAAGATTCATGGCTGGAGTGGTGCACCGCATATTCCGCTACGGTGAAGTAAACCCTTTGTTGTTAGCAAACCCACATTAACGCACTCTTGCTCCTCCTCTTACACTACACTTCTTCACAGCAAGAGTCGCGTTTGGCGCAAGCGGGAGGACAAAGCCGAGGAATCGTGCCAAAGGCTCCAACAGAGAACGTACACGCTTCATCCGCGTCGCCGAGGCACTCTTTCAGCCGTCGCGGTCCTTCTCGCGATCCCCACGTCTCTTCCCCCCTTCTCTCCCTCTCGCTTTTCACTCCCCCTTCACCCCCTTACTGCAGCCGAAGTAACGCCTCGGCCACTTCGGACATGACATATGGTCAGTGCGGCCTGACCGTCGCGTCCCTAATTGGAGGTCTCGGCGCCGAGACTGCGACCGCTCCATTTGTTACGAGCGGTGCTGCCGCTAAGCGGGTAAGTATGCATGTGGGTGAGTGCGTACGTGTCCGCCTAACACCACGTCCGCGCCGTTCAAACAATGACCAAGCAAGTGCATGAGAAGGACGAAAAGTTCTTACTTGCGTTCGCTAGGAATTTTTCGCACCACGATCACGATGTACTGTTAACGTGAAGTTGGAGATGTAGGACTTCGTTTATTAACGGTTGCAAAACGTTTTGACGGCACAAAGTGGGACGAACGACCACTACACGTCGCAGGTTAGCATCACGTGCGCTTCCAACTTGACAAAACATCTGCACCAGTAGTACGTAGATTATCGATAATACCTCAATGTAAAGTCTAGTCAAGTAAGCAAGTAATAAGACGTATGCTAGGGCTCCTATTTGCATATTATGGCATAACTAAGATGTTCTGTTTGATTAATTGTTGGGTATTTTAACTGGAAGCGCGATATCATGTATTTTTTTTTTCGATATATTGGATTCCGCCCCCCCCCTCCCTCCCCGCCCTTCCAAATTAACTTGCTGCTTGCTTCCTGCTTCACTTACCCACTCATTGACCTCTTGACAACGCTTCATTCGCCGTCTGCCAACTCAGATGGTCCACGTCACCAGTCTGTAAGTGCTATCGACCGACCACTACATCTATAGCTAACACACCTAGCCAGATAACACGTGTCTAAAGCTAACGATACTCATTAAACGCTGAACCAGCATCACCGAATGCAAATTATAAGCCTCATTTATTGTTACGTACCAGCAAAAAAGCGTTGGTATTTCAGTACAAGAACAATTTATACCCTTATCGACACTCCTCTTAGGAACTTTCTCCTCTGTTCTTCTTACGTGCTGTACCATGTATTCCGTGCTGACCGTCTTCTCTTGCTGAGTTGTTGGTAAGAAAGCGGGTTGCAGGCTTCGTAAGGAACTTTTCAACTGTCTCGTCATATATATATGTCGACGCATTAAAAAAGAAAGAATGAACTATACAGCGGAAGACATAGAAAATAAAAAAAAAGGACGTTATACGGGAACGCAATTCCTGCTTAAGGAAGAGCAAGAAGGGCAAGTCCTGCTTAAGCGCGCCGCTTCTCCATGCGAGTGCTTCTTCCCCGAGATAGAGGGACTTGCAGAACGACCACTCCAACAGCGTATTCATCTCAATTTGTTCCCGCATCGTCTCGGCAAACAACGGCAATGTATCCCAACAAACAACTCGATAGCGCGGCGCGTCTGTTATGCGCGCCTGTCATATTAGACGTTTGCTTTCCTGAGTCTCATCTTTATGCATTCCGTACTATACCGGCTTGCAAACAGGACGGCGAGGCGCTGCTTCGCTCCACTCATTCGCAAGACCCTTTCCTTGCGTTTGCTGGGCATGCAAGACAAGTCGTCTCGTCTGGATGCACTATATGCTATTCGCGAACGAATGGAATAAAATCGTGCGTTCTTTTATTAGCGTTTTTTTTTTTACCACAGTTGCCTGTTAGCTGCGTGGGGGGATGTGGAATTTGCTTATTTGAGAACGTGCAATGGCGACTATCTCCAGCCAGAAAGAAAGAGGAAACCTCGCCAAATACGTTCGTATGTCGTTTCAATAATTTTGTGTGTTCTCCGCGACATTTTTTGTAAGTGTACGAAAATTATATGAACCACATTGGTGTTCTTATGAGAATTGTGCGGAAAATATATGAATTATTGAGTGGCATACGGAACAATTCTGTGGTGATTAAAAGAATGGGAAATGAAATGACGATCTTTGTAACATCAATGCACACTCGGAGACAAACGTTGATAGAAACGGCAGAAACTAATTCGTGAATGAGAAGACAAGAAGATGCTATGGCATTCGTGCGCACCTTAGATTTGTATGCGCATTCTCGTTCTCGTCTTTGCTCATCACCGTCAAATAATTCGTCATGCAATGAACCAACTGGTCAATAAAGAACCTTTAATCGAAATGCAAAACAACAACCTGCAAACTATATCGTGAAGTGATTAGAAATACGCCACTGATCGGACTGCTTGAAATACAGCAGCGACAAAAGAGTAAACATTTTCGCTGACTTATGTAAGCGTTTCATCTAATCTGATGACCTGGTTACCGCGTTAATTACATCTCTGATCAAACCCTTGGGTGGCACGTCATCCCACCAGCCAGGTAAACTTCTCTAGATCTTCCACAGTAACAATTACTGAGACGTTCATTCCAAGCAATATTACGCGACGTAAAGGCTCCCTATATCTTCGCAGAAGAACCTACTATTCCATACTCTATGCATAGGTGACCTAGGTGTCATCTGAGCTTGCTCGTGTGGTCACCGCCACTCTCGTTACGATGTTTAATACGTAGTACTTAAACGAACTTAGGGCTATTCTTACGTGAATATTCACTTCTCATAGACTGCTAATCAGTACTTCACTAAACTAGTGCGACCTTCGCTCGGCAATGCGTCACTGAAACAAGCGTCACCGAAACCATGGAACATCAAACCAGCAGCATATCTTCGTCACAAAAGAGAAAAGCGAAGAAAGAAAGAAAAACGGAGGAGCTATTTAGTTACAGTTTAGTCTCGTGCAACAGCAACTTTGGCTGTGCTGTGTAAGTCACGAAAAGAAGCTAGTTAGAGTTATGCACATAGGGGTGGAAGTTAGGTGGTATTATAAAAAAGGGTGTGTGTGTGTGTGTGTGGGGGGGGGGGGGGGGGGGTGATGGTCTAGGCTTGTGCAAGCAATGTATAAACGAACATGTTCTCATTTATTTATAGTTTCCTGTTTTTACCGTCTTCCCATACTCCACTTTGTTTCATTCTATGAACATTCCCTTTCAAACGGGAATGTGAAGAATCTCGAGCTTCAGTGCATACTACGGCATAATGCAGCCGCAGTGTAGACGGCTGGAAATCCGCGGCCCTTCAAAAGTTACGCTCCGAGCCACCGTCGCCAAGCCGTAGAGGAGCGAGAAGGAGATGAGGGAGAGTTTTATAAATATTTGGATAATGTGGGCCAGATATATCACCGTGTCGCCGCCAGCTGCGTTTTGAGGCACGGCGAAACGACGCGGCCGCTACGGCGGCTGTACTTTTCACGGCGTCCCCTCTTTCGCCGCCCGCCCTACGTCGACCATACCCCCGTACGTCGCCGTCGTCGACGACGACTATACGGCACAGAGCACGTGTGCCGCGCACCGCCAGCGACGTCCTCTCTAGAAAGCTCGGCCCCGTGTAAATGATGTATGCTCGCCGGGCTTCCGCGGCGGCGCCCTCGTAATTAATACGCAAAAACGAATGGGTTTTCGTCCCTCGTTTTAGCTCTGCCATTCATTCATTCCTTTATGCCGCTTTTACATTGTCTTTTCACAGTTCTAGCTTTTATTTCTTCTTCCTTCCTTTCACGCGAAGAGGAAAGGAAGCCAAATATATAGTCGCCTTCGTTCCCAGGTTCCCACAGCACCAATTCATCGTGTTATTTTTCTTTTCATGTTTACTTTGTTTCGTCCTATACGCGACATGTAAATATATGCCCAGGGTCTCTATCTCTACTTTACAGTCGTCTTTTTTTCTTTTGTTTGTTTCGAACGCGACGTTTGGGCGTGATAGGCACGCGTGCGCATGTCCTAGCACCTTAATAGAAATAGACGCACCTTCGGAGACAAATGATTTATTTCTAATTTTAACGAGAGAAGCAGATATGCGAACGAAGCAACGACAATTTGCCTGCGACGGGGCGCCTATGGCAAAGCAGTATACACGCATCAAGGGAATATATGTGTGTGATGTACCTACACAACGACCAAGGGAGTTTTTGCTCATGAACGAATAAAATAAAAAGAACAGAAGAGATAAACAGGGAAACAAGGCAAATTCGCAACTTATACAACAGTGAGAGCACTCTGTTTTGCCAGCCTCTTTTGACGAACGGCTTTTTTTAATTTTAGATAATGAACATTTCCGTCACGGAAATGACGTCAGTAAAGGATCACTCTTGTCTCTCAAGACACGTGTAGAAAAAAGTTGAGATCAAAACAAGGCACCTTTTTTCTTTCATTTTTCGTGGTTTCGCAACGAACTTCTCTCAGTATGCCCATTTTCGGAATGCATGCGTGTAGAGTACACAAATGTTTTTTTTTTTTTTAAGAGCCACTGCAGTCTCGATTTTCTGCAGTGACGATAGCACTGATACAGCACCGCAAAAAGCCGGAAATATTTTTTTTTCCTTCTTGTCGTCCTGGTCTCTTCTTGTATAGGTTACCGAATGGGGTGTCTGCGATGGCCAGCTTCCCTACTATTCGTTTTCCATCCCTCTCTTCTCACGTGTGCTTCCTTCTGAATATAGCACAAGGCATCTCGCAAGACAAAGAAGCTGGTGCCGGCCCCTGGTAGTGCTTTATCTCTTTATATATTTATTATAAATAAATAACAAAATAGCGACATGATGACGACCAGTGAAAAACAGGAATCCACCCAGCTCAGGCAAAACCCAAAGGGCCGGTCTCACCAAGGTTACTGCCCTCAACGACTTGCTGTCATTCGACAGTCACCTTCAATATTGGCACGCCTGTTGTTACTACTTGAAAGTACCCGATCTTTTTAACATACACTGTGGCCAGGGGCGTAGCCAGGATTTTACTTCGGGGTAAAGATCCGGCACCCGATGTGCATGTGTGCAAATATCTTTCTATGTGTGCGTACTTCATACATACCTACTGTAATACTTGCGATGGGTAAAGGTTGACCTCCCCTCCCTTTCCCAAACTTCGCACTCTGGTTACCTTTATAACTCGGGCTCACCAGATGCGTCGTTGCGTCGTGTCCCCGTATCTATGCCATGACGACTGTCATGTTCTGCGAACGGCGTTCTTGTGAAACGAAATCAGCGCTAGTGACGATGATGTCGTGAAGATGTTAACGTAGTGCTGTTGCACTAGACAAAAACGGACACGAAGAATCTACGAGAAAGCCACAAAACACATGCGATAGTCGGTGGCGTATGAAAATATTTTACGATCTACATCTCTTCCCGCATATAAAACAAATGCTCAAAGTTTCTCTTTCTTTCAGTCTCTTAATTACTCACTTTGACTGTGGGCTTACATGAAACCTTAATTGCCTGTGAGGCGCTCGCCTTCAATAACGTATTCACGACACATGTATATTCAACGTTTATTAGGCAAAGACAGAATTCTGGTTAAGGTTTCCAGCTTTCTATCCTACAGGGGCTACTCTTGATTCATTCTGTATCCCTGCCTCTGAGAGTTCAATGTGGCCGAAATAATATTGCAATCCGCGGATTCGCACCACAGCGCAACCTACAAACACGTTGTTTACAGCGTGTAGAACGGAAGAGGTCGCGCTTTAAGTTATAATGACCACGAGTTGGTAAAAAAAAAAAAAGGGAATGAAACTCCACTCCTACGCATCCATCAGGCGAGTTTTCTTTCCTCAGCTAAAAATGACCTCGTCACGATACAGAAATATGAAAAAAAAACAGAAATAAAGAAAAAAGAAAATATCATCGTTATAAAATGACAGCGCTCTAAAGGCACAACTGCCGGAGGTACAATTGTACACGAGTTATATGCGGATGCGGAGAAGGTGGGAAGCATCCGGGCGGGCATAAAGTAAGGGGTTGCGGAGGTATAAGGCAAAAATGTAATGGGAGGGGGTGGGGGTAGAAGAAGAGGAAAAGGGGGGGGGGGGGGGGGGGGGGCTTCGACGGGGTCAACTCCATTGTCCTCAACGAGGCCTACCTCCTTATGGCATCAATGGAAGGGCATATTACGTGTGTTCGTGCCGCGTGTGTACCTTCCCGCCGGTCCTTATACGAGTCCTTTCCTTCATGAATTTCTTTCCGCAAAGCCGCGCGCCGCTGGTGTAGTCCACGTTATGCAACGTATCTTGGGGTACTCAAGCGCGGTAGAGCGTAAGGCGTAGCCACCTCCCTCCCCCCTTTCTTTTTTTTTCTTTTCCTCTCCCACCTCACACTGGCGCCATCGCTGTTCTTGCTTCTGATTCATTCTGTTTCCTCTTTTCGTGTAGCATTCACACGTCTTTCTTTCTTTCTTTCTTTCTTTCTTTCTTTCTTTCTTTCTTTCTTTCTTTCCTTCTTTCTTTCTTTCTTTCTTTCCTTCCTTCTTTCTTTCTCTCTTTCTTTCTTTCTTTCTTTCGTTCGTTCGTTCGTTCACTGCTACACCTGACGCTATATTCCCACCCAACCTCCCACGTTCGCCTTCCCGTGCCTGTTTCGAGTCCACGCGTCTATCGCCATCTCAACAACCTGAGACCGTACTGAACCACCGAAGTCGCCAGGAAAACAAGAACAAGAATAATAAGCGAACGCATCCGCATAGACTCATAGAGAGATATGGAGAGAGAGAGGGGCCAGACAGAAAGAGGAGGTATCTGGCGTATGTGCGGGGGCAGGCGAAATGGGCTGATAAGGAGAACCAGCAAGAAAAAGAGGAAAACGCGAGCGCGCAGTAGAGACGGAACAGCGTCGGGAACCTTCTGAACACGCCGTTTGCCGCCCGGATTCAGCAAAAAAAAAAAAAAAAAAAAAAAAGAGCTAGCCTCCTCGGCGTGCACATAAAGAAGTCGGCGCAAGTATCGTGTTTAGTCGGTGCAATGCAGCGTAGAGAACGGCCCGGGATGTGAGCGCACCCGGCCTTCTTGCTACGCACCCGCCGCCAACTACGCGTTACCGGAGCTACGCCAGAAAACGAAAAAAAAAAAAAGAAAGATTAAAAGCAAGGATGGGTCCGAAGCACCCTCCGATGTTGCTCAATAACGGTCGTATATACTCCCCTTCCGCACCCACTCCCAACTCTAACGACTCCACGGTAAGAGCGAATGTTCGGGCCCTGGATTGCATGGCCTTACTATATGTACTTGTGTGCCGCCACCCACGTCTTGATGCTTTCTGTTACTTCGCCGGATTCACTCTCTTCTTGTGTTTCGCATTCCCCCGCTGGACGCCCGGGACATGTTTCAAGCTCCACCGATAATGTGGCCCCCTGGACCTCCTTCTAACTCTACCCGCACCGTCTCACTTAGCGAACGCCTTGTTGTGGCGGCGCTGTCAGTCCACCCTTCCAACACTTCGGCTCCACGCCGGCCCGCGCTCCTTTCTTAGTTTACACGAGTTCATTGCAAGTTCCCATTTTCTGTCTGGAATAGATATCCGCGGTTCTTTCTATTTGCTTCTTCTGTTCATTCGTTTTGACTGTTTATGGATTACAGAGAAAAAGAGAGAGAGAGACAAAAGGAACGAGAATTGCTTAGTTCTGTGTCACCGAGAGTTGAAAATGATCTGCGGAAAGCAGAGTGATGCGACGTGGACGGTGAAGTGCTGTAAAACCACGTTCCACAACAGCACAAGCGAGGAGACACGTTTGAAATTTGACATGGCCGACAGTGAAGCTGCTTAACCAGGACCTTATATTATCTCTATCTCGAGACAGATATGTCCTCTGGCATGCGCTGTCCTTACATGAGAGTACCCGGACAGCATTCAACCACAACAGCCGTGTACAACATGCCAAACGCAGCGCAACAAATGAACAGAAAGCATTTGTCGGCGTTATGTACCATTCCATTCCTTCTGTTTAATTCGCATTTTTCAGAATTGCTTAGGGTTGTTTGCTAGTTGAAGCCTACATAGTAAATACTTGTAGCATTTCAAATCTTGGAACCTTAGGGGCAACCAAGAACGTTTGCTGCAAAATGTGTACGCGCAAGCAAGTGGTCCTCTCACACAGATCGATGTTCAGCGTTCTTGCATTGTACGCATGCGCCGTAAATTATATTCCTTGACTAAAAAAATAGCTGTCTCGCACAGTCTTTGTAGAGAAGGCCAATAAAGGAAGGCTTATTAATTGGTCTTGAGAGGCACTGTATATTATTAAGTATAAACATTGCTCACTAAGTGTGGTCCAAGTATCATTGTGAGCAGGCTAAATACACTAGTGAGATCTCGCTTGTCTTGTACTAGCGGAGTAGCTACATAGCCGCTTGTATATTAAAAAAACAAGGCAGGTAATGTTGCATGAAGCCCTGCATTGGCGGTAAGACAAGTATAAATTAGACATAATGGCTGTATCGGCCAATTTCCGAAACGTCGCTGTCTGCTCATTGTTCCGTGCGCCTTGTCGTAACGCCCAGCTACACTGCATAAGCCATAGACATTTGGCTAGAACCTGAGTGGTAGGTTAAACACATATCTTAGCCATAACTGACAACGTTTGCTGCAAAATGTGTACGCGCAAGCAAGTGGTCCTCTCACACAGATCGATGTTCAGCGTTCTTGCATTGTACGCATGCGCCGTAAATTATATTCCTTGACTAAAAAAATAGCTGTCTCGCACAGTCTTTGTAGAGAAGGCCAATAAAGGAAGGCTTATTAATTGGTCTTGAGAGGCACTGTATATTATTAAGTATAAACATTGCTCACTAAGTGTGGTCCAAGTATCATTGTGAGCAGGCTAAATACACTAGTGAGATCTCGCTTGTCTTGTACTAGCGGAGTAGCTACATAGCCGCTTGTATATTAAAAAAACAAGGCAGGTAATGTTGCATGAAGCCCTGCATTGGCGGTAAGACAAGTATAAATTAGACATAATGGCTGTATCGGCCAATTTCCGAAACGTCGCTGTCTGCTCATTGTTCCGTGCGCCTTGTCGTAACGCCCAGCTACACTGCATAAGCCATAGACATTTGGCTAGAACCTGAGTGGTAGGTTAAACACATATCTTAGCCATAACTGACAACTAACTCACGTTTTCAAACGCACGGGGGGCCTTCCAGAAAAGCGAGAAATAACTGCGCTTTTCACGTAAATATGAGTGTGACCTATACTTGATGAGTGACGTGTCCTTTGTTTTTCTTTTTCCTTCCGAAAAAAAGACCGCCACAGCTGTGTTTTTGTCCTCACGTTCGTCAAACTTCCCGCGGCGCTGTGACAACACGCGAAAGGCAAATTTGCAAAGGACGCGCACTCGGGAAAAAAAACAATGGACGATTGTTTCGTACACCCCGCTGGCAGTGCTTTACGCTTGCTTGTAGGGCTCTTCGGATTGTCCTTTCTCTGGCCTAAATGTCAAGTATACAGGAAGTGCCCACATAGTGCTCTGGACATAGAGGAACGACAGCTGGCGGCCTTGTATGGGACCACTATCGTGGTACTCCACGAATGTTGTTCTTGTATACCTTATATGATTACGATGACAGCAATAACAACATCGGCTACCGCATCCGATCGTCGCAATTACCTTTCTAGGTTGATTCCCTTAGTGAAAAGAGAAACTCAAAGTGTCCTTAATTTTCAACAGATATTTTTTCCTAGAAGGCCAGGAATGGGCGCTACCATTTTGGCTGTTCAGTCGCCAAGTATACTTACACAAGTGGTAGAAATTCAAGCTTTATAAAACAGAAGCTCAGGTTAAGATAGAGGCTTGAATTGATGGTCTGGTCGCTGAAAACGATGAAGAACCGGAAATTTCACCAAGTTAACGTTTCGGCAAGTGAACTTGGTCTTTGTCAGGAAAACAACTGGGCAGGAAGCACAACTGGCAGTCCTTTTTCACTGTTTTACATTTTCATTTCTATCACCTACGCTGCTTCTGAAATGTAACAGCGTTCACCAGTTACCTTTATTTTTTTTTTATTCTTCACACGCGCGATCGGTTCGTTGCTATATGCTTTCTTGCTTGCTTGCCTGCTTCTCTAACGGTACACCCTAGGCACCTCCGGAGACATCTTGTTGATGGCAGCCGCACAGTTTCTAGAACTCTTCTACCCACGCCAAGACCTATTCTACGTATAATCGTACTTGTACGGCCGACCTGTCATCCGAATACAAGAAATAACCGACATAACGCGTCATCTCATTCTCCGGAATCACGGCTGCTCCGAGAAGAATCGACCTACGAAAAAAGAAAAAAAAAAAGGTCCCGTTCTCATTGTCATCCAAAGACAGGTATAGTCGTATCCGCGCCCACACGGTAAAGGGGTTTATCCATAACCGAAAGGCAGGCGCCGTGACGTTTGGTCTAGCGCCGTGGAACCGATCTGGCCTGGGAAAAAAGAGAAACAGGAATAGGCGAAGCATAACCGAAAATTCCTGCGGCAGAGGTGGCATCTCCTTTCAACGTGGGAATACGTTCCCGTCTCACGCCGTCAGGCCCACTGCAGTTCTCTGACGTAGGCCTAGCTATACACAAGCGAGCCATACGACTTCCTTTCCATCCGTCGCGACTGCTCCCGCTGGCGGGCGCCTGATGTGCTCTGATTCTTGCGAAGATTACCGTTCCTCGGCAGCCTCTCCGATTATTCTATTTCTCGTTCTTCTTCTCCTCCTTTGCCTCCACCTTCTGCCTTCCATCCTTCCTTCTTTTCTTTGTTTTCTCGCAGAAACAGCTATACATTTCTTCTGTGAGAGCGCTTCCTTTTTAGCCTCCAGCTGTTTGTTTCCCCTCCACACTCTTGTTTGTTTTCTCGTTCGTCGCGCAGACCCGACTGCCATGCGGGTTAAAGGGAGGATCCACATAGAGTCACAGGAACGAATGCGACCGCCCGTACAGGTATATACGAACACACGAAGACATAGGCGTGGTGCAATGCACAAAGACAGGTATACGGGGGCGGTCAGTCGCCGCCAAACGTGGACCACGCAGGCCAGGTCATTGTTGATCCACAAAGAAACGGAAGGCGCAGCGCGAATTCAAATCTACGCGAGATCTACCGCATAGGTGTGTATACGCGTACATACATGCGTACACGTACACATACGGGAAGATTGTGCGAGCGCAGCCACCCGAGGCCGCGTATGCCAATATGGGTAATCAGACTCCGCTCTCCTAACCTAACCACAAAGAACTGTGTGACTGAACGAACATAGGAAAGAAAGGGGAGGGGGAGAGGTACGCTTTATGTGAATGGAACCGAACATCACTGAAATCTCAGTACGGATAACGTCGTCGAAGCTTCTCTCTTCTTCATTATTTCCTTCTTTTTCAATCGCTTCGCTTTATCTATATCTGGCTGCACAGAGGTTGCAGGTAATAATTAGCGCGTTTCCATAAAGGACGAAGGGAGTAAGCCGACAAAGAAGGGAATGAACACAAAGTCAAGAAAGCGAGGGAGCATATTGCTGTGGTACTATAAGGTAAACCTTGGAATGTGACGTTTGTTTCGTTTTGTTTTGTTTTAGAAAGCGCCATTTGTTTCAGGAGACGTCACATTTATACTGCTCAGCGAAACAAGTGGGGTTATTACGGGATAGCCGTTCGGCAGCGTCACAAAGCGCACGAAGAATATGCGCAGCAGAAACCAGGTAGGAGCGGCGTTGTTTAACAGAGACCAATAAGATGCAAATCCCAGCGAAGCTCACTCTGTAAGTTTGTACCAGCAATCTCCTTACGAGCCGAAGACAGAGCAAAACTCAATCGAACGCAGACTCAATTGTTGCATACTCAAGTGCACGAGGAAACAGGCGTATAGGGTCGTTCGGCCGGCAAACCAATATGGTGATTTCGAATGCCTTCGAATGCTTTTGGCTGTAGTAGCGATAGGTATCGTCCTTGCATGGTCATTCCCGTGCCTTCTGTGCACATGTGTAATCTCTGCGTGTTTTCGTGTTTTGTCAACACTGCGTATTGGACGTATGCTGAACCTTTATAAAGGTATCTTGGTGTTCGTTTCACTAACGCGACCGATTGGGAGTTGAAAAGAAATAGAAAGGTGCAGCGAATTAAAATCTTGCAGTGTGCGAAGAACTTGATAAAGCGAGACGAAGGCGTGATAGCAGGAACATTTTGTCTTATTACTTTGTTTTACGAACGAATAGGCAGCCCTAGCCAGCGGTATCGACATTAGCCTATAAGAAATGCACTGTCGGCGGAAAAATGCGTCCAGTGCAAAGGGCTTCTGAAAAAAGTTCAATTCTCACTTAACCTGAGAATATAGCCTCTATAAACTGTATCTTCCTCGAGTAACTTTTGCGACCTGCGCAGTTCTCCAGTGCATAGAAGGGGTCATTAATAAACGGAGAATAAATTGGCGTTCGTCGTTAATTCAACTCCAGAAGACTTGTATGAAAAATTTGGTCATTAAAATGTTGTTACCACTTGGTATACAAACAGAAAGAAATATCTAGTGGCACAAACATAACACTAGAGAGCAGGCTGACCACTAGTGCCACCGAGACGAGGGCAAAACCTGCCTGTTCTATAGCGAGGCGAGAATAAAATTAACGAACATGAAGGCAGGATGTAAGGAACGGTAAATTGACAAACAAGCGTCAGGAAGCACGCACAAAATCATGGTGCAAACACTAAGAGAGATGCCTACAAAAGGAGAACAAGTCAGGTTTGCGTGGGAAGGAAGAGGGAGGGAGGGAACAGAAAGGCAGGGAAGTTAACCAGAACTATACTCTGGCGCAATGGGAAAAGGGAATGGAAAGATGAAAAAGAGCACAGGGAATGAAAAAAAAAAAAAAAAGGAATTGACCAGTAATGCGCTGACACGTATACGACGTTGCTCCACTGCACAGTCAAAGGAGTTCATGCAAGCCCGTCGTCCTCAAGAAAGGATACGGTGCTTTGACTGGCTTCTGGGCCGAAAGTTAAGCAGGGCACAACGGGACAGCGTCGTCAAGCTGCGTGAAAGCAACGTCTTTCTCTGGCCTCCTACTTCTCGCGGTAACATTACGTATTGTTTATGGCGCAAATAAAAGTTGATTGATTGATTGAATGATTGATTGATTGATTTACCAGCGCACCCTCTCGGAAAGAGGTAACTGTCAAGACTCACTCACTTTAGTCCAATCGGTCTATATTTCCATAATTAGCTATGTAACCTCGTTGGTGAATGTGAGGCACTTTATGAAAAGGTGTTTCAGTGCTTCACGGGATTCACAAGACGCACATAAACTTACGCATTCATACCGTCAAGGGCGTGCGTGTAGACGTGGTAATGGCTTAAGCAAAAAAAAAGAAAAAAAACAACAAATAAGGACTGGCTGCGTATACTTGTCGAGGGGAAAGAGCGAGCACCAGTTTAAAACGCGCCGCAGCAAAGAGGGGCCTTACAGGGAGCACGAGCCGCCGACGAGAAATTCGAAAAAAAGAAGGGAAGGCGAGAACGGGCGATGGGGCCATTGCTCCCGCGGCCCAACCAAGCAGAGCGAAGGTAACGACGTCGCACAAAAATGAGAATGACGAACATCCAGGGGCCTCTTGCCGAGACAAACTCCGCTCTCCTTCTCGTGCTCGGTTCTTTCAAACGAAAAAGGAAAGCACACAGTTCGCGCTTCACCGGCAGAAACAAATCTCTCAGCCGAAACTTAGCACGAGCAGCAAGCAGACATGCGGCCACAGCGTTCGCCACGCCGTTATAACGCCGCCCGCCGCTGCGCGGATCGGTTATGAAGGGTCCAGATGGCAACCCGCATGCGTGTAGCTGTGCTCTTGCTCTCTCTACTTTTATATCGGCGGCGCGAGAGCGTTTACGAGGCATTTAGGAATGCAAATGGCACGCGCACGAGTGTCTGCAATATGGCTGCCACCCTCCATTGCATACCGGAGCGCTTTCTTCCTTTCCCTCTTCTGCTCGTCCGACTCGACGCGTGAAATTCCCGCCCGTTCGCAATTTTCGAGATCCATGTCGCAGAAGAAAACAAGAGGTAAAAAAGATTACTCCATCTCCCGCTAAAGGGAACCATGTGTGGATGCGAAGCAGCGGGGAGATGGTTAGCTTGAGCGGGTGGTGGTGCAATTTTATTGAGAGGACGAATGAGAACGTATAAGAGAAGAGAGCTAGAGAACGAGGAGGTGGTCTACCGTCGCGCCTCTAACCTAAGCTGCTTCGCATTATCGCGCGCGGAGCCGCAGGTGTTGCCATTCGTTGCGCAATCCGGAGAGGAGAGGAGCGTCGGAGAGGAGAGGAGATGAGACAAGGAGAGGAGGGGGAGGAGGATGCGCATGCGCAGTGCGGGTGTGGACGCTGCACGGCGGATGGAGGGAGGGAGGGTGAGAGTGACATAGCCCCGACCATAAGCTGCTTCGCATCTAAAAGCGGCATTCCACCGCTGTACGTTAGAGATGGCACCGAATCGCGCGGTCGTAACGTAGGTGCCATCAAATGAAAGACCGCAAATTCGTGTAGCCCTATTTAATACTGCAGCTCGCCTCGTCAGTCGGCCACGTAAGCAGGCGTATCGTAGCGTGGTGTTCCTCCATGCTACGTACACAACGGCGTAGTCACGGCGAAGGGTGTCGTCACGGGATAGAGAAGGGGGTGCACAAGTTTGGTTAATCGAATCGACAGTCGTCGCGGTGGTCCAGCAGTTGTGGTACTTTACTTTCATTTCCTATTTCCCTCCCCTCTACTAGGGTAGCAAACAGAACAGTCTAATTAACTTTCCCACTTTTCCACAATTATTTAATTTGTATGCAGTACTTGTAAATGCAGTTCAGGTGAACCGACCCATGTATTCACTCTATCTTGCCGCCATATCTCTAATTGGATGCCGCCTTATGCATCTTCTATAGGCAACGAATACGACCGCCTACATTTTCAACCTTCTCCAGGTCGCCCCGCCACGGTGGTCTAGTGGCTATGGTACTCGGCTGCTGATCCGAGGGTCGCGGGATCGAATCCCGGCCGCGGCGGCTGAATTTCGATGGAGGCGAAATGTTGAGGCCCGTGTGCTGTGCGATGTCAGTGCACGTTAAAGAACCCCAGGTGGTCGAAATTTCCGGAGACCTCCACTACGGCGTCTCTCATAATCAGAACTGGTTTTGGGACGTTAAACCCCACAAAACAACAACCTTCTCCAGGTCGATCGATTCCCGGGGTTTTACGTCCCGAAAACCGCGATGTGATAATGAGAGACGCCGTAGTGGAGGGCTCCGGAAATTTCCACCACCTGGGGTTCTTTAACGTTCACTGACGTCGCATAGTACATAGTTTTCAACATTTCGCCCCCATCGGAATGCAGCCGTCGCGACAGGGATTCGAACCAGCGACCTTCGTATCAGCAGCCGAGTTTCATGGCCACAAGACCACCGTGGCGGGGTAAATAAGTGTACCGGTCCTGCGAGCTATTTCTCTACATGGGCTTGGGAGGAATTCGAAGATGATGCAAATATTCTTTTATAGGGGCCACGCCAATTAATTTCTTTTTTAGCAGCTGTCACATCAACCGAAAAAAAAAAGACAGGATAAAATCACTGCGGTCCTTTCACACTTTCTTTTTTGCCAGCTGTCACAGCAACGTAAAACAACGACAGGGTATAATCACTGCAGTCCCTTCCCACCGTGCACTCCCCGGATTTAATTAAGTTCAAGCTCGTAAAAAAACTGGTCGTTACAGTTCACAGCAGAGTAGATCCGGCTGCGATTAGCAAACTTTCTTTTCATCTGCGTTTAGTATTCACCAAGCGGGGAAGGAACGTGCAAAGACAAAAATCAACTAATGCAAATCCGGGCAGCGCCTCTTGCGTTACCGCGACGGGTAGCATGCGAAGAGCGCTGTATTTCATTTTCGCAGCGTGTTTGTTTCTTTTTTTAAGCTTCAAGAACTGTCTTTTAAAAAAATAAATAAAAGCTTTTCTTTCTGGTTTCTCGAAAACGGGCAACACACACACACACACACACACAAAATAAAATAAAATTTGCAGTTAAGCTCCATCGTTAGATTTGAAGTGAGAATTTCACGACTGCGTTTTCTTTCCATGTAGAGAACGATAAGATTCTTTCCTCTGAATGGTTCGCTTAGGTAACAAGTAATGACGGACGAGAGCGACGTAAAGCTGCTATAACAAGTATTGCACAAGTATTGAAATAAAAGAAAAACACATGCTTCACTTCACAATTCTGGGACACTCCACTGTTGCCTAACACATTTAAGAATGCGACTGGAAAGTCTCGCACTCAGGCGTGCATGTGAATGTGAAACAGAAGTCCAGACGAAGCTGAAGCCCGGATGTCCCATCAGCATACATGGATGGTTTCGCTGGTATGCTTCGTGTGATATCCTTGTTCATTACTATCTTATCAATCAATCAATCAATCAATCAATCAACAAATAGTGTCAGATTAAAAATTACGTCTGATCTTGGCTATTCTCGCTTTTCAGTGCAGTCAGCTGATGGAAACTGCTTCATCACCTGCTTCGACAAAATTTTAACGCACATAGCTTGACGGAAGCATAACACCAACGCACTTTGTTGGCACATATAGCATTCAGTGAAAGGGCAAAGAAAAGAAAGAAGGAGGACCCGAAGATATTCGCGAGTTTCCAGGCTAGACACGACCAACAGCAGGCCACACAGCGGAGATCGCAGTTGTTTCCTCGACCTTTGTTATGTATAACGCGCACGCTGGCACGATATCCGAGCTAAGACGGAAGTGGCCCCACGAGTCGGCCTCGCAGACCACCCCCGCGGTAGCGACCCTCGCTAGCGGCAGAGATTACAAGGTTTTATTGAATTCAACAACAAACAAACGAACGAACAAACAAACAAAACCTCGGGCGGAATCCCTACAAGTTGAGAATATAAGAAAGCGCGAGGACTGCGATGACGTACGCCGCTAAGCCCTCACGCCATTTCCCCAGTGTTCTCCTTCCGTTTCCTCAATCACGTGATTTCAGTTCTTTATTTTCGTCATTCCGCTTTATAATTTATCTATTTCGCTTTCATCACTTCAGAAGAGGATACAAGCGAGTAAGCAGGCAAGCAAGCGTCACGATATCGTCACAAACGTCTAAGACGCGGACGAAAGGCGAGGTCGGTGTACTTGAAGGAAAGGTGGAAAGCCGAGAAATAGAAAACAGTAAACAAGTGAAAAAAAAACAGTAAACGCCGGTGGCGAGGCTGGCGGGAAGGCGCTGCGGACGAGTGAAAGCGATGCCAAAAGAATGATTTTCGAAACACTGCCAGGCGCACGCGCACCTCACCCACCGTCGACGCCATCATCGACGTCATTGCGGTCATTTCGTGGCCCAGCACCCCGGCGGATGGCGCACGCCACGCGCAGAAACACGCAAGCGTTGCAGTGTGAAATGAAGAAAGAAAAAAGGAAGTGTAAATCTGCAAAAGCCGAGAACGACGCCAACGAGAGGCGAGGGCTTCACAAGCTGCCGGCTCGTGGCACGAAAGCCCATAGGAAGAAGAGAGCTCATTTCAAACTTTTCAAGAAATAGTTATAATAAATAAAGAAGCTTCGCGAAAGGAAAAAAGTCGAGACTACAGTGAAAGAAAGAAAGAAAGAAAGAAAGAAAGAAAGAAAGAAAGAAAGAAAGAAAGAAAGAAAGAAAGAAAGGCAACGACGACGACCTCGGTTTTCGACACGCGAAAGCAGCTCCTCCCTTCGGTGTGTATATAAAGCGCTCACACGCGAGCCGACATGCTCTCGTGCACGAAGAATGAGGAGAGTTAAGAACCAGGAAGGGGATCTACGTACACCGACGAGCAACAAAATATCTCCAATTTACACGCGCCCGGCGCGCCTCAGAATCTCCTACAGTCTCCCCAAAAAGAAAAAAAAAAAAAAGAGCGGAGCAAGGAAAAAAACAAGGGACGCGCGCTGGCTTGAGCCGCAGAGGAGAGCCGGGAGTGCGAGACTCTGTGTTAAGGCCCTTAAATGGAGCGCGTTCGCATTTATGGGCACTAAAGCTTGGCAACTCTCTCCCTTACTCGCTCGCTCACTTGCTTTCCCTGGCCGAGAAAAAAACGCTATGCGCAGAAACACTGCGAGACTCGTGTATGTACTACTACTACTCCTCGACGAAGGAACTTTTTAGCGGCAGCGCGAGAGCACGGTGCCAGGGGGGAGAAAGAAAGCCGTACGACGAATATGATGCGAGGGTGAAACGCGGTTAGTACGGAGGAGGAGGAGGGAATGGATCGAGGAAGTGCGTGAAAACGACGCAATTTCTCGCCTACCGCGACACATAACTGCGCCCTAACCGTTCTCGAAAGCGCAAGGCCGGCCTCGTGATGTTGTAACGGTCTCGGCTATGGCTTTTCAAAGCCTCCTCCTACGGTTTTTTCTTTTTTTTTTTCTACACCCTTGTTTATTTGTCGCTCTTCTTGTATACTTGCTTCTTTCTCTTTCTCGATCTCCCTAGCTACGTCTTCGTAACTTGCAGTACAACTACTACCTCATTTACTATCTTTCTGGCTCGCTAACTGCGCCGCAAATGCTTGGCGCACCGCCCATTACACAGCATTGAAGCACGCGCTGACGTCGACTACGAACATACGCAAGGGAGAGTGTGCATGCGGGCAAGGTTTAGTGTTTCGAGAGCGAATGCCACGCATTTCTACCAGCCCCGAACGATTTTCTGCCGGCTCATTGCAGAGATCTTGCAGCGCTTTAATAAACTATATGTACAGCATGCGGGAGCGAATCGAGAATCGACTTCATACGCACGCTCCTGCTGCAGGAGGTTGTTCGAACAACCACGGTCCATTGATCGCAGAAGAAAAAAAGAAAGAAAGGGAATCTTGTGTGTCTGACATCCAGGAAAAAGTCAGCGAGTGGCAGCTATTACCAATTGAAAGCTTTGTAAACACTCTTGATGAGAGGACGAAGCAGTGGCGGTAGCAAACGCCTCTTTATTAAGGCCAATTAGCTTATCGTTCCTTTCCTATTTCGAGTTTACTCGCTTCCTAACTGCGCGAAATATTTTTACCGCATGTTGCGCTGATTGGTGATGCTGTTATAGAAAGGTTAAAGCCGTTACCAGGTGTACGTCGAGAGCCATTAAACTCTCCATGTATTTAAGTTGAACCTCAGCTATGCTCCTGCATATAATTTGCCTATACAATATAAGCACTTACTTCTACATCTGTACCAGTAAGCATCATTTCGGAATTTCTCGCTTATCGAGTGTAATGTTCACGTGCGTTCTATACGTAGAGAAAAATTCTCAGAATTTTTTCCTTTGTGTAGAGGTGGAACATCGTGGCGTGGAAGACAAAAGAAGATTATCAAGAATGGGCACGCAGTAAACATTGATAGAAATTTCCTTTAACAAATGATGACAGAAAGGCGATGGGCCTCTTTATACGTAGATAATTCGAAAGAGCTGCGATATGTCATCAGTTCTAGAACGTTCCTATTCACTTCCGCATTACGCTACTGTTATTATTTTTGCGCACATAGACCGAGCTGTACATTCGTTTAACTTCGTATATTCTGCTCCACCATCACTGACGCCTTCTTCGTTTCTTGGTACGCAAAACAAAGAACTCTAAAGGCACCGTGGAGCCAGTCACGTTCTGCGCGGATAGATAAATAGGAAACGTTAAAGTAAACGCGCGAACAAATAAAGTTTTTAAAAAAGAGCTTACGAATTCGAGCAGACGCATTACCGAATGGCGGAAATCCGTATCCATTACACTTTGCAAATGAAGGCCGACGCGCAGAAACACAATTCGTTCTAGACTGAGAGGGAAAGGGAACCACGTATACGAGAAACTCTAATATTCAAAAAAAGAGAAATACAATGAAAAAAGAAGCAATAGTAAGAATGGGAAAACGAATCATAACGCATAGACACCGGGCCTGGCGGGCTGGGCCGCCTCTAAGGTTCGGTAATGCCGCAGCAGCGCCTCAAACGGTGCGTGCACTGGAAAGCCGTGTGTGCGTTCAGGCACGTTTCAAAATCACCCCCCCCCACATGCGCACAGCAGCCGCAGCAGCAGCAGTGGCAAAGGACGAAATCCAATTTCGCATTCTCACCTCGCGTGCGCGCCGCGTTAGTCCCTCCACCCACCTCGATCCTTTCCCTCCATCCCTCAGAGTTTTGCACGTGCAAGCGCACTTTTGTACAAACCTCTCCCTCTCTCTTTTCCCACCACCGCCTCTTGCACCCGATCTACATTTTCATTTGTTCATTTTCTCTTCGCCTCACCTTAGCGACCGTTTGCGTGCCTTGAATTTCCTTTTTCCTCTTTCACTTTCTTTTTTTCCTTCTTCGCAGTCTCTGTTTTGTTTTATTTGTTAATTTCGATTCTAGAGGGTGAAGAATGCGACACATTTGGAAAAACTCGCACGCGTGCCGGTTTCCAGACGAAAGGCAAACACACGCGCCCATCTTCGATGGATGGCAGAAAGAAAGAAAGAAAGAAAGAAAGAAAAAACCGACGCTAAGATTGAGAGAGGAAAAGAAGAGAGACAGAAAGAAGAAATGGCGTAACCAGGACAAAAGAGAAGAAAAAGATGCCGTGGCGAACGGATTCGCATTACTCGGAGAAAGAAAGAAAGAAAGAAAGAAAGAAAGAAAGAAAGAAAGAAAGAAAGAAAGAAAGAAAGAAAGAAAGAAAGAAAGAAAGAAAGACGTGAGAGATTCCAGAGACGACTGGTGGCAGAGGAAGTCAAGGGAGAAAAACGAACTCGGGCTTCGATAGAAAAGGGGTGCGCGGTATAGATTGAAAAAGAGTGCGGCGGAAAACAAAAGTACACCATTGCCGCCACGCCTTCTTTCCTGCAAGTCATTGGAACCAAGAAAAAAAAGAGGGAAAAAGAGGTGATGGGGCTATGTTTCCTCCAGGAGCCGACGTCCATCGATTTCCCCACCGAACAACGCCGCCATATAGGACAAGATGGCTTTGTGAGAACGGTCTATAAAATTGCTCGTCACAGACACAGTCTTTCTTCGAAAACAGATGATTAGTAATACAAAACTCCTATTTGAAACGATCGAACAAGGCATTGTTAGAGGGACGAACACTCCGGTGAATGAGTTCGACCCATTAACGGAGCATAACAGCAGAATAATTTTTCTAGTGCTCTTTAAGTGATGGGCGCAGACTTGTACACGCCAAGGTAATATCGAGAACAAATTTAATGGTAATAACATGACCCTGGAGACGTTTTTGCATGCGTCTTGCAAGACTTCGTGTTCGAAGTATTCCGGACAAAAGTGATGAGAACGCATTAGAAGAAGACACGTGTCGAAGCTTTGTTCGAGCAACCGGAATGTCGTCGTTTGGCGACTGTTGTCGATTTGTTTGTTTCGACAGCAACGATTTTTACCAGCTGAGTTACTCACAAGGCTGTGAGTTTCCGAAGTTCAGGTGTAACAGCTAACTTTGTTTTCTCGGGTAAAGTACGTTGTTTTTGCTTCGTTCTTCCTCTGGTTAGCACGTGAAACCAATGTTGCCGTATTGAGAACAACATCTCACAAGTTACGTACACAATGACGTGTCTACGTGTCTGAATTTGAAGACCATCATGCTTCATTTATTTATTTATTTATTTATTTATTTATTTATTTACACACTCTGCCAATCCCAAGAAGGAATTTTTTTCTTCTGCAAACTTGATGATAAACAAAGAACCTGATATTCCCAAGTGCGCTCTTCAGTCACAGGAAGGCTCAAATTTTCTACTCTTAGTGACAAACTCGCTCTCGGCCCTAGCGTACAGTTCAGTGAACGCAATTGCTTTGAAAACCTAGCTACTTATTTAAAATTTGGGTTTACAGGCTCTGAATCCCCTTTTCATGAAGCGGAATCTCAGTCGTATCTGCACGGTCAATTTCTTGCTTGCTCAAAGCCTATCTTTAGGATGTGCATTCCCTGGCTTCAGAGTGCATCTAAGTAAGCATCGGTGCAACGCATCTGTGCGCTGCACTCTTCCTTAGCCGTCGTTGGTCGTAAATAATTAGAGATTGATAATTGCTAAATTACCTTCTGAGAGCCAATTCAAGAAGCCAGAACGTTAATGGCTACCAGCCGCATCCGGCCTTTCAAAGACACGCCGCCGGCACCTTCCCATACTAGGACGACACAATTTGAATACGAAAATTGTTAAACGCTTCGCATTTGAATGAACACACGGTGCAAAGAAAATGCTTCCTTAATTGCGCGTTCCTAATTTCGTAGAACGATCGAACCGCCTCGATTTAAAGGAACGACTTGCTTAATTATTATAACCACCCTTTTCGACCAATCGTAGCGTCCGCAGTAGTTGATGTACAGCCATTTCTGTGTTACCTCCGCAATGTCACTTTTTCTCGGACACTCGCGAGCCCCTGGAGTCGATGAATTTTTGCCTGTGAACGTAAATCTCGCAGTTGTTTGCTGCACTCCATAAAATTCCTGCCTATCTACATGCGTGCTGTGTTTTACTTTATTTGTGTCGGTAAACATACATCGCCATATATACTGGAAGGGTTAGAGGTTAGAATGGGATCTCGTTAACTCAATAGCGGGGCAAAACTAATGCCGGTGTACACTGCGAAATGGTGGCAATTAGAGGTCGTCCTAGAGGTAAATGAGGTCGTAATTTAGAAGAAGAGGTGAGGCTATAGAGTGGTGTGTACGATTCTATCTTAACAACAGTGATTACAAGCGTCGCATAAGTGCCCGTATAGATCATGCGGATAGATATATCGGGCTTCGGGAAGCCCTATCGCGAATAATTACATCGAATGTACATCATTCCAGACATTAGCCGGGCGTACCTCATCGACTCGCATCTTTCTGTACAACTCGACGCATCGTGTGAACGCCCATGAGGGCCTAGAATAGGCGCAGAGTTATACAAAGTGTGCCCTGCTGATTTGGAGACGTTTCTGCGACGTGCAGAGGTCAGCGCCATCTTATGGTAATGGTAAGCCGCTTCGTTTTACTTGTGACAACGTCGGGTATCTCATATCAAATAAACAGAGAGACTCTGCGTAAGGGCCCACATGCTTTTCTCGTTTTATCCGCGGTATAATCAGCTATACGCTGAGGTATCGCTAGCATTACAAGGGCAACACTTCGGGTCGTTATACGATGTGGCGACCTCCGCTACCACGCCAACAGCACAAAACATAATCTGTCCTCCGGCAAGCTTGCCCTCTTTGATTGCGGGGCAGCAGAAAACGTGAACGGAAAACATCGGCTGGTCTGCGTGACATGCTGGAAATTCACCGGCACACAAAAGACGACGTCGACGAAGAACACGAAGCAGAAGGTTCGTTAGGAAAATATTTCACTTCGTTCACACGTCTTTCCCATTTCTTTTTTTTTTTCTTTCTCGAACATACCTTAAACGACGGCTTCGATGGCGAGGCTAAAAGGAGCACTTTTCGTTTCCCCACCCTTCCTCCCTTTCTTCAGGCTTTTCAGCTTATCTTGCTTGTTTCCTTTTCTTTTTGTTTTTGTTTTGATCTTCTTATATCCCACTTCCGAACTCAAACTCGCCCCGCGTCTTTGCAATGAGCGTACGTTTCACGGCTCTCGCTTTAAACTTTTCCCGCTACGAGCCTCCACTCTCTTTCCCTTCATTTTCCCCCATAACCTTTATTTCTCCCTACACTCCCAACGTTCTTTTTCCTTTCGATGTACGGCTCCCGCTTTTCCTCTGGCAATCGATTCGTCGGGAGTCGTTTCGCAGAATCGCAATCCGCAAGCGTTGGGAAATAAGGAATGAAGAAAGTACAGTACTACGTAAAGAAAACGAAACTATACAAAAAAAAGGGGGGGGGGAGCGTTTGAGAGATCGAGGAACGACGATCGAGCCCTCCCCCCCCCCACCCTCTTTTCCTCTATCTTCTGCGCAAAGCAATGCGGCATTAAATAAAAAGAAAAAAGACAAGTCACGCAGGCAGCGAGACTGAAGGGAGCGAGGAAGAAAGAGAGAACAAAAATGAGGGTGGAAAAGAAAGGTGCCGTGGGGAGGCTGAAACCGAGGGCGACTGGTGTTAGCACGAGGCGTGGGCTCTCGTTCCCGCACTCGTCCTCATCGTCTCGCCTTTATCGTCGTCGTCGTCTCGAGGTAAATCGATCCTCGCTTGCTCCGAGGATAGGAGAATGCGTGGGCACAAAAAAGTAAGAACAAGAAGAGACGCTCGGGTGGAAAAGAAAAAAAAAAGGGGAACATAAGGAGAGATCGGGAGGGACGAGAGAGAGAGAGAAAGACGTGAATAAAATTGGATATTTATGTGCCCGAACATTTCGCGTGGCACCATCCTCGTGCAGGACGTGGGGAGTGAAAAAAAAAAGTAAGCGTCAAAGAAAGACAAGAAAATAAAAGCTACCACATCACTTCTTTCTCGCACGCGAAGTGTCGATTTGGCCGGCGAAATTCATTCCCCGGGTTTACTTTCCGCCTTGTTAGTTTGGCTTTGGTCTCATTTTGGGTAGGTGTAAAGGTTCACGTTCTGGACGACTTTTGATAGGGGCCTTGAGGAGATCGAAAAGCTTCGGTTATATCTTGCTGTTCCTTTTATTCTTACTTTTGCTTGACTGGAGAGACGTAGCCGTTTCTCATGTCGATATTTGTTTCCTCTAGACGAAGCGAAAAAGAGATCTTTCTCGCCCACTGAAACTGTCGTAACTAGCTCCTGTTGACTTTGGAACTCATTTCATGAAACATTCTTTTTTTTTTTTATGGACAGAAAGAGGATTCATGCACTAGCACAGGGAGTGCAATCAATATACTGCCGTAGATGAATCAGTACACTTTCGTGCGTCTAACATATCGGCTTCAGCACATCCTACGGAAAAAACGGGTCGGTATTAACGTCGAAGCCGTAGGACAGAAAACCTTAATACGTATCTAGAAAAGCTGAACATGTCAGGCTTGAGTGACGCGAACTCGTCCACAAAATACACGTAACATACGGCTTGCAACCGGGAGCTCGTCATAAAACACACCGATATAGAAGCAGAATTCATCGTAGCTAAACCTATTAAAATAGTCATATTCTTCTTTGTCAACTCGTCTTTGTTGAGCGTCCTCATTCTAATGTGCCCTACAATACTGACATTAGACAACAGCGAAAACTCATGAACTAGCCGCAAATGCACTACAGCACAAGGTAAGCCGACGAGCTTATCTTCGTGTTTACCGGGAAGAATTCCACAGAACAAAACCTCCAAGGTATACACTTTACTTTCGTTGAGTTATCCCACCATGTACCAAAGAACAGTCTTGCTTTAGGTACACACATTCCCTAGTGAGAACCCGAACGTAGAGTTCTGAAGTAATGACAAGCCGACGACAAGCTGACAGCACGAATAGCGGGCAGGGTGGAGAAAAATGGCGCCGCGCAGCATTTCGCTCCCTTTACTATTGTTTTTTTTTATGCAAACACAGTCGCACAAAGACGCGCGGTGCCTGTATCCCTTAACCTTAACTTACGCCATACTAATAAGCATATCGCCACCATAACCGAACCCAAGCCCAGAGCACCCGGCAAGACCACCAATATGCACGTGCCGCATGCAGAGTCTGCGGTGCCCTATACACCTCGCAAAGGAGTGGACGTAACCCCATACTGCAATGCCGTCAAAGAAAAAAAAAATGATAAAGCGAAGACGGTAGCCGACTTTGCTGGGGGACAGGGCAGCGCGACCTACGTGACAGTCGGCATGCCTGCAGGATGGTGAAATAGAAAAGAAAAAAAAAAACGAAGATGTGGCTACAGGTTGTAAGAGGCGTCGTTGGCGGGGCCGAATCAATTAGCATGCGCTGGCTCGAACACTGCCATTGCTGCTAGCGGAGACGCATATCTAATTTTCGGTCGCGTTTGTACTACGTGCGTGTCCATGCTCGATGGCCACTTATCGGCGCCAGCTGCTGGGACATGCGCATTCCAGTTATATACAGTTGCGCAAAGGAAAGGTCGAGCAGCCGCTCCGTAATTAATGGCTCTACGCTCCACTGCATGCACTCTTTCGAAGCACCACTGAGACTCTATACGCATTTTCGCTGCGGAATAAAAGAAGCAAATAGCAGCGGGAGGAGATGTACTACACGGCGATCCGAGACTGAGATCACCGGCCGAACGAAGGGCGCCAAGTTTGCGGGCAATTATGCGACCGAGCGGTGTGGTCTGGTAGTTACAAACTTCAAAGGACGAGCGGTCACGGCCGGTTGGTATTCGTCGAACATTCGGTGGCATGGTGTTCGCGTAGTATGAGCATATGCGAAAGCCGCTGTATTATACAAGTTGATTTGAAGTCTTTCCTCTACATTATAAAAAAAGGAGAGAGAGAGAGAGAGAGAGAGAGAGAGAGTGTGTGTGTGTGTGTGTGTGTGTGTGTGTAGATGCAGACATCCAGAGTGCCGCCTTTTAAGTTATTCTTCTTGTAGGTTATTGACCTACCCGGTTGCAGTTACGTAATAGAAGGGCACGCAAGGTGTCCGTTCGGCGCTGACCTTTATATTGAACATCCTCACCAAGAACCACGCGTTTCAGCAACTGTGAATGGGGCATAAGTGAAATTACGCAATTAACCCTAATGGCCGTACCTCCCACCTTTTTTACTGTCTGTGTATGGCCAATAGCCTGTCAAGACTCGTTGCCAAGGCTTCAGTGACTCTTCAAGAAGCAATATAGTGCGCCCCATACCACTTTCTTATCCATGAAGTAACACTGCTAGCCCCTCTAGTAGCGCTCTTATATTATGCCGCAACGTCTGTAACAGTATTGTGAAGGACTGTACATAGATTTACTGCAAGCGTGTTCAATGTATGTCGTGAAACAGTATAGTATAGTGTAGTGACCACTAACTGAAATAGGCTGGTGTCAATGGGAGAGTGAGACTCGGTCGTGAGCAAACTAATTATACCGCTGCAACTTGCAGGAGAGCTAGGAACGGACACGAAAACACATAACACGGCCCTACATTAAACTCCATTGCAGTGCAGTATCTACTCAAGACAGCACAAATACGACCCGTTAGAAGAGCAAAGCAACGAACACATTTTTTTTTTTTATTTCTCCTATCGAGGCCATCCCTCTGTACCTTCGTTCTTCTGTAAATCCCATTCAATCGAGTCCTTCGTAGTATCCAGAGTCGACGGTGCATATATATATACACCGCTCGTCAAGTCGACGGCTCCTCGATCAACTCGGCGCGACGAGTGGTGCCGAACTGAACGCGCCAGTTTCCGGAAGAAGCCTCACGACTTGACGCGTGGCCGCGGCGTGTGAAGGCCGACAGCGGCGTCGGCGGCTCTGTACAAACACACTCGTCTACGGCGGGGTGGTGATGGTTACCGAGACGCGACCCCGAAGGTGAACACACTCGAACCTGTCTCAACACCCGCACGCGCCAAACCAGAGTCATGCGCTGTTACAAGGGCCTGCCGGCGCCTGCCCGAAACTCGCAAAAGGGGTGCCGCCATCGCGCGCACGAACACTCACCCCCCGAAAAAGTTGCGAAGGAAAACAAGCGCGGAAATGCCCTTAGGCGACGAGCAGGCGCCTACGAACAACAACAGGCAGTGTAGAGGAGTGTGAGCAACCATCACTCTTCAGCGAACCGAGTAAAAAGGTGGGCCTAGCGGCACCGAGAAGCGTCGGGTAAAACAGCGATCGCTCGCCGCTCCGTAGCCTCAAAATGAAACAGACGTAAGAGTCCAGGCGCGAGGGAGAGAAGACAAAGCTTCACGGATCTACGGGAAGGTGGGTAAGGGAGAACGGGACGAAAGAGAGAGGGGAAGAGCAACCATGGTCGAAGGGCGATGACTACTCACGGGGCACGCGCGGGGTGATCCTAATTAAACAACGCCGACTTCTGACCGCGGCTCGCAGCCTACACACAAACACGCCTATAGCATGCCCTCGGAGAAAACTTCCGCAAACATCGCAATCATCGCCGCAGTCGCCTATTGAATCAACGCCGCAAAGAGCTCCCCGAAGAAGACGTGCTTCTCAGCGTTCTTCTTCTTGTTCGTTACGCGCCCAGAGAGCCGAAAGCCGTGTGCGACTTCTTAGTCCACGATCCTTTCTTTTTTTCTTTTTTCCTCGAAGCTTCGCCAGTCGTTTCGACTCGGCTGCTGTGGCTGCACTGTCTTCTCGAAGCGCACGCGCGGTCGTGGATTCTTGTGCATACATACAACGCCATCTGTCAGCTTAAGCAGACGTTTCTATTTATCTCGTCAAGAGCAGAGCCAAGAAAGGCAGCGAGCGATGCGTCGTGTTTCTTCTTCCTCCTGCGGCGAGGCAACACAGACAGACGGGATGGGGGGGAAGGCCTGTCACCCTCGGGAGGAACGGTGCACGCCCGCTAGGAAGAAGAAACAAACGGCCAAGAAGTATAGTATATAAATAAAGCAGAATACATATAGACGGGGCACCGCGCGGGTCTCGGGTGCCACAGCTTCCCGATCCTCCCTCCCTCCTCCTCCTCCATCCCGCCCCTGTCACCCTAGGCTACCTCCTCCGACCCCTCTCTCTCTCTTCTTTGCTCAACAACGGTCACGACGAGAGCACGCTACGCCGAGCCAACACCAAATCCAAGCAATGTCGAGCCGAGTCAAGACACCGTCAACCATCGCCGTGTTCGCCCTCCCCCCTCATTCTCCAGCCCCCTCAAATCAGCAATTCTATATACTGCAGCGTCGGTTCCTTGCCCACCCCTCGCCCTCGCGTTCCCACCAGGACTCGCCTCCTACAGGAAGCGTGAGGCATCTCGACTGTTCTTCCACAGGTATACCAGCCTCTCATATGACCTGGCCGCCACTGCTGTCGTTGCTGCTCATGTGGTTGATTGAAAGAGCAGACGAGGCGGGCGAAACCCACCTTGACCATCGTGATCGTACTCGGACATGTACCGTAACGCCGCGGATGTACAGCTATAACCAGTACTTGCTGTAGTGGTATATCAGTAGTGACAGCAGTATAGTAGTTCATCGGACGTGGCTCGAGAGCGGACAAAAGGAGGCAGCTTTCTGTGCAACGCCCGCGAGAAGTGGCAGTTCTTTTGTCTTCCATCACGCGTACAGCACGTCCGTACGTTTGTTCTCTTGGTTTTGGCAGCTGCGAGCACAAAGCAGTACCCCCCCCCCCCCCTCGTTCATTGTCCTCCGCGTTCGCTCAATACGTCCTTTATAACCTGCTTATCTGAAGATGGATTATGGTCTTGGATTTCAAATATGACGAATAATAACGATAAATCTTTGTTAAAATATTACTGGCTCACGGGAGAAAGAGGGGCACCGTGATCATATAAACGTGTAATTCATGCGCTGTCTTTCGTATGTTTTTTGCAATCATGAGCGGCCGGCAATGAGCTCCATCACTCGGGTTTCTTGCTCCGTGGCGCAATACCCATCTAGAGCGTCGAATCGTCGTAATGAACACTTAGATAACCGCACGACGTGGATAATGGTTACGAGTTGGTTATAAGCCTAAGGAAACTAGCTCGTTTAATCGCATTCTCAACCACAGTTATGCGCCATGAGAATCAATTGAGAAGCGAATACGGATATTAAAAAGAAAGACAGATCAATCTAGCTGGCGCGCATGATTAGATAGCAGAGCGACCTGTAATCGTGAGGTTAAGCGCTAACTTTTCGTTTAGAGCGTGTATAAAGTTAACGTAACAATCGCAAACCAAGCCGGTAGTTTTTCACACTTTGTCTCGTTTGAATGTATGCCGTTGGCACGTGCACAGCATGCGCGTTAATGTCAGCCCGCTTTTGATTCCTTCCGACCAGACCCAAAGAGTCTTCAGTGTATCCATCACTTCGCCTATTCTCTGACCTCGCATCTTGAAAGTGTGCGCTCATATTCAACAATTTGTCAAATAACTAGAATACCAGGGTTAACCTGTTGCGCTGCAGTATTACAAACTTAACTTCGCCCAGGGTCTCTTTTTTTTTTTTTTCCAGAACAACGCTCCATCCAGAACGTATGCTAGAAACGTGCGTGACACCATTCTGATAGTGAAGCACTGTGTTCGTCCGTTAGCAGCTGCTCCTAATCGCACGAATACGGGTTGAGTGATATTGCTCAACCTTCCTGGTTTCGTTCGCGAAAATAGTTTTTCGCACTCCCTCAGGGGGGCCACGAGAGACCGACGGCGATCGCACGCAGTCCTGCAGACCTGACATTGCAAGCGAGACTCACGATTAATATTCGTTTAGCTAGTTCAGTGAAGAAAAACGAAAGAAATATATGAGAGCACGTCGCCACCTCAAAATAGAACAGTGCTCCGGGTCTCTGCAAAACTCCACTCCACTTTCGTGACGCGTTGCTCCCGATGTATATAGTTTTGTCCGCGAAATATAAAACGAGAACTCCGAACCACTCTGCGTACATGCATTTACATTTCTTCATCACGTGCTGACCCCCGCGACCGGGCACAGCCGGTTGTATACCCCCCCGACGCAGCCGAGTAACTCTCTTTGCTCGCGGGATAAGACAGATTACAGCCGAAATGTTCAACAAGTAAAGCACCGCATCTAATCTGCGCTAAGGAAGTGAGACGAAGGAACTTTCGCGAATGTAGGTGGCCCTATGTGTGGACGGGCCTCTGACACCGCAGAGATCACACGGGCCAAAGCAAACAAAATTTGAGCCGAAGCAGATGATTACGGAGGAGGCCCCAATGAGCCGCACACCGTTTATATCTTTCACCCCAATCACCCGGTGCCCCAGTCTTGTGGCTAGGCGAGCCACCTTTTTTTTTTCGGGCTACCATCGGTCTTTCTGGCTTTCGGGTGAGCTTGATGAATAGCGCGAGTGTGAACCTGATTTCTCTCTACGCGCGGTCTGGGCGAAGAAAGCAAAACCTGTGCTTTCGGATGCCCGCGGAGTTTGGGAGAAGCGAAGTGCAGCGTCCTGCACTGAGGCCTCCGAGACTATCGAGGACTGCACAAGGCGTCAGTTACACCTAAACAATTCACGCGCAGCGTTCCTGACGAAGAGAAGTAGATGTAGGACGAAATTGCCGAAAACACGCCAGCGCAAGATATGAAATGCCGCGTAAAATCCACAGTGCGCATGTCGGAGGGTGAGAGTTATCCAGTGAACCTCGATTCTTTGCAATACTTGCACGCCAAAGGCTGTGTAGTACACGTGGAACTGATGAAATGGCGACATTGCCTGCTCTACCACAGCCAAACTCTTGACTTTCACTCTGTAAATTCAACTTCACAGTAACGTTCGCTTTGTGCTTCGGAGCACACTGAACGATCGAAACGTTTCTGACTTGAAATAAGGGGGAACGACCACTAAAACAGACAGAGTTCCGCGACTAACTTCCTGAATCTATCCGGCACTGCAAACCTCGCCGAACGTCTTTAAACTGGGCTTCCGCAGTGCGTCGTAGCAAGAACCACTCGCAAATTTTAGTTATTTATATGCATATCAAAGCCCACAGCCAGCAACTCTAACGGCCCTCCAGTAACTCGTTAGGCGCTGACCCAATCAATCGCTCCAGTGATCGAAGAGCATCCAGATGGGGAGTGGAAAGCGAATAGGAAGGCGGCAAGATAGGGGCTGTAGAGTGCGTGTGCGGAAGGTGTGCGAGGTGGAGACGGAAGAAGACCGAAAAGAGGAGAGAAGAGAGTACGCAGCGTCGATCAGTTCTTCCGGAGCTTTCGCTCACAGGCGGCTGTAATGAACTAAAAGCGCGAGCTGCTTCTGCACTGAGTGTGAACGAGGGTGTGCAGCGGAGAAAGGCTACGCGGCCGGCGGGTGCTTGGGACAAACACCGCACGATGGACCGGCGTTTCTTTTGATAACGCCGCGCGTTCAGCGCTGCAAGTGAGCGAGAACACTCACGCCGGCACGCACAAGACACGAACGCCAGTGTGCGTGGTGTCCAGCGCGGTGTACAGCCGAGCCCCCGGTAATTATCAGCGAACCGCTGGCTAATTAGCATCGCTGCCCCTAACGAGCGCCGGCCGAGGGTATTGATTTTGAAATTGGCCGCTACCGCGGCCGCCTTATGCGCCGTGGTTGCGGCCCACCACTCGTTGCACGCGCGCGTCAGCCCGTGCATCGCGTATAACACAAAAGCTGGAAGAAAGGCTTCGAGGAAACCCCGCCCTTGGCTGTTGCTGCGTCGAGAAGTTGCGGCCCGGGAGCGGTCAGCGCGTTTTGTTGAGCTTGGCGAGCTTGCCCGCTATGGAGCGTTCTGATTTTGCTCGCGGGAACGGCTTTTGTTCTTCCGCACCAAGAAGAACGCCTAGACAAACTTCTATCCCCGCTGTAACCACGTTGGGCAAGTATATGTATGGATCGGCAAACTCTGCGGGGTGTTGTAGGGAAAGAGGGCAGCAGGATACGGGGGAAAGTTTGTACCACGATTGTTTGTCTTTGCAAATAGCCGGCACTGGACTGTCGTTTCCGGCTCTTGACGTCGAGTTTGCGCGGTAGAAGTTAGGAGCTTTTTGCTGCTCATATTCTTTAGCGATACGCACCGTGTTCTGCATGGACGCTGTGTCCAGGGGTGTGTGTGCGTGCATATAAGCGATGCGCGTTGCCGAGGCCAGTTCTCAGCGCAGCAGTCGCGCGCAGGAAGTGTTTCGTTACACCCGAGAGCCCAAATTGTGCGGATACGATGCCCTCCGTGAAAGCGCGGAGAATACATCAGACAGGGAAGTGGGGGAGAGTATAGGCACGCAGTTTTTGAGAGCCGAAGTTGTAAATGTACGAAATACTGCTGTGTTGCTCTAGGGGTGCTGTTGGCAACACGACCTATAATAGTAAGAGCAAAATCTTGAAGTAGGCAGAACTATTGGCGCACGATAATAGGGTAGTTGATATAAGACGGTAAAGAGAGGAGAGAGAACCACAATATAAGAAGCAGTTTTGAATGACCTACGCACAGAATAAAGGCTGTGCGTAGCTGTGCAACAAAATTATTGCAAATAATAAGCATATCAGTTTATTAATGATTAAAATAGTTGGCGCTCGCCAGCCTTGACTGCACAGTGATTCTGCACTACTCCAAGGTTGACGCTTATACGCAAGAGCATAAATGAGTCTAATTAGTACGAACGAGCCTTCAACGAAACAATAAAAGAGGATGAGGAGCAGGAGATGAAGGCAGAAAACATGGTCACCTAACCATAGACCAAATCCGCGGTTGGCTACCCTACGCAAAGCTTCAGGAGAGAAGAACATAACGCGAGCTACCCTTTGCTTTGAATGAAAGCGAATTTTATTTTAGTGAAGCAAAGGACTCCAAACTCAGAAAGTGACCGGCGTCCAAAAACTGGATTATGTAAAAGACTGAAGTCGTCTGTTAACTCGGTATATACTCAAAATTCAGCGCGACATGGTACGAGCGTATTACTAGCAGGATTAATAGGTAACGGCATCAACGACGTGACACGCTTTTCACTGACGTCGCAATTAACGATAGTAAAATCACGTGTGGCGCGTGCCTGCACTCCTCGACCAAGGGTATGCGTGTATGCGCCACGCGTGATGGAATGCAATCTTTTACGGCCTATGTCGCATTACACTCGCGTGCTGTCAAATCAATGTAGGGACAAATTAACGAGACCCACGTCAAACAATATTTATGACATTGATGTATGGGTATCGCCGTCAAGTCGTCCTATCATGCGGTAAGCGACCGGTGAATTTTATATGTCGATGGAAATGCAAACCAGGCAGAAGTCCAGGCAAGGACAGGGGGCATCGGCTTGACGTATTGAGAAATCACGCAACAAAAAAAAAAAATGTCGCTGAAGCGAACGTTTGGACGACGAGACAAGTCCCATTGTCGAAACGTTGGCTCCGTCGACATTTCTTGTACAGCGAGCTCTGTCGTCATGCCAAAAGAAAGTAAGGCGTCGACACAAAGGGCTAAGAAGTCTGATAGAGCCTGGGATCCTCAACACCCGCTCCCCCACCCTCCCCTTTTCCCCTAGTCATAAATAAAGAATTGTTGCCGAAGTGCTCAAGGGTGCATTCACTGCTATACATAGCCAATAGAGCATCAAATGGTTCCCTCAAGGCTCACAAAAGCAGAAACATAATAAGCGTTGGTGGTGATGTTAGTAGGCAAATTGCAACGCACTCCATAAATGAAACAAGCACGAATACGTTCGCAATGACATGTACTCCCTGTACTCAAGTGCACTTCTAAATACTGTTTTCCTTAGTATACTAACAAACACACGGCACAAACGCGGCACGATGCAAGGAAACAGATTGCTACTGCACTCTATATCAGTCGTTCTACGGGTAAGCGGCAACTCTTTGCCAGACCGAGCAAACGACCTCGTTTGGGGGAACCGCGAGAAATTGGAAACATGCCACTCGACGGCTCAACGAATTGCGCATACACAAGCGCACGGCCGCCACAGCTGCTGTTCTACCTGCCACGAACAGGGGGAAAAAATATGATAGCTGTACGCACGCAGCTGGTTGACAGCCAGAGGACATATGCCAGCACTCCTCGATAGAGCACACCTGAAACATTTTTTTTTTCTTCCTAGGAGAGCAACAACACAAAGCGAGAGCGCGAACGGCTGAAGTTCCAAGAGGCTGTCGAGGGCATAAACAAGGACTCTTCAAACAAAAGAACGCGTCACTGTGGCTTGCAAAAGGCAAAATTAACTACAGCCGCAGCTGAAGTCTATTGTTCGCCCCATGCATGCAGTCCATTCTGCACGTGCCCTGGTTCGAAGGTTTGGATGCGGTAGTAAAGAACAACCGAGTCTCCTACATTGCTCAGCGTCGGTCAAAGCACTATGAAAGGATGTGGAATTGGTTCACTACGCTTTCGGCCGATGCGATAAGGTATCCCGTGGGAGGCAATCCTCGCCAGGACTGACCTGCAGTCCCAGCTCCCACGGGTGCCAGAAGCCAGTAGAGTCCTGGATTAAAGACCCATTCACCAGCTCCCCAGATCCTGCCATTATTATTCAATAATCCGTTTTCATCCGCCCATTCGATTGGCCGTATGCTTGCCTTTGCGTTCGCATTGTTGTCACATTCTATAATAGTGGCGTTACATCCGTGGTTATCGAATAGATAACGAGCTTAGTGCCTCTTCTAAGACTTTCCCAGACTATCCTCAAAAAGTTAAGGCGTGTAAATATCACGCCGGCCATAAGCAACACACCGATACAAGTTCGCACACAGCACGTCAGTGCGCTAGAGGGCTCATTCGCGCCTTAATTTGCAGCGCTGATAACAGATGTACTGCTGTATTTACCATGGATAGTACCTGGTAGAGCTGGTGATCAGAATACCGTCTTCTGTTACGTTATACATTTGCTGCTTTGCCGATATTGTAGTTATAGAATGCATCAACTACTTTATATAGCTGTCTTATGGAACAGGATAAACACTGACGCTATAATATTCACCAGGAATAAACACTGACACTCGGGTAGCTTACCCATGCGCACGTCGTCTGTGGTGCTTCAGTGGCTGTGCGGATGGAACCTGTATTTTCTATGACCACTTTTACGCGGCCTCTGGCGTTTATCGCTGCAAAAATGAAGCTTTTTACTACAACAGACTCTTTACTCCCTTATCGCTCCACAGTTGCATATGCTTAATGGAGACACGATGTTAGTATGTATACCTCAACTGCGTTTTCCAAGATTCTCACGTGTATGGAGAGCAAATCTTGATGTGCAATTCGGTCAACAAATGTTTCGTCACTTGCTAGACGCCAGAGGCACAAGTTGGACTTTTCCCTCATCAGATGTGCTGGCTGAGGCCGGAAGCTGTAACATTAAAAAAAAATTTGTCTCAAATCATCAGCAAGGAGTGTTATCCGCCACGCGAACTATAATTATCTTTACTGTTATACGGGCTTCGGCGGGAGATAACAATGATTATGGTAATGATAATGATGAAAAAGCCCCAGAAATGGCGCATATTAAGCGCTGAAAGTCCAGTTAATATTCATTTCACATGATGGCATATTCCACACCACGATTGATATGTAGGATTTTACGTCCCAAAACCACCATTGATTACGTCCCAAAACCACCGCCATAGTGGAGGTCTCCGGAAATTTAGACCACCTGGGGTTCTTTAACGTGCACTGACAACGCACAGTACACGGGCCTCAACACTTCACCTCCATCGAAATGCAGCCGCCGCGGCCGGGATTCGATCTCGCGACCCTCGGATCAGCAGCCGAGTACCATAGCCACTGGACCACCGTGGCGGGGCTCCACGACATAAACGCATGCAGTTCGATCTTCTCAGCAACGGCATGCAAAAATTGCATGTGCGGCCTCCGAAACGAAGTACTACCGGTAAGTATAGTCGAAGTGGTGATAATAGGATAACACTGAACAAAAGGGACCGAGTGCCGCTAAAAAATCAGCCCAATCCGACGCTTTAATTGTCGCTTTGCCGCCCGATCGAAGAGCTTGCACTTGTTGATGTTCCTTGTGGTAGCGGTCGCTCCACACATTCGCCTCGACGACTTCACCAGCGCACTCGACTTGTCTTCACGGACGATTAGCTCACATAGATACACGTGACAGCACAAACATGTGATAAATGCGCGAACCCTGTAGAGGAGAGTTCAATGCAACCTCGTTGCCACTCCTGCCACCTAGGGGTTTTCTGTCGGAGTGTCGATAGTTAAGTGAGTCATCGGGCGCGGCTGCCTCTATTGAGACAGATCGTCAGGGCAACTAGAGGAAGAAGTTGTTCGATGCCTGCGTTACACCATGCATTATGCATCATGTATAGTTGACTGTACTTAAGTTGATAAACGCTCACGTGGTCAGCGTTGTCTGGATGCGTTCAGCCGCATTAAAAGAAAAGTTACACGGATTGGTTTGTCATATTCTATAACAATGTGGCTGCTAGATTATAGGAGGCGCGAAGGTGGTCGCACCACATCGCACAGTGCATTAACCGCGACTGAAGTGCAGTGTTACAAAGACTACAGCGAGGAACGCGATCCTTCCCAGAAATGTGACTGCAATCTGTCGCCCGGGGAACTTGATCTTCGTTGCAACACTAAATAGCACACTCCAGGTCTAGCGCCTAGGTAAAGAATGTGACCTTCCCGCAGAACGGGAGTGTGATTTTTTTCTCTTTTTAGTTTTTTAAGGGCGCATAACAACGATCAAAATCTCCTCCCTCTAAGCCGAGCTGGGAATGACACAGCAAAAATGTCACAGCTCACTGTTACTACTGACTTCGGTAGAGGTATCTATCTATCTATCTATCTATCTATCTATCTATCTATCTATCTATCTATCTATCTATCTATCTATCTATCTATCTATCTATCTATCTATCTATCTATCTATTTTTTCTTTCTATCTCTTTCAGAAATATCTTTGATGCCGACGGAGGAAAAGGTGAAACGTTCATACTTCTGCAGTACGTCAGTCAAATAGCTTCCTACTGCTATACCGAACTTAATTGACGTTCTGGCGGACAGTTGCAACAGATAAAGTTGACTTGGTCTACTAGCATTCAGCTGACAAACAGTCACGAAATACAATGTCCATCAGTTTAACAGTAGCAGAACGCTCTTCGAAAGAACTTTCTGTTAAAACCGTTTCTAGCACAGTCTTAATTCATTTGCCGACAACGGCTCACTATTAAAGTCAACGACACGTTAAAGCCGGCTAGAACGTCAATGTGAAAACAGTACCGCCACATTTTTTACAGCGGTCGTTTCGAACATGCCTCCGCTTAAAAAGCTTATGTAAGGCAACAAACTTGAACGCTATCGTAGATGCGTTGAACATCGTGGAAATAACACACCGCCATAGTTTGAACGCTTGCCCTTATAGATTTTCCACTTCCTAAACTTCTCTCTCACTCTCTCTTACACTTCTACGTACATAGTCTAAATCGGACGGAATATGTTTAGCGTCCTTGCTTTATTTCCTCTGTGGGTATCTGAGCTCATGTTGAGCCAAACTTGCCTGCTACTCGAGAGATGCAATCCACCGATTTAAACTTCGTGTTCCTCTGTAGCTCTTAAGTTTATTATTATTATTATTATTATTATTATTATTATTATTATTATTATTATTATTATTATTATTATTATTAATTGATGAATCAAACTCGCTTGCATCAAACACATGTGTCAGTCAGCTATATAAATACCCCTGCCGCGCGCCGAGCCAGTTGGCATGCATGATTCGTTTTGACTGGCAGGCGCCCTCACAATGAAATCCATACAGGTAGCGATCATGTATGGCAGCGAAGGTAACATGGTATACCCATGTCACGAACAGTTTAATCTCCTTAGAAGATTGTACGTAAAAGGACAACTACACAATGGGCATGCGCATGCACCTTGCTTTAGTCTTGCGCACAACTCTGGGCGCACAAAAACATTTTGCTATATTCTTGCTTTACTTCTCTTCGTGCTTTTGCTGTTACACCGCCCTGTCAGTCCGGTCAAAATCAATTGTTTTGAGCATCGGAACTCTTTAGGGGCCCGCCATGTCCGCCGTCCCCGATGTCCGCATTCACGCAGAAGGTAAAAGCGGATTCCGCTCTTGCCCTTGACCTAGCACCCTCACCCTGGACCACGGAGAATACCCTGGACAGACTATCAATACTCTAGCCTTCGGCACACTGCCATATCATAATGATTATAGTGGTTATGCGAATGACACGAAAGAAAGAAAGAAAGAAAGAAAGAAGAAAGAAAGAAAGAAAGAAAGAAAGAAAGAAAGAAAGAAAGAAAGAAAGAAAGAAAGAAAGAAAGAAAGAAAGAAAGAACTAGCCCAACAGCGTGTCTTACTAGAAGAACGCGGCTATGGAATCATTGCTAAGGAATGATTGCATATGTGTCCGTTTCAAATCGAGGACCCACGGAACGTTCTAGTACTAATTGTGACAAAATCAAACGCATTAAAACAATAACAGTGGCCAAAGTGTTATCTAACCTTGTGCACGTACGAACACGACAATGGAATCATTGCTTAAGACGTGCTTAGGAATGATTCCATACGTGTCCGTTTCAAATCGAGGACCCACAAGATATTCACAAAAGCGCTAGTCATTAAGACCAAACTGGGATGCCAAATAATAACGTGATTTTGTGCGAATACGACAACTCGTAAAGTGTAAGACATGCCTTCAAGCCATCGCGCAAAGCTTCGGCTTTACATAAGCAAACGCAGTTGATTTTGGTTACCTAATTAACTAGCCTAGTGCCTTTCTATCTTTTCCTTTTTCTTGTTCTTTTCAAAAATGCTGTACTGAGGTTTGTTCGCGACTCCTCTTGCTTTGAAATTCGCGCAGAAATTTTCTAGCGCTTCTGAAAAAGTTGTCTCTCTATATTTCGTACCCCCCCCCCCCCCCAGGAACCCTTGTTCCCTCCCCCCTCGACGCACACAATAGCCTCGTTAATGTGCGTTTGCTCTTACAGGTGGGATACACATATGATTGAAAACAGTAAGGAAAAAAGAAATGTTTGAGCTCGTGAGTAAAGCAAGAGACGGCAAAAAGGCGATTGCTCTGCAAAAGCGTGTATATAGATGTTATCTCGTTGTTGTTCGCATATTATCGTAGACTCGTCCTATTACTGAGCCACGCACACGTCATTTTGTTGGGTAATGATCACGCGAGCCTTCATTTATCATGCAAGTCAGGAACATTCCTGCGACTCGTTTTTAATTATTGTTGCTGTTGCCTTTCGTTGGGTACACAAAGCACGCACGATACAAAAAGAAGATAACGTCGAAGAAAATGACGAAAACAGAGAGAGAGAGAGAGAAGGAGACAAGAATGAGGACAGGTTTTAAAAAATGCAAGTGACGGCCTATCCGTGCGTTCCCCTTAACATAGGCAAAAAGTAATAGTAATTCTAGGCGGGGAATCCCAAATCCTGCTAGTTTTGCATTTACAAGAGACTGGCTAATTTATATGCAGGCAATTTATCGATGATGTTCAGGCTTCAGCAGCCCATTCTGCACTCGTATCTCGATTTATCTACTAGCACAACGGCATGCCCTCAGCGTTATTCACTGCGATCCGGTCTTTCCTCTTCTTACTTTTTTCATTAATAAGAGACAAAAGCGCAAAATCGTGACGCCGCATCGTAATGCCACGCAACGTGTCGCAATTGAGTTGGTATTCACGCAGTGCAACTATCGCGATCATCGCTAAGCACGAAGCCACACTTGCGGCTATAACGTCTGCATAAAAAGGAAAATAAAAAAAAAAGCCAGACTCAAATCGAGCGAGCACTGATCTTTCGCGCATACGCACCTTGACTGTGAAAATGAAGGTCGCGCCCAGAAGTCGGCGCGGTGAGACACGCAATCAGTTTGCTCCGAGGCGACGTGAAGCACAGACCTTTTTCACGTATGAGGATGGCGGGGGGCCCCTTCTGAAGCTTAGTTCGGCGGTATTATCCACGTCAGCACACACCCACAAACCACAGGACAGACCAGTTGTTGCCGCTACTCAAGCACACAAACACATACACTTTCGGTCACAACTGTGGCACGCGAAGCACGCACCGTCTTGTCTCAAACGCGACCACACGAAGCGGTTTATTTTTTTGCGCGGCGACTACTTCCGTCCTTAGGAATGTCTCAGAAACGATGTTCGCTTCACTTCCCCCGGAAGAGCAAGACCAAGCTCACTGTCCCACCAACACGCTGCTAATAGCCTCGATCCAAGCGTTCTGAGATAAGGAACGTACTCCTCTGCTTCCTCCTTCCGCTGGCTGCTCGAGAAAGAAATCGTCTGCAATGTGCCCGCTCCGGGAGCAGACGAAAAACTCGGAACCAGAGTCGGTGAATGCGAATCAGACGGTGAAGAGCCCTTCTTCCTTCTTCCCCTTTTGATCTGATCCGGTGGAGAAGCCAAGACAAGCCGGAACCGCGCTGCGCGCCAAGTCGAAACAAAAACAAAGGGTTCGCGCAGCAGCCCCTGTCACAAGCTCCCTGCGTCTGGCCGTCGCTTTTGTGTACACACACACGCACACACACTGGAAGATGACGACGGTTTTGCCGGATGCAGATCAGATTCCACGCAGTCAGTCCAGGGTTCGGAAACTGTGCGCAAACGTGCGCGTGGAACGCGCCGTTAGTGGCCGGCGTACACGAGTCTCCGACGTAGTCACGCCCACGCAGTCAGTCTTTCGCACCGCACACACGCACACACGCGTTGGTGGAAAACGTGCACCAGGCGAAGAAGGGGGTGTTTCTAATGCGGCCGGCGCTACTGCAACCGCCGCAGTCCTCGGCCGCTTCTCATTGATTCGCAGCGCCGAGCGAAGGAGAGCGGCGAACGAGTCAAGAAGAGAAGGGAGGTGGAAGAAGAAGAAGTAGGAGGAAGGAGGAGGGGGGAGACGTACGGACCGGCGAACAAGCACCGGCTACCGGCGCGATGGAAGAGGAGCCGCTGCCACCGATGTCGGAGCAGAGGAGAACCGCGTAGCGACGGCACGCCGATAGCGCGCGAGGCAGAACACAACGCAGGGGAAAACGTCGCGGCTTGATTCGCGCTACCGCCGCCAGAGGGAAGTAGCGCTGCCGTCTCTTGTTGTGAGCCTTGTGCGTTGCGTTTTCTTCGGAGGAAAAGCGGAGTGGTCTGACAAAACCCGAGAGATGCGCTGCTGCGTCTTGACGTCGTTCTTCTTTCCATCCGTGTTTGGTGTTGTGCACTGCTCGCACCATCTCTCTGCTCTTGCGCCTCCCTTTTGTTGAGATGTTGGGGGGTTTGCTCCCGAGTATTTTTATTCGATGACCCTGCGCGGTGTGTGTGTGTGTGTGTGTGTGTGTGTGTGTGTGTGTGTGTGTGTGTGTGTGTGTGTGTGTGTGTGTGTGTGTGTGTGTGTGTGTGTGTGTGCTGACGCTTTCAAGCATTAGCCACTCCGTTTTCGTAAGCGTTACATATCATCCTTCGTTTCACTTTCACTTCACACGGTGAAAATATACGCTCAGGTGTCGTCCCTGAGTTCAGTCGTTATTTGCTCATCGGCCCCACGCTCACGTCACTTCTCTTGTCGATATTGCTTTCACCCACTCACTTTTCTCTCTCTCTCTCTCTCTCTCTCTCTCTCTCTCTCTCTCTCTCTCTCTCTCTCTCTTTGTGCTTTGCCGTGCTTTCACACGGGGCACAGGTCCATCCAATGTTACGCGACATCCTATTAGAACCTAGCAGTGTAGGGGTGCGATACTCAAACACTGCGTTTGCGCTCCTCATTTCTGTGAACCTGAAGCCCTCGACGATAATTTCCTCCCGCTGTTTGCGCTATCACGCTTTCGGCTATAAATGGAGGGAACCGGCGAGCGTTCTTGGAGTCTCTGCTTTATATTTCTATTTCTAGGCCTTCATTTAGCAACCGCGTGGTTTCAACAGTGAACAGCCCCATCGCCTCACTTCTTACTCTCACGTCCTCTGAAAAAATCGGTTACAGAATGAAATGAAGGCTAGACAGAAACTGCTACGCACCCTCGCCGCACTTTCTTGAGTGACTTCTATTACGTAATTCGCAGCTACCCGTCGACTTTTCCAGAACAGCACGCAATGAACTTCATTTTGTTCTGATCCACTTCCCTCGAACAAATTATCTCTTACGCAGAGTTTCTGCTACGCATAACAAATTTCTCATTATTTGCCGCGTTACTCTGTGCTTCGCATGCTGATGCCGCGGTCGTCAGGGTTCAGCAATCGTAAATGTTCACCGCTGATACATTTCGTGATCAATCGAACGGGTTTTTCTCAAATCTCTTGTGAGTGACTGTCATCTGTATTGTAATTTTGTCGCAGAGCTAACCATAATGACCTGATTTATGGGCTCCAATTGTTTCATAAACTTTCGATAAGTACGAGGGATCCTGCAATTCGTATTCCGCAAAAAGAAAACGATTACGTAACTAGCCAACGAAGCGGTGGTCTATTTGAAATATTTTTCTGCCTCTTTCTGTCTTCTTTCTTCCCTCGCATTGTTCTTTGAGACGTGCTTATTGATACTTAGTATACATTTAAATAACCGAGCCACGAGTTTTCGAAGATAGATTCCGAACAGCCTGAATCAATGAAATCATTCGACCTGCCTAGGAAGCAGCACAGCGCCACTTAATTCTTCGACGCTCTTGAAAAATCCGTGCTTTCCAATCCTGCATCACTACTCCGTAGTGGCTTCGCCGGGCTTTGAAACAAGTGAACAAATTTGTCCACCTTGGCACTCTATTCTTCACCCTGCCGCCATCGTATAGAGTGGCCATTCAATACTCCAACTTTTTGTCATATTTAGTATTATTTAGTTTCTCATTGTAATACGTCAAGGTTGCTTGTAACTTCAATGGTGTTCTTGCGGCATTTTTCAATGGAAACGGGCAAAATATTGCTTTGATTCAACAGAACTAACGTATTTCAATGTCTGTTTTAGTACTGGAGCACTTGAACGTGTCTCAGCGAAACTTGCCTAATACGGACAGATCGTCAAACGTAGGTTCCCATTGCTTTGCCACGGCAGATTGGTTTTCATCTCAACTTCAAGTTCTTTTCTGGGGGCTGCACTATAGCCCGACTGCTTCGCCACAGCGTAGCGCACCGTGATGCCCGCAGACTTTCTCGCTCTTACCTACAGGCAAATGTGGCGCCCCTGTGTATGCGAGTTTCAGAAAGGGCGCTGCACAGAAAGGATGCATCGTCCTTTCCGTGCTTTGAATGCATCGTCCTTTCAGAAAGGACGATGCACAAATGTCGGCGCTTGCGTGCATCATTCTGAGACAGCGTGCCGCGTTATTGCTTAATGAGAAATAGTTATCCCTGTCTGTGAGAGGACTTCGATACGCAAACGACACATGCACCCAACGTTAATCGGGCGACATTTGAAATGCAATAACACATAATAATTGCTGAGATTTCTTTATTAGTTCATTCAAGTACCTGCAGCGCCCGAGGGAATTATTGCATGGGGAACTACACAGGCTTACAATATGCTCGGCAATATTGATAAATGTGGAAACAAACTTAGCGCAACGCAATATATATATATATATATATATATATATATATATATATATATATATATATATATATATATATATATATATATAAGAACGCAAAGTTCTTCGCAAATAAGAAAGAACAGTTCATACCACCACACATCCAACAGCAAAACTCTGGACGATGCTCGACAATCAGCAATTTCCTGCGGCAGCTGAATTCACTGTGTTATTGTGTATGGTATCAAAACGAGTGCAGAAAAACGTTTGTTCCGCAAGCAATTTCTCTTACTCTTAAAGGGTGGTCACTTCTGTGAGCTATGAAACGAAAGGCTACAAGGTAAGTCTCCTTATCTATTTTAACCATGCCGGAAAAGCGTGTCAATAACCACGAAATCATTATGAGCCACGCCTCGCAGTGGGAGATTCCGGGACAATTTTGAACACCTAATTGTTAAGTACACGGGTGTTATTTCACCCCCATCGAAATGCTGCCGCCGTGGTTGGGATTCGATCCCGTGACCCCGTGCTTCGGAAGCCGACACCGTAGCCGCTCAATGTAGCCGCTTCAGTTTTCTTATTTAACTCTTCAAAACGGCGAGTCCGGAAAGCAGCAGCCCAGACGTAACACGACGAACAGAGAGGCGAGAACCTTGAAACGCCAGCCAAGTCTATAGGACGTACCGCAGCAACCTAAAATAACGGACCCGTCATTTTTATAACCTTCGAAACCCAGCTCCACCCTATAATAAGGACACCTCTTCACCAACGCAGGCCCCTATTTGCCCCGTTCCGTACGTCACTCCTTTAGCCGGCCGTAACAGCATAGTCTGGGCATTAAAGAGACAGTGTACACAAAAGAAAAATAATAGTGAGATAAATAATCAAGGCGTTTGAGCTCCTTGACTAAAACGTCGGCCCGCACAAAAGGAGCCCTCCAATCATCGCCCCATAGCTCCACGGAGATCGTCACGGACTACTTGTTAATAACAGAGGCTTTAGAAATGGATCGGACGCTTACCGGCCGAAAGACACGTCAGGAGTGCAACGCGCGATTGTAAAGACAGAGCGAGAAATCAAAGACAAAGGGGCGTACGCACAGGTATCATTACGTAGGCTATATACCTATGGAGGTTTGGTATACTTAACCAGACACGATGAACGATTAAGTTCTAATAATAATAATAAAAAAAGGCGCTCCCTTAGGTCGTTATACACACACGTCCGGCTTTTCGCGGTCGCTCACGTCTATACGGTTGAGGTGCGCGGTGCCCACCTCCTTGATTGCAGGGCCGCGCCGCGGACAACCACTGGCCACCTCGCTACCGTGTACGGTGCACTTCCCCAGCGCTGCGCTAAACGCGAACAGCGGTGCGCCGGCCGAAGCGAGCGTACTTTCCGTCGTCCGACGCCGCTGTACAGCAAGAGCAAGACCGCGTAAAGCCAGAAGGCAAACTGCGGAGCGAGTCGCGCGATTAGTCAAGCGTACGCGCTCTTACTAGATAGATAGCTGCAGCCTCGCGGCTCTCCCTCCTCGATGAAAGGCCAGAGACACCCGCCATCGCGTACGCGTATACGTGTGTATATCTTACACACGGGTAACTATAACCGCGCGAGGGATCGTTCGTCTCGGTAAAGATTGAGCAGATTCCAAGTTCCGATAAAGCACTTAAGGATACCGCTGTTAGCCTCATCTCCGACGATCTCCTCCCTGCTTACCGCGATGATTGCCGATGGAAGAAGCAAAAAAACGAGGAAGTAGATGAAGAAAAGAAAGAAAAAAGAAAGGGGGGGGGGGATGAAATCGAAACGGTAGCGTCCCTTGCGCGTGTATATAGGTATCGTATATACCTCTCTCCCATAAACCTCCTCCTGGCAATCGGTTCTCCTCCTAAGCCGTATACCGTTTAAGGGCCGAGATAAGAAGAAAGAAAACGCAGCATGTCAGCATCGAGACGATGCCCGGGCTATAATCTCGCACTGCTAATTACGCCTTACAACGCCCCCCCCCCCCCCCCCCTCCACCATTCCCTTCGTATGCATCAGTCGCTGCTATGCCATCAGAAGCACCCACCCAGTATAGGCTTCACTTGTAAACCACGTTGTTTGCCAAAGGGCTCTTTCTTTTGCTACCTCCTCAAGCCCTACATCTTTCCTCGGAGCTGCGCCTTCACGCGCGAACTGCCGCTGAGTGTCGTCGTGATAAAATAGAGCCCCTGCCTTTTCACTACCTCACTAAACAACGCTATCTCTCTCTCTCATTCTCTGTATAAAGTTTATGCCACGTCTTTCACGTTTCTCTTTTTTTTTTCTCTTTTTCTTTCGTAAGACCTCCACAAAAGCAAGAAATCGTGAGACCTAATGGACGCAGCGGGGGCACCAAAAAAAACGCGGAGGCCCACTCGGCAGTTTCGAGGAGTCATCACATCGTCCCAATTTGTCCGCGATGTCACCGCCGCGCACGCTTATCCTTAAAAGGATGGACGCGGCGATCTCGGTGACCAGCGCGCTAAGCCGAGCCTTTCGGCGCCAAAGACGGGCGACCCAGGGATAACGTTCCGAGAAGCATCGGTGAGGAACGGAGATCCAAAATAAGTAAACAAGAAAAAGAAAAATGGAGATAATTCGAGATAAACAAAGCAAGCGAGAAGGAGAAAAACAAACGGAAAATAATAAGGCGAAAACTACGTCGAGTTGGGACCCTTGGCAGTTGATCCTCCTAGAAGATGGGAGGGGGGGACACGGAATGACGCCTGATTGCCGTATGCGGCCCGTGGTGGCATCGACCGCTCGGCGGATAAATGGCATGAAATGACACCTCGGTCGGTCGAGCCCGTGGCGGTCGGTTGTTGCCTGGTCGGTTGGTCCCGTTTTCCTTTGCGTGCACTGATAGCACGCTTGCCCCCAATACGCGGTCCTGCGGACGGCCATCACATCCCGAGCAATCGGCCAGCGGCCAAACGCCGTGAGCTATATATGCGAAGGTATGAGCCCGCGGGCCCCTACGACAGGATATACTAGCGTGTGTGTATCGCGCGATAATAGGAACAATACGAATCAAACTCCTGTGCACAAGGCTGGGTAGTATACTGCGGTGCGAGCATTTCGTATGTCTTCTTTTTTTTTTCAGCTTTATTTGGGCAACAATAAGCGCCGTCAATGGTGCCGCAACTTCAGACATGAAATTGAGACGTACCTAAGCTGAGACTGAAGCATTTTTGACTGTTTAGTTTCCTAAACAGTCAAATTACTTTCTATTGATATATTCATACATTACTACAAAACGCTCCCTTCTTTTCAGCCACATGACAGTAAACAGTCAACATGCTTGCTCGGAAAATACGATAGCTTAGAAAACGATTCCACACTTTTGTATTCCTTAGCTACCAAAATGAGCCAGTGTATTTACAAGCAGCAACGATGACAAAAAAAGAACTTGTCGGGCGGGGTAAGTTGGTACTGCATTTCACAGTCGAAAAAGCCTCGACAGTTGCGCACTGACACACGCACAACATGAAGGTAGTGCTGTATGCGTCTCGCCCATGGTTTCCAAAACCACAGACAGACAGACAGACAGACAGACAGACAGACAGACAGACAGACAGACAGACAGACAGACAGACAGACAGATAGATAGATAGATAGATAGATAGATAGATAGATAGATAGATAGATAGATAGATAGATAGATAGATAGATAGATAGATAGATAGATAGATAGAAAGTTCGCAGACGTGTTACCTCAAAATGTGCACGCGCCATCTCGCTCGCGATGGTTCGTTGCTAAAAAACTACTTACTACTTCGGCCTTTTATAGCTAATTCACGTGTAGGTTACAAACTACACTCGCTCGCAATTCACAGTATATGCATTGCACCGCTCAGAGTACTGACAAGCTTTTCCACGAGTTTCGCCATTGTACCGCAGGTGATCGAGTTTGCATAATTGCTTCGGCGACAAGATATAATTCCAGTGTAACATCAGTATAAGGAACAGTGTTAGCCGCAATAGGCATTATGGTTAGTTATTGATTTCTAAATTTATTTCATGGGTGCCTTAAGGTGTTAAAGTTGAGGGGCACAGACGTACAAAGTCCCCTACAACGAATCACAACGCTAAAAACAGAGTCTGCTTACGATCGCAAATCTTGGTGCAAAACAGTTAGTTGCCGGAAGGGGGTTCATGACATTTAGTGACAAGCACGCCCTCGCACAAAAGGAGACACACGTAATTTAAGTTTTACGTATCCCGAGAAATCGGCACCATTGAACTTTTGTACACGACCTAGCATGAGGACTGACAAAAGCAGCAATATCACGATCCAAAACACCAAGCTTATCGTCATCAGCTAGCTGTTTACGATTCATAAACACTCACAAATGTAAACATTAGGTACCTCCCTAAGTGCTGCGTTCATGCAAGGAAAAGTAAAACAACAAGAACTTGAAATAACGCTTCTTACAGTACACAGACACAAAAAAAATTCTCCATCGCGGCATCAGACAACCGCACAGAAACCAAGAGAACCCACACTCCTAAAGGCATGCGAGTTAAAACACGAACGACGACACTCTACCCCGCCACAAACGATCCTCAGTAGCCATAACGGTGAGTAATGACTCTGCAAAAAGAACAGACAACACCGCAAGGTTCAATAACTGGTGCATTTAAATTACTAACAGCCCGCCCCAACTTAGTCGTTAAATAGACATTAAGCGCATAATCATTTCAATATATTGAAGCTTCGCAGAAAGCACGGCCGTGAATCTTTATAATGTTACTCGCCGCCCTAAACACTGGTGTCCGACAAAATGGAGAGACCCAAGGGTCGAAGTATACCAACCCTAGTCCACGCCAATACATGCCGCCGACGTGACACGTCAATTAACCTGCTCTAACAAAAACAAAGAATATTCTTTATGTTCTTTTTCTCGAACACGACACCACGTACGTGATTCTCTAATGATCAAATGGCGCCGCCTTGCTGGAACCCGGATGAACATGTACACGCCGTCCGACCTTATTGATAATGACCGTAATGACCACATTTCCCCACCCCTCCTCGTTGACGGGTCAACGCGGCGTCCTGGAAAATGTACAGGGATCCGACCACTTTGCGCCCAAATTATGTCACCCGATTTTTTTTTCTCTCTCTCTTTTCCTTCCTCCTTTGCCTCCCATCTCACCAACTCACTCCTTCCTCTCCTCTCGTACTCCTTACATCTCTATTTGGCAAGAAGAGCAGCAATGTTCTGCCTCTACACTAGCTCCTATTCCTCGACGAAACAAGTACACAAGATCGCCATCTTCTCCCGACCTTTTTCTCGTGATTATTCCGCGCAGAAGACTTTCTTTGCTTCGGCGGAATTACGCGGAGTTTTCGCTCCGTTGCTCTCGTAATCAGCGAACGGGAGCAATAAATCTTGACCCAACAAGTGTCACGTATAGAGTGTTGGGAAGGCACCGCGCGAGCGACCGTGGGATCGGAGGAGGCCGAGGAGGGATGCTAACAACACCGTGGTTCGAACATCTTCATCTCGCGTATACGAGCGGCGACCGATTAAGTGACACCGTCGCCTACAGCTTCCGCGCGCGTAGCCAACTATAGAAACAAAACCAACACACTTGTAATAGCGAGCACCGCCGCTTCTCCCTACGTGCACTAAACACTTGGGCCGAAGGAATGAACAGGCCTGCGTGCTACCGGCAAATCGTTGTATATAGTCATCCTGGAGCGCCGTGCTTAGCGCGTTTATAACCCGCGCTAACGATTCCGGGGCCTGTCACAGAGCTGCGCCCCTCCGTATCGTCCCTACAGCTCGAGTGGAGCGCGCAGTGCCAAAGGCCAGTGCTGCGGCTGCCCCTGCGTGCTGCCGTCGGCGACGTCCAGCTTCGGCGCCCTTTATCACGCCCAATAAACACCGCCCGGGCGCGGCCCGGACTCACGCCGCAAGTGAAGTCGTGCGCCGATTTGCCCCCTTTGAGCCCTTCGATTCCGCGTATACTATATATATGTGTGTGGAGTTCACCGCTTCCATCTCTCTATATGTGTTACTTTTTTGCTGTGTTACTTCATTCTTCCAGGCATGTGTGTTCTTTGCGTATCCCCAGTCATGCAGGGGCGCGGTCTTAGGAGCACGGCAAAACTGCGGGAGCACGCGGTCCCTGCGACCAATCTGGTGACACTGTAATTGCCGAAACCACCGAACCCCGCGGCTTGTCTTGTCCGCCTGTGTATAGCGAATGGGCGCGGTGCGCATTTTGGTGGTGCCGCTATTGCGAGTTGCCCCCACGAAACGGAGGAGAACTGAGCAGGCAGGGCAGGCAGGAAGGTACAGCGTGAGCGGGTCTCCTTCCTGAGAACGGTGCTTGCTAAACGGACGAGGAAAGGTGGCGTTTTCACGCGAATCTAAGCATGCCATACTTTGTCACGTAGGACTGTGTGCGTAAGAAGGGAATGCCGTTGATCTGTGGCGCCGTCAAATGGGGCTCGTATGTAAAACTGGTCGACGTGCTCCACTTTTGTTACGAAGTCGCTGTTTTGCGATTGCTCCTTTAGTTGTGCATATTGACGTCACATTTTTGTTTCTTCTTGAAAAGAAGGGTGGAGTTGTTGGCACTGATAGCAACATTTAAGAACGTTGTCACCGTTTGTTGAAAAATGGACACTGTTTTTTTTTTTTCTTGCTCTTATTGCGACGTTTACCTTACAAGGTACGATTCATCTGCTTCCTTCACACTACAGTGCGGAAGACTTTGCGGGTTCGGTCTGCATGATAGGCTACCAATTTTACCGCGCCTATATGCCATGCTCCTACTTCTATCTTTGAAAGTGTCTCCATTCAGTCAGGTGTCACAAAAATGCTATGTGGCATGCTTTCTTTGTCTATCTCATATTTGTGGAATTTACGGCCTTGGAATGAACTTCCGGGAGTTCTTAAGTTTGACTTGTGGTACAGGCTCGATAAGGCAAAGTTGCAGCCTCAGAAACACAGAAAGAGCTCGTTATCGAGACGCCACTATGAGTTCTTCATAGCGTTAATTGGTGATACAAGAATCAACGCTTGTGTGATCGGGGATTTGTCAGAAGATTTAGCTCAAAGGCCCATCATTTGGGTGAAGTTACGCAGTTGTCTGCAGCCATGGATGCACTTTCGATTAAGTCTGTTTCCATTTCTTCAATACAGAACGTATATCGAGAAGGCCCGAATGGAAACACATTCAGAGCAATCGTAATCCCAGGCAAGTTGCCTTGCCATATGGAAAACTAAAAATACATACAAGAAAACCGCGTTGCATACTGCCTGGCCGAGATTCTCAAAATCACAGAGGTATAGGAGGGAGGGAGGGAAAAAAAGCTAGCTGTCTAGACAGCAGCTTCGTAATATCAGTGCACATGCGTGATTTAACGCCTAGAGAAAAATGGGGGCTGGCGAGAGGGAGTGAGGGAGAGAGACATAGAGGCAAAAGCAGGAAAGCAGCCGAAACCTTCGCAATTAATACGTTCTCGGAGATTCTGTTGTCAAAACTGAGCCGAAATAGGAAGGCAGAGAATAAACAATCGGAGAAAACGTGAAATTGTTGACGTGCGCAGTGGCCTGTTTACTATAAACAAGGGTGAGTGTACTGAAATACACGCCGTATAGAGTCGTAAATGCCCGTCATTATTGGTAAGTACGATGTATTCGCCATACACTCACACACAAACAAACGCATAAAGGGAAAATTATCTTCGTGACCGAGATCCGTTGATTTGCGAATTCGAAGTTGGATCTAGAGCAGCTTTGAACGTCCGGCGAGAAGAACGAAGTGCCTCAGAAAGGAGCGCGAACTATACGAGTCCGTGTTCGTGGGGACGACACGCCTGCATGGCGATGCGAGATAACGATAAAGAATGATCCTCTGCATCTTCTCAGCACTTGCAAGCGGCATTTTTTTCGGATAAACACCGCAGTAAATCTGAAAGCAGCCTCGCCTACCCGAGGCCTCGCTATGGAATTCGGTAGGCGGGAGGCAAGGACACCAAAACGCTGTTACGCTCCAGATGCACGTGAAACCAGTGACTGGAAATCCAGTGTACGTTCTGCGAGAACGCGTCTGTCAAGTGAGACAATGAGACGCGATGCGGTGCCCAAAACGAGCGACGCCGTATAGCAACCTGTCCACCTGGACACGAAAGAGTGGACTGGTTAATAAGCCTAATCACTCCTTATATAGAACAGCGAAGGACAAACTAGTTTGCACGTAGTTGATGGTTTGTGCAGAGGACGTGTAACGAAGGACATTAAGAGTCCTTGAATACGAGCATGAAGGAAGGAAAGCTGAGAACAGGCCTCCGCTATCCGAGCAGCATAGCAAAAAAATGTGGCTGAAGTCACGTGCTTTCCAAAAGAAAATACTGGGACGCCCAGCGCACGCCTCGCCTCGTGCGGCTCGTTTGCGCGGACACCGCATATACCGCTCGAGCCGATGCGGGCGTCTACATTTCTTGCTCACGCGGGGCGAGCGGTGCATGCGCAGACGAGCTGTTGCGAGCTAAGGAGTGAGGAGCAAGCCCTCGCACCGGCTTCGAAAAGTGTGACGTCAAAGCCTCTCCTAAGCTGTTTCCTTCCTCCATGAATAAGAGCTTCTTGGGCTTGGATAGGTCCCGAGCAATGCCACCAGGGGCAGCACTGTAAGCCGCGGTGCGGCAGGTTTTGGAACCACTCGCGGTATCACCAGCGCCGCTACTAGGCGGCCATTACAGGAACCGGCCTTTTGCGCGCCAGTATATCTCGCTTTTGAAAACATGTTCAATGTAACCGAGAGACCGATAAGCTAATTATTAACGAAGGTCAGTTGCACGGACTGCAAGAGTGATAGTGTGTATCCCTATGCCGTACATCCTGTGCCAAAAATAGATCTACAAACCAGTCCATACCTTCCTTTTTTTCTCTTTAGTTACTGAAGCACTACACCGGCCGCATGTACACAGACGTGAGCCAGCAACATTTGCAAGTATCAAGCCTAATTTCATTTCTATTCCCTGTCGCATATCTGTGTCTCACTTTTCTTCGTGCGATAAAGGCCACCAGTAACAGCGAGTTCGATGCGACAATGTAGTGATTGCGAGTTCACCACGCAATAAGAAATGGCAAGTGCTCACGTGTAACAACACTTGCAACAATATCGGAACTTCTGCTCGCTTGTAATACATTCTGCGCCCCCCCCCCCCCCCCTACCCCTGCCCCAACTTTTTCTTACTCTTCAAAAACACACACACCAGAAAATAAAAATCTATCACCTCGCAAAAAGATGCCAAACTTCACCCTCAACGTCGATTTTTTTTTCTTCTTGCATAATCATTCTCGTCGTCTTCACCGATCATTACACAAAAGACGGCAGCATCAAAAGGAACGAAGAAGCAAGGCAAGAGCACCTCCCGCGGTGACGACACGCGCTCTGCGTTTGACATTGAGCGCGGCGCAAACACGAAGTCACCGATGATGCCAAAAAAGGCAAGGCTGTGTATAGCGGGAATAGGAAGGTATAGGAAGGGGGGGGGGTTGCGAGGCCTTTGTCCCGCAAACTGCAGCTCCGAACAATGCCGTGCACGCCTTGCCCGGCGGCCGTGCTGCTTGCTGTCCTAGGAGGATGCCCGGAGCGTGTCACGCCGCCACGCGCACACACAAACTCGTTGCCCCCCTTTCCATCTTCTCCACCTTCCGTCCGCCGTCGTCGACGAAGGCGCCCACTTTTGTTGGCTTTATACCGTATTCCATATTCTCTATTTCACCGGTTTTTACAAAGGGGGAAAGAAAGAAAGAAAGAAAGAAAGAAAGAAAGAAAGAAAGAAAGAAAGAAAGAAAGAAAGAAAGAAAGAAAGAAAGAAAGGCGCCCTTCCTGTACATTATGCGCCGATGCCGGCTCTTCAATGCGCCGTACACCCTCCTTTGTTGTTGTCGCCGTCCACCGTGATTTTCTGACCCCCCCCCTTCTCTCTCTCTCTTTCTCATTTACTTCTTTTTTATTTGTCAATTTATCCTTCTTTTTTATATTTCTTTACCGTTTCTAACATCCTTCGGATGCGCTCCAACGCGTCAGCCGCCGTCGCTGCTGTTGCGGGCATTGTTCTCCTGCCGGAGAAAAAACACCTCCCTTCTCTCTCTCTCACTGTCTCTGTCCCTCTCAACGTTAGCACCCTTGCTCTCTATCAACACCCACGCAAATAGACTGGGTTGCGTGAAGTTCAACTTCGACATGTCTTCTGTCAGGCTTCGTCAGTAGGCCATCTGATGTATGCGCGCATGAGTGTTCACTATACATATGCATCCCGTTAGCGTGAACCCGCGAACTGTGTACTGACTGCTAAAGCGAATAACCAACGCTGGTAATGATTTCACTGTCATACGTGCATGCCTGTGTTATTTCTTATTAGATATAATGAACGAACATACCGAAACACCGGATATAACACGAAAAAAAGCGTGCTCGTTTACTGTAAATCTTTAGTGACGTGGATACTCTAGCGTCAGCGAAACAAACAAAAATTGAATCTTTCAAGTGGTCACTAATTTAGGTGTAGACAGCGTGTCGAAAGTGTATTCGGGCTTTTCAGTTTATACAGCCAGCACGCGACGTGATAAAACGCAAGACGGGCCTAAATGAATTCGATATAACGCGTTTATTTGCAAACACCTTTAGAGAAACGTAGACAAATTAATTTTGTTCAGATCAGCAAATTTAAAGGGACCCTGAAACGGTTTTGACGATTTTGTGCAAACATGGTGATCCGGTAGAGCGGGTCACTAGGACCATTACAGGACAGATTTTAGCGCTGTGCGTAAAGTGTGTAATTTACAATAAGGTTTTGAACACGCGTATCGCAAAAGGTCGCAGCGGCTCGCCAAAAAGCGTTTTCAAACGCCCCCGCCATCGAGCGATCGAATGGGAGGTCGCTGATTGGCCCCGACCCAAGTGACGTGCGCGTAATTTTCAAAACCTAGCTGCGAACAACGTGCTTCTACAACGTACTCCTTCGTTTCAGCCAACGGTATCATCGCGGCATCTGGCGGCGTCACACGAGTCGCCGGCGCTCTATTACAGAGGGCTAGCACTGCCGAGGCGGGCGACCTCAGTGAGGATATCGGGGCGCTATGTCACTACGGGAGGCTCGGCAGAGCGGCTGACGCGGGAGGCGCTGAAAAACGACAGCGCACCTTTTGAATACTTCTGACTTCCTTGCTTGGTATGCACCGGCATTGGGCTTAGCTTTATTTCTGCACTTGACACTTACATTTTCTGAGATGCCTTTGGATACTTCGGTACCCGCCGTGGTAACAGCTGCTTAAGTGCTGGATTGCTAAGCTCAAGGATACAAGTTTACTCCCCTGCTGCGACGGCCGTACTTCGAGGGGGACGAAATTTAAGAGAACACCTGCGTACGTAGATTTAGGTGTACACGTTAAAAAACCTCTGGTGGCCAAAATTAATCCGGAGCCCCTCTATACCGCGTGCTCCATAATCACACCGTGATATTGGCACGTTAGACACCAACAATTGTCATTACTTGGATAGTTCGGTGAACGAAATAAAAGTAAAACAACAACAGGGGAACGTTAAAGAACCTCTGGTAGCCAAAATTAATCCGGAGCCCCTATATACCGCGTGCTCCATAACCACACGGTGATATTGGCACGTTTGACACCAACAATTGTCATTACTTGGATAGTTCGGCGAACGAAAGAAAAGTAAAACAACAACAGGGGAACATCACTGAACGCGTCTTTCTTCTCTTCAAAGCCACGAACAAAGAAAGGAAGTCGAAGTATAGTGCGTCGGTTTTTTTTTTACTTTAACTTTTCGTTTTCTCCTCTTTCCACGAAAATTGCGTCTGACGCGGCCTCAGACGGGGGAAGCGGGCACACAAGTTCGCCGCCTTTGGCGTCAGCCAAGCGGCGCAGGAGGGCCCTTGCCGGTCTCGCACCGCCGGCTCGACCGTCAGAGTCACGGCCGTGAACTGCTCGAGGAGAGGGCGATCATCACGCGAGCGAATCCTGCGTCCCCAAAAAGTGGAGCCTCCCCGAAGCCGCAATCTTCGGTGCTTTACCGCTAATTATCGCCTCCATCTGTGCCGTTACATCGCAGATCACCGGAGCAGACATAATTGCACGAACACAGATGCACAGCGCAGTCTATTCTCAAAGGGAGCTCGAATGAAAAACGCCAAATCAGCTTAGACACAGGCAAAGGTACTCTTTGACCACCCTACCCTGGCAATCTTGTCGGTAATGGCTGCATTGCTAGTCAGCAATGCGACGATAGTTCATCTGGGCAGGTAACCCATAGCAATCCTGCCGGTAATGGCTGCATTGGTAGTCAGCAGTGTGCGACGATAGTTGGTTTGGTCAGGTAACATTACGATGACGAAGTTGCGATCGATGACCAAGTCATAAATGGAGGGGGGGTGGGCGGGAGCACGCAGCTTCCGCTAGGTCGCGCAAGGCCAGATCACAGCGAAGATGGCCGATAGTTTACTGAAACAGGTCCGCACGTGATAGTCATACGATATTCTTGCGGGAACATGTCACATGACATTTCGTTACGTCATTTTGGCGGGAACAAATCACATGACGTCATCGTCATCTTCTTCTTCCGGTCACGTGTAGTTGTGATGTCATGTTACGTGATGTAGCGTGATGTCGAGGTGACACAAGGTTATGCTGGTAGACGTAGCGTCGCTTGGTTGCTATAGGCAAGGTCATTTCAAGATCATATTTCTTGACAGGAAAAAGTTTGGCTAGCTTAAACAGCTTACGCTGTTAAAGAAATGCAGATCCCACTCACTGTGGGAATCGATGTCGTACGAAGCAGTCAGCGAGGAAATCGCCTATGCAGTCTTGTTTGGCATTTAGCCAAGTGTTACGAGTAGGAACAACGTACTTGTGCAAATTGAGTAGTTGTGTGTGTAACACGTGCTTACCAGGCAGGACAGCACTGTCGTGTCTAAAGGTACGACGTAACGTCTAAATCATGACGGAAATGCGCAGACGCATGTTTCGTCAAAGAGAAACGCACGCTACGGTGCGCTGACGAGCGTGTCATGAGCGTCGTTTGCTAGTATTCCCATAGGGCAGGGCTAAGCTGGACAAAAGCACGTTAAATGATAGCAGCAGATGTGCATTGCTTCTTTCATTGCTATAAGAACGGTTAATAGACACTAGAACTGCAGTACAAATTAGACAGGTACCATGGCCACAACTGCTGATGCAAGAGGTTTGTTTACAATGTGCACCGCATCTGAAGGGCCGCGGTGGACAGTGGTAGCGTGCTTTCTTGGCACCTCGGAGGCTTGCCCCGCCACGGTGGCCTCGTGGCTATGGTACTCGGCTGTTGACCCGAGGGTCGCGGGATCGAATCCCGGCCGCGGCGGCTGTATTTCCACGGAGGCGAGATGTTCAGAAGCCCGTGTGCTGTGCGATGTCAGTGCACGTTAAAAGAACCCCAGGTGGTCAAAATTTCCGGAGCCCTCCACTACGGCGTCTCTCATAATCATAGCTAGTTTTGGGACGTAAAACCCCAGAAAACAACAAACTCGTAGGCTCGTGTTTAATTCATACTCAACTACTGCGTCGTCGGCTGCCTTTGGCCATTACAGTGGGCTTATCTTTTTCACTTTGCTTGTTATGCCCACATCACGCAAACTGTGTTCTCATCAATTTCCAATGTATATGTTGGTTTGTCCTTGACTGACACTGGTTGCGTTCACACATCTGCGGCCCATACTCACCCATCGCGGCCGAGCAAGGTGGGTATATATGAGTCACACGTGATCATGTCATCGTTAATCGTGACGTGTATGATAAGTATGTCACGTTACCTAAGTAGATAGATAGATAGATAGATAGATAGATAGATAGATAGATAGATAGATAGATAGATAGATAGATAGATAGATAGATAGATAGATAGATAGATACGGTGAAAATGACCTAAGTTCGCTAATAAATGCTTCGCATTCAAGATTTTCACCCATGACAAAGGCTTAGGGTGGGCTCATTGTATTTAATGCATAATCTCGTATATGGGCCATCACACTGCAACACATGCAGGCTACACCTCCTTATTATAGTCTTATCATTTAGCCCACAATGGAGCAAATTCCTAACGTCAAAGATAGTGATTCAGACCCGAGTAGATATCGCGAGAATTCGTGATTTCGTGGCGAGCCGGTGACATCATGTATTGACTAAAAGCGCACACGCAACTACTGCTACCAAATTGGGTCGCTGTGTCTTATCTATTAGATACCACTTGGGTGTGCTAGATTTGGCGATTCTATTAGTTTTATGTGACACCACTTGGGGCGTCGTCATTCTTTCTACAGAATGCCCGCACTCCCGTAATCAGATCGTCTATATTGAAGGGTTGCTCACCCATCAGCTATCTACATATCACACGTGTATATGCATGCACCTGTCATCGCTCATCACCTCTCGTCAAGCGATATACGTTGCTATCGTCTCCGTGTCATAAATGTGCCGACACGGTACATACGTTGGATATATTGCTTGCATTTCGGCACAGCTTGCGAACGGTGCACCACATACAGAGATATCGCGATTTCCTGGAATAGCGCGATGCGTAGTGTATGAATAATGGACGTTCTGCGCATGACCGCCAGCGTTAGTGTTGAATTTATTGCTTCACCAAAGCTTTGCTTTCATGGATTTAAGCGCGTATGCTAGGTCTGCATGTCTTTCGTTTTATCATCTTGTCTATAGATCGCTGTCCGCAGAGTGTTGAAAGAAAGAACACTAAACGTAAACCAGATATACAGGACCTTGCACGTCATCCACAGCGGAAGATCTGACGCCTGCACATACTTCCGCCTCACGGCGGTAAGTGGCAAATCCTTGCTATATCTTTCTTAACTTGCATGGGTTTTAGGGGCGAAGCTCCTTAGGGCGTGGGTCTGTACATCCCATGGTGTTCGTTGGTGATGTACGTAGCCACGTCTACTTTTATAAAAAAAAATTCCGAAAGTTGTGTCCTCTGCCTGGATTCGAACCCAGGCTCTCGGCGCGGCAGTCGAGCGTTCTACCACTGAGCTACGCCTGTGGTTGAAAAATTATCGCTAAAAGACCTAAACAGGTATAATGTCTCCCGCGGAATCGCATTAACAAACGTAATGTTACGTTGAAAAATAGTAATACACCGCTACACGACGCGAAAATGGATTGTATAACGACGTCGAGGCATCATTTGAAAGAACACAGAGCTGCGTGCTTTGTAGCTTTGAACCCATTACGGAGGCACTGGTAATTATGGCGTAGTGGGTACTTCCCTACTTGGCAAAATGATAAGTTATGGCGCAGGAGATACCTACCACTTCTACTTGCACTAGTTTCCTCAAGCGTTTAAAGTGGCCTCTAAGAAAGTAGCTCCTCCTGCTTACGCTGTCACTGTCCTGCAGTTCCGCGCAGGCCTGGCTCTAGCACAGCATATCCCCCTTAAACGCGAGATCCCAGCGTACGAATACAGTGTTTCTCACGCCTTTACATGATGATCGACTGGGCGATTTACGCGAAAGATTCACGGTTTACCGATGATTCCCTCCGGAGCTTCGCCCACTCATCATCATTCACCCCGTGGATATGCTGTGATTTTTCTTTTGATTGTCATGTCAGTATTGTATGTGCTGGTACGAGCTACACGTGACTGAATGTAAACTTTCACAGCCTATGCCGAATTACATTTATGTGATATTTGACTGCCAAAAGTTCCGGATTGGATCCCGTTGGTTTCGGGTTTGCCTACCAAAAGTCTTGGCGTTTGTCTCTATGTCTCTTAAGCGATCGATAACGTCCCCTAGGAGTTTTGTTCAGACTTTCCGTCTCATCATAGGTTCTTTTTCGGCTTGATTAGTAAGAGGCACGCGGTACACATTCAGACTGCCTCTGAATGCCAACAAGAACTCCCCCCTCCCCCTTCCATTTCCCCTTCCTTGTATTTTTTTTTGTTGTTGTTGTTGATGAAAAAATAAATGAAGGATTCCCCTTCCTTCTACATCCATCATACCATTCCTCCCCCTCTCTCGCCAATGTATCTGCGACAGTTTCTAAACATCTATTGTTCAGATTTTTTCAGTTAATCTTGGTCATTGACTACCCATGCCACCTTTCAATGGAAAACCTGACAGTGAGACCTTACGCCTTCGTGCGTTTACATAACCGCTCCACAAGCAACAATTCCAGAGATTCGAAGTTCCCGCTGGCGATCCTCTAGGGCCGCTTCGCTCGGCTTCGATCTGGTCGACGTTCGCCTACGCTGCCACAGATGGCGACACGCTAACCGCGGCAGCCGCTCCGCCAACCGTGGTCGAGATTTTCGCTACGGCGCTCGCGCCATCTATCGCAGCGTCCCGATACTTTAGGTCCCGCCCGTGAAATCAAGGCGGTTCGTTTGAAAACGCAGCAAACCAAGAAGTGTGCGTGGATGATTAGAGGTTTTAGTACCTCTTTAGACAGCTGGATAATTATCGTGGAGTAAGGGTGGCATAGTGGTGCACCAACTGTCAGAGTTAAGACACCCTCCAAATTTTCTGCAAATGCATGCGGTTGGCAATGTACAGATGCCCTGCGCGTCACTTCTACTGCTTGTGTTCACAGCAATTATATTCAAAACAATATTCACGCCATACTGAAAAGGCGTCAACGCGATAAGGTTGTCATTATTCATAAATAGAAAATTTTAGAAGGGAAACTTCGACGTTTCGGAGGCAACATTGTGGACATCGGTGGAACTGAGAACAGAAGTGGCGTAGATATCAAAGACTCATTTGCCAGTCACTGCGCAATAGGTTCGTTTAGTTTTTGTCATCGGAAGACATTAAAACATATTAGAAACCCTTCAATAAATAAATTAAGTTCTTCATTCTGTAGAAAACATTCAAAGAAAGAAGCAGATTTATAATGCCAAGGTTAGTGACTGAAAACATTGACTAGATCCCCTCGCAGAGGACGTTGTGATGTCATCGATTGCCTTACAAGTTACGTTGGTGCAAACAAAAATTCAAAAGATGGATCTTTCCTATATTGCGCGCTATTAATTTGCGTGATCTTCTTTAATTCGATTGAGTACTCGGGCACAGCGACAGTAATATTTTTCTTGCTCTTTTTTGGTATCTGAGTTTATGTTGTCTAAGCTTCCTTTTACCATTGCCTGTTTCGTTTGGATACGGTTGTTACAAATTTGACCACTCTGTTTTCTGTTACTCTTCTCTGATGACATTCACAAGGAGGCAAGCTTGCAAAACGTGTCTAATGTGCAAAAGGAGATGCTAATGTAATAGCACATCCGACTTTCTTACGCGCGCTGAGAAACCAGACTCCACAGTTGAAAGACCAAACATTAAGTGACGTGCGGGCATAGACATTCACCACAGCCTGTTGAGAGTAAATAACGATTCCTTTTCTCATGATGAGGACTTTTGTACTCAGAAAAGCATATTTAAGGTCTTGCTACTGGGGCTTTCTGTAATACTTGCGTCAGATTTCGTGAAGTGTTTGTCGTGACATCACAGTGTTATTTTCTGAAGAATGTTTTACAGCAAAATGTTCTTGAGCATTCTTTGTTGAAGAGGAGTTGTCGACAACAAGATGCAAGCAATGTGAGGTCTCCAAGGCTTGTATATTATTATTTTTTTTTTATTGCTCCATCGCTTATAAAGCAGCAGAGGGAATTCGCTTGCAGCTGTGCGCACCATGCTTCATCATCGCGTCGAGCTACAAGATGGGAGACAACGTGTGGTGCGGTCCTCCACTGCCCTCCCCCTCCCGTCTAAGAGGACAAAATATCTTTGCTCTAGTACTAGTAGTCCTCCAGATGGCACCACTGGCCATCTGCGACGACATTTCCCTGCTTTGGCTTTTGGTAGAAAACACTGCTTAGTCGTTACGGCCTCACAAATTTATCCAACAGCCTTCGTGATTACTTCTGCCTAGATAAAAAAAAATAGGGAGCGATTGATTGATTTGTGGGGTTTAACGTCCCAAAACCAGCTCTGATTATGAGAGACGCCGTAGTGGAGGTCTCTGGAAATTTCGACCACCTGGGGTTCTTTAACGTGCACTGACATCGCACAGCACACGGGCCTCAACATTTCGCCTCCATCGAAATGCAGCCGCCGCGGCCGGGATTCGATCCCGCGACCCTCGGATCTGCAGCCGAGTACCTTAGCCACTAGACCACCGTGGCGGGGCAAATGAGCGAAATTTGAAAGAGAGAGGGAACGAAGGAAAGGCAGAAAGGTTAACCAGACGCGTGTCCGGTTTGCTACCCTGCACGGGGGGAAAAGATAGAGGGGTGAAATAAAATGGAAACAAGAAAAAGGGAGAGAGCAATAATCACTCGCGCGCACACTTGTCTAAACGTGCTAAAGAAGCACTTGGGCGGCAACGTTACTCGGAGTATTGCGGGCATTCTGCGGCGCGCAAAGCAACACTATTTTGCTCATCGTCATGTGAGAGTATGGCGTATGCGACTGCGTAATATCATCCACCATTTCGAAACAGTGCTGCAGCATCCTAGTAGTTCGCTTCCTTAGAAAATAAGTCAACTTATATATGATTAAAAAATGAAGAATGCCTCATTTTCTCGCATGTACATACTTTCTTCTTTTCTTTTTGCATATTGTAACCTAACTTGAGTGAAATGATTCTGCAAGCAGCAAACTTTCATAGGCGGCAACGTTGTTCGGAATCTCTTTCGCAGTGCCTCATCTCGCGTACATCAGCAGATGGAACCACCTTCTCGGGATCGACAGCTGGCATTCAAGACAACCTGCATTTCCATAACAGCTTAGCTAACATCTTATACTAAGGTTCGCTAACACGCGCTTTTATTTCCCCTACTGTCGTTTTTTTTTAACAAGCAATGAATTATCCCATTAGATATGATTGCGCGTAACCAGGAACATAATGCTTGTGTCCTACTTTTCTTGTTGCTGTTTTCGCTGTGTCTTTACCATTCCCCTCTCTGATGTCATTGGCCGTGAGGGTAACAATAAAATAATAACGTTTTTTTATCAGTCTGAAGTTATGTCGCCATTTTCAAAAACGAATTCATTTTATACAAGAAATTTCATGTTTGTGCCCTCTCAGGTATCTGCTTATTGAAAGATACTTAGAAAGAAAAAAATATGATTTAATTTAAAACCTCAAGATCATTTACACGGCTCTTTTATCATGCTTCGAAGATCTAATCTGAAAGAGTTGATTCAGTAATCCGCGCCAACCCATCAAGAATGTCGCGACATACGAATCATACCTTGACGCATAGTCGTAGGAGACTGAAAAAAAAAATTATAGTGATAAGATCTGATGTTCTTGAGTAAAAGATTTATTAGTAAGCTACAGGACGTTCCAGTAATTTTGTGAATCTAAATGTACAAATAAGTCGATTAAGAAAATTGCTGAACCAATTGGTGCCACCCGTTCAATGCTTCAAATCAGGCTCCTCCTGCATCGATACGACGCTTCTAGAGAGATCTCGAGCCATCGGAGGAGTCGTAGCATACGCCTCCTCTGGATTGTTCCTTAGAGCGCTGGTGCTAGGCTCGTTGAATTTGTAAACTATCCTGGGATGATATCCTTCTGTGGAGATTTGATTTTCCGAAAAACAATTGCCAGTTAAATGTCGTTTTTATCATAGACGTTCCCACTGCGGGCTTGCCGACTTTCACACAAAAAAGGGCGGCATTACGGTCTGCTCTACCGCAACGAGCGCACGCATTACGGCTTTCACGGGAAATCAAAACGAATTTCAGTAAAAATCTTATTTTCCAGATAGTCTCAGACTATTGAGCGACCGCATATGCGTAGCTAACTCGCCCTTCCATCAAAACAAACCATTTTTAGCGGGATAGGGCCTATAGACCATAGTCGCTTCACAATATTGATCACTTAGGTTCCTGAAGGTGCCCTTCAATCAAAGTACACAAGTGCACGTTCTTGCATTTCTCCCCTATGAAATGAAACCGCCATTGCCAGTAGTCGAGCCCGGGTCCTCGAGCCTACCATTGCGAACCTTCACATACTACGCTACCCCGGCGGGTGAAAGTAAAACCATTCTCTATTTCATAACTCTCATCACTCCGCATATATCGCAATCATGGCGGTGTCGTGCACTTTATCGTGTTCATTGCGTATAAACGCGCAGATCTTAAGCTCCATATGGACAAAGTATACATATCTACAAACTGTGGTCAGACCACTAAGGTAAGCCTGAAGATAATAACGAAATAAGTAAGGTGCAAAGACAATCACAAAATACACGTTGCCGATTGTTATCTTCTTTGCCCTTGTTGTTCGCATCTGACATAAATCTGGCGAGTCAGAAATCTAGCACCTAGCATCTTTGACCGAAAAACTGGAAGTTTTTTGTAAAGGATGCTCACTTCAGCCACGGTATAATTTCACATTGTCGAATTTCAGTTTCTTTTTTTTATGTTACTAAATTGCATTCGTTCATTCCGCTTGCCGTCTTTCTATCTCATTCCACAACTCATATTCTTTTCTGGGGTTAGGCGACGACGTATTCTTCTCATCACAAATTGTATCCTTCATCAACTTACTTCGTTCCGTTCACATTATTTCATTTGAAGTTACGTGTGACACACACATTTGCATCTTTAATTCGATAATAACCTGCTTCGGCTATTATTCTCTTTTTGCACGGTCTTTCTCTCTGGCACACAACGAAGTCCGTATCGCTGTGAAGGGAAGGAGCTTCCTTTTATGTTCGAGTAACTTCGGTGAACAGGTTCATCGCCATCTCCTTCAACTAAGAAAGTTAACGTCACGAACTTGCACAGTGGATTATAAGCGGCATCAGCACACTGGAAAGCATTTTGGAGGTGACATCATGTGTGCCTGTCTGGTTAGTTAGTTAGTTAGTTAGCTAGTTAGTTAGTTAGTTAGTTAGTTCTCCTTACCTCTCATTAAATGCCATCTCTTCTTTTAGTTAGTTAGTTAGTTAGTTAGTTAGTTAGTAGTTAGTTAGTTAGTTAGTTAGTTAGTTAGTTAGTTAGTTAGTTAGTTAGTTAGTTAGTTAGTTAGTTAGTTAGTTAGATTGTTTGTTTTCTAGTTTCTTTCTACATGTCATTGCGATTCTAGTATATATGACCCAAAGCTTGACCCTTGCGCAGCGCGAAGCTTATCCCCTATCTTTATCGCCCTTTCTTAGAGCTGTTTTCCTGATATTCAACAGTACAACAAACAATACCGAAAAAGATGCAAATAACACAAGAAAATGTTTTAAGAAAAGAACAAAGTAGAAAAGATATTACGAGGTCTGGCACGCTAATGCACTTCCAAATCATTCGAATATCTCGATTACGAAATAATATCAGGGAACGCAACAATAAAGGATCTTCCGTACATTATTCCATCGTCTAGAATGTTTGTACACGACGAGGCACGAATGAAGTATTATTAAGAACTGCTTCTCCTCGAGACAACGTATCGAGGACTGAAAGTCTAAAAAAGAAATTTATATCGCACTTTAAAATTTCACATTCCCAACCAAGTTCCTTCCGAAGCGGTACGACCATTTTTCTTGTATTTTAATATAACTTATTTCGAACGCTATCCATCGCACAAGCCCAGAGCAACGCCTTTGTTTGAAGACCTGCTTGCCCGTTTTCCTTAATCGCCCCCGTCAGAGCACTTTTCCCGCACGTCTTCCCCACCACCTGATCAACTTCAATTAGTAATGCTGCATTCTTCATTCTCCGTGCGGCAGCAACAATGTCAATCAGAAAAATAGCAGTGTAATCGTGCGCAGCGATCGCTAGTAGTCCGTTTAGAAGGAACCGTCGAAGAAAGCCAAGCTGATAAACGAGCTAAAAAACGAATAAATGATGAAATAGAGAAAACAGAGAAAGGGAGGGAGAATAACGAGGTCAGCTTCGCCGAGATCCGGCATAATTTCGTCACACGAAGCCCGCTGCCGTTCCCTTCTCCCGAGGAGATGGGTGGAAAATCCTCGCGGTTCCAAATATTGACCCCCCCCCCCTCCCCCTTTCCTCGTTTGTTGACTCTCCAAAGAGCTTAGCTCATCGTAGAACGTGCCCGACCCGACTGTGGCTTCCTTAACCTACTGAGGAGGGCGGTTTCCTGGGTTACTGACTTTACCGCCTTCCGGTTCCCCTCTTCATCTATTTCTTTCCATTTTGTTTCTTTTATCGACAGCGAAGTGTCTGTCGAATTACTTGGCATTACCGCTTCTATTGCTTAAGTCGCCGCGGTGTTGGGTAGTGGAATGAGGGAATGGTGCAAGTACATCGCTGCCTGGGGAGGTTGGGCTAAATCGGTGCGCAAGAGCATTGTTCTTTTTTCTTTTTGCTAATGATAAGGCACTTCATTGCATCGTGTGGTATAGCGTGTATTGCGAAATCAGTACGAGGTTAATCCTGATACAGAGACAGAAACAGGCAGAATGTTTCCGTGTTTCTTCAACTGCATCCTCCGTCATTTTGACCTCATTAATGTACTCAATAGATGGGTACAAGATAGCAAGCCTGCACGCTTCGCGTAGCTTGTTTCGCTTGTATGTATGTATGTATGTATGTATGTATGTATGTATGTATGTATGTATGTATGTATGTATGTATGTATGTATGTATGTATGTATGTATGTATGTATGTATGTATGTATGTGTGTGTGTATGTGTGTGTATGTATGTATGTGTATGCGCGCGCGGGCGCGCACGCATGTGTGTGTTCCTTATTCAGCACTGGAAAATGGAAAAGTTGCGAGAGAGGAAGAAAAGACATGTAGATAATCACCCTTCCTAAATATTTGCTCTGTAATAGCCGGCTTCTTGACCAATCCCCTGTAAAGGCTAGGAGTCAACTACTGAGACCAAGAACAAGGATTTGCCAACACAAGCGTGAGAAACTCAAGACCTGTACTTGTTAGCTCAGTAGTCACAGAGTTTCTTACACATACCTAAAGAGAAAAACTCGTGCTATGACCCTGTTGCATGCGTGGGAACGCGGGGACGTGTCGGGTTCCGATTGGCATTGTTCACAAAGAGGGCGAACGCCTCGAATACATGTCTTGCTACATGCCTTCTGCTCATCACAAATGTTAATTTTGAACTGAAAGAGCTTGTAATGAGTTCCTCTGTCCTAACATTAAACAGAGGCAAGCTTTATTCATATGTGAAAATTTCTGCTTTTGCATACAATTTTATGAAACATATAAAGAAGCGATTGACTGCTACGCTTGGAGGACCGACGACAGCGTCTGCGTTCACTCCGCGACAGTCCGTCGCCTGCTTCTTCCTTTCGCCGTTTGACTACACCCTGAAGGTGAGTAACATTTTATCGTAAGACGCAGTGTTTGTGAGTGAGACCTGTTTGTGACGGTCTTGCTTTAAGAACGCTCTATTTGTGCAGCTTATCCACGTAGCAGTCAAGGTCCCGCTCGACGCCAGCAAACACAAGTCTCGCAGACACACACACAATAATTCCCATCACGGCACAGCGTCGCTTAATAGAGTCGCATAGATGGTAGCGCCACATTTCCATCTTGGTAGTTGTGAGAAACCTTATGCGCCATTTAAACTGAATGAAAGAACACGGAAAAGACGTACTGAGTAATAACTGTACCTGTTGTTCAGGGCAGTCTGTATTCACATTTCTAAATAAATTCCGTTCTTCGTAATTTACTCCCGCAAAGAAATAACCATGCACCTTTAGAGAATGGAAGAACCCAATGAAAACAGTCGTTCTCTAAAAATAAAGGAGATATGCGGATATTAGCAGGATGGTACATTAAGTTATGATCACACACACACAAAAAAAAAAAAAATAAGGGTGGGGGGGTGTGCAAGGAGGCCACAAATACCAGCTTCCTCGTAAACCAATGTGAAAGAATCACCGTAAACGTAGCGACTTTTCTTTCGCTACAAAATGTACAAATTCAGTCCACTCTGCCCCTCCTCTGCCCCTAGATACGAAAAGTACTCGCTGCGTACAATTGACTTAGCAACAGATTCAAATAGAACACACGCTGAGCCACACTTGCCGCCCAAAATAACTTACTCCTCTCTCATTGCCCGATTGCGCGCGATGTGGATCGAGGTCGCAACACGACCTTCAGAAAGAGTCAATCGCGTTATACGAGCCACACATCCTCAAACAACCCACTCAGACAGGCGGTAGACGGGCGTTAAAACAGCCATGGAGGGGGAAATCCCCCCCCCCCCTCCTCTAGGGCGTACGATCAGTGCCAGAATACGAAATAAAAAGAAAAGGGAGGGGGGGGGGGGGGGGGAGAATGGAGAAACACTCTAGTCAAATAGACGTCCGCGGAGAAGAAGAGACAATATCGGGAACGAGGGAAAAATAAATAGAAGCCTAATAGAATAAAGCGAACACGACGAAAGAGAAACACACATAAAAGGCCGCATAAGAGAGGAATAAGAGGAAGAAAGCAAAGGGGGGAGCCATAAGCCGAGAATAAACTTCTTGGTGAGATAACAAGGAAAAGAATGGAAGGAAAGGGCGAGGCACTATAGCCGTTTCGCGAAATCGCTTTCCTTTTTATTTTTTTCTCCCTACCCGAGTATGACAGAAAAGAGAGCAAAGATAGCTAAAAAAGAGAGAGAGACAGAGAAATAAAAGAGAGAAAAACAAGCGAGCACCAAATATAGGAGCCATTCGGACGCTAGGAATCCTAATGTGAAGAGGGAGAAATGGCTTGGGAGAAAAGGGTCGCGGTGTTTTCCTTTTTTTTTTTATATTCCTCCTAATGTTTATTTCAGTGATTTGGTTACTTCGTTTATCGCTTTTATTCTCCTTTCTATGCTCGATTTAGCCTGTAAGCACTAGCGTCTCCCTTGTAGTCATTCCTGTTATTTTTCTTGATGCGCCCGCGTTAAACCCGTTTAGCCGGCAATATGCTGTTACGCGCTGGCTAGCTCTTTCTCTCTCGCGAGGCCACTACACTGCTGGAATGGCTATAAAGACGTGCATATTGAGACGTGTGAAAGAGCCGTTATTTTTCCCTTTTTTTCTTTATTTTTTGTGCGCGCTGAGTGCGATGTGCCATGCGTAAATCACGGCGTCGCTTTTTCGTTGTAACTGTTGTCGCCGATGTTGCGGTCGTTGTTTTGATGCTGTTTATCTTCTGGTGGGTGCGCATTACGAATTTCGGTTACGAATGTTTGCGGTGTCTCTCTCTACTAGTGGTTTTGACTTTCGCTCTGCAAAGCGCGTAATCGCGTGAATGTAAATATGAAAGCTCGTGTACGTGACGAATGAATTAGAGATGAAGGAAGGCATTACACGTTGTTGTTAGAGTTAGTATTCACACGCGCAGTGCCACAAGACCGTGAAGTCTGTCACACAGGCGTTGAAAGAAGGTGATTTGTATACAATGCAAGGGCTTGATGTTTTGTGTTGACTTCTTTTTCCTTTCTCTGAAGCACTGTTTAACGGGGTTGAACCCACGCGGAATGTTCAAACCGCAACACGCCATCAACGAAGCACTCCCAGCGCTGCCGCTTCCAAAAGTGAAACGATTTTAAACCGTTGACAAACAATAAAGAAACACTGTCCAATGGTCAAGCATCGAAACAGTCAAGGCATGCCGTCGAATTTCCTTTTATGGCCTGCTTGGTCACTAGGAGCTCCACACATATCACTAATGATTACTGCTGCTCTAAAACAGACGCCTTAATCACTTCTTAAGCAATCACGCTTCGCATGGTGTGAGTTCATGCCACTTTAAGAGCAACTGCTACAGTGAGATGCCAATACGTGATATACTGAACGGTCATGCGTCCGCCCCTACAATATCAAGTACCCGTATGCAGTGTGCAAAATCATTCTTTGGCCAACGCTATAGTAAGCTTAAATACTCAAACGGCGCGCTTAAAATTAACATAACGAATCTATTTCTCAAAGCGGTCAGTCACATATTTGCAAATATGGGTAATTAAGGTCTACATTCAAATATGAGCGGTGAGATTTCAAGGGAAAAAAAAAAGAAAATCGTATTTAAGCAGCTCGACTAGGACAATTGAAGATCTCCGCCTGCTACCCTCAAGGCCTACTAGTGGCGCATTTGTTGAAAACTATGTTCAAATTTGTGAAAATGCTTGAACGAAAGCCTGGATATACCTCTTGTTCTTTCCAAACCCCTTTTGGCTTGTGGCAAAAGAAAAAGTATATAAACAGGAACAATTTTGTTCTTATTCGTAAATTACATTTCAAAGCCTACCGCGGCACTCGCGATTTCCATTGCAGCGTATGGTGATTGAGTGCGACACATGGTGTGTGGTAACAAACGTACACGTATAGTATCAGCTGCCTAAGTTGCAAAATATATTTCAACTGCCCTGTCTGATTGCGGCCAATCTCTAAAGGACTACCAGGCCTGCACAGAGGACGAAGCACAGTGGCGGCGTAAGCTAGGTTTTGCTGCATGCTCTGCCAGCCTTTTCTTTCAACCTTGCTTTATTTCCGGTGCATGCCACGACCATATCAGAGCCGTGGCTTGGAATGCAAGATCCCCAACCAAGTGGTCAGTCTCTCCGAGAATTGCAGTGGCAGCACTCCTACTGAGCGGAGTTCAAGTGCGCACTGGCATAGAGTTTTCCTCTTTTTTTTTTTTTTTCACATTGGAAGCTTATAGCGGTTACGGACACGGGCGGCGCCGGAGGAGAACACCATAACCGCAATTTCAGTCAGTGTAACGAAGACATAACAACTTACGCTGCAAAACACATTCAACGAAGAATGACTGCCTGAGCGCCTCAAGTGCCCAAACGTTATGAAATCAAAGAACCACGATATATATCTAAAGCGCATTTGAAATTGTGATCACCTGCAGCGGTATAGCTCAGCAGGTAAAGCTGCCGCGCTGACAAGCTCTAGGGCGCCCGTTCGGTTCCCAGGAACGGCGGCCGCATTTGCATTGGGGTGAGATGCAGGAACACTCGCGTAGTTATATCGAAGTGCACATTAAAGAACAACCGTTTAAGATTAATCGATAATTGACTCCTACGAAGCGTCTCATAAGCATATATCGAGGTACTGCACGTAAGACACCGAAAATTCTTATTAAATTCTGATCATGTCTATTCGGTTTGGTATGTTCTGGTCTAGTCTTATATATCCCAATGCAGCTAGCGAACCCGATTTTTCCCGCTGCTTTACCTCCCTGGATTTCCCTTCTGCTCCGTTTGTCTGAGAGAGAGGGAGCCGGGGGGAAGAGCTTCACTTCACAAACTGTCTTACGCTCAAGCCGTCGCTCCATGTTTAGTGCTCAAAGAGCGCTTAACTCCCTCTTTCTTCCTCTATCTCCCTTCATCCCTCCCCGAAAGCAGCCATCAGTGCTGCAAAGAGCGACAGAATGCCTATCGTATGCATCACATCATTGCGGACATATAGCACAGTGGAGCATTCGCGTCTAAATTGCAGTTTCAACAAAATGTTTTCTATACCAATTCGCATCCTTCGCTTAGCGGAGAAATAATTAAAACAAAAGACACCGAATCATCGGCCACGACACCAGCTCTACGATAGTATACTCCCGTTCGCTAATTGCGCGGATCTTCATGCTGCAGCGGCACAAACTTAAAAAAAGAACGCCGAACATGTCCGTCACACACAACAAATTAAACTTTCACGCCATTCGATAGGAGAGCCAGAATACGCGCTTCCTCTTGGCTTATACTATTTCAAATTTCTTTTTTTTATCAAGTTTGTTCGCGCTTTAGCCACATCAATCACGCATGACCGTCGGCCCATCGCCCTGTTTCCAACAGCTAAAAGCTAAGAGAGGAAAAAAAGTTAAATGTAAGCAATAACCTAAACCTCCCGCCATCGACAGCCGAGCGTTCTGCAAATTTGTTCACTTTTACGTACCTCTGTGCTTTATTGTTCGCTACGCCGGCTCATTGACGCCTCTGATTGGACAACACTCGCTACGTCATCAGTGTCTCTGAATGTCCTTTTGTACATGTTTCTTCCGTTCCTCTCTCCCTCTGTTACGCCTCCTAACCGGCGGCCCGGCTTCTCCGAACTCCCAACTCCCCAGAGTTGTCTCACCGTTCGAACCCACGAAGACCTCGAGGGAAACAGGGAAGTTGTTGGGATGGGTGGGCGTCAAAAGCAGTAAAAAAAATCCAACGAAAACAAAAAGCAGTAAGGAGGGATGGGAAAACGGGAGGGACGTAATTAAAGCTGTTTCAACAATAATTAAAGTAACAGCATCCTCCCGCACACACTCTCTCTCTTGCCCAAATAGGCAGCCTCCTTTGAATTTATCTTACGTGCGTTTTTTTAACCTCCCACCTACATTACTTTTTTTTTTTTGCTTGGGAAGAAGGGAACAGTGAAGGAGAGAAGTTAGCTGCCTCTTGAATCGCTAAAGAACGGTCGCCTCACATTCATCGCGACAGCGTCAGCTAACTTACAAAGCTAAATCGCTAAAGCGAGGGGGACAATGCTTTCGGGAAACCGCTAGGGCTCTACGAAATAAAAAAAAAACAATGAGAGAGTCCCGAAGAAGAAAAAAAAAACACGACGACCGACAACCCAAAAAAATGCGCAGCAGGAATTTAAGGACGAACACAATTCAAAGAAGTAATTAATGACCCAGCATACAGCGAACATAGATGCATAGACAAGAAGAAAATGAGAGGGCGAAACAGCTACAAAAGAGCCACATAGATTACAACAAAGACTCGATCCGGGACACCCCTCCACGCGAAAAGCCCGCAGCATTTGCCCGCCGCGTTTTCTATCACGTTGTCATTCGCTTCATTTCTTGTTTCTTTCTTGGTTTGCTTTTGTGCGCCTTTTATTCTGCCCGCCGCTTACGTGTCAAGCTCATCACGCTGCGACCAGAGAGGCCTGCGAAGCAATAGATAAAAACTTCCAACTTCAAAACTTCAATAGGAGAGGGGGGACAGCAGTCAACGGAAATATATTTTAAAAAAAAGAAGTCCTCCATACTGAGCGGTTGAACGACGCCAAAACAACAATTACTAAAGCTTCGCACGGAGCAGCGCCACATAAAAAACAAATTTAGGAAAAGAGTAACAGTCAAAATTTGAAGCATCCCCGCCCGCAGATTCTCCAACGCAGGAGCAGCGGGAGACGCAATCCCTCCCATTGTTTCTTCTTGACTGCTCAGTTAAGCAAGTTTTCGCTTCGCAGGAGGCGTGCCGGAAAACGGGCGCGTCCCGTTTGCCGAGCTGCTTGTTTTTTATTGCTCCATTGTTCGTTAGCTTGTCTTCCTTTTTTCGCATTCAGACAGTTACGCCCACCTTGGCTGTTACCGCCACGAATTCATTTGTTACGTTGCTTGTGTTACATTCATTTTTTAGCGCATTATTTATTTATTTATTTTGAAGTGAAGGTGTCGCCTTCGTACTTGAATCTCCGGTACCCTGCCGTCAGTTTTTTTTTTTTTCCTCACAATTTCTTTAGCGTTTGTTGCATCGATACTTTATCTGCACTTTTTTTTACTTCGAAAGCTACGTGCGATGACACACATAACGACAGTTCTTATTTGTTTTCAAGCTCGACTCGTCGCAAATGTCCCAAGCGGTGCGAGAAGTCCTTTTTTTTTTTTCGCCTTGCGCAGTGAAACAACCGCAGAATAGTGCTTTGAACTGAATGAGGAAGTGTGACTAAAACTTGCGGCTATGGGATTTGAGTGATTGGAACAACGGGACTATGGTAGTACTAACTTATCCTTGCTGTCTCAAGTGAACAGGAAGTGTTGATAACGCAAGTTTTGATGTAACGAAACATATAGTCATGATAATAATGATAACGATATTTAAAGGAAAAGGAGTTCAGTGGTCACGACAGCGGCAGTGATCTGCCTTGACAGAGGTCAGTTTCCCCTGTAAAGCGTGCTTTACGCACGCCTTTACTGCAATATGTGCTGCATATGTAGATGTGTAGGAGTTGTGATGGTTCGAGTAAAGCTGCTCCTGTAAAGCGTGCTTTGCGCATTACGTTTCTGCAAAACATGCTGCACATAGATGCGTCATAATGAATGAGATAAAAGGAAGTGTTCTGTTCCTAATAGCTAACGGAAAACATTAAGCAATTGCACTTACCAATTACCCTCTCTGAATGTCATGATACATCTAAAGGTAACGCATCGACACTGCAGAGTTGCTTTTGGAATCTTTTAGCAACGAAATCATCTCTTTTTTTTTTCTTAAGCCCATATTGAAGCATCAGCCGCATTGCGCAAATAACCACGCTTCTCTAAATTGTTCTATGCTAACTAAACTAGAAGAGAAGCTCAGGGGTAGGTGGATGCTTGAATCGATTAACAAATCGCAAGGTACGATTTAAAACAGGGAATGTCGCGGGAGCCATTCTGGCTCCCGCGACATTCCCTGTTTTAAATCGTACCTTGCGATTTGTTCATCTATGCTAACTAGTGTGGGAATACACAAGACGCCATCACGAAGAACGCGAGGAAGCTACATGCTTACAACATCGTTCATATTGTGTAAAAATTTTATGCTGTGTTAGGCAGCCGCTCTTTAGAAACAAAATCTACACATGTTCAGTGAAATGACAGGTTAGCTAATGTAAAATTGCGAATCCACTGACCTTAGGTGATTCACTTTAGATCCAGAAAGTTAACATTTGAATTTGTTTAACATTAGTTTTCAACTAAACAGGTGCAGTGGCAGCACTTATGTTAACCTGAAGCAACAGATGTAATTGCAAGTGAGGCACGTTCTTAATTATTATCCCGCTGGCAAGAACCTTATGGAGCGCAGGGCAAGTGTACAGAGCAGATAGTTTTAGCATTCGCTCAGTTTATCAAGTATGCGAAGGGCTGGGTTAATATGTCAGACATGCTAACTGAAAAATCGGTTTATTATGCCCCTCTCCCAATAACTGGCACTTATTTCTTTTTTGGTTAACCTGATTACACAAGGGAAAATAATTTACATTTCGTTTCATATTTTGAGTGTACTTCTCTAAAATTTTATTTCGATCAATACGTGAACGTTGCTGTTGGAAGAGTCTTAACTTCCGTCATACATGCGTTTGCTCAATGTTAACTTTTCGAATGTGCGTGGTTTCCCCACCACATGAGGCAGCCAGTTCCTCAACACAGGCCTATGGTGTTATCCGCGAGAAATCCTATATTGCAGCATAAGGCCTTCTAAAAATGCTATTCCATTGTTTTCAAATTTCGACCACCCAGTCGTGGTTACATTTCCTTTTTCTTTTTCCCTTCAGCCGCTGTTAAGCGGGAAGAGCTCATCTTCAACTCACTCTTTTCATCCAATCTACATATTGTGACGGGGTGTACTATAACAAAAAGTGGCGGGGGGGGGGGGGGGATTCATGATTGGTTTTGCAAAGAGCCTCACTCCCCATTATCTTCCATTTTCTCGCTTCCTCAGCGTATTCCACACATTCCTCCACTGTCGGCTGGGCTGCCACTTTTCCTAGGTTTGTTGTGGAGCCTGTCAAGATTGCAACCGCGCCTTTCTCGCCACTGTTCACTCTCGTCCTCCAAGACTTCCAAGGTCCGCATGTGCAACTACGAGTTAGGAATGCAGAGATGGAAAGTGACTGTGCTAGTATGCCGCGTGTCACACACACACACACCAGAAGAGAGAGATAGGATGCAGGATGGAAAGTGACTGTGCTAGTATGCCGCGTGTCACACACACACACACACAGAGAGAGAGAGAGAGAGAGAAAGTGTGTGTGTCTGGGAGGGGGTGGTACGTAGAAGTAGCACTCATTGCGTCCACTGGTTTTTGTGAACTATGCTTTGCTCCCTGAGCTAAGGTCGCCCTGGTCTAGCCGCTAGCCTGCATCAGTTGTGGCTGTCTTCAGACGAACTCGACGTGCCGTCGTCGTAGTACTCGTCGGAAGCCCGGCTGAGTCGTTCGTTCGCTCACTCGCTCGCTTTCTCGGAGAGCGTGCGCGAGCCAACGTTCGCCGCAGCCTCGCCGTGCTCGTGGCGGTGCGCGTGTGTTGTAATCGGCCTGGTCTCTCTTCCGACGCCCGAAAAGGCACAGGGCACGCCAGCAAAGGCGAAGAACCGAGACAGGGGGGGTGGTTGCGACGACGAAGCGACGGCGGCAAGTTCTCGTCGGTAGCCGCCGTTGCTATGGCAACACCGTCCGTCTACGGCCACGGCTAGCCAGAAAAGAGACCCCGTCCGAGCGAGCCACGGGCGGCGTGCCCAGTGGGTGGGAGGGGGTGGAGTGTGCGGGGAGCGACGAAACGGGCAGGGTGGCCCAAGGCTGGCGGTTACGTCGGCGAGTTCGCCTAAGGGAACGCCTAGAGCTCGCATCCGTTCGCTTGGTGTACACGCCTGCAAAGGCGACGCGACAACGCGCTTTTTTGAGGGGGTTGGGAAGGGAGGAAGAGCGAGAGAGAGAGAGAGAGAGTAAGAACAAAGGACTGGCGACGCGGCAAAGTGGACGAAAGCCAAGACGACAACGCGGCGTGTTGTAACGCGGAGAGCAATTTCGCTCGTGCGGCAGCAGCGTCGCAAGCCCGCGCCGTAATGCGATGTAGGTCGAGAACAATGACAGAAAAATAAACGACGCAAAAAGTGTGAAGGGTTTACGGTGTAGAGTACTAGATGATGATGGTGCGATAGCTACGCCGATCGTTAATTTCGACGTCACCGAGGTGTACAGCGCTTTCGTCACGGCCAACAGACATCAAATAGAGTCGCTTTTGAGTCATTGAACTCCACCCGTCACACAACACCCTTTCACTTAGTTCTAAGCTTGGACAGAACAGTGCAGCTAACATAGAATTTGCGTCCAGTCGCATCACGGATTTATCCATGCAATTCGAGTTGATCGTACAAAAAAAGCAAAAAATAAAAGTGAACTTAGTGTAGTGATCGAAATACAATACTGTAATGAAATAAAAAAGATGAAATTACAAAATACGCCTCATAGTAGTAGTTGCTTCCGGATATTTTAGACATTTCCTATTTCTCCAGCGGCATTAAAGCAAACGATCCCATCTGTACGAATATCTAACTCATTTCTTCATTTATTGGAAGCGCCATGTACGCTTGCTTTTTTTTTTTTCCTACCACCATTCGACCCGAGTTGAGAACAGCAGGCAAATGCTATCATTTAGCGAGCATTCCCAGACAAAGCGCAGAATTAGTTGTTGAAAAATAATTCTGACAACACGATAAATATACCAGCTGATCAATCAGTTTCAAACGAAAAGGTGCCGGAAGCAAGTGATTCGCGTCATATCTTAAATTCCCTAAAATAAAGAAGAACTGGAACCAAGTTGCATTATACGCCATATCGATCTATATTTGCGCCAGCTCAAGTCATTAGACACTGATCCTTTTTAAATGAACTCGGTACGTGTAAGCACACTATATGACAATGTACACACGAAGAAGGTCAGAACTATGAACCTCTCTAAAGAAAGAAGAGCAAGAACCAACAGTGTAAATTTAATTTTTACCGTCGATAATATGATGCGGAGCAAGCGACCGAGATTTGATGGCTCATGAACAAAGAGAGGGAGAGAGATACCGATCAATAAGTCTTCGGGGCCAGGGCGACTTTTATTTCTTGTTTCTTTTCTTATCGTTCCTACGCATTTACATGTCGTTACTGCTTAACCTGAACTCTAGAGTTACTGGCGGTACACTATAGACGTCTAGTTTTCTTGTTTCTCCACGGCCGAAGCGGCTTCTAGTTTTTCCCATTCCTTTCCTTATTTAGAAGCTCTGGCCCGCTCGTTTAGGCACGCTTTGAAAGCTCCCTGAAACCTCAGACGCTCCTAGCAGGCTCGTACAGGTCTTGCGAGAAAAAAAAAATGTGAATAGAAACAAGAAACTCGCGGAAAGGGTGAAAAAAAAGGGCAGCTCATCGCTACCTTGCTTTCATCGTACATGTTAACTTAAGGAAAGCTCTCTGGTGCCGCCGCCGCCGCCGAAGTTTTCTTTTCTTTATTATTTCTCTTCTCTTGGCGACCGTCTCGACGGGAAAAAAGTAAGCGACAGAAAAGAAAAAAGAACTGAAGGTTGCTTTCTCTGTCGTCTTTCTCTGGTTATTTTTTTTTTTTTCGTTATTTCTCCGTCGCACATCCGTAGCTCTCTGGTCGTCTCATCTTCCGCCTGCTGGGTCGAAAACTTTTCCGCTACTTCAAGAACGTCTCAGTTGCTTCTCTTTCTCTTTTTTTTTCTTCGCGCTTCGCTGGTTTCTTAAAGTGCAGAGAACTGGACGAAAGAAGCGCGGCGTGTTAAAGAAATAAGTAAATAAATAGACAAATACAAGGCGGCCACCAACGAAAAGGTTGCAGGCGGCAACGTCGGCGGTGATGGCGCTGCTTAACGTTGCCGCTGCGATTCTTGTCTGTATAGTACAGGGCTCCCCCCCCCCCCCCCCCCCCCCCTTCGACGTCGAACGCGCGCTGGCGGTAACAGACGACAGCAGCGGACGAGTTGCGAGCAGACGACGCGCGTCGATGACGACGACAACGTGCGGCGAGGATACGACCTTCTCTCATGACGTCGAGCTCGTCTCGCGGCACTTTGCGCCGCGTCATGCCACACGAGCGCAAAAAACACACACACGCACGTACGCACACAAACAAACAAACACAAGATGTGTAACGTTGGTCGAGTTGGTTTATACTTCTGATGAAACAGGGTTCTCTAGGGACAGGAACAAGCACAAAGAAATACACACACACACAAACAACCCGTACGCATGCACACGTGCTCGCGAGAGCGTTCAGCAAGAGCAAGAGAGGACATCTTGGCGGGAAGGTTGCGGGAGGTATGAGCACGGTGTAGGGAGCAGGACGTGTTAGCAGGTCGCTACAAAAACATCACGCGCACATACACGCATACACACGCAAGGCGTCCCCCAGTTCCATCGCGCTTCTCTAGCCTGGGTAGTACTTCGGCGTACCGTCGCTATACTGCCACCTGATCTTTCTTTTTTTTTTTTTGTACCTTTACTTGACCTCTTCCCTTCGCATGTACTTTCCGCGTGTGTACGCCGCTGGGCTAGACGCACTGGCGATGGAGCTACCCGCCAGATTCGCCGACGACGCTGCCTCTGGCGTTGCTGATGCAATCGCGGCAGCCTGACTCCCCCCAACTTTTCTCTTTCTTTTTTTTTCCGTTCTCTCTCTTTTTCTTTTCCTATCCTCACTTGCTGTTCGTCGCCTAGTTCTCTTTATTGCTTCGCTTGCTCCAGCTTGAACCTGATTCCTCTTTCTCCCCGTTCTTCCCCGACACACGCGGGCCTTTTCGCTCGCGGTCCTCTTTGGTTCTGTCTCTTTTCCTTTTCTTTTTTTGCCGCGTTAGAAGTGCTAGCGAGCTCGTTAGGCTTGATGAGAAAAGCAGCAGCAGTAGCGGCAGTAGCAGCAACAGCGGCGGCGTCCTCTGGAGCTCGGCGCACGGAACGGCGACTAATAAAAGCAATGAGAAAGAAATATAAAGTGCATAAAAGGTCACGACACGGGGACCAAACGAAAAAAACAAAAGCGACCGAGAGAAAGGGGGGTCACAACGGCTCATGGGAGGGGTTGGTTGGTTGCTGGAGCAGGCGGGAAACGGAAGGATAAAAGAGTAGTAAGGGGGGAGGAGGAGGGGGGCGCTAGGCTAACTCCACGGCAGACCGACGAGCGGCAAACATGAATAAACAAGGCGAGCCCTCGGCAACCTCTGCGAGGTTGCCGGGCCCAAGCGAGCGGAGAAAGCAACGTCTCCTCTCGAACACTATATAACGGGGGGCCGAGCGAACAAGCCGTGGAGGGCTTCTAAAGCTGGCACACGCCACGCAGGAAACAACGAACTCAAATGTGCGCTCGACGAGGTTTAGAGGAAAAGCCGAGGGAAAAACGGCAACAGAGCGCGGATGAGAGAAAGAAGAAGGGAAAAGGAGAGAACGATTAGAATGTAGAGAACCAGAGCGTGCGATGTCTTCATGAGGGACTCTGCTCCTTCCTCTTCGGCTACTTTATTGGATGAAGAGGGGAGGAAACACAAAGTGAGGGTACGCGAGCGGGCTTCAGACCCGAGGATCTTAAATAGAAGAGGCAATAAGGTAAGGGGAAGCGTGGAAAACCAACCAGTGTAGAGGAAGCGGCAGAAGAGATTTGTGTAAGACGAAAAAAAAAAAAAAGAACAAACAAGATCGACCGTTACACACGCAGTCGTTGGGTGGATGCTGAGAGTTGTGTGTTTCTTGCGCGCGCGGGAGCTCTGCTCTTTTTTGGCGGATGCATGCCACCCAACCCCCGGCGCCGATACTGCCTCTGGCGGTGCATTGCCACTTCACCGGCTGTACAGACTCTCGTCGACTCTTCGTCTTTCGTCTTAAATGCTGTACGACGCATGCGCTTCGCATTCGCCGCCTCCACTCCCTCCTCGCACCTTCAGGGCACCTCATAGTTTCAGTTTGTCCCAATCTTGCCTCTTTCGCCCACGAGAATGTTCCTCTCTTGTCTTTGCTGCAGGTCGCTTCTTAACATCACCCCCCGCCCGCCTCCTCGCCTTTCACTCCCAACGCACACACTCGGAAACGCGTACCCGCGCTTACGCATCTCTCGTTCGCTCTCTCTCTCTCTCTTTTTTTTTCCCTGCAGCGGCGAATGCATTTGCGCTCCCATTACGTTGTGTGTTCTTTGCAGACCCCAGATTGAGCGTCCCTGTTTTCTTGGCGGTGGTGCGTTGCCCGAAAACAAACAAATAAACTAACAGAGCATCCCTGAAGAAAAGTCAGGTTACGAGTGGATCAAAGCAGGCCGTGCCTCAGACATTTTCTCGGTGTAACTGCAGCCCGGTTGTCGTCACGAAAATAAACGCGCGATGCTGACGTTATCGCCCAATGTTTCGTTTTTGCTGCGCTTGGTACTCTCCTACACCGCTGGGAAATCACGCCTGAAAATGAATACATTCCCTCAACCATGGCGCAGGGAATTACTATTGGTGTAATCTTAAACGTAACCCTCAGAAACAACGTTGTAGTTCACCTAAGCAGGGCGATACTCCTGCTCAGCTTACCGATACACGGAGAAACATACGTGTTAATCTCGTGAGTTATTAGAAAGCGTGTTAGTATTCCTTCGTCGCACCAGGTTCGCACCAGGACAGAATCACGCGTAAATACATGTTCTCCCGCATATGTGTATTCGAGTACATGCGCCAATTTCACTCGTTTAGCCCCTTTCAACGGGACAGCGTTAATTAGCTCCTGTCCGCGAAAATCCAGTATACGTAGGCGTCCATGACGGAAATAATAATATCGAGTTTCCGCTGCCGCAGTTTCCCGAAGCAATTGACCATGCAAGTCCTGCACCATGGCGAAGGCGCGTTAGTGAAGGAAATGGACTTTCTCAAAGCAAAATCCATCTGCAAAATCGTAAACTACTAGTTAACCAATACCCACACACATGATAGCTCGAGCTGTAATTTGAATGTACTAGAGGAAAACATAATTCTGTATCGAGGAGCTGATGCGAACGAGGCCATGACGCTATAACGTCCACTCATAAACTAGAAGCTTAAGCGTCCTCCAACTTTTCTCACCAGCCAGCAGCAGTCAGTGGAGTTTAACAATCTGCTTATCTACGTAACGTGGGGTTATCCTGGTTCTTTTCGCATTTCATTCACTCGTACATCGCAACCGAATTTCGCATTTCGGCGCTTTTAGGCTGACCTGCACATAAGCGCGCAACGAAGCCACCAGATCGCGAAATACAGTGCCCCGAGCTCACTAGGGTTGATGGGAGAGAACAATACTGTTGATGACTTTCGAAACATATAGACAGTAAACTTCAGCGTGACCAGTACAGCCCATAACGAACTGAGCTCTCTGTCCGATGCCAACGAAGAAGGTACACGTAACGGCCAGTCGCGTGCTCGGCATACATTACCACGCGACGCCGGTGAAGAGCTGCCGAAACACTACGTTACAAGCGCCGATTGCTATTAAAATAACACGGGAAGGCCAATCAACATAAGCGCTTAATTTCTTTATCGGCACCACTAGCGAGGGCACGCAACAGGGTTCCGAAACCGCGGCTTCTTGATACTCCCCTGCCTCGCTTTTTGTTTGTTTTTGTTTGCTCCATCGATTCGCCAGAGCTAACTCGCGAGTGTGTTTCTTGCGAAATCGCGAGTCGATGCAGCGCTCCGCGCGCGAGCCTCTTCGAAGGGCCGGACCCCGCGGTTCTGTTACTTTCTTCCTCGGCCCTGAAAGAACAACAAAACAACAGCCAACCCGGTTCGGCTCAATTGACGCTGCCTCGCAACAGCCGGAGGCCCGTGGCTTCGTGGGGCAGCGACTGCAGCCGCCGGCAGGCAAGGGACCTCCGCAAAGGCTCGCGTAAGCGCGCGCGTCCGCCATAGCACGCGCTGCTTTGCGGCACGCGGCCCCAGCTAGCGTCGGCGCGAGAGTCCGTCGGGTCGTTACTCGTCTAAAATTAGAGGAAGGAGGCTCTCGCTGCCCTGCATGCCCGCCACTGCGGAGAAGACCGCCGGTCTCCTGCGGACGGCGACGACGGTGGAAAACTAACGGAAGGCAGGAGAGGGGGGGTCGAAAGCGTCGTGGTAGCCTCCGCCACAAACACCGATGTGTAGGGGTAAATGGAAGAGATAGGGGGAGGAAGGGGGGGGGGGGGGTGCTGCATCTGCCCGCCGGTGAAAGAGCTGGAACAGTAGGCTGAGTCGAATGAAAGTAGGGGAAGAAGGGGTAAGGGGAAGAGGAAGGCCGGAAGGCTACGAGAAAGTGGGGTGGCAGCGAAGGACGGAGGTGAGGAGGAGGTTGTGCGGTGGCACGACGAGGCGCTCGACAGCTACGGCAATTTCGGACGGACGCTCCTCCGTCTTGGCCCCGAGCCGCCAGGGCCAGCGCCGAGAAGCGGGATCCACGTCGCAGGCGCGTGTCCTGGAGCGGCGGTGGTGCGGTGAGACGCCGCATCCGTGCGATGCTCGGAAAAACGGAAGTTCACTCGCTGTTGCCGTTGTAACGCGTTGTCACTGTCTTTCAGAAGACTTGTTGCTGGTAAAGTAGGTGTAGTTTACTATACGCAATTGTTAACGGCGCTAGGCGACTCTAACTCCAGAGAGAGCAAAATACGCAAAGTTTCCTGTGTGCTCAGGGTACAGTGCTCAGTGGATGACACTCGGAGCGCACGGCTGACGATGCTTTTTGCGTCACTGCTTCGCACTTGGGGACACCGAGTTGATTCCTTGTGCTACGCAGTGAAAGCCATGAACATTTTGAAGCGTTTTGATTCACCTTGGTCCTTCAGTGATCAACCCAGCGCATTCGAGTAGCACAAAATGCGCCGGCCATCACGTGCTCTGAGTATCGAGTTTCAATCGCTGACCAGTTCCTGGTGCTGTGTATGTCCGTTCCTTAAACGTAATATTTCCCTGAATGTCTCTTTTCGTTCTTTTTTTTTCCTTTTTGGTTATCTATCGTAGTCGCAAAAAATCCAGTCCTCCAGTCGACCTCAAGCGACTTGTGATATCTTGTAGATTTTGTGTGATCGCTGGTGACACGGCAGAGCCACGTATTGAGGCTCACTATCCACTAGTGTCGCCATGTTTTAGGCTTAACTGTCAATGAGTGCGACGCGTTAGAACTAGTACAGACGGGAAAATATTACTGGGTTTATTGCTTTACCGTGACTTCTTTTCAGATGTCCAATATTGTCCATTCCCATTTTATACTCGCACTGTATTCAGGAAACGATTACTACACCGCCTGCAGCTCTAATGTATATTGATTCGTGTCACTAGCCAAACTGGACACAGTTATCAATCTAGTTGACCTCTATAAGCACGAGAAATGGCACTTCGCACGACGAAGACAACATGCAAAAATAGAAATATTCCCACAGTATCGCAAACAAGCTTCAACGACATCACGAGTAATAACAGGTGTCATCTCTAAAGAAAGGCTTTTGAACAACGGCAGCTAAGGTATCTTTTTTTTTTTTTTTTTTTGCGAACTGCTAGTTTACAGCATTAAGAGACGCCGTAGTGATGCCTGACGAATGCACCATGATTCCTCCCTCTCGTTGTAGCGTAGCAATCTGAACGATATTCATATCTCCCTCCCCTTCGCGTAGCGTCGCAAACTGAACAAGGCCTCGTTAGCCCCTTTCCTCCCTTATTTCCGTCTGTCTGTCTGTCTGTCTGTCTGTCTGTCTGTCTGTCTGTCTGTCTGTACTGGAACGCTCGCAGATATACGTACTAAATCGAATGTGAGAAACAGGAACACTTCCGGTCCGTTAATCGACGCGCAAAGCCCCATCGGCTGGCCTTCTTTACCTCCGGCGCTGAGTCGACCGCCGCCGACGCACAGTGACGTGCTGCGCCGTCGCTCGCGAGAAGACGGGTTAGGGGCCCGGGCTGGCGGGTTTGGGGTTGAGTGGCGAGGACGGCGAAGCGACGGGGAGAGTTGGAATGAAAGGGGGGGGGGGGCACGGCAACCGAAGCTGGGGGCCCAGGAAGATGTTGCGGAGGCGGCGGCTGCGACGACGGCTGGGCTTCGGATGTCGCCGAGAAAAGCACGACACGACGATGGACGACGAGCCGCCAGCTAGAAAAGCGCGTCGCCCGCCTGCCGCGCTAGCTGAACGAAGAGCGGTGAGCTACGCCAGCGACGGAGGACACCGTCGTGGCTTCAACCCGTCTCTGCTTTACCCATTACTCTTTTTCTTAGGCGTAGCCCAAGCTAAAAAAGTGTGTGCCGGTGAAGAAGGGGTTTCTATTACGGAAACGAAAACACAAAAATAAAATAAAAGGCCGCCCCTATGACTGAGCGCATGCATCATCATGAACACCGTCTCACAAGCATGTTATCAGGTTTGTTTGTTTATTATTATTTTTTCAAGACACCTTACTGATGCCTTATACGAGACAAGTTTCTGCTTTGCGCCAGTACATCCTTCCGAACCCTCTGAAGACACGCCCTGCGTACAACATGACGGCGTACAGCTGTTCGTCCTTCGATGCGATGTCCATCATCATCATCATCATCATCATCATCATCATCATCAGCCAATTTTATGTCCACTGCAGGACGAAGGCCTCTCCCAATCCTCGCCATCCTTGCCTGTCCCGCGCGAGCTGATTCCATTTGATGCCCGCGAACTTCTTGATTTCGTCCCCCCATCTTACTCTCTGCCGCCCACGGCTGCACTTACCCTCTCTTGGTATCCATTCCGTCGTTCTAACTGTCCATCGGTTATCTAGCCTTCTCATCACGTGGCCTGCCCATGTCCATTTTTTCTTCTTAATATCGTTCATTATGTCGGCGACCCCCGTTTGTTCTCTGACCCACTCGGCTGTCTTCCTATCCCTTAGTGTAACGCCTATCATTTTCCGTTCCATCGCCCGCTGCGCGGTTCTTAACTTCCTCTCTACCTTCTTTGTAATTCTCCAGGTTTCTGATCCGTAAGTCAGTACTGGTAGGATGCAGTAGTTATATAGTTTCCGTTTGAGTGATAGTGGTAGGTTTCCGTTCATGAGTTGTGAATGTCTGCCATATGCGCGCCATCCCATGTTTATTCTACGGTGGATTTCTTTTATATGGGTGGGTTCTCCAGTAAGCAGCTGCCCTAGGTACAGATATTCTTCTACGACTTCTAATGTATGGGTTTCGACATTGAATAGACGTTTTTTCGCCGTGCCACTTACCATTATCTTTGTTTTCTGCATGTTCATCCTTAATCCTACCTTAGCGCTTTCTCGGCTTAAGTCTTCAATCATCTTTTGCAATTCGTCGCCATCATTGCTAAAGAGTACTATGTCATCTGCAAATCGCAGGTTACTCAGATATTCGCCGTTAATCCTGAGCCCAGTCTCTTCCCAGTCTAACCTTTTGAAGATTTCTTCCAAACATGCAGTAAATAGCATGGGAGAAATTGTATCTCCCTGTCTGACACCTTTCTGTATTGGGATTTTTCTGCTTTTCTTATGGAGGAGCAGGGTGGCTGTAGAATCTTTATAGATGTTGGCTATTGTGTTTATATAGCTATCACATATTCCTTGACGACGTAGTGCCTCCAGAACTGCTGGTATCTCTACCGAGTCGAAAGCCTTTTCGTAATCTATGAAAGCCACATAGAGGGGTTTGTTGTATTCAGCGGATTTCTCGATTACTTGATTGACCGCATGCAGGTGGTCCATGGTAGAGTATCCTTTTCTGAACCCTGCTTGCTCTCTCGGTTGATTAAATTCAAGTGTGGCCCTTATTCTGTTTGAGATAACCTTTGTGAATATTTTGTAAAGTGCTGAGAGTAGACTGATCGGCCTGTAGTTCCTCAAGTCTTTAACATCTCCCTTCTTATGTAATAATAGAATATTTGCGTTTTTCCAGCTTTCGGGTACATTTGAAGTTTTGAGGCATTGAGTGTATACTGTCGCGAGCTTTCCAGTTATGAAGTCTCCGCCATCTTTGATCAAGTCGGCGGTTATGCCGTCATCTCCAGCCGCTTTTCCGCGGGACATGCCCTGTATTGCTTTCCTAACTTCGTCCGCAGTGACGCATGGGATTTCGTAGTCCTGCTCGGCATTTAATACACTCATGGTGGGGAGACTCCTATTTGAGCTGTATAGTTCGGAATAGAAATCCTCGGCCACTTTGGTTATGCCACTGAAATTAGTAACGATGTTGCCCTGCTTATCTTTCACTGCATGCATTATGTTCTTTCCCGCACAAAGCTTCCTTTTGGTTGTTTTGATGCTGACTCCGTTTCTGACGGCTGCTTCTATTTCTTTCACGTTATGGTTGCGTACGTCCCTGACTCTACTTTTACTGATGAGCTTAGATAGCTCGGCGTATTCTATCTTGTCTCTTGAGTTAGTTATTCTCATCTGTTGGCGTTGCTTGATTAGATTTTTAGTAGACTCCGAGAGTTTACTCACAACATGTCTTGGTGCTTTGCCCCCTACTTCGATTGCTGTTTCGGTGATCAGATTAGTAATGTCTTCGTTCATCTTCTCTATATCCTCATTATCTTCCTGTCCTAGAGCCTCATACTTGTTCTTAAGTGCAATTCTAAATTCTTCTCTTTTCGCCCTGACGCTATCGCGGTTGGCCTGTTTCCGTGTGATTAACTTTATCCTTGTTCGCTTTAGATTTAGGGATATCTTCGCCCTTATTAGTCTGTGGTCACTAATTCTAACCTTATTAACCACTTCTGTGTCTTGTACTATACATAGATCAGTGCACATTATGAAATCTATTTCGTTTTTCGTTTCTCCGTTGGGGCTTTTCCACGTCCATTTCCTGTTCCTACGTTTCTTGAAGAAAGTATTCGTTACACGGAGGTGGTTTCTTTCGGCGAATTCTACTAGCATGTCCCCTCTGCTATTCCTATCTCCTTCTCCGTAATTACCGACGGCACGTTCTCCTTTTAGTTTCTTTTCTATTTTCGCGTTGAAGTCCTCCATAACAATCGTATATTGGGTCTGTACCTTGTTCATTGCCGTTTCTACATCCTCGTAGAACTGTTCTAGAATCCATTAAAGCGCAAATATTACTCTTCAGTGGCAGGCTTTAAGATGTTTTTCCCAAATAAGTACACATTTTCTACGCACTTAAGAACAAGTATGAGGCTCTAGGACAGGAATATAATGAGGATATAGAGAAGATGAACGAAGACATTACTAACCTGATCACCGAAACAGCAATCGAAGTACGGGGCAAAGCACCAAGACATGTTGTGAGTAAACTAGAAAGAAAGAACGCAGGCAGGCTTTCGCTTGCTGCGGCGAGCAACCGTGCTTGTCTAAAGTTTTCACGATATGGTTTTCTTTTTCACGGCAACGTTTGTTCAAAGAGGCCCGGCAGCCGAATATTACTCTCAACGTTTTGCATTACAACGCTTTCATTGAGTCTTCCTGAGAGGAATTGCAAAGACGGATTGCCGAAGAACACAATGTCACTAATCTTGAACTTATAGCCATACATCTTGCCATCACTACCACAAGAAAAATACAAGATCCCGCTCCTTCCACCTATTATATTTACACTGACTCGCAGGCGGCCTACACCGCCTGCCGCTCAAAGGGAACGGACTCTGCCGTTGTCAAGACGATACGAATTGAAGTCCGTCGTCTACGAGAGGGGGGCTACACCAAAATTGTCAAATGGATTCCTGCACATGAAGGAATTGCTGCAAAACGAAAACGCACACCAGGATGCGTGCGCACCATTCCTTTCCGCACATTTGCCTGTATCCAGTGTCGTTTCCGCTTCCTGGACCCCCGTCGCCTTTGCACAACAGACATCACACCTCATGGACAAGGCTGAGACATGGCACCACGCTCAGTGCTATCATCGCATCGTCCTCAGGCACTTGGCCAATACTGAGTAACTGTATCGCCGCCACCCCCCCTCCCTCCCCCTCCCCTCACCGCACATTCACAAGGGTAGAAGCGGTCCTTCTTCGTCGAGCACAGACCGGCCAGTTTCTGTCACTAGCAAGGCTGCACATCATAAAACCGCAATCGTACCCGAGCCCCAAGTATCCGGAATGCCCGGCCCGAGTTACGTCCGAGCACATCTGTGAAGTTGCTCTGCCTTTCACACGATCCGAGAGAGGACACTTTTTTTTTTTCCCTTGGCGGGCTCCGACCTGGTACCCTGCGGGGTTGCACCAATCCGCCAGCGCACATCGGGCGAAAGGAAGCAATCCGGCTTTGGCGTGCTTTCCTGGACATTTTTCAGGGAAAAAGAAGGCCCTGACCGCCATTCTGCAGAGCAGACCTCGGGACGACTCCACCTCGAGGAAGAAGCGTCTGAGAAAATTATGTCATGAGAAGAGATGACACAGAACATAATTATGGCAAGCAACGGTAAGGTTAACCAGTTTGCGCATCATTTGCTCTCCTACTGAAAGATCGTCAACGTGGACGATAGAAGAGAAAACGGAAGGGATAACTGCCACGCCGCGCTCACAGAGAAACGCATTCGTAGCCTTTGAAATTTTTAAGTTGCATGTAAGCCGCAAGTGATTATGTACACCGTAAATTAAACACGAAAGGAAAAAAAAGAACGTGCAAGATAAAGCTCGAACAAAAATCGCAATACGAAGTCAAGTCAAATCTATTGTTAAAGTTATACAAACAAAGGTACATACATGTAAATATACAGGAGGAGGTACACTGAAGAAACTCAAGAAGAGGGGGGGGGAGGGAGAGAAGAAAATGGCTTCTCTCGTTGCGTGTGATTTAGCGATCTTGCACTGGGCCTTTTGCTGCTTACTTGCTCTTGAAATCACCTCTCGTTTATTTCAAGCCCCTGTTTCCTTTCACGATGGCGCGCTGCCAAGACAGGGGCAGGCTGAATCGCCTGCCGACCGATGAGCGATGACACCAGAAGTGGCTTGCTTTTTTTCCTCCTTGTACTTCAATTATTCTTCACCCTCAAAGCCTACAACTCTTTCTTCGTTTACCCTTTGCCGGTAGCGAGCTCCCTTTGGTGACAGTGACAACTCTTTCCTTTGCAAGCGGGTACTTTGTTCGCTTTGTTTAATATGTCTTACTCTTGCTCTGCTTCCTTTCTTTCCGTCGTTCTTCTGCCTTTTCACTTTATTTGTCTGTTGTTGCTGCAGACGGCGAACTAGATACATTGTTACACTCTTGCTTTCTCTGGTCGTGTCCCATCGCAAATATTTTCTTTATCGAAATAGCCATTCGCTCACGAATTTGTGCCTACATAAGTACTGCCATATCATGTATACATAAAAATGTTTGAGTTGTGGGGCTCCAGAGTCGCGTATGCGAGCTTCCAAGTGCAAGAGTGCATTTTCTTCTGGCGCCTCCATAGAAATTCAACCACAGCAACCAAAAAATTTGAAGAAATAATAATAATAATAATAATAATAATAATAATAATAATAATAATAATAATAATAATAATAATAATAATAATAATAATAATAATAATGGCGACAAATTAAGTGTTTGCTACGAGTATTCAGACGAAACATTGTTTAATATGTAGTTAGGTGCACTACCTTACTGTTACGAGCATTCCCAGCATCATGCCTTCTATACCCTGCGGTTTACTGCAGGCAGTCCTTCATTGGTGTACCCTAACGGACAGATGACAGACGTCCAACCATGAGTTATAAACGATTCTACTATTCAGACTGATACATGCTTTACGGAAGTTTTTTTCTTTTTTTTTTTCAAGCAGTAGGACGTGGAAGTGCAACTCAGGAACTCGTCAATAAACTACCACTTCCAACCGAGACAAAACAGACTGCTGGCCCATCGCTAATTTCCCCGATGTGCAAAGCTCAAGTGGTATGCCCGACAAGTTCGATATCACACGAAGTTACGATCCTATTTATTATCACCATCTGGAGATGCACTACGATTAACGGCAAAAGAGCAGCTTCGTTGTTTCGGTGGCTTTCACGGCGTGGCAATTGCGTTAATTTAATGATTTCGAATTAATGTTAATCCTTTCTTGAGAGTCATTACAGGAACGAAAAAAATCTAGTAACAATGGGGGCGACAAGCATTTATGCTATGTCTCACATTCACAATTTACACGCACATGCAAACATACAGAAGCTGTACTACAATCAATGAACAAAACACACTTTGCATCTCAGTAACAACTATATCTCGAGATAACAGTTACAAATGATTTATTTCTGGGGTTTTACGTCCCAAAACCACGCTATGATTATGAGACACGCCGTAGTGGAGGGCTCCGGAAAGTTCGACCACCTGAGGTTCTTTAACGCGCACTGACATCGCACAGAACACGGGCTCCAACATTTCGCCTACATCGAAATGCAGCCACCGCGGCCGAGGTTCGATACCGCGACTTCCGGATCAGCAGCCGAGTGCCATAGGCACTACGCCACCGTGGCGGGGAAACCGTTACAAGTGACATACATGTACATGAAGTGAGGGCAAAAATTCAGTTACGCTATTTACACGTTGATTATAATTAGCTGTATATACTGAAGTTCAGCATTGATTTACGTAATTGTTTGGGAACTTACACACAAACGTCTTATTTTATTTTATTAGGGGCGAAGCTCCTTAAGGCGTGGGTCGTTCGTCACCTGTATGTATGTATGTAGTAACCACCGCTTGCCCTCAGCCCACTACTGCATAAAGGCAGGCATGCGGCACAGAAAGCGGGTATGTGTCCAGGCTGCTACCTGGACAAACGCATCATCATCATCAGCAGCAGCAGCAGCATCAGCATCATCAGCTACCTCTTTCCTGAAGCCATGCACTACGCCACGAAGCGCACATGGAAACATGCACCACGATGACATTAAATACCCAACATTAACGAAAGACTGCCCGTTACTAACGATGATGATGATGATGATGATGATGATGATGATGATGATGATGCGTTTGTGCTAGCGCGTTATGGCGCGTGTAAGAAGCTGGTGTAAGACGCTGCGGCCTCTCCGCCTTATACTCTTTCAGCAGTCATGTGATGGCGTCGGCAAACGCGGTGCGCGTTCCGGCCTGTGTAAGCGGCTGCGTAAAACGCTGTGGCCTCTCCCCCTTACTAGAGTGTACTGCACGTTTCTAACGCGTTTGTGCTAGCGTCCCCTTAAACGCGAGATCCCAGCGTTCGAATACAGTGTTTCTCACGTCTTTACATGATGATCGACTGGGCGAATTACACGGAAGATTCACGGTATACCGATGATTCCCTCCGGAGCTTCGCCCACTCATCATTATTCACCCCGTGGATATGCTGTGATTTTTTTATTTATTAAGTACCTGCTTCGCCATAAGGCATTACAGCAGGGAGGGTACAGTACATATCATCAAACACAAAAAAAGCATATTCATAAAGCATGAAAAAAATCATCACTTGAACTAATACAGACTATTTCCGATGGCGGAGTGTTCCACTCTCTTATAGTGCGGACAAAGAAAGAGTAGCGAAAAGCGTCACCCCTAAAAGGAATCTCGCGTATCTTTAAGTGGTGATCCCGTCTTTGAGAAACATAGCTGGGTGGTTGAAAATACAACTGCCTGGTGATCCCTGTTCTCGAATGATAAATGCTATGAAGGAATTTCAATCTGAGGCTTCGACGACGGTTTTCAAGAACATGCCAGTTTAATGTTCTTTTGCTCTCTGTCACACTAAGCATCCTGTCATAATTTCCAAGGACAAATCGAATTCCTCTATTCTGCACTTTTTCAAGTTTATATACAAGTTTTTTAGTATAGGGGTCCCAGCAGACGCACGCATACTCCAGTATACTGCGGACATGTGTAAAATAGAGCTGCTCCATAAGTTTCTGTGGTAAACTACTGAAGTTACGTTTCAGAAAACTCAATGTTCCTACAGCCTTGTTCCTAACATAAGTGACATATTTATTCCACCTCAAATCAGCAGTGAAAAAATACACCTAGATATTTATATTCCGTGACTTGTTGAAGATTAGCGTTATTAATCGTGTAATGATTTCTGCAGTGCGAGAGTTTCCTGGTAAAGGTGACGTGGACACTTTTTTTTACATTCAACGACATTTTCCATTTTTCACACCATGCGGCAATTAAATCTAAATCGTTTTGCAGTGCTTGTTTGTCAAGATCGCTATTTATGGCCCTATATACTATACAGTCATCTGCAAACATTCTAAATGATGATGTGATAGCCAAAGTGATGTCATTTATGAATAACAAAAAATAAAAGCGGACCTAAGACTGATCCCTGTGGAACACCAGAGGTCACAGAAACATATGTAGAGGAACAACCGTTGAGAGCCACAGACATCCGTCTTGAGCGAAGATACTCAGCTATCCAAGCAATAACCCTATCATCCAATTTGTAATGTCGAAGTTTACCGATCAGGAAACTATGCGTAACGACGTCGAAAGCTTTTCTGAAATCCAGAAATATACAGTCAACACTTTGCTGCTTGTCGGCAGCTGAGGCAAAGTCATGAGTAAATTCTACCAATTGCGTCGTACAAGAAAAACCCTGCCGGAACCCATGCTGACTAGGATGAAGAAGGTTATTGGCAACAAGGTGAGACATGATGCTGCTATAAATCACATGTTCCATAACTTTGCATACAATGCTAGTTAAAGACAGTGGCCTATAATTCTCAACTCTGTCCCTCTGTCCACTTTTATGAATTGGTACCACGCGGGCCAACTTCCAGTCCCCAGGAACAATGTCGTCATTTAAGGAATTTTGAAATAAACGATATAAATATAAACACAGAGTGCCCGAGCAGTTAATAAGAAACGATGCTGGGATATCGTCCGGACCACTCGCTTTCGTGTATTTCAAGCCTTGCAATAATCTCTTGATTCCCGTCGCACTAAACGCAACCTCAGACATCTTGTCGACTTGGACAGAAAAATTAACAGTTCTAACAGTACTAGTATCTGAAAAATTTAGACTGAAATACCGATGAAAAGTAATTAACAAAAATTTCGACCTTACCTGGATCATCATTAATAATTCTGTCGGACCAGTGCAGTGGTGGAACAGAAGTGTCATCCTTACCGTTTCTTTTAACGTATTTTCAAAATTCCTTCGGATCGTCTACCAGCCTCTGGCCTAAGTTAGCGAAGTTGTTGTTGTACGATGGTTGTTGTTGCCGCTACCGATTTTCTGCCACAGCCTATTAGTGTTCCCAACGGCTCGGCAATACTGTGGACAATAAATTCGGCCCGCAACAGGTCACTTCCATAAACATTAACAAAAGAACACTTTCGTAACCGCAATGCACAAAAGACAACAATCGCGGACTAATTCACGCTCGACCAAAAACGTTCGCGAACAGCGTACAGCAAAACAACGAAGGAAGCCTGTGAACGCAGCAGCTCTCCCTCCTTTTTTCTTTTTTTTTCCTTTCAGAAAATCTTCCAAGAATCCGTGGCTTTTGTTAACGTCCGGCGGAGCACATTTTCTTTACTTACCGCCCTTCTATAAGCACGCCATCTCCGAAAGCGAAAAATAAAACGCAGTCGCGGACCACGAATATGCAACTTCTATGAATACTCCGATTCCATAAATGAAAGGGGAAAAAGGGGTGATACGGGACAACGGAGAGACATTGTCCATTCTTCTGCCGTATAATTTTTTTGGAGACGGTATCTGCTTCCCACGGGTCAAACCACGCGCTCATATAGCAAAAAGGAAAATGGTGTAATGCTCGGTTTGTTCAGTATATAGAGCGAAGAGGGAGCTCCCCCTTCTACTACACACAGAGCGCCCTGGTCCCCACTTCGTCGTTTAATCTATTATCCGCTATAAAACAGGGAGCGCATCGCTTCATCACCTCATACAGCTGGTCTCCCGGGAGCAACCCTCCCTTCTAACCCTCTTTTTTTTTTTTTTTCCTTCCCCAAGTCGACATTCCCTTCTCTGTTCACCACCTTTTCTCCGTCTCAATCTTCTAGCAAATTTGGTTGACACAGGAGGGAAGAAAAGGAAGGAGCGACAGAAAAGCACAGAAAGAAAAATGTTCGCGACGGGAGAAAAAGCAGAATCGCAGGAGCTGTAGTTTAGATGGAAATCGATCTAAAGGGGAGGGGAAAAGGAAACAATGACAGAAGGCCAGAATTGCGAAGGACGCTCAGCGATGTGGTTCGGAAAAACGAAGAAAGCTCGAACTTCGTATGAAACAAAAGCGATCGAAAGATGCTCGGAGAAATGCGCTTTCCCGCCTGGCATTAAAGGGGAACGCATGCGGGCAGTAAGGGAGAAACCCGGGAGGCGAGTGGGGAAGTGGGACTACAGCGATGAAGTAGCCCTGGGAAAAAGGGGTTGAAGGAAAGGGTCGTGAACGGGAATAAAACTAAGCAGGTCTCCTCTAAGGATTCTTACGGCAAAGACCTGCCCGACAATGCCAGACAAACTCCGTACGCCTTTTTAAACCCTTCCTTCCCTCTTTCCCACTCGAGCAAACCACGAAGCGTGAAGTACGTAGACAAAAAAAAAGAAAAGGGAAGCTTTGGCCGCGGACCTCTGGTGTGTTTTACGTCGAGTTTACGGCGCTGCTTCAACACTCGGGCAACAAACCGGACAACCATCCCAAACCAACCCCCCTCCCCCCCTACCCCTTTTATTCCTTTTACGGGGGGCTTTCAAAGGGCATGCCTCTTGAATGCCGCCCCACGTACACTCCCGTAGAAGGGAATCGCCGAACGGTTCATATGTTGATCATGCGCTACCCCTTCGCGTCTATCTCCCCTCTCTCTCTCTCTCATTCCCTCGCCTTTCTTAGGTTGTTTCTCCCGTCCCATCTTAGGATGGGCGTTTCCGTCGGTCGAAAGAAGAAGGGTATGCCAACCTCGGCGGCACGGCTGGGCGAACTTCAAACGCGCGAACCCAGCAACCGATGCATACAGGAGAGGGGGCCAAGACATCAAAGACCCATTCAAGAATTCACTGGCGCGCACAACCACATCACGGGGCCGTCACTTGCGCGCTGCCTATAACTGATAGCTGAGCGAAAGCTTCACGTAAGCAAATAGAAAAAAGAAGGAAGAAAGAAAAGTACTGGGAGCCTAGGACACAATCTTAGTGCGCTCTCTTTGCTCTCAAGCGCGCCCCGCGAAGAGAAAAAAAAAAGCGAGCATTTACCGGACAGCAAACGATCGGGAACCGAGTTTGTTATCAACAAAGCGTTGGAGGTTCGCGGGAGCAGAGAAAAGTTTCGTGGAAGGATCAATGGAGACGCTTTCGCAATACCTCCGCGGCGCTCTTTGCCGATCCGCTTAGAGTCTGTTTCAGCTTTCGGATCCCTCAAAGGCACTTGTTTTCTTTCTCTCCTTCTTTTTTTTTTCCTTCCTTTTGCCTCCGAAAAGGGTCAACTGCTCTTCGTAACCGCCATAACAATCTTGCGACACCTTAATGCCTCGGGGTGGGACGGGACTCCGCGCGCCAGGGGTCGTTGTCGTCGACGGCTCTGTGCCGTTACGTTGAGAGAGATCAGATCGCCTTGACACCGTGCGTGGGAGCTACTGAGACGAGAACATTGGACGCACTTCTCTCTAGCGAATGTACGCCTAAACTTCCTCACTCGAATTTTTTCTTTAGCTGCGTTGTCAAGGTTAGAACTAAACACCGCACTATAATATATGTAGAATGACTTCATCCATGAATCCAAATTATTTGTTTATTTTTGATGCCATCCCATTATGCCTAAGGGCAAGCTTTCGAAATTAAAAAAAAATGTAGAAGCTGTGAACTCTTAAGGGGGATGAAAACGCTGTGGTCATTAACCCCCTTTGTCTAGATAGATCATATTTCTGGTTTTTTGTCCTCAAACCACGTTATGATTATGAGAGACGCCGTAGTGGAGTGCTCCGGAAATTTCACGCACCTGGGAGTCCTTCAACGTACACTGACATCTCACAGTACACGGGCCTCAACATCTCGCCTGCATCGAAATGCAGCCGCAGCGGCCTGGATTCGATCCCGCGACCTTCGGATCAGCAGCCGAGCGCCATAGCCACTATACCACCAGTGGCAGAGCATCTTTTTGTCTATGTCAGTTAAAATTTCATGCGGCTGTGCTTGACTTTAGATATTTCTTTTGAAAACGGACAGACACTAGGAAACATTCGCTGTGGGTCCATAATATATGGAAAATGATGTTTTCTTACATGAAACTTCAAAATCCGGAAACACGAGCAACTGGTTTAGCTATAGAATTCAATGACATAGCCAGAATGTCATGGGCGCATATAGTGAAAGCTATGTCGCAGGTATGTGCGCTATGCTTTGTACCATACATCAACTTCAACGTCAACGCACACATTTTAAGGCACCAGTCAAGAGGGCGGAAGCTCAAACTCGATTACGTGACACAAGCTACTAGATTTAAGAACAAAAACTGAAATGGATTCTTTACTCAAGTTTTGAGATTTTAGCGCTATAGTAAGTAAGACAGAAACAAACCGCGAATAACCGCCCCCAACACTAGAAATAGCTTTATTCAACTCAAAAGATATCAATGCTTAAACCAATAGCTTGCTTCATTCGTCACTAGTATATAATGAGAAGCGCTTTCTCGGCGGCTGTGGACTGAACCGAGATGCACCAACGGTGACACTAAATGCTCTAAAACCTACGCTGGCCATGGGCGCCAACAAAAAAGAAAGCCTCCGATAAGTTACCCGTCTCCAAATAGAAACGCAAATGGAAGCACTTCAAGCGCGACGCAAAAGTCACAGCCAAATACCAGAGGCAAAAAGCGCTCCCCCCCCTCCTTGTTTTAACTTTACCTCCTGTCCGACGGTCAAGCGGATCTCTCGAGCGACAGTCAAAGCAGCGCCGGGCCAATTTGAGCGACACGGTGCTACAGACGACGAGAGAGTGAGAGAGAAATGTTGCGAGACAGAGGGAAAGAGAAGTTGTGACAGCATACGGAAGAAAGCAAAACCAACAACGCCCCAAAAGGCCGAACGCAGGAACACCATAACACACTTTCCCGTCCTCCCTCCATCGCCGCCTCCGAAGTGGACAGATTACAATCCTCCTCCGGCGCGTCCCCATTACGAGCGGCCGTCGCGTATGCCAGCACTAATCCTCGGCCGGTCTCTCTTTCGAACGGATACCGGCCTTGTCCGTCGTCTCCTTTTCCGGCCCACACTGTAGCCGCCACCGAAGCGATCCATCGCAACAGCGCGGCACGACGAAAGATGAAAGCGAGGGGAGAGCAGCGGGAGCTCTCCTCTTCCAATCCCCGAGGCTGCAGTGATATTTCTGCTGCTGCGCTGCCCGAGTCGTCGTCGTCTTCGCATCCGCATCCTCTGCTGCCGTTGCCTGCTACGACGAGCGTGCGACGCTGCTTCCTCTCCTGCGTTTGGCCCGAACGGCCGCCGGCCCTTCGCGTGTGCCTAGGACTTGCGCGTTGATGCTGTTCATCGAGAAGCCGCGCGCCGCTTGCTGCTGATGCTATATAGCTGTTGGGTATGGGCTTCGCAAAGCAGGCAGGCCCGACGGTACCGGGCAGAAAGAGCCGACAACTCTGGCGAAGCAAAAAAAAAAAGAAAAAAAAAGAAAAAGCGAATAGATGGGAGGGGGGCCGAACCCGGAGAGCGCGGGAGAAAAAAAAAATGTATATATATATTCTGGGCACAAGAGGGTGGCCGGCTATCACGCCGACGCCGCCGACGCCGCCGTCGGTCTTCGCCGTTGGTTCCTTTACGCTTTTCTTTTGTTTTTGTTTGCGCACGTCTCTTTCGCACTTTCTTTTCGTTTTGCTTTCGTAACGGCAGCTCCTCCCGTTTTTTTTTCTTTCTTTTTTGTTCAGTGATTTTTTTTTTCTCCCGGCAACCCCTGGCCTTCCGCTTAGGGAGACTTCTATCCGGAGATAGCCGCCCTCGTCGGGGTGCCCGTCGCCTTTCCCGCCGCCGCCGCGTTCTTTTTTATCCCCGCCAGCAACCGCTCCGCATTCTTTTTTTTTTTCTCCCTTCACCTCGCCTCTTAGGTTATACTTCACCTTCTTTTTTTTGTTCCTTTTCTTTTATCATTTCTTTGGCGCCCTGTTAGCTTAGTTCCCGGGGACGAACGCGCTCGCGCGCGCGCGCGTTTTTGCGCGTCTGTTATTTTTGCTTTTTGCGCATGCGTTCGCGCGTTTCGCCACATTTATTTACTCATTTTATTGCTTTCTTCCCTTTCGTCTTCTTTGTTGTTATCATTTCTTCGCCGTCGGCAACGGCAGGCGGTCGGTCGTCGGCTGGACGGGCAGGGCTGACGGCGGCTCGGTTCTGTCCGCTCTTTTCGCCTTGGCACACACGCAGGCCTTCGTCGTCCCCGACGCGTCCTTTAATACTTCAGCCTCCCTCTTTCTTACCTTTTCTTCCCGGCCTTCCTATAGATCGTCGCTTCTTACTTTTCTTTTTTTTTATTTCCTTCCTTCCTATTCGTCGGCGGGGCGACCCTCTGCTTCTTATCCTTTTTGGCTTATCCTTTTTATTTTTTCTTCGAACCCCGCGCTTTCGCGCGGCCGGGTATATACGCCCGTCAGCGTTCCCTCGCGCCGTCGCATCAGCAGCAAAGCCGCCGCCGGCGGCGGCAGCGTACGCGCTTGCTTTTGGCGTCGGGAACGCGCAGTCCTCTCGTCTGCGTGCGCGCCGCAGCCCATCCAAGCTTCTTCCCGCTGCCGAACCTCCATAGCGTGCGTGAGCTCAAGGAACGAGGGATGGAGAGAAGGGAGAAAGAAAAAAAAAGAGGGGGGAAAAGAAATGGGAAAGAAGAGCAGTTGCGACGTGGCTAGCGCTTGCAGAGGCAGCAGCCACAGAACCCTCACACGCGCACGCGTGCGATGCGGCGCTAGTGCGTCACCGTCGCGGCGGTGGTGCGCCGTTCGCTCACTCGTCAAGTGTGGGCGTTTGCGCTACGAACGCTGCCTGCCTGCCGCAACTTCGTTCGTTCTTTCGTTAGTATGTACTGTATTCTTGTTCGTTCTGCTTTTTTTTTTCCCGATCCCCCTCTACTTCATCATGCCATTCAGTGCATCTATAGTTCTTGTCTTCCCGTCTTTTCATTTTCTTTCCTCGTAACTTTCCTTTAGCCCGGCCTCCTTTTGTTCTAGACTGAGCTGCCCGTCCACGAGCTCGCTCGTTGGGTTTCGGCCCGGATGGCGAGTGTGTTGTGCGCGCCATCTCCTTGCTTCCTTTTTCTTTTTCTTTTTTTCTAACCGCGTTTTACTTGAGTTCCTTCGTACAAGCCGTTCTTTTTCTACCCCTCTTTCTGCAGCTCCGCTAGTGTGCGCTTTCGCGAGCAAAGTTCGTCGCAAGCCGCCCTGCGCCATGGTTTCTTTTTGCGCACTTGCCGTTGCTTCCGCCACTCCAGCTCCTGTTCCCTGGTTGCTGAAGCGGCGGCCGCCGCCGCGGTAGCGCTGCAGGAACAGCAGCAGCCCGTGCTGTACACCGCCCTGTCTAGCCGCACTTCCTTTTTTTCACCGTTTTTTTTTTTTGTTCCCTTTTGTCCTTAACCGCCACATTCTAAGCTCGTTCTGCCGCCGCCGGCGACGGTGCACTTCGTTGTTGCTTGCGATGCTGCTCCTGCTGCTCGACTGGGCGCTGCTGCCACTGTGTGCTACCGTCTCGCGCGACTGCTTAGTACGGTTTAGGGTATACGCGCGCTTTTGCGCGCTGTATTTGGAGCCCTCAGGCGGAAATGTTGGAGCTATCAGGGATAAACACGACCTCTTTCTCTCTCATTCTCCATTCCATTTTGTAGCCATGGCGAGCGCGAGCGCCTCACAGCTTCAGTAGGTTAATAATCTGCAGGAGGATGGGGAGAGGCGATGAAGACGAAAATGACGAAGGGACACAGGATTGATGACCGATTGATTTCTGAGGTTTGACGTCCCAAAACCGACGATCTGATTAGACGCAGGAATCAGAGGGGAACAGACAAAGAAGCAAGAGAGATGGAGAGAATCAGAGAGCTTCGTCACGCCAAGGTGAGTACTTGCAACAAGATACGTGTATCCCGGTAACGCGCGACGGGCAAGAAAGAAAACGAAGGAAGGAAAAAGCAAACTTAGCGAGAGGGAGTGAAAGGGAGACGGTTCCGGCATCCAATAACCACTAAGGATAAAGGATATAGACAGACGAGACTATATGCCTCTCCTTTACAAAGCGCCGTCTTCTTCTTCTTCTTCTTCTTCTTCTACCAAATAAGAGGGATGAAGCGGACAGATTGGGGATCGGGGCAAACGGGGGTGGGATAAAAATGGAGGAAGCTGAAGAGGACCGTGGAGAGGACGAGGGAATAATAATAAAACAAAAAACCCGGAGAGAAGGGGACGAAGAAGAAGAAGAAGGAAAAGGTAACGGCGTCTGCCTCCGAAACTAGCTTCGGGGCACGAGACTGTTATAGTGCGCTGGGGCCAGCGAGCGATATCGCCTCCCTCCTATATGGGAGCCCAAGGAAATAGCGTGAGCCTTCACCGCCGCCCGTGTATACCTCAGCGCAGACGAGATAAAAGAACGCCGCGCGACGCGCCTCGAGAGAGACTGCTTTGCTGTCGAGAGTCGCCATTCTTTTTTTATTCGCTTTGTCTCACATATATATACCGTCCCGTCGGCTGCGCTGCAGCGGCGCGTTTTGCTATACTGCCTACGCACGTCCCTGTTTCATTCGATCAGCTCGAATATGCACTGGCGTTAGAAAACGCGCAGTGTGACACGTCTCCTCATGTGTCGCCTGGTGTAGCGAGAGAACGGTATTATCGGTACGCGGAGTCTTGAAGCATGTGCCTCTTCATGGACAAATACCTCTCATTGACGGGATCCTCGCACTAATGGAAGCGGAGACAGCCACTCGCAACATCACGCGCTCACTTTTTATTAAAGGCCTTAGCGCTTGTCTGTGTCTACGCCTCTGACTGTTGGACTTGTCCTACAACGTCTCTTTCATTATTCCCCTTCTTCCTCTCCCTCCCATCTTCCCATTCCTCCGGTGTAGGGTAGCCAACCGGACACCTTTCTGGTTAACCTCCTTGCCTTTCTGTTTTTCCCCTTCCTTCCATCCTTCCTCCTCTTGTGGTGCGCCCCTTTTTTGCGCTGTTTTAAAATACACAGAACAGGCTTGCCAAAGCCGCAGCGAGCTTGAGGGGGCAGAGCCGACAATCAGCAAAGAAAGAAAGAAAGAAAGAAAGAAAGAAAGAAAGAAAGAAAGAAAGAAAGAAAGAAAGAAAGAAAGAAAGAAAGAAAGAAAGAAAGAAATGTGGTGATATGGCAGGCACGCACAAGCCAAGCTTCGCTCTTCCCTATTTTGCAAACAGGGGATAGGCTGCAAATTTGTTATCAGACATTCTTTTTTCCTTGCTTTTAAAGTTTAATCCGGCCGTGCTTCCCTAAATTCCCCAAACACTGCCGAAATCTCGTGCGTTCTCCAGCTTTAATTAGCTGATGGTCTGATAACGTCAATTAAAACGTTCAGATAAGTTTTCAGTAACTTATGTGACGCATCGCATACAAACACCGGAAAAATCTGTCACTCTCCCTATCAGACATGTATGGAAGACAAAAAAAATTGGGCTGTAATACGCCAAATCAGACGCGGGTTGAGGTGATGCGTGATACATAATCATTTCTGGGGATTTACGACCCAACACCACGACATGATTATTTAGAGACGCCGTAGTAGAATGCTCCGGAAATTTCCATTACCCCATTGTTACTGACGTCGTACAACACACATCGTGATATATACGAATGCAGAAGGCGTCACAGAAAAGATTTATGTGTGATGACGCACAGGCATTGTTTGCCGAGTGCACCGGTCGGGTGATGGCCACACCATCCGAAAAAGGTGCAGGATGCGAGTATTGTCTTCAGAATGTCTATAAAGGCCCACTTCAGATGGATTTATAGACTACAAACATTTTTATAAAGAAAGTGCAAAAATAAAGAACGGTAGAGGAATTTGCAGTCTTACCAAATCTAATTATTTAAGCTTATGAGTTTAAACTCCATCAAACACTAACAGAATAACGTGTTTATTAAATTCGACAACGTGCATCTCTGGCAGTGCAACAGCACGATCATTTTGTTCTAGGAAGACCACTGATCTTCAGTATCAGTGGTGCACCCAAGTTTTATCCTGGGGTGAACAGAACGGGGGCATGGGGCCGAAAAAGAAGAGGGGGGGGGGGGGGGGTCGGCCTCGTGAAAGTGATACAACCCTTTACCAGTTGCGCCATGTCACCATGAATGCGTCGATCAACACGATCGCGGACATCATCTCTCATGAACGAACATGATTCGTTTTCTTTCCAAATATGCTATACCGTATGCCTTTTTTTTTTCTTGAACGTCTCGGTTGAATGAGGCAGTGAATGCTTCCTTTTCCCCTCTTTATGAAGCACTTATTTGTTGTCCTTTGTTATGTTTTGTTTTTTTTTCGTTCCAATTTCAGCTCTATCACTTCATACGTTGTTCTCGCTTCGTGTCATAGCAATGCTAAGGAACATTAGTAACCTCTCCTGAACTTTGGCTACATTGTCCGGGACCCCAAAGGATTCTGCTTCTTTCATGTGTGTAGATATTCACCTGTTGTCTTCACAATGCCCGTAAACGTAGTAAACTTGCGTGAATTGGGCGCTAAATGAAAGTTGAAATAAATTGGTCTGGTTTTACTGTCGTTTATTATAGCTACATCCTCATCTCTTAGTATAGACTACACAGGTGCTGATAAGTTAATACAGGATATATAAATATAGATTATCTGTTCAAATACAATACACCTTTAATAGAAAAAGCTGACCCTTCGGGATTCCTGCAGCGGCTATTATTATCATTAGCCTCCCACGCGGGAGAGATAGCGCCGGTAAACCGTTACGTGACAGGCGAACGGTGTTTAGACAAACGAACAGGCTAAGCGGCTTGGCCGATCGAGTGCCGGGAACATCCGCTTTCGACGGCCAGCCGTCGGCGGCAGCCGAGTAAATTATGTTATGCGTCGGTCCTCGACAGGTCCTCGGCGCAGAAGCAACATCCAGGAGGAGCGAGCCCCCATATAGCCAAGCCAAGTTCGTCTCTCTCTTGGCTCACTCCAGCGGGGATCAAGTAAAAACAGACGCCGCGACGACGATCAACCGAGCCGACGTTACGAAACTCTTCGGGGGCAGCAGCCAGTGAAACCGAAGGAAGCAGAAATAGGACGGGTGATCAGCATCGCCGACAGCCCACTGGACCCGGGCCGAAAGGTATCGGGTAAAGCAAAACGTCTGCCGTGCGACGCTCCACCGGCTCCCTAACGAGAGTCGCCCTAACGACGCCGCCCCAAGGTAACGGACGCCGGCTGACGTCAGAGTGTCCCCACGAGCGAGCTGCCCCTTCCCCGTCGCGTCCTGCTGGCTCCTATGACCTCCCCTTGGGGGACAGCGGCAATTCTGACTCAGAGGCCCGCCGTGAATCCCCCCGCGCCGTCCGCCGCTCACCGTCGGCGATCCAGAGAGATCCTCATCCTTCTTCCCTCCTTCTCAGCCTCCTTCCCCTGACGTGAGTGCGGCAAAAGCATCAGCAGCAGCCAACGGGGACACGGTGCCCAGCGCAAGCAGCAGCAAGCAGCGCCGGCACGGCGCAGAACACACACACTCCCCTAACGTCCCTACCCTCCCCTCGCGCTCCTCCTTCCCTGCCTTTGGGGGATCCGAGTTCGGAGGAACTTTTCGGAACTCATCTCGTCCCAGTGCCGCGCGCCGTCCCTTTCTCCTCCTCCTCCTCGCACGCTTCCCTCGTTTCGCCGGGGCAGTGAGTGAGCTCAGCGCGCGTTCGCTTGCTCCCGCGCGTCCGCCAGCCACGTCGCCTCTCGCCTTTGCCGGCGCTGCCCCGCTTTTACTTTCTCCTTTTATTGCCCGCCGCCGCCGTCGCTTTCCCGATTGGGGAGCGAGCTTTCGGGAAAGAAGGGTCGGTTCGCTGCTGCTGCTGATGCCCTGGTCGCTCGCTCGCCGCCGGTGTCGCTCGCCGGCCCCCGCCCACTCCTCCCTTAGCCCCGGCTTTCCTGGTCCCTAACCTACGTTCAACTTTTTTTTGTCCTTTATTTTCTTGTTTTCCGTGTGCCACGGTGTTCTTGTACTTTGGATAGTTTTTATGCAGCTGCTGCTGCTACTGCTTGCCTGCCACTACAGAGCTTCCCCTTTTTCCTGGCGCTGTTTTCTTTCTTTGCTCCCTTTTTTCCTTTCGTACTTTATTCGCCCCTGTTTGCGCCTGCTGCTACCGCCGGCGGCGGGAGTACAGCAGCCAGCAAAGAGGAGGGTCGGCCGGACCACACGCGCCAAGCCATGGGCTGACGCTGCTGTTGCTGCCACGGGGAAACTAGTTTGTGTGTGTGTTGCGCGCCACAGCTTCGGGGCAGCGGCGCAGGGGAACGTCGCGTTTGTTGGCTTTTACTTTGTCGTCGTCGCCGCCGTCGCGCCGCCGCGGGGCGAGAGCAACGCGTCGTGTGCGTGCCGCTGATGTGCGTATACGGGGTGTGTGTGTGCGAGGGGTTGCCACGGTCGATCGAAGGTGCGTAGCGGCCAATGATCGATGAGCCGGGGGTCCGAGCTCCTTCTCTCGTCGTGTGCGCGGCAACAACCGACGCTGCCGCCAGGCCAGGCCGGCCGTTAATGGCGGACACCCCAGCGTCCACCGGCACAAACACGAACGCACGGCCAACGAGCGGCCGTACCCTCCCCAACACCCAGACACTAACGCTCTCGCCCTCTTCACCATAGTCCAGTGCCGACGCTGACGCACAGTCGCCGCTGCCGCCGCACACAATGTGCAGCATTCGACGGAAGCCGAGGCGACACTGGCGACGCCCCGAAAAAAACTCAACCTCCCCTTCTTCCTTTCCGTCGTGCTTTTCCTTTCGACGCAAATTTCTTTCCTCCCCGCCCACTCCACTCACCGTCGCACTATGTACGACCCTTTTTCCCCCAACGCTCGCCCCGTTCCTCTCTTTACGCTGTATTTTTTTTTTCCTTCGTTCGTCCATGCCACGAATGCCTCGACAGACTTCGACCCATGTGTCCCCTGTACAGTGCACAGCGACAGCACCCTTTCGCGTCGCCCTTTTTAACAACGTGCTGCCATTCTGTCGACTCTCGTATACGCAGCACGGTTTTTCCTCGAGCCGAAAACAATGCCCGTCGCAGTGAGCGTATATGCACACAACGACATTGTCGCCGCGTTCATTTAATTTGGTTTGCCGAGCACGTGTCTGTGAGGAGCGACTTGATCAATAGAATTATCGCGCTCTGATTCTCTTTCCACCTGAGGCACGCGACAACCTGTAGCGCAGTTAGCAAGTCATAGGTCAAAGAGCGGTGAAGAGCACCCGAGGAAGAGGAAACGTCCTTAAATGAAGGTGCCGAAGTTCGTTTAGGCCCTGTTCGCGATTTCCATCAGACATAACAGTGAACGGCTCAGTTTTACGATTGGTCATATAAACCACGACGAATAAAACACGCACGAATATATGCGACGGTGCAAACTGTCGTGTTTCAACTTTGTTGGTGATTCCATTGATTTCTAGCGTCTTTGCTTGTCAAAAACACCATATGATTACGAAGCACGCAGCAGTAAAGACTCCAGGTTGATTTAGACCACCTGAGGTTCTTTCACAAACCCCTAAATCTGAGTGCGCGGATGTCCTTGGCTTTTGCTCCCGCGTTCCAGACACTACCTGCTAATCTACGGAGAGGGGAGAGGGGGGGGGGGGGGTGCGTTGCAACTTGACCTGAACTGAACTTCAAACCAATCTTACCTCACTCTTACAATGCTTATGTAAATGTAGTTAAATGGTTTCTCCGCTAAATATTGAACTGAATGTCTCCGTTCGGGAATTCTGGATTCATCATTCAAGAAAAAGACCCCTGAAAGAAAATCAAATATACACAAAGCGAACATTCACAAGAGCAAATGCCTCTATATGAGCAATTTTCTTTATATACGGCGACTTGAAAAGGTGAGAGTGCGCTACAAATAAAATCAAATTCACTCTACACCAAAGAAATAAGCCGTAACTTGTCCAGTGTTAAATAAAAGTGTCACGCGGCTACGCGAAAAGTAATGTGCAAGTTCAGTGACAAAAGTTGATTTCTGTTTTGTTTAGTGTTAGACCGCGCATGTTTAGCACGTTAGCACCGCTTTCTCGTCAAAACTGTGCAGTGTTGCAAACGCTGAAATAAACTTTAATAATTCGCGTGGAGCCGTTTTTATACGTATTCATAAACGCGGAATCGTCGTAGCAATAGTAGCTGGTTATGTCCAAAAACACGTAAAAAAATGAACTTTTGTATGTGGTGCTAATCGCACTGCTTTCTATATAGCAAGTGACTTGATAATATCTTTGTGGCTCGCCTTGAAGAGAACAGCGCGCAATCAAAAATCGGACAAGTAAAGAGCGCCACACATGAAACAAATGCTTTGGTTTGTTTCACTCATCCTTTGCCTTAGTTTTCTTTTTTTTTTTTGTGCTCCGCATTCAACGCTAGCCATTACCAACTCGCCCGATACGCCGGCTTACTGCACCTTTGTGCTGTTCAGAAAAGAAAAAAAAAATATGAGGAAGTAAAAAGCACAGGGTGAAAAGATTGCAGAGAGGACAGGGTAAAATGGAACCTATGAACGCAAGCGCATGCTCCGGTAATATCTTCCTGTCTCTTACAATATCTTTTCTATTTGAATACAATCGCTTATAACCTCGCCAAGTGCTATGGATTGATGAACAAACTTTAATGAGGTCCTGCTATATGAATACTGAATTTAGGCAAGTTATAAGAGCGTTTGTTTTAGACGTGGCAGCATTTCATCATGCGCGACCATTATGACGATCGGTATTAACTGTTTCAGAGCCCCTCACAGTCGTGAGACCACCTCTGAAATTTGAATACGAGCGCTTGATGTTCAGCTCGTAGTTGTATGCAGCAGCGGCCCACTGACTCTATGGAGTTGTCCAAGAGGGTGTTAGGTCCGCACGCCGTTGTTCTAGTGCACGTTAATTACTTTCAGGTCGTAAAAGCTGATCCGGTGATCGCCATTACAACAACATTCCTAACTTGCTTTCGAACACAAAACACCATGAAATAGTCAATACAGCGTGCAGTTTTGCCTTTCGAAGGGGTGTATTAGTGTTGCGTATTAAGTAAACGCATGGAGAACCCAGCAAGAGCATAGAAGAACGGAACCTTTCTTAAAACTTGAAATACTCAAACAATCGTGTTTGAGTACTGATATTATCATTGGACACAGCGCTTGGGCTCGCGCCTTATGCCGAATATGCTTCTTGTGGTCGTTGAATAAAACAATAAACAAACCGACGCTACGTGTCCTGGTTCGATCGTTTATTAAAGTCTGGCGGAGAAGAAGCGTGTCAAAGAAGGCCTGGAAAGACATTCCCGTTTGTTGGCGGGATTTGGGGACCATACTCCGACAGGGACGTCGCCAGACGCTCAATCTGAACACATCGGCTGCACAGAGAGAGCGCGTTATAAACACAGACCAGAGAGCTTGCTCATCGCAAAGCACGTTGCGACGGGAGGAGGGGGGACTTTCGGGCCGAGGTCGGGAGAGCCCTTGGCGTCTCCTAAATGACAGTCGGCCGCCGGACCTCAGCGCGCAATTTGTCACGGCGGAATGTTCTCTCGCTCGGTTGAGCCCCGTCGCACGTCGCGACGCCGCCTCACTTTTCCTTTATACTTTTTTTTTCATTCGTCCTATTCTCCCTGCTTTCGCTTTGAAGATGCCCAGAATAGCAAGTGTTTGTGCGGCCATCACTCGGGAAAAAAAAAACAAGAAACAAAAGAAAGGCGCAATCTGTTGTGTTTGTTCCTTCCCCTTGTTTGTTCTCTTTTATTGCTTTTGTTATTTGTATTGTGATCTCGCATTGTACGAAGGAGCACGCGTCGAAAGCACAATCAAGCCGTTTGGTGTTTCGTTGATGTGTTTTGTCTCGTTTTGTTGGACGTGGCCGACAGGCCGTTTTAGGACACAGAAAAAGTAGGGGGGGGGGGGGGGGGGGTTAATGGCGGCGCACCTTTCGGTCTCCGATAAACGTTGTCTTTGTCAGGTATCGGTGCATGGCACCACACCTGAGTGCTCCTGGGTTTCGGACTGTTTGCTGTGCAGCATTAGCGTTCACCTTATCTTCTCTTGAGCCTGGCGTTTTCGTTTTCCTTTGAAAGGAACGGGAGCTTCACTTTCCTCCTTTCGGCAAGCTTCCGTTATCAACCACTCCGCCTAACACCTCCCCCTCGCACCCCACCTTCTAGCCCTTCCCGCTGCCCCTCTCACGTGAATTCCAGCTAAAACCGCTATCTCACAGTAGTATATGCCGTCCTCGAAGTCAGTCTTTGCCTAAATGATTTAGTGGGCACAGTGACCGTGTTTTCAGTGTCGCCAGTCGCTTGTTTCGAGAAAAAAGACAAAGAAAGCAATAAATGCACAATCTATATATCTTAAGCCTGCTTTCACTTACTGCACATTTTCTCCGGAATGCGCGCCCCGAGCAGAAATACAAAACAACCGCATTCTTGACGACCTTTCGGGTACGTTCTGCAGAGCACAGGTTTTCGTGGAGAAAGTATCTACAAGATAGGTATTTCTGACAAGAGCGGGATTTCTCCGAATCCAGGCAAAATAACACCGAGAAATCTCCTGGAATTATTAACGGATACTCATAACGATAAGCGCAATTCATGGTGCCTTCATCGGGTTTTGTTTATTTCCAGAGGGAGCAATAACTTGATTCAAGGTCCATGTTTGCATGACTGATGATGACTAAATAATAATAATTGCTAATGTTTAAAGTGGCAAAACCGCGATATGCTAATGAGCCACGCCGCAGTTGCGAGCTCTGGAAACTTTGACCGCCTGGGGCTCTTTAATGCACATTGATAATGGACGGCATACGGGCTTCTAACATCTTCGCCTCCATCGAAAATGCGATCTCCACAGCCGGGATCGAACCAGCCTCTTTCGGATAAGCAGCCAAGCCTTTTCGGATAGGCCACATCGGCGGACGATTATTGAGTGCAAGACATAAATTCACGATAGAGGTAGCGCGAGGCGGGGGATCAGGCTTGGCGCGCCTTGCACTGGGCGACACCCTTCTCCCATTTAATAACACTTTTTTTTTCTCCTTTATGAAAGCGCTATATCCCTCCACTGGAGCTGTGACTGTAGAATATAACTTCTTGGTCCTATAAGCGAACAAGCAACTCCACTAGGTACAACAATTGAGTGACAGAATGTGTATGTGCATTCATAACAGAGAAAAGGGATCAGATTAAAGAGGTTATTGACTAAGGAAGATAGAAAATAACTTATGAAATACAGAGCTGTTCACCACAATAACTGCCCGGTTGGCTACAGTTAACTTCGGCGAAATTCAGTCTTAAAGTTGGGGATATGAGAGAAGCTTTAAAACGTTGGTGAGGCTAACAACATGAGGTACTGGGCAACGATTGGAGTTCTACAGCGTCGATGTCTTCGAAGAATACACCACGCGAATTATTTTCGTGGATTTGGTAACCTTGCTTTTCATCGAGATGGCGCTCTGTCCATCGGCTCTTGGCGCGAATACGGACCTAAGACGTTAGCCACTCCACTGGTGTCATCGCGAGCCCGGGAGCCCTTACTAGTCACAGCGATTACGCATTTGTTTCTTCGCGGACGCAGTCATGAAACCCAATCACGGCGCAATTCCTCCGGGTCATGGACCTGATGGCTAAAGAGAAGAAAGGAAAAAAGAAAATTGAGCAGAAGGGTGGCGAGCGAAGGGACAAGCCTCCTCCAACTCGGTTCGAAGCCACTTCACCGCCCTCCATCAGGCTCGAGCAGGCACTCCTTCGAGAGCGGGCTGAACTTTCGCATTAAAGGTGCTCCGGGCTGCGGCGAGCGAGCGTTCTTGACCCTCCCCGTTCGGGCTTCTCGGGAATGTCGAGCAAGTTAGGCTCGCCGTTCGCACCTGTCCATCGAGCGGCGAGGGCACAACGCAGGAAAGGTGACCCACGAAACGCTCTGAAAGCGAGAGAGAGAGAGAGAGAGGTTGGGTGGCGAGGAAGGATCGTAGTTCGCCGAAGAAACTCGACGACACTCTTCTCGTCGATTTCTTTCGCGGGCGAGCGAGGGGCCACGCGACGACGAGGGACCGGCGAGTCTCACAAGTTCGGCGTGACTAGGGAGCCCATACAGGCGTGACCTTCCGCAGAACCCATGGGAGACCGTGGCCAAACCGCGCAGGCGCTGCCGCACACGGCGGTAACGCCGGCGAAGGCAGGGAAGCGAAAGGTGGAAGATTCGGGGAAACGAAGGGAAGAATGGGGAAAAGGCGAGTGGGGGAAGAGCTTGATTGACCAGCAACCCGTCGCCGACCGCGGGCCGAGGGATAGCGAGGGAAGGCGAGGGAGTTGGTTGGTGGCCGAGCGAGCTAGCTCGCGGCGTGGCGACGCCGAGACAAAGCAAGCAGCGTGGAAACTTCGCGAATAGTTTCGCGCCAGGAGAAAGCCCCGGGCGCGCCGACGAACCAGCGGGGGAGAAAAGGGGTTGGGAGGGCGAACCGCCGGCCGACGCTTGTGCGTCGTCGTCGTCGTCGTCGCCCGGGCGAAATTAGGAGGCGCTGTGTGAAAGGCTCGTGGGGTGGCGCACGGACGGCTGAAAGCGCGGGGAGGCCCGAGGAACCAGCCCTCTTGTAGGCAGCGTCACGGGCTTCCCCCCCTTTAAGGCATTAGCGCGCGAGTGAGGCGTGCGGAGGCAGGGAAGGCCGCTATAGTGGCTCGGGTGAGCGAAAGTGAGCTTAGGGGGACGTTCTATGAACTTTACTTGATTCTGCGTCTTTTTTTCATCGCGGATGCGTTTTTGTGCAGTCCGAAAAGAGGGTGGAACGGCCTGGTGAGTGAGTGAGTGAGTGAGTGAGTGAGTGAGTGAGTGAGTGAGTGAGTGAGTGAGTGAGTGAGTGAGTGAGTGAGTGAGTGAGTGAGTGAGTGAGTGAGTGAGTGAGTGAGTGAGTGAGTGAGTGAGTGAGACGCAAAGAAAGTAGTCCTACATGCTGCTGGTGCATTAGCTTGATATGCACGCAACAGCGTGAAATAAGTCTCTGCTACTATATGAAAGTGCCAGTGCAAAAGTCACTCGCCCATATCCTTAGTACGAAACTCCCTTTGCTGCATGTCTGGTGCTCGGCGAGGAACCAGACATTCTCATCTAGTTGACCTTCCTTCCTTTTCTCGCCTCTCTAGCTCACTTAGGAACGTCGTTCACTGCTTTAAGCAAACAAGTTGCATTGAGGAACCCTTCGATCGTTAGCACTCAATGATTCCCTTCAGAAGGCCATTTATCTTGCGAAGGCTACAAAAATGCTAATGAAAGCGTGGCCCGAATAAAGGGGGGGGGGGGGGGGACGGAGGAAGGAAAGACAGGGAGGTTAGCCAGCCCGAATAAAGGATTCGTGTCAGCAGTACTGAACCTGCCCGTCTGAAATGGGCGTAATCGGCTTCTTTCAGAACAGCTGCGATCATCTTAACGCTCGTAATCGAACGAACCAATTATGGTGTAGAAGCTCGTTATTCCACTCCATAAAGCATCATCTGAACGATTTAATCAAAAGTAAGCTCGTATATATTATAACGTAGCATTAGTGTGACTCACCTAGTGCTTTGACTTCTCTTTTAAAAGGAGACAAATGTGTCATCCGTATTTATCGCAATCAGTGAAAACGTCCAATTACCGACCTATTTCTTGAGACAACTGTAAGTGATGGACAAGACGACATCATACAATTTAAGGACTCCGGATGATATCCGCGGGCGCAAGACCGGAACAGCTCAACATCACATGGAGCTGACTGAGCCCTTGTAATCTACATAATATACCAAGATGAAGGTTATTATCCGTAGGATTATAATGAAAAGGCAGCAAACTCGAGAATAAACGGAGTATACCTACTTTACGTTGTCACACTGGTGCATATTTAGGAAAGAAAAGGAGCACTAACCGAAACATGAAATCTAATATTAAAACATCACGCTTTAATACAGCAGTGGACGCAGAGTTCTAACAGCTGCAGTTAACATCAGGCACATTGATTCAGCTTATGTTAGTCGACTTGATCCTGTCACTTAGCCACCTGGGTTAGTAATGCACGCCGCAGCTTCGAAACAACACACGTACGCTAAAATACAACAAGTACAGCAATGCGACTCGCGATATACACCATTGGCCACTTTGACACGCCTTCTTGGTATACACACAAGCGTGCTGGCGGCGTATAGCGTAGCACGTTTCTAAGCGTCAGTACGACGATGCGTCACAGTGGCGTGTTATCCATCCTCCATTGGTTCGCACCCGCCACAAAGTATAGAGACGTATATAATAAAAAGAATTACGAAAGTACGTAAATAAAAATGGGAATGCATTTTCCTTGTTCCGGACTTCTTTCTTGTAGACATGCCCTATTTTCCTTTTCAAGATCGCCGCACCCCGAACACGCTAGAACCATTGCATTGCCTCCCCATCTCTTCTGCATCGGAAGTTGAGGTAACAAAATTAGATAATGAAAAGTGACAAGAAAAGTGCTATGGGCGAATCCTTGCGAGTATACAGAGTTGTTGGGTCATCGCAGCTCAAACGAAAACGCACAAAATGAGAAGCAAAGTATACATTGAGAACGCGAAAGCTAAACAGAGAAACTTTAGAAAGCGCTCGTTTTAGAACAAAGCAGGCAGGCATGCAGTGTTTCGGACGAGCGAACACCGGCACGACGCGACGCGGCCGACCGGCGCAGCACGTTGCGTGGCTCGCTGGCATCGCCAGCGCAGACCGAGCAGAGCGACTGCTCTCATAAAACATCCGCGCCCAAAGAACTCGCGCGCACGAACAAACAGGGAAAAAAAATGTCAAAAAAAAAACCGACCACCTTGTTTCTGAAGAAAGTTGTCCGTTGAAGAAAACACGAGGAAAGGAGACGGGCGCAGAAGGCCTTCTCTTCTATGTCCAGAGCAAGGGGAAAAAACAGAAAAAAATATGAAAGAAAGACCATACGCCAGCGTCTCAGGGGCCAGCCAAAAATTCATGACCCCTGTGAGGGAAAACAAGGAGAGTCGAAACGCGACGGAGCGTCAAAGTCATGTAAGCAGGCGGATAGCGAAGTATGGAAAAACGTATGAAACAGCGAGCAGGAACTTGACAAGCAGTTTTAGAACAAACAAACAAAAAAATCTTGCACGCCCACGAAATGTTGCAAAGAAAACACAACGCCCTTGGAGGAATTGAGAGCCGTTGGAAGGAAGACCGCGGCGGTAGCCTACAGAAATCTCGGAGATGGTGGTGAAGAACCGTGTCAGTATTGAAGTACAAATATGGGACAAAACTGCGAGGCGCAAAACATTTCTAATGCGTTTGTAGTATGTATATGCGATTGACGTCGTTGACTGTTCTGTCGTGGACGCTCACAGAGTAATCCTTTGAGAGTGTTAGAAATGATATGTGAGAAGTCAATTCTTCCGCCAAGATTAATTACTAGTGGGTTTCCAAATTCAGATAAGAGACAGCTCAAGGCAACCAAAAGTGGCCACTCACCAGTCGAGGTAAGTAGCGAATAAGAAAATCACACACGTAGTAGTAGTGTTCGAGCCCCAGCATAAACGACAGATGGAGATATGTTTACTTCTAACGCGAACAACGGTTGCCGAGTATGAAGCGGAGATATTACATTCTGAAGACCACGTCACGCAATGGGGGTCAAAAACCAGCTTTGACCTCCATTTCTAAATGAGAACACTGTTTACGCGACATCATTTTCTAATGTTGATTTAGGCAGAATTGCTAAGCCAAATGCTGACATGAGCTGATGAGAATCAGAAACTGATTAGATCTAAGCAGAATTGCTAGAAGAGGATTGAAAGTTGAAGCGATAAAAAAAATGGAGGATGGAGGAAACAGCTTGGAGTCCAGATATTGAGGAAAGAGACTTGTGAATTTTAATTCAGGAATTTATCGCCGAGGGTAATCGGCTTGACGAAGACAGTTGTTAACCTGTGCAACTGACAGGTAAGCTCGTCGAAACTCTTACTCGAGACTGAGATTTTCCCTTGCAGTACAGAAACGACCCTAGCCATTATATAGCTGACTTTTCGACGTAAGGTAATCACACTTCGCAACCGTACTGGATTCCTCTGCTGCTGTGTTTACGTTTACTCCTTTCTACTCTTGCTTGAGCGACCGTTTGGTGCAAATATAAGCTTATGGACTGATGTAGTGAAGTATGTGCGTTCTGACCTACGGCACCTACAGCAGGACTGACTTTTGAAACGGAGCTCCAGATATGAGACAGACAATTAATCCACCATGAAGACAATTTCAGAAGTTGAAAGCTGTTACATTCAAACGATAGTCTACTAGAAAATATAATTACCGTTGCGAAACAACTTATTGCCTGCCTTCCACTGGTATACGCTCTTCCGAAGCGTCCCGTATCAACATACACATTTAATCAGCTAAATAAATGTAATCATGTCTAAAAACGACCGGCAGAAAATATTGTTAGGCGGATACAGAGAGAGTGAGTAAAGGAAGAGTTGGCAAAGGAAGCAGATCGGCCAAACAACATCACTTTAAAGGCGCCCTTATTATATTTCTTTCGCCTGAAAAGAGACCCATGTAAACACGTAAACAACGGACAAAGAACGAATATCGAGGGAACAAGCAAGCAACCACATCCGACACAGGCAGAGCGCCTGTCTGCTCTTTACGGAGCAGGTGATAAAAACAGAAACTGGAAACTGGATATTAGAAAATGTACACCAAAGGTGAAATAAATAACCATATTTAGGGAAACGAGGACAAATGTCCCGATAAAATAAGTGGGGGAGGGGGGGACTACACAACCAGTGAAGTCATTTTTCCGAACGAAAGCTATATAATAGGCCACGGTCGTCCTGTTAGCGTCGAAAAGCACGTCCACCTGGAAACAGGCCATCGCCGAGGCTGATACAGCTCACTACAAATATGCTATCTTCTTTCGCGATGTGCGCAGCGTAATTAATGTGGGACGCTGTGATGTGGCGTGTTCGAATAACCCGTAGTAATTACAAGAGGCACGCAACCAACCGCGTACGCGTCTGCACTGGAATAAACGTTCGCGCATCGAGACAGAGCCATGCCTCAACTTCAGAAATAAGACACGACCACAAATCCAGAGACTGATTGATTTGCGGGGTTTTACGTCCCAAAACCACCTATGATTATGAGAGACGCCGTAGTGGAAGGCTCCGGAAATTTTGACTACCAGGGGTTCTTTAACGTGCACTGACATCGCACAGTACACGGGCCTCAACATTTCGCCTCCATCGAAATGCAGCCGCCGCGGCCGGGATTTGATCCCTCGACCCTCGGATCAGCAGCCGAGTACCATAGCCACTAGACCACCGTGGCGGGGCACAAATCCAGAGACTAAAAGGTGTATTAGCAGCCCCCAGATATGAATGCTGCTTGAGATGGTGTAAATGGATCAATTTCTGGGCATGTCAAGGTGAGGTACGAGACTCCGTAGGAACGAGATATGCAAGCCTTGTAAACGAATAACACTGACATTGCCTCTTTTTCTTTCAGTTACCAGTTTATTTATGATTTTCCAGTGAAAAAAAAAAAAAAAAAAGCTCCCATGTGCCCGTTTTGCCTTTCTGTACACTCTGCATGCCATGTTTGCCAAGCCCGGGGGTACGGACCCTGTCAAGCTTGATCTACGGCTTTTTTGTCTGTACCCACCAAGCTTCATTGAGTGTTTTTGAAGCTGAAAATAAATCCTGATTGATTGATTGATTGATTGATTGATTGATTGATTGATTGATTGATTGATTGATTGATTGATTGATTGATTGATTGATTGATTGAAGAAACGGACGTGATGCTTTTTTTTTTTTGCTGCGAGGGTGAGCACGACATTGCGAAGGTGCGCTAGCCAGCTTTGTGGTCAACATGGCTAAGGCGGGTGAAACATATTTTCTGGTCGACAAGGTCGCGCCACACGGCACTCCCGTACAGGAAGCAGCACGCAAGCCTGCGTCAAGTATTGTGAAGTTCTAAACACTTCACCACAGCGGTGGCCAAGTGTCTCCAATGCGGGAGGCAATGGGTTCGATTTCCGGTGCCGCCGAGCAGACACCAGTTTCGCTAACGGGGATAGAGGTAAGCTGACCTTGGTGCCAGGTAGCGCGAGTCTCGAGAAAGTGGCCTGTATTTCGTTCTCTTTCAGTCCATGCCCCCCCCTCTTCCGACGTGCTTCATACTAGAGCTACAGAAAATGGCGTATTTTCCTCACCTCAACCACTCTCTCCGCAGCTTCAGCCTTACCACACTTCGTAAAGCGCTTATTCTGTGTAGACTGCACTGACGGCCTTTCATTATTTCGGAGCTCTTCAATATACTTGACATTTCTTTCATTGCTTTATAGCGTCTACACACTCTCCTTCCTACAATCTGCGTCGTTTGCCACGGTGAACAAACCTTACGGAAGGCAAAGTGAGAGAGACAGTGATAAACAACGAATGTCACGCCTTTCCAAGCCCGACAGGGCAAGCAAGTAGGGCCGTGTTTCTCTCGCCTAGGAACAACCAACCGGGTGTTTTTTTTTCCTTATTTATTTATTTCTGCAGCGGCGTAAGAGGCGACGGCGGCGCCCGAGATTACACGCGCGCCGCCAAGTTCGCAGGCGAGCTTGGGTTGTTGGTTCGAGGCTCACCCATGCTTAGGCGCAGTGTTGTACACGTTCCTCCAAAACAGGAACGAAAGCTCGTTCCTCGTTCCTTCCCGATTTTGTAACGAGTTCCCGTTACAAGTTCCTTCAGTCAGAAAGGAACGCGTTCCAGTTACATTTTGGAAATTGGAACGTGTCGTTACATTTACGTTACATTTGATTTTTAAGATTCAAAATAGTCTCGGAAAATTGTGAGCTGAAATTAAGTGACTTAAACGCTTTAAATTCAATTCGAGCTGCGTACATTTCGTGAACTTGAACCTTACCGGCAGCAGATTACCTGGAGATAGAAAATATGAAAATAAACGCTTCTAGACATTTTTTCAGGGAGCACCGAACGTAGTCCCGAATTGTTCACAGCGAATTTGACTCTAGTCTATTACAAGTGCAACACATAATGGGTCTTCCAATGAGTAGCCAGAATAGTGTTCCTCAGGTGTGCAGATAGAAAGTCACTCACATTCACCAACACATGAGACATTGTGAGTAGCAAGCCTACATTTAACACTAAAAGCTATGTATGCTGTAGACCTGTCGATTTACATTGGCATATATTAGCTCGTGCTTCACCCGCGTCTATCAATACTGCAACAAGATTTCCCGATATGTCGTCATCATTTGCTGCCCCAAATTTCTTCCCTCAGTATTAGTAGTATTAGTAGTCTTTTTAGTCATTTAGTAGTCTAAATGACAGTTCTGAATATATTATTTTGCTTAGGTCTCACAATTTTAAAGCATTTGTGATACTGTTCTTTCGCTGTTATTTATGGTGGTGCGCAGCGTGTGTCGGTGTGGAGAATTCGAACTGCATGATCAGCTGATGAGCTTACCGACGACGACGTAGGAGTATCTTTTTTGCTTATGGCGTCCTAAGGAGTACGCTTTGTCTGTTCAATTTCTACAGCAGCCCCACTTTCTTGCAATAGTGAAATTACATTAATATGTGGAGAGTAAATAAATAAATAAATAAATAAATCGCCTCACGTGCATAATTTCATTGGACACCAACCAAGAAATGATGTCTGAAAACAAAAATGACGTATGTCACGCTTGAAAGGTTCGCAGCAGCACAACCGCACAACCCAAGTAGCAAAAACTTGCGTACGTGCAACTGAGTGTGGCTCTAGTTCTTATGAGATCAACACATAGTAGAAATCATACCTAATGTGAACAAGAAAGTAACAAATGGGCCGATTTACACTTAGAACACAAAGCTGTCTTTTCGTTATGCGAATAGGAAAGAGCATTAAATAAACCATACCTCCACGTGCTTCTTTACGTTTCTCGCCGATCTTTTCGACACTCCACTTGTATTGTTTGATGGAGCACAAGTCATACATTGGGCTAAACACAGGCGTGCGATGTTGTATTCAGTCGGTTGAAACATCGGGGGTAGTCATGGCCAGGAAGCAATCTATAATTCCACATCGGCACTCATTGCAACAGAATCTGATGGCACAGGAGGCGAGATGGTGTTCCGTGATTTTCGAATGCCAAGTGAAAGATCACTGCAGTGTGTCCAGCCTTCAGAACGACCCTTCCTTGCTCTTCAGACTGGCACAAATAAAGCGAAAGACTTCTACCCCTCCCCACGTGGTTGTGTCGTCCCGCGCGCTTTCCTGCCGATTTCTTGCACCCCTGCTGGCGCCTGAGAGTTGTTCCGCCTTAACTACGGCCCTTTCGTCGACCCCTTTCGTCACAGCAGGAGGGCCAAGTCTTCCTTTTTCGGCGGACGTTGTCGCTCCATCAGCAGAGGCCGGCAGCGTGTCGAGTAGAGTATGCTGCGTCGGAACGGTCGCTTGCAACACGACTTTCGGAGAATCCTACAATTCCCCACTGAAGCAAGCCGGGAGCGTCCGTGGAAACACAGAAGCTGATGTCTTCTCAGCGATCTTCATTTGGGCGTTTGACAAGAGACCACGCCACCCTTTTGTTAACAAACCCCAGACGGCTGGGTCGTGCTGGCTGGCCTTGTAGATCTGTTCTCCAAACTCTTGTGGTTTACGTTTCCGGCTGCTAAGTGTCGCCAGCCCGCACACAGCTACGTTGATCGAGACACTGCCTGCCTGCTAGCCACGTCGCGTTATCTTGACTTCACGGTAACATTTGCCGCTGCTCGTCTGCTTCGCCGAGCGGTCTCCTGCGTAAAATATGCCATTGACGACGAGGCCCACACGTTTGAGCCGTAACCGCATTCTCAGAACCAATGCATTGAGCAAAGCGCGCGTTGTCAGTGTCTTAGTTCGAAGGGAGCCTTGGCGGCGGGATCTGAAGGGACGAAAGGAATTTCGCGGCTGGCTGCGGTTCCGCCTGCGTTGCCGTAGACGGCCGAAAACATTTCGCCCAGCGACAGTGCGCGGGCACCGTTATGGGGGTAACGAAATGCACTTGTGTGGTGTGCTTACACTGGCGAAAGAGAAGTTTCGCCCTCGTCGAAGCCTCGAAGAGGGAGAGTAAAGGAATGACGTTTTGCGTGTAGTTTTCTTTGAGTGACGGAGACTGCTAACAGGGAAGCGGGGACTCAAGGCTCGGCCTCGGCGGTTGTGGCCGGCCTATCCGTCCTGCATGCGGACCTCTGGAACGCTTTATAAAAGGAACGTCGTTCCCCCAATCTGCGTCGTTTGCCACGTTGAACAAACCTTACGGAAGGCAAAGTGAGAGAGACAGTGATAAACAACGAATGTCACGCCTTTCCAAGCCCGACAGGGCAAGCAAGTAGGGCCGTGTTTCTCTCGCCTAGGAACAACCAACCGGGTGTTTTTTTTTTCTTATTTATTTCTGCAGCGGCGTAAGAGGCGACGGCGGCGCCCGAGATTACACGCGCGCCGCCAAGTTCGCAGGCGAGCTTGGGTTGTTGGTTCGAGGCTCACCCATGCTTAGGCGTCGCTAGCCCAAGCGTTCATCGTTGGCCGGGCGTGCATGTAACGCTCACAGAGCCAGAGCTCGGAGCGCTGCCTGCTTCGAAGTTTACGCCACCTTTATCTCTTTCTTCTCCCACCCTACCCCTCGCTTCCCTTCGAAGATGGGCTTCGAAGAAGGAGAAAAAAAAAAAGGAATCGTCCAAGTAAGGAGAAAAACGGGAAAGCTGCTGCCTAGCACGGTCCAGGCGCGTTGTAACGAAGCCCACAGGGGTGGTGGCTGAAGAAGCAAACGAGGCTGCGAAAAAAAAAAAAGGAAAAGAAGGTCGAGATGAAAGAAACAATAAAAAGAAAGTATACAAGAAGAGATTCGACGGTCGTGGCGTCGGGGCAGGGAATAAGGGCGAGTTAGGGACGGAAAGGAGCATGGGGATAGCAGGGGGGTTCGTTCTTTCGGAAGCGCAGTGGACGGAAACTTGGGGAAGGGAACAAGAAGCGTGAGGGAGCGCGTAGTGTTGCTCGGACGAACGAAGCACAATCTTCCTATCTAGACTTTTGTTTGCTTATTTGCACGTATAGCCAGATTTTTTTCCCCGCTGCGAGCACGAAGTAATGAGATAAAACCCCGAGCGAAAAAAGAAAAGAGAGACGAAGAAGACCGAGCGAGCGGCGGTGGCACAAAAAAAGCAAAAGTTGAAAAAGGAAATAAAGAACAGGCGCTAACCGCTTGCTCTTGCGAGCACGGGCGTAACGGTCGGACAGCGGGCCAACAACGAAACAAAATGAAATCTAGAAATGCGAAGAGATGAGGAGGAAAAAAAGAGGGACGCTAGCCGAGAGGGGAAAGCGCGAAAGGGGAGGATTCGAGCCGTGCGCGCTGGGCGGGCTAGCGACGGACGGCAACGTCGGCGGCGAGCCTGCGCCCAAAGGCGCGCTAGCGGTACCCGCACGCGCCGGCGTCGCCGCGTTTCGCCCTGCTCAACGCTCTTAACGCTCGTCGCCGGCGAGTGCGCAGCACGGGGGCGTAGCTAGATCCGAAACACCCACACATACATGGATATAGAAAAAAAACGGGAAGAACCCAGAAAAAGAAATTGGGGAAAAAAACTGGGACAAACTCGGCAGACCAGTGAGCGCGAAAAGGAGGAAACTTAGCAAAGTCGCGAAAGAAAAAAAAATAGGGAGATGAGTAGAGGCAACATAAGAAAAGTGCTGGAAACGACGGACGGAAAAACCTAGGCGAGGAAAAAGAGAGGGGAGAATGGAAAGAGACCGAAGGGAGAAAGTGAGATGCGATAAAAGGAAGGGGAAAAAGAAGGGGAAGGAAGGGAGCGGAGCAGCGTGCGGACGAGTCAAGGCTTGAGCAACAACAAGTTCTGCCGCTCTTTTGCCTCTCCGCCCCCGGTGGCCGGCTCTTGCGAAGAGCGCCTCCTTTACGTTTATTTTTTTGCTCCTTCACGGCGCGTCCGTACGGTCTCGACACCATCTCCCTAGCGAGGAACTCGGCAGCAGAAGAGAAGGGAGAAAAATAGGGAAAATAAAAAAAGCGAGAGCGGATAAAGAAAAAACGCGGCGGGACGCGAAAGAAGCCGTTGCGCTAGAAGTAGGGCTCCGAACGTAAGAAGCAAACAACAAGCGATGAGACGGAGGACCTCGCGCAAGGAAGGAAAAAAAAAGGGAAAAAAGGATAGGCGGACCTACGCGGCAAAGTACGGCGCGTAGCGGAGAAAGAAGGAAGAGGGAATCTTCGTCGAGTCTCGGCTTTCGCCTTCCTTTATTTTCCCGTCTATCCCTTTTCTTTTTGCCTTGTTTCTTCATCCTCCTTGGCCCTGCTCGATCTCCTCTTTCGGACCCGTCGGCTGGCCGCGCCAACGCCGCCGACCAACCGACCGACCGTCCCTCCCCACTTCCCCTCCAGGACTGGGGCGCCAGCCTATACTTGGCCTGCCCGGCGACGAGCCTGCATCTTTGCTTCTGCTGCCATCCGAGCCACCTTCCCTACTTTTTTTTTTCCTCCCTTGCCGCACTTCTATCCGGTGGTCCGCCGCTTCTCCCTTTTTTTTGCTCCCTATACCAGCCTAGCCCCATATCCCCGCCTTCCATCTTGCCACCATCCCACTTTCCAGGCGTCCCTTCCTCGGCCCACGGCGATTTCTTTCCTTTGCTTCGCGGCCCCTACGACGTCGACGACGACGACGCTCGCTAAACTTCTTTTTTCCCTATCTTCCAAACTCCTTTTTTTCTTCTTCCTTTTTTCCCCTCGGTCCTCTAACTCGGCTGTCCGTGAGGCGCGGCGGACGCGTGGGCTCGAGCCAGCAGCCGAAAAGAGCTCTCTCGCCTGGCCTCTGCACGCGCATGTGTGTGTGCGTGTTTTGGGAGGCTCCTGCCTTGGCAGTTTGTGACTTCAGGGCCAACGGGAAAAGGAAGGAGGCGTCCGCTGCTGCTGCTGCTGCCGTTGCCGCAGCGGTAGTAGTAGTAGCAGAAGCAGCAGGAGCGCGAACAGAGCCCAGCGCTGGGACCGAGGAAGCGAATGAGCGGCCGGGTGTGGGTGGGGTGGCGCAGGGCAACCGAGCGGCGACGACCAGGCCCCTTTTTCCTGCTGGTGATCTCGCGCCGAGCTTCCTGCGCTTCCAGCACTGGCAAAACAGCCCGACAGCCACACAGCGGCAGCAGCGACAGCTAGCGCAGCGCCGGGCACGGGGCTACTTCTTCCTGTGTCATGGCGTCACTGCGGCGTTTTGTTTCTTTCGTTCGCTGTTTCTTTCTTCCTTTATCTTTTTTTTCTTTCCCTTCGTTTCCTTGACTTTCGGGGCATCGAGCCACGAGCGAAGTGAAGGCGCCTCTTCTTGGCATGGTCGTCGACGCCAAGTTTCTTCTTGACCCTTAACATCCTTTCTGTCTTATTTTTTTACGCTATCAACTTCCATGGCTACTGTCTTGATATCAGCTTGATTTCTTTTTCTAGCTATGAAACTAAGTTTCGTATATAGGCAGCTAAGTCCTCGGGTGGACTGTCCAAAAACCGAATCGCGCGGAAGAAATAAGGGAAGTACTGCCGTCTTCTCGTGTTTTTTTTTTTTTTTAGTAATCTTACAGACACGCCTTTCCTGAACTGTTTGTCGCGCGGCCGTTTCACGACACCGTGTTCAAGACACCGACGCCCCCTAGACACTAAACGTGGGAAAAAAAGATTTGCAAAACTTTTCCCGAAGGCCACATCTGATCTTCTACCGGCCCCTCGAACACACACGTGTCAATCTGTTTTTGTTTTTAAGCATCAGAAAGTACCAACGCGCCTCGCTCCTTCCGGAACGTTACGGTCGTGCCTTAGCTCCGTATCCGCTCCTATAGTTTATTCATTCCTGCTGTAGATGATCCTGCCGCCACCGCCGTTCCCCGTCCGACAGCCAGACGGCGACCCCATCTTAACGCGGCTGAACCATCTTCTTTTGCTTCATTTTTCTTCGTTCGGTGCTTTTGTTTTCGTCTTACGTCTAGGCGGTGGTATTGGACAAGTCCATGCCATCCGATTTCTTTCCGGCTAACCCAAACGCATAATAAAAGAAACAGGCAAGCTGGGACAGGAGTCACGTCGACGGCGACGCCACGTTAGTCTTAGTTTACCGAGCAGACGTAAGAAAAAGAAGAGGGGCAAAGCACGGGGACCTCCGGTAAGGAAATAGGGGCGTAAACAGGCTCGACGTGGAAGACTCGCGACATCGGTTATTTACGTCGTTGCCTCCCAGAGTTCTGCCAGTCTTTTTTTTTTTTTTACACGGTAGTTCGCGCTTGTCTCAGGACGTATAGAAGAAGAGAAATGCACGAAGCTCAAGCACGCACAACTTAGGTGCAGAGAAGGGCTGCACCAGTACTTCGTAGGAACAGATTTAGCCTGCTCATTTGTTGCACGCTAGCAATCTTCCGAGCAACGCCATTGGCACGCCGGAGCTAGACGACAGAGGCTTATGGTTCAGGCAGAACACCGAGGTCTCCTCCTCACTTCGAAAGCGGAAACAAAGAACCTGTCCTAACCTAGCTAACTTCCAGAAAGTCGTTCCTACCCTAACTTCCACCACGAAGGCGACACGTCGTTCGAGAGCCTCGTTGCGGCACATCAGAGCGAAAGCTTAGGCAGGAAGAGGCACGTGGTCAGAATCTGGACATCAAAAGAACCAAGTAAGGCCTTCGCTGTTAGAATCAAGCGAAAAAGGTTGATTGGAGATTGGAAAAGGGTCGATTGGAAACATTAGAAAGACGTTCCAAAGCACCTTAAGCTGTTCAGACCCCTTACGCTCGTCTTAGATCCCAATCATTCTCGGCGACGGCGAGAGTTGGGCCTAATATATAATAGCACATCATAACAGTCTCGTTACAATAGCTGGGCCCATACAGCCACACCCAGCTGACGTGCCGTTGGTCTATCCTATAGGCTACAATAAGTAGTCTACAAAGTTTGCCACTAGTGTTGTTGAGCTGAGAGCAGTTATTAACGGCAGACGATCCCCAGATAACGTCGTCATGCACGCCAAAAGTTGGGCAACTGTCAACGCAGCAACTAACGTCCAGTACCGGTCATATATAAGTGCCACCCAACCAGCCCCTAATCTGTAAACAAGGCAAAAGGAGAAAGAGTCGACCACAAGCACAACACGCACATTTCTTAGTCGGTGGAGTTCTTTCGACAGCGTTCTGTCACTTTTCAACCTCCTTGCTTCTTATAGTTTTTTATGTGTAAGTATTGCAATAAGCTATTGACGCGAGGGGATGTGCCCACTATGATTACGTCCTGCCGGAAGCGAACTACCCACTACGGGCAACCCTTCTATAGGCCGAAGACGAAGAAGAGCGAAGTTGTGCGAGCGTTCTGTTCGAGGTGTACGCCATGATAAAAGCAGGACGTGCTACTTTGCTGAGCCGAGTTGATCACCTTCGTGACACTATTCTTTCAGCAGTTGAACTTGTCATCCTCACGGCTTATCCCTGCAATGCCTAGCGCGTGATTTAGTAAGCTGTACCATCTCTTGATACTTCAATATTGTGCTTTAAGCACGTTAAGCTTAAGACATAGCCCATAGCGTTCTTGACACGCTGTAGCAACTTATTTGATTTGAAAGCATCTAGGGATCAAATACTATTTAAATGATGTTAATGCTAAATATGCTGGAAATCAAGTACCGTGACTCGAATAGGCCGCAGTATCTCTCTTTTTCCTTTTTCTCTAATTTTTTTTTTTATTCGCAACTGTGTCCGGGTGTTGCAGACTTACAGAGAAGCCATGGACATCTTTCCCGTAACTGCGTGCTAGAAGGTGCTGGTGCACTTGTGACACCGACTACTGCTTCAGTGCGAGCAGTGAATTGTACCCAATGCGACGAAAATAACAGATGCAATGTTTAGAAGAAAAGCTTTGGAATCCGTTTTAAAACTCTAAGAAATTTCCATGGGCGTTCAGAAAGTATAACGATTTCTGGTAGGGTGTACTGAAGGACCTTGCATTGTCAAACTGCATACTCTGTTCAGTCATAGAGGACATGCAATGCGTTTTGAATTAGTAACGGGAGAATTAATCATCACTCTACCTTATGTGACTAGTGAGCAGGTGCATACGAGAAAGATTAGTTAGTTAGTTAGTTAGTTAGTTAGTTAGTTAGTTAGTTAGTTAGTTAGTTAGTTAGTTGACTGATGTGACTGGTGTCGTTTACTGGCTGTGTATAAGACCATGGCCGCCGACCTGTCGCGCTCGCCATGCCTGCAACATTCCGTTCCTTTCGCAGGAGGCCATGAAGACCGCAAAACCAGTACATTTTAATCAGTCAGTCATACTGAGTTAGTTAGTTAGTTAGTTAGTTAGTTAGTTAGTTAGTTAGTTAGTTGAATGATGTGACTGGTGTCGTTTACTGGCTGTGTATAAGACCATGGCCGCCGACCTGTCGCGCTCGCCATGCCTGCAACATTTCGTTCCTTTCGCAGGAGGCCATGAAGACCGTAAAACCAGTAGATTTTAATCAGTCAGTCATACTGAGTTAGTTAGTTAGTTAGTTAGTTAGTTAGTTAGTTAGTTAGTTAGTTAGTTAGTTAGTTAGTTAGTTAGTTAGTTAGTTAGTTAGTTAGTTAGTTAGTTGATGTGACTGCGGCCGTTTACTGGCTGCAGTGTACAATACCATGATCGCCTACCTGTCGCGCTCGCCCTACATTCAACATTTCATACATTTCGCAGGAGCTCATGGTGACCATAACACCACTAGATTTCGTTAATTCATTCATTCAGTTAGTTAGTTAGTTAGTTAGTTAGTTAGTTAGTTAGTTAGTTAGTTAGTTAGTTAGTTAGTTAGTTAGTTAGTTAGTTAGTTAGGCGCAGGTTGCTAGTCAGTCAGTGGCGCAACAGGCCCGCAGAGCAAGTGTCCAAGCGATCACAATGACCGCATATACACAGTTCCATCCATAAATGACAGACAGGCGCGTCAGGCGCAGAAGAATACTCCCGACGCGTAACGTGAATGCTTCGCATAACTACACCCGAGAACCTTTTCATGATAGCTCCAATTCAAAAAAGAATAATAATAAACAAGCTATAAACTGTTCAACGAAACGTAGTAGTAATAAGCAAAAACAATCCACGGAGATTGCCATATTGCGGACACGACACGTACAGCAGGGGCGTTACACTGCGCTGGGTACGTTTGCTGCTGTACTTCGGGTGTCCAGTATATAAAGTACGTGTCGCCCTTTTTCAAGGGCAAACAACTTTCGACAAAGGTGCACGGCAACGGGCCGAACGCTCTCCTATACAAAGAGAACTCCGCTTTGCAGGCCGCCCACAATCCCCACGTTCACATCGTCCCTAGTCCCTTTGTGGACCCCCAACAACAAGGGTCCACTACTACCCCGTATGCCATTGTCCGCTAGAAGCCGATGTAGCTGCCGCCTGTGTTTCGCACGAAAGAGCTAGCTCGAACGCATCCAGTCGAACGCCTCTCGTAGCCGCTCAATTTCTTGCGCGTCACTCGTCGGCAGGTTTTGGCGTTGCCGTTGCTGCGCTCCCTTCATCGTCCGCCCGGCTGACTGCAAAACCAGTAAAACTTGTCTGGCCCGTAACGTGGCACGTCCGATTAGGTAACGAGCGATCACCCGAAATTTCCTTCCACAAGTTTTCGGGGACGGAGAAAAACCGCAGTTTATCGATGGAACGGCTTAGGGGCTGACTTTAGTTAGTGTGCTTTACAGTCTGATGCTCCACACGCAGAAATACACAAAGAAAGCAACCAAAAAGTAAAAGTGGAGATGAGTCATGAGATTTGACAGTCGATGCATATAGGGGCTGGAATATATGCTAAGTGCATACAGCCAGTGCGCCCTAACCTGCTACATTTCAAGGCGCATGAATTAAAGAAAAAGAAAGAACACAAGTGATTAAATAGGTACTAGATGTAAAAGTGCTTTACTGCACTGTAGGCAGGTAAATAGAGCCAAAATATGCCCTCATGTGTAAAAAGTCACAAGGTATGCCCCTATGCTCCGATACAACTGTTTAGCTAAGATAAATAAGCGCGTATGTACAGATCGATCACCTTGGAGACATTCCTCGCTCTTTTACCTCCTTGTCCCCGTTCCCCAGTGTTCAACAGCGGGCCATATAGCTCAGGCCTTTCTACAAGCCTTTCAACAAATAAAGATATAGCCATGATACATGTAGTTGCTTGCAAAATCATCATACTATAACATACCGCCCGGACGCATACGGGGACACTTCCTGGTGCTAGAGTAGGCGTCGATCATATATACTTAATATAGGAGATCGCTTCTAATGTACCCTTGATTATTTGAACGCCTGTGGTGTGCACTAATCAAACTGCCCGGCTACCTCGTGTTACGCTTGCCCAATGACATGGTTAGCCGTGAATTATACAACGCAAACATTACTCAATGTTGGTGATAATACTATTAATCTAAATCAGCGAAAAGCATTTTACGGTGACGTGACCAATACATACACCATAAATAGCAATACGCTTTGCTCGAACATTAGAAGGCAACCACATAAAAAATATCGTCTTTAAAACTGAGTTAAGGCGGCACGATTGCCGTGTTTGAGCCGTATTAACTGCGCATTAAGTGAGGCACCCGAAAAGCACCCACCATGCCCACTAAAATGCCCATCATTGTCATGGAACACATTCCATCACAATCGTAATGGGTGAAGTGGAAATTTTAAATAGGTTCAGCAATCGTTTAATCATCTTCACGCCAAGATTATCCAACCACCGTATGCAAACCCTAGCCGACGTTATCCATAACATAACCAATACTACCCAACATTACACAGTGCTAACGAGTGCTGGTATTATAGAATAAAGTACGGTAACTGGAAGCCACATGACTCAGTGGTGCGCTCTGGCTGCACTGATCTAATGATTGACCTGTATTTTTTACTTAGTAATCACGCTACCCTTTTACAGAACGTGAGTGAAAAAGGACCAGGAATACATCATCTTCAATGAAGACCATATTTTTATAACTACCACGCTAATCAGTCAGTCAAGACTGTGTAATAAGTAAACTACCGCTTCTCATTTTCCCAGTACGAACCTGCCGACCCTATCATAGCGGTTAAAGCACCCTGGAGAGAGGGATTATATATGCACGCACAAGCGTAAATATGATGAGCACTTGCACGGTTAAACCAGTTTCTCAAAAATATTATAATAATAAAAAAAAACAACTAGTGGACCCATTCTTCTCATTTTATTGCTGCCGATTCATGACGGGCTCTAGTTCTCTTTCGTTTGTCTGTTCCACCTGCTTCTACAAGTTATCTTTACTGCGGCTAAGCACAACGTGTATTCTGAGGTACGTCCTGGGATGGCAGTTTTTTGCTGATCTTGTCGCGTTCTGACGAGTCTAACCAGCGCCCCGTTCACAGTGTTTTGCATAAAACTAGTTATAGCAAAAAAAGTTTCTTTTTCTGTTAAATGCACGCGACGTTTCGACGGAGTTATAGTGCAGCGAGTGGTTAAATTGCAGTAATGAAAACTGCCAGTTCTTGACCAATGTTGAAAGGCTCTAATAAATGTAATTGGCACTACGTTCACTCGGTACTGCACGAAGCGAGTAAGCGCTGAAATGTTGTTTTTTATAATGAGATGCTTCGGTGGAGGCGTGTCAGTAATTAGACTAGGGGAATCAAAATACCCCAAGGTGACTTTCGAAAGAAATCATAAATTAACAGTCAAGCGCATTCGCTTGGCGAGTAATTTCTGACCTCTTTATGCAATACTGGGTTCTCACGTTAGCTTTAGCAAGGTGACGCAAGCGCATTAAAACAGTAGCCCGCAGGTAAAAATACCTCAATAAATAAAGGAGACTACAAGTTACAGCTGTATACCTGCTAAATGCACAACACACACAAAAAGACTGACCTTCTTCTTTTTTTTTTTTTCAGGAAGTGTTCACAAAGAAATCAACTAACGATAACACTCCCTAGACCTCGGTAACATGGCAACACGATTTAAATGGCACGATATACAGCTGTCAGGCTTTAGTGGTGTCGTGTCCTATATCTTCGCCCACTAGCCACACCATTCTTGTGAACAAACTGCCAGGATAACTGGGCAAATGTGTGTCGTAACATTTGGTTGCAATAGGAAAGAAACATAGGTTTTTCAAAAGATGACGACGATCAGTGTAGCACCGGTAGCAATACGCTCAACGTCTTAACCTTTGGCACAAAGCTAGTATGTGTTGTTGCTTAACGAAACGTTACGCTGAGCGTACAGCGTAAATTAAACTTGCGAGTTGAGTTTTACCTGGGTGACAGCCTCAACACAGCACACTTTCTTCTTCGTGGAGTTGCTTGAGGCTGTACACATAGGAATGAAAAATCATAGTAGGATACATCACCACGAATGTGAAATATTAACTATGCAGAAAATCAGTGGGCATTGCCCCCGTCAAGTGACATACAAAGGTTTCAACGTGTTGCACTTCCATGCTAATAATTGAAAATGTCAATCCCCTAAAAATATATGCCACCGATCAATGTACGACAGCTAATGACGACATCTGTTGATACTATAAAAATAGTATCAGCAGCTGATACTACGAAAATCGTGTCATTTCATACTGTAGCCGCGTTTGAGAACGAGCGATTATTTGAACTGGGGCATGTATTAGACGAAAGGGAAAGCAAAGACCCGTTCAGCGCTACACTATTGAGCAAGTGCAAAAGAAACAAATAAAATTGCACAGACCCTAACTTTAACAGGTCATTAAATACACTACTCGAGAGCCACTTCTGTGTACCTCGAAACCGCTACGATCCAATAAGGAAAAACCTGTCGCTCTGTCTGTTGGGCCGTTAAACGCGCTTAACAAAGTTTAAAAGAAAGGGAGAAAAAGAAGCGAGCACAAATGCGGAGAAGTCAGAGGAGAAGCAAACGACAGAAAGTGGAAGCGAATACATCTCGCGACCGTTTTTCGACGCGTTCAAATAAAGCGAAACCGCGGGAGCCCCATACGAGCAAACGAGCACATATCTGTGTCAGGAATAAAAAAAAAGGAAAAGAACAAAAAGAACAAGCGTCACAAAGATAAAAAGCGGGTAGAAATAAAAGCGAAAAACCGCCCAACGACCTACGCCCATTCATAAAAGACCGGAAACGCTAAAAGCGTTGCTGAAGTACCTACTCCATGTCAAGCAAGCAGAGAGGTGCGGTGAGGAGTGAAGGAAACAGAATGAGGGAAAGGAGAAGCGCTTCGTTGATCTTCCCTCTCCCCTCCCCCCCTCTCTACAATCCATCCCTCTACGGTCTATATATATATATATACAGAACCGGTGCTTCCTCACTCTAATATGTTTCGCCGAACAATCCGCGATCCCTCGTGGCCCCCTATTCATCTCTTCCTCTCTCATCTTAAAGCCGCCCCTGGACACATTGCGATGGTCTCAGTTTCTGAGCCGCTTTATGGAGCAGAGTTTGCGGCGTTTAGCGACAAGCACGCGCGCGCGATGGAAGTCACGTGAGCGCCAGACTACCGGTCAGTGCTTGAATGTCAGCACATACGCCATCCCTCTTTCGCGCATGATTTAGAAGAATAATAAAGGAGCCGAAGCAGCGAAAGAAAAGTAATAAATGAATTTTGAGGAAACAAGAATGTATTGCGGAAGAAGGAACACTCGGGAGGCAAAGAAAGACAAATGAGCTAGAGAGATGACGGCCAGCAAGTATATAGAGAAATAAGTGCGAGAAGGTTGGTAGGCCGAGGAGGAAAGAAGTGGAAGAGAGACGACGTGGCATAAATCAAAGTGAAACGTGGTTTAATGGAAACACCAAGGAGACTGCAGTTAAAATGCAAAAAAGAACAGTCAGTTAAAACGGTGGAGAGAGATTAACCGCGATGCATGGCCCATCCTGTCAACGACTGTTGAGAAACATAAAACATTCGCGGTTAAGTAAGTTTCAAATCGAACGTGAGGAAAGAAACAGGCTACAGTGATCCGATGTGGTAAGCGCTCGCGTTCGTGTATATGTAGGAAGGACGTTTGACTCTCGCGACGAAGACGCCGTTCTTGCGACACTTTCTCATAGCGTCTGACAATTCTTACAACACTTGCTGGAGACGACCGATTGAAGCGAGCACACTGCAAAATTTTCAGGAATTACCGTAAGGCCGTGCTTCTGTTCCAGCTTTAATGACGCAATTGTCCGTGCAATACGTCAAAAGTTGTGACGTTTTGCAGCCGACCGGAAGGCTGCATGTGCTCCAGTCACTGGTGAGGCGTTGTGAAAGTCACCAATGTCCGCGACCAAACAGAAGACGAAAACGGTTGTGCACTTTTATATTTCGAAGAACGACAGCTCATGGAAACTGCTGCGCAGCGTTTACAGCACAAGGGGACATCATAAACTACATGAAAGCAACCAATGCCGACAAGGCGTAATAGTTCATGCTACTTTTCCCTTTCTCATACTGTCATTTAACGGCACACGACAACGGATGCCTCACTGAAGCGCCAGATCGATCTCTCGTCTCATCGCCTTAACACCGCCTTTATTCCCGTCGCGTCGCTCCGTCTTTCAGAAGGATTTTCTCCTTATTGCGACCTTTTCTACGGTCCCTTCTTTCCTTCCCTCCTCCCCAGTACCCCCCATTAATCCCTGTCGTGTAGTAGCAGTTGTTCTCATTTCCAGAGGCAACATACAAGTCGATCGCGCACCATATATATATGTCATTTTTCACCTCGACTATTTGATGGCCAGATCACCTCCCGCAAAAACACCGCAATCCCTTCACCCGCCAATCCATCGCTTCCCTAGTTTTCCTGCTTATGGCAAGCAGACGAAGAACATGACCAGTAGCTCCCTCTTTCTTCTTCGTCGCGCCCTCATAAGTGTACATAGAGTCGTCTGCTACAACAAAAGGCAGACGAATGCAGCCATATAGATCTCCCTCCGCTCTCCACACCAGCGCCGGAGAACGGGGGAACGACAAGCTTCTAAAAGCGAGGCGAAGTGTAATCGACCTTGGTCTACTCAGCTCAGCGGTTCTCCCCCTCCACTTATATGTGCCATGTTTTCTTCTCCCTCTATATATCTATATATACCGCTTCTCATGCTTTTTTCCCTCCTTCTAATCTTTCTTCTTCTTCCGTTTTGCTCCTTTTGTTATTCCGACGTCAAGAGAGGCGAGGAAGGAGAATATATAGACGATAGAGAGAGAAAGTGAGCGCGAGAAGTTGCGGGGGAGTCATAGCCGTAGACGAAGACGCTAGATGGATGCGGACAGAGAAGAGAGCAAATTGTACGCCGCAGCTTCATTCCCCCCCTCCTTCCCTTTCACATCCACAGCATCCCGCTTCTTTAGGGGAAAAGCAGGGTTCACTCACCGTGAAAGCCAAACAGAGCGAGGAGGAGGAAAAAAAGGAGGAGAGAGCGTCGCGTTGTTCGAGAGCGAAAGCGAAGCGAAATGACCAAGAGGCAAAACTGCGGGAATATGTCTACTTATAACCGAGGCTCTTCACTCCGCTTGTCGGCGAAGAGCGCCGCGGAAGAGGGAGTGTGAAGTAAGGGGGGGAAAAAAGAAGAAACGGGAGAGGGCACCTCCCCAATTGCCGAGTGGCTGCTTCGTTGGGCGACTCTCTGTCGACTATGATAGGGAGAGAATGGGGTAAAATGGGGGAAGAAGGGCGTAGTTGAGTGCGTGCGTTCGTGAGATGTCTGTACGCTGCCTCGCTACTCGCATAAACGATTTTATTTCTTCTTCCCCCCCCCCCCCCGAGCCCGTGGAATTTGATCCCGAAAGGGGTTTAAGGTCGAGGAAATTACTCGTCGTTTCCCTCTTCGTTTTGTTTCTGTTCGTTTCTTTCTTCGTGTTTGCATTTTCCATTTGCCTCATAAAATGTGACGTTTGCTTGCTGGGTTACTGTTTCCTTTCGGACTTCTTAACTTTCTTTTGTTGTTTTGCGAGTAGGGGTGTCACTGTCATCTTTTTTTTCTTACCTCATCCTCGCTTATCTTTTTCTTTTTCTTTTTTGCTACCATTCATTCGTTCTCGAGTGGCCGTTACATAACAGATCAGTTTGTCTTTCCGGTAAAAGGGAGCGCATAATGGACTTGCAATCCGACGTGGCTGTAAAAACGATTGCCGCGGAAAACAAAAAAGAGGGAAGAGTCCGGGAAAAGTGACTCCCCTGTGCTAGCGCGCGCGAGCTGCATGTAAAGAACGACGATTTAATGGATTGGGCTTTGGAGGCTTTTGCCATTGCGGTCGCATAAAATTGCTCGGAGGGCGCGAGTGAAAACGATGGTTTAACACAGTAGCGGTTCCTTAGACGCCTTCGGCTGGGATTGGAGGGAGGCCGTGTTGCTGGGCGTCTTATACTGCCGTACACCTGTCGCGCGTGCTAAGCGTGTAAACATTTACCCTCTTCTCGGTTCATGTTTTATCGTTCTGCTTTTCTTTTTTCTCTCTAATGATGAACTCATCTTGAACTTCTAGAATTGCGTTTTGCGTTTCGATACATCTCCAGCGTTATATTTTTCTTTGTTCTGTTTTCATGTAACTTCTTTCTTTTCGTTGCATGTTTATGCCGCAAATAATATAGCGACTACCATCCCGGCGAAGAAATTTCCGGAAATAAGCTTTTGATGAATCTTAGGTACAAACGCTCAAGAAAGATTTACGATGCATTGTGTCATCCTTTATTAGGTTTAAAAAAAAAATTAATTGTGTCTGCTGGAGCGAGAATGTGAGCAGCGTTGCTGGAAAGCGTATGCACACAGTGGTAATTTCTCATCGACGTAAATTATTCTAATTTTCAAAAAGAAAAAAGAAGCGTCTTTGTGACATGAACGTTAGCCGACAGTCACGCAGCTCACAACGTTGCTAGCCTACTCGCGCCACTGTTTTGTACACAGTATAATACATCATGCCGAAGCAAACGAGTAAACACCACGACTTAGACCTGGTAATTATTCCGATAAATATAGCCCCGCCACGGTGGTGCAGTGGGTATGCTACTCGGCTTCTGATCCGAGGGTCGCGGGATCGAATCCCGGCGGCGGCGGCTGCATTTCGATGGAGGCGAAATGTTGAGGCCCGCGTACTGTGCGATGTCAGTGCACGTAAAGAAACCCCAGGTGGTCGAAATTTTCGGAGCCGTCCACTACGGCGCCTCTCATAATCACAGCTGGTTTTGGGACGTAAAATCTCAGAAATCAATCAGCCAATCAATCAATCAATCCGCCAAATACGTAAATCAATTCGCCTTCATTCTTTCCATCAAGGACATTCTACAACACGCCCTGTTTTTAAAAGGCATACCTCATCAGTTTGTTTATGATGTGTAGGGTCATAGTGAGACCACGCATGAACAATAATGTGTGTACTCGTTTAATCAGCGCAGTCTGTTCATATAAAATTCTGAATCTTTTAGCATCCGTTTGTGTTGAGTTTGTTCATTTACAGAGCTATGTTTGTCACTACACACGAGCGGTTAGGATCAGCCGATTTACCACTCGCCACAAGTATTCACATTGCGCGTGGGTCGATGTATGTGCTTGCGTGCACATGCTTGGAAGCATGCTGCGTAGTCCAAGGGTGTATGCGTCTTTGGGTGTGTGCACATAAGTATGTGAGTAATTTTCACACATTCTTGTAATTTTCGTACTTAGCCATGCTCGCTGACACAGCATAGCCACATAGCCACCGTAGAGGTGCTGACATTTTTATATTCATGCATTTGGAAGTGAATATAAGGGCAAGACATACGACTGGAAATCAATCTGAACGAATGAAAATCAGTAAAAAAGAGAGAGGTAACCGTGACGAAAATCGTAGCAAAATTCCCAACTGGGAAATGTTTAGCGTTGTAAGCATTATATGGAACTACCTATGAGGACTATGCTCCACTCCCTTACTGCGTGATGTCAGTGCACGTTAAAGAACCCAAGGTGCTTGGAAATGTTCGGAGCCCTCAACTACAGCGTCTCTCATAATCATATCGCGGTTTCGGAACGTAAAACCCCAGAAATCAATCACTTTTTCACACTCCGCTTCCTGCAACTGGCAACCGAACGCATGACGTAGTTCTTCATTTCTATAGCTTTATGTTGTCTTCAATATCTTTTTATATTTTACCTGTCATGACTCTTGTTTGTTAACGCAAAGATGCAATTACGCATTTCCTTGGCTAGCTGCAGGGTATTCTTAATCGCTAGCGGTAACTACACCGTCCTTAAACGAGGTCACTTAATTGGAACTCTCTTACTTATGTTGGCATCTCCTTGATAGTTCAGTATGACATCATCACATGGGTACACCCACTCGTTTTCTGTCACGCTACAACACTAGTGAGTTTTAGCAGCGGCGGCTTACCGTACGGTAAGTACGGTAATGCCGTACCGTCGTGGTTGGCACGCAGAATATTGAGCTTCTGAGGGCTTTACCAGCAAGTTTTAGCATTTGACGACGTTTCCGTACTCACCAAGCAACTAGTCCAGCTCTTTCCGACTAATATAGCCCCGTGCTGACCATGACGGTACGGCATTACCGTCATTGCCGTAAGGTAAACCGGTGCTGCTAAAACTCCCTACTATTACATACCTACGCACGCGTTTCTTCAAGCGAAGCTTGATGTGCGTCACAAGTGTCGGCGCTGTGGCGCGTACTCGAAAACAATCATCATCACGAAAGCAGTGCGTGCCGCACTTCTTTCTTATCTCGCGCTTTGACAGTAATCAAGCGCCGCGCCCGTAACACGTGCACCCTCTTCAGTGCACGCGCGGCGAATGCATAAGATATGAACATATCTGAGACATATGAATCCCTTGGATTTTCTACCAAAGAAAGAAGGAAAGAAAGCCAAAAACAGAACGGAAGAAAGAGGGAGGGAAAGAACAACAACAAGAAAGAAATGGAGACAGACAGACAGACAGACAGACAGACAGACAGACAGACAGACAGACAGACAGACAGACTCACTCGAAACTTCGCAATTCCTCCTATTCTCCCGAAAGGGGAAGGGCTCCAAAAATTTTTTTTAATTCCTAGAAGTCCTCAGCTTTCGCTTAATTCAGAGACGCTAAACATGAAAGTCAAGACTTTAGGCGTTGAAACCGGGACATCACGTGATTGTATTTTCGCGTAGGCTGTAAAGGGTAACATCCAATCACGTGTCGCTTACGCCCGCATATCCGAGGCGGGTACACAAGCCACGCGTTGATTTCATTATCGCTGATTGCGACGTAACTGACGTGCATGCCACGGTATCGATGTCATGACCTATCAGTCACTTCAGGCATATACATTCGTACCGATCAATGCCTATTCTTCGGATATATTCGAAGTGAACGAGACGGGAGTTCTCAATTTCCTGTACCACATTTTCTTACCCATATATTTTCTTTTTGCCACAATTTTTTTTTCAAGGTCCGCTTCGCACGCGATGCACAAGGTACTCGTCTTAAAGATGCTTACGCGCTGAAAGAAAGCGGCCTCATTTTTTGTTCGGCTATAGCCCGCCTTCATCTTCCGGTCGTTGTACGAAGCCCATTTAGAAGAGCGGCAACATCCATCGGACTTGCTTTTCCAGCGCGCAGTCTCGCGACCCATTTAGTCCCCGCAAGAACATCAATTAGACGCTTGGCTCTCAAAACTGCGAGACATATGTCGCACGTACATATATATAGACACCGGCGGGAAAGGGAGAGGGAGACTCGAAGATGCCCAAGCGGTGACACATCAAGACTTGCGCGGCCAGACAACATCCGCGGGGACAAACCGGGAAGCTTCCGGCTTCGACAGGCCATTTTTCACTAAAGCATAGCGAAATATGAAGGCGAGGACGGGAGACGAAGTTACAAGTGCTGAACACATCAGCAGGCGATCTTCCTTCCTGTCAGCTGTCCACATATTTCATCGCCTACTGTTACATATGTGTAATGTGGCCACGACCCGAAGTCGCAAACAAAAAAAAAAAAAAAAAAGGAAAGAAGCCAATGAAACGAATGTCGCGCTCTTCATGTGTTGGCCGGGTTTCAAGAGCTATACGTCAAGAGCCAGAAGTCTGTCTCGGGAACGTTGCGTGCAAGAAAACGACAGGTGTCTCTTTCTCTCTGCAGTCCCGAGAAACGTGAAGCCACACGCGGGCTGGAAGAGAGAAACATTGAAGTTTAATGTAACCTCGAGAGAATTCCACCAAGATTAACCCGTTCAGAGGTGAAAGAAGCACCAGTAGCTAGCCGTCCGCTGCGCTCCGTACGAAAGCGACGCCGTACACTCTACTTTTCTAACACATAGGGATGCCCTGCTATGTTGCCCCTCGATGAATCACAGCGATTGCAGTGCGATTTAAGTAGCGTATCCAATTTATATATCACGGTACGCATATCTTCGCAGTGAAAGGAATTCTCGGCGCCGGCTTCACGACTGCTCCTATCGAATTAGTGGGATCAGTGCGCGGGATAGCAGAAGCAAGAAGTGCACATCAAAGTACGTAGTCCTATATCTTATAGTTATTAAACAGTGTTTCTACGCGAATGTGTAGTGGAATCAACTTTTTAACGACGTCATACGACAAATTCTTCCTACGCATGTAAGTCGGAAAACGCTGGCACGAGCGACCCTCGTGGACGCTTCAGGTGTTACAACCGCGACATTTATTGCCAGCCAACCACGTGTATGACTTCGGGTTTGTTGAAGCTGACAATTGAAAGAAATGTGTCTTACGCTACTTTCGAAGCCATTCTTGCATTTTTCACTCGTATGTAGCCAGACCGATATATATTATAACGTTTTGTTATTTAAAAAAAATGATTCAGAACCGCAAGAAACCAAGCGACACCGATAGACGAATGTCCTGGAACTGGCCCCGTATAGGACTCGCGAGAGACACACCAGCGTGGCCTAACTCATTCGTGCTCTTCGGGAGCACACTATACGAAACGTGCCTCTCGCATTCGTGAAGCTGGGCGCGTCGCGATTTCCCGGGATGTGAAAGATACACTTCCGAACTGAAATGAAATTTTCGCATACCCTCGGCTAAAGAGCTCAGCAACAGGACGCCACGCACCAAGCGAAGCCGCATGGGTGGCCGCCGACCCTCAAATAGTGTGCCCCTTTACTGGTAACGGACAGCGAATACGCGAAGTGGCCTTTTGACAAACCTTGCGGTTTCGCTTGTACTGTTTGGGAACGCCCGTGGGCCAGCTGTTTACCATCCGTTGTGTATAGCTGTAACACCAATTACATACTTCACATACAACAAGACGTTTGTGATGGTCAGTCAACGTTAGTCGCCGGTATAGAGTACAAGCGGTGCAGGCGTCAACGAGGCCACGGCAGCATCCACGTCGAAGGCGATCCCATAGCAATACACGTGCATTGTGCAAATTTGTGCGGTCGTGTTGCTTGGTGTCCAACGCAACTGCAGCTGTACTGTAAAGACACCGTTTCACGTTTACGTTATGCACGATTGCAGCGAAAGAGGGATAAACAACGTTTATCTTATCTTCCCGGGCAATAGTTTCCGCGATAAGGCGTGAAAGTTAGCTTATGCTTGAGTTACTGCATTTAACAATCGTAATATATGCTTCGCTTCGCCGCGGACAATGTAAATTATGAAGTTTCGCAACCTGTACAGCTTGCGAAACCTTTCGCTGGTAACGTTTGACCTGGTAATTAAGCGTAATTGTCATCAAACGCAACATGCCGCCTGACCGGACAAGCTTTCGTCGAATACTCGACAAAGTGACGCTATTTCAAGTTGCCATTTTCACACAACATAAGGTAAGAGCAGATCATACGATTCACGGTGATTGCAGCTCGTCCTTCAAGCACAAGAACGTAAATCAGTATAGCTCCACACGCTCGCAATTTGCCGAAAGGGAGCGTTTATGAATTGCTCTTTCACAAACGTCATTTGAAAACGCAGGCGTTTCACGTGTGCTTGGCGAAAGTGCCAGGCAGCCTTCTGATAATAAGCGGGCTGTTTCTTTTATCGAGAGGTGTCACTTAGCGCCGCCGACGACTCTTCGCGTCTGCGAACGCGCAACGTTTATTTATACGTGTTTATACTTCATAGCTACATCTTGCGCACCGCAACGCGCAGTTGATAAAGCTTCGCGTGGCTGGCGCTGGTCTATAAGTTAACATAATCGGTACCGCATAGCGTCTAAGTACCAGTGTTCAGTGCGAGTTAAGTGTATCGGTTTATTTACTTAGCCTCCCAAATCTAAGATCTGTTATCGTTTAAGCTCCACAGCGCAACTCGCCCATACCGCGGGGCATTTGAGTTATACAGTCGAAATTACATCCGAATGCAGCAGCCCAGCAGCCGGTTTGTTCTTAGTGGTCTTAATGCAAAAGCAAGCCGATTAAGCTAGTGACTACAGCGTCTTTTCCTGATGCATCCTGAAAGGCAAAACGATTGTTTTTTCCAACCAAAGCGAACAATTAAATGACTCGTGTTGGTAATTTGGTGATCTTTTAATCCCCTTAATGCTGGGTTTGCGTCGTGAGAGCCTTGGCGGCATTTTGGGATCGCTTTTATTTCTTTTTGGGAGGGGCGGGGAGACGGGGGGGGGGGGGGGGGGAGGAAGTCACAAATAGCTGTTAAATATCACTGGCGAAATTTCCTATGAGACGGCTCAGTGAAGCGTCTCGGCTCCCCTTTATTCCGAAGGGAGGAGAGAGAGAATATGTTATTAATGGCTCTGGAGATGTTAGCCTGGTTAATGGCCTGGCTTGCTACTCCAGGTGTTTTGCGGTGATTATGATATTTACATTGATCACGTGTAACACAACACGTACGTGTAGTCACAGTTCCACACACACTCACATATACATATATACACTTTAACGAAGGGAAAATGCACATATGTCAATGTATCAGTAATATTCATATTGTTCGGCCACGGTGGCCTAAAGGTTATGGCACTCTGCTGCTGATCCGAAGGTCGCGGGATCGAATCCCGGCCGCGGCGGCTGCGTTTCGAAGGAGGCGAAATGTTGGAGCCCGTGCGATGTCAGTGCACCATAAAGAACCACAGGTGGTCGAAATTTCCGGAGACCTCCACTACGACCTCCACTACGTAATCATGGCGTGATTTTATGACGTAAAAACCCGAAAATCAATCAGTAACATTGATATTTCTCGTTACATCTAAATACACAGCGGAACAAGCAGCACGATCTGGATGCCTGAAGAGTTGTTTTTCAAGTTAACGCCCAATCACGAGAACTGATATCATCTTAAAGTCGACAACTCACCACTCCCCCAACCCCTTTTTCCTTCTTTTTTTTTTTATGTGATCAAATATCTTGCGCCTATACACATAGTTTAAAGCAATTCCTTCTAAAGAAATTTAAAAAAAGAAACTCTGAACACTATTAAACTCTATTAAGATAAGGAAAGAAAAAGGAAGAATCCGAGACCCATCGTCGCAACAACGAAAAATGGAGTGTACTGAGCCGTGACATTTCGATGTTACTCAAAAGGAAATGAATGCTAACAGCACTGCCACCGACTACTTAGAAAGCTAATAAGTGGCAACAAACTATCCCAGCCCAATCCCCATCATCGTAACGACGATTCTAATTACCGTACGCATGGCTTTGCAAAGGGCAAGTTGACACTGCATACTACGACCTTTTTAGAGCACAAATTACGAACAGTGTTGCGACATAGTTGCCACAGTATGCCCGTTCTGTGTTTGCCTCCTTGTCGTAATTTATGTGCTAAAAAGCTTGTAGTATGCTACCCCTGTTATGCATGGTGAAGGAAAAATCATCCTTTAGCGATCTCCAATTTCCACAGTCTTGCACTAGCAGTCTCCCCAGTCCCCTGTCTGCAAGTTTCTTAATCTTATCTTACCGATTAATCCGTCCCCGCCATCGCCCACGTTTACCTCATTGTGACGTGCAGTGTTGCCTTAAATGATCATTGTCCTTATCTACTTTACGTGGCAACTTTCCACGCTATCTTTAGTGCAGCAGCACACATTGATCGGAAACGTGGACGGCATAGGTCATAGATATAATACACACACATGAGCTCTTCTGACACAGGCACATTTAGCACTTATATCAATTATATCAATATATGTGGATGGGGGCAAGTTCACGATGCTTCTCCTTCGTAAGTGCTCTTTACATCTGGTCGAATGGCTTCGCTAATAATACGTCCAGCATCGCGATTGGCTTAAGTGTTCTGCGAAAACCTTTATCGTAACTTTTTGCAAATACGCGCCCTATTCTTGTCATGGTTAACCAATTTTGCGTGTGTGTGTGTGTGTGTGTGTGTGTGTGTGTGTGTGTGTGTGTGTGTGTGTGTGTGTGTGTGTGTGTGTGTGTGTGTGTGTGTGTGTGCTGAGACACCCTTACGTTGTAATTAACGCTCTAGTGCACAGCTTGAACAGGCTCGGATAACAACCTTCATAACTTATGCTAAGCGCGAAGCATTTCTTGGAAATCTTCAGCAACTTTGACGATATCTATCTATCTATCTATCTATCTATCTATCTATCTATCTATCTATCTATCTATCTATCTATCTATCTATCTATCTATCTATCTATCTATCTATCTATCTGTCTGTCTGTCTGTCTGTCTGTCTATCTATCTATCTATCTATCTATCTATCTATCTATCTATCTATCTATCTATCTATCTATCCGCCTACGTCTCGGCGCTCTCCTGGTCTTCTCTTCGAACATTTTAAGGTTCGGATGGTAGGGTATCAATATATGGGCTACGACAACGATTCATCTAGATATCGCTAAAGTGATATAGTCGTCACGTACGTCCCGATTAACGAGAATTGTCCCGCCACAGTGGTCTAGTGGTTGTGGTACTCGGCTACAGATCCGAGGGTCGCGGGATCGAATCCCGGCCGCGTCCGCTGCCTTTCGATGGAGGGGAAATGTTGAGGCCCCTGTACTGTGCGATGTCAGTGCACGATAAAGAACCCAAGGTGATCGAAATTTCTGGAGCCCTCCACTACGGCGTCTCACATAATCATAGCTGGTTTTGGGACGTAAAACCAGACAAATCAATCAATTAACGAGAATTGAATCACGTGTGGGTTATACCCGCAGTGCTAGGCCCGGGTAATGCGTTTATGCGCCACAGCAGATTGGATCTTAACATCGCAGCTCATGTTAACGGCGACAAACCAAATGAAAATTTCATGAGGACATACCTTGCGTAGGTCAAAAGAAACGGAAAGGCACACCGTTTGTTGTAGATTGAGATTGAAATATAAACATAACATGCAGACAAACACAGACAGGCGTTAACCTACCACTCGTTAGGTGGGTAGGAAACGTAACTGGGATGCTACCACTCGTCCACGGCTGCTCTTCCAGCGGTTCACGCACTTTTTATAAAACTATCGCATCAGCAGTCGTGGTTATGTTGCTCTTGCTCAGTTTGCACGCAGATGTTAATCCTAGTTGCAACACTTGGCACAATGCCAATAACTTCGGTATAGGCGAAATTCCTCGTTCATTGCTTCGCATGACATCGATCCCTACAATGCGTACGGTCCGCCGCATTTTTTTCCCTGGGAGTAGAACAAAATTTTAGCCCCACTTGCTATACTCTACTTTTTCTCTCCTCACTAATTTGCCGTGAATCACCTGCACATTTGCTGAAGACGAAAGTGTCATCTGTGAACCTCAGGCTACTCAGGCAATCCATGTCTATCCCTAAGAGTCTAATAGTTTTCAATTCTAGGATGTCGAATACGGCTTCCTAACATATACAGTGAATGATATTGGAAATATAGCGTTTAACAACCCGATACATTTTGCTGTCGCTGTTCCTCAGCCTTCGTTGTCAAAAAATAATAGCTTTGAGATGTCTGTGTACTTAAACATATGTGCGCGCGAATTAATGTCCTTTTTATACGCTAAATGTGCATGGTTATTAGTACTCCTGCTAAACCGACCCCCTTTAGTTATCTGTGAATGCTGCCCGAACGAATTACTTGTACTCTGATTGATTTGCGGGGTTTAACGTCGTTGTAGGTGTCCACGGCGTTGTCAAACTATCGAGAGATAGTTTTTACCGCGGGCTCCTCGGCTATCACGTTTTGTTTTGATGGCGAAAATAAATTGAATTGAATTGAATTGAATTGAAAACCAGTTCTGATTATGAGAGACGCCGTAGTGGAGGGCTCCGGAAATTTCGACCACCTGGGGTTCTAATTAACGTGCACTGACATCGCACAGCACACAGGCCCCAACATTTCGCCTCTATCGAAATGCAGCCGCCGCGGCCGGGATTCGATCTCGCGACCTTTGGATTAGCAGCCGAGTGCCATAACCACTAGACCACAGTGGCGGGGCAATTACTTGTACTCTAGGAATGACTGACGTGAAAAGGTGGCCCGAGCGTACGCAAAAGTTCCTTCGTGAGTACATATTATAGTGTCAAGGACTTTTGAGTGACATTAAAATTTTATATTAAGGCCCACTTTTTCTTTTCTTTTTTATAATAACTTATGGGCACGCTGTCAAATGTCTGCAGTAACGTTGAATTCGTGAGCATACGTACGTATGAATTATCTTTCACTCTTACATTATATGTATATACCATCATATTTTGTCGAATAAAATGCTTTTGTAACTGTCGTGTCACTTGTAGTTTGTCATTTTCTTTGAAATTTTCTATCTCTGTCGTTCCTTTTCCAGTATTATTTGTTGATTGAGAAACCTTCCCCGTCATACGTGTTGCGCTAAACCACTCAATGTGTCCTCTGAAATAAACAGCCTTTGAGAAGTGTTTGGGAACAGTTTTCACTTCTATTCTGACGAGGACACTCAATTTTTGGGGAATACTAACTGGGGGACGCCGTGGATAAACTTATGAAGCTTTTAAATTATTTATCTCAGCCCCTAAATATTCCTTATTGTTTTACAAAGCTATACTGCATTAAGCTAACTATGCTTCATTGGCGAATCAACAATCTCCAAACGTTAACAGTCAAAAGAAGACTCGGTTTCCTGAAACGACATCAGAAATCGAGATTGTAAAGTGACTAAAAAGGCAGTTTAACTAAAACTCTTCAGAAAACGCTCAGGACAAGGTTGGGCAATAGTGAGGGCAAGTTAGACAAGCACAAAAAAGCGCAGCAATTACATTTGGATCAGTGTTCGTCCGTCGTTTAATGCGTTCTTTTTTTCCTCGTCTCATTTTCGCCGTTACACAAGATGGCGTTTAGCTGACTCTCCCAAAACGACAGTGGTGCTATGCTGTCAGAAGTAACCAGATATCAGAGAGAACGTCCTTCTAGCAATCCATGATGGAAGTCAGGCATCGGTTTAGCCAAATTCTCTCGAAGTAATTGATTATGACCAAGCTGTTGGCTGTTTACACCACTTAGACTCACTGAAAAGTAGAAAAATAATGTCGCTAACACACAAGTGATACACTTTCGCCGTAGGTAGGTAGGTAGCCAACTTTATTGTCACCGTTACGGTTACCGGAAATTTACTAAATATGGGCAGTTTTATCGACAAGTTTGCTATCGTCCTGGCACGGCACGAGGCTTTCGTGTTTCGTTGCTAAGGGCAAGGATGACGACAGAAAACTTTTTCGAACCACAGCAACCTGGCAGGCTACTTCGCCACGCAACGCGAATGACAAATACACGAAGCGGGGCGTTCAGTGACGCTTCGCACGCTGCTATTGAATCTCCCCGCTAAAGAAAAAAACAAAAAAAAAAACAAAAGCCCCGCACGCGGGTGGTGACTCCCTCCCCTTTCGGATACACCGCCACCGTCAAATTCAGATACGGCTCTCTCTCTATATCGGCCTCCCAGAAGCGCACACAAATCATGACAGGCCGACGAGGGCCTATCCGTTCCGTCGCCCGGCCGTTTTCTCGCGGTGACAGCCGAGAGGCCGTTCTTTTCAATGTAACGGACCGAGTTGGCGACGCCCGCGGCGCTCGCTTATAACCCCGGCAACATGCCAGCGCCTGGCACACCCTAAAGGTGACGCCGCCGCTGCCGAAAGCGACCAGCACCCGGCGACAGCGAGTGGCACGAAAGGGTAGCCAAATCGCGAGTCGACGCCTCTAGCCCAGCGAAGCCGTATGGAAAGTCAGCCGTGGACTTAAAATCTCTCGCACGCGCGCTTCACTATCCAAGATATTTTCTTATGTTTTAGCGTAACATTTAGCCTAATACATTAGTTTTGTATACAGACTTTTGATCCAGTTTATCTTGCTTGCTATGAGGGTAAAACGGGTCCCCATTTGCGAGCAGCAGGTGCTTTGGTTTCGCGATCTATGTGCTCACCGTCCATCATGACCATAACATGACTCCATTCGATATTCACGCTTACATCGGCCTTTGAATGCAGATTTTCTTTTCTTTTTCTTTTTCAGCCGACTATGCTGATACAACCCACTCCTTGGCTCCGCTCGGCTCCTCAACTATAGCCAAACTATTTAACAAAAATCTTGATATTCATTCTTCGTTGAAATTCTAAGAGACCTGCATTATGTTACGCATACTTTAAAAATATATAACGTGTGCCGTACCACGCCCCACCATGTTTAAATCACCTTAGAAATTTATCAGTGTTTATGTCGCACTACATTAACCATATACAGGGTCGCGGTATGGATAGCTATAAATAAAATACAATTAAATAAACTTTATCATTGCTTGTTCTGCTTTAAAGACGTCATTCTATTGTATTAGTATGTTCAGTGCTGCTCTGCATCATTCGGGTGAGTTCCTTACCCAGCGACAAAGATCTGTTCCCTCGCACGTGCTCTCGCAGAATCAACGTTGAACACGCCCGCTTGTCAACACACCCACCTTCACCGCCTACATCCACCACACCGACTTCGAATCCTTTTGAGGACTTCCGCGATCCGAGAGGACCGTTCTTTGCCGCCCGTGGCTTGGAGTACGTTTCAACAAAAAGCTTTGGAATGGCAGACAGTGCTGCCTGCAACCACTGCGGCAGCGAGGAATTCAATCGCACACATCCTCTGTGACTGTCCTCGGTACAGTTCCCAGCGACGGACCCTCGCAACAGAACTATCGCGCCTCGACGACCAACTGCTGTCCGAACAACCAGTGTTGGAATGGAGTACTTTCAGGTGGGAAAGCCATGAAGATACTGCTGAAGTACTTACGAGAAACGGGCCTCGCTGAACGACTGTAACTCTGTCGTGTTTATGTGTGTGCGTGTTTACTTTTATCTCTCTCTCCCTTTCTTCTAACGTTTCTACTTCCCCTTACCCCTTCTTCAATGCAGGGTAGCAAAACTGGAAATTATATTTTAGTTAACCTCCCTGTTTTCCGCACAATTCTTCTCTCTCTCTCTCTCTCGCGGCGACAGCCGAGAATTATTACTTGTTCCTGTTTATTTGCTATCCAGACTTGTTATTTTTTATATTTAAATGTGAAACCATGGGAAAGCAGGCTGCGTTAGAGCCGGCTATCCCATCATCGACTTGTGTTCGACACTTGCTTCCATGGTTCAGAAGAGGATGTATGGTCCGTTGCATTCAAGCTGAGTTAGTGACAAGCCCGTATATACCCCTTGCAAAGTACGGAAGAGAGTCACGCTGTTAGCTGGGCTTGTTGTTTTTTTTTTTTCTTGATTTCTCTGATCATTCGAAAGACATGCCGATGTTGTTATGGTTGCCTTAGCAAATTCCTAGGAAAACATCTACCGCTATGTAGTACCTACGAGAGGTTAAAGTACACGAGTGCTTAGTTCATTACGAGAATAACGTCCAATTTATTTTTAAGGTTAGGCCTTCTCTGTACGAACGAATCCATGAATTCACAAATCAATCATTTTCAAGATGATATTGCGTTACGACAGCAATATTGCGCAGTTCTTACGCATTCACACTGAATATTATTGCAGTGCGCTTTTACGAAAGTAGGAATTCTTGAAAACTTGGACAAATAAAGGCAAGTACAGCGTAGTAAATGATGCTACAAACACTAAATGTTACGCGAGTCCACGCAATGCACATTATTTCGACAGTACCTGAACAACGGTACCTCTAAAATTTAGTATTCTAGAGTAAATTTCAATTTTTAATGATACTGAGCAGAGTTGAGTATCCACGCCTACAACACTGTTCGTTGCGCAAGGACTTCTCCGCTGTTGCGAACAACTGCGCACGTCCGCTGCTGCTGAGAGCATTCAACAGCAACGGAATGATGTGTTTTGCGTAGATTCGTTAAGAATTCCTGCTTGTGACTTCCGAAGTTGTTGAGGCGGTGTCCTCCCACTTTTATTACAGGGTTTCAGGCGAAAAACGTTTATTAGTATGCGCATAAAAGCAGCGAATCTTCGCGTGTGCGTATCATTGGGAACTGTTGCCTCTTCAAAGCAATTTTCCGTTTAAGAAGTGATCAAATCACGATGTCGCAATGCCTTCATAACAAACCCGAAGGAACAACTTTAGGAACATTGCTATGCGCCCGGTGTTCACCATTCCTGTTTCACAGGACCGACGTATACAGTTCACGTCGGCACACATCCCTCTATACTAACTTTCGGAGGAAACACTGCGTAGACAGAAACCGCCGTCTACCGTAAAAATCAATCATTTTTTAATAAACGTTATGACTAAAATTCGTGTGGCACACGCAAAATCCGCAAAAGCGCCACATCCAAACCCTCGATGGTGCGAACGCGTGAAGCGCGCGCACGGAGTGCGAACCGATCTCAGCGAAGAAACACTGAGCGCGCGCCAGAACCACGGTGGGACAGTTTCCAACAGAAGGAGTGAAAAGTTGGAGGAAGAGAAAACGGGAAATGAGTGGGATAAAAGGGGGGCGCAGAGCGCACCCATTCTTTGTCTGACGGCCGGTGGGACCGCCCGTGGAAAGCGTTTTTTCTTTCTTATTCGCTTCCTTAGGCCGCTTAGTTATTCCCGATGGAAGAATCGAAATACGTGACGTCATCATTCGTTTCTGCGACCGCGCTCGAAAAAGAAAGGGTGTTTCTCGTTTCGTTCGGGAAGAGAAAGGGGCACCAGGCGCGCTCGTGCTGTATAACGTGCAGCTAGTGGCGCGCTTGCGCTCCAAGTTGGAGGGTGGGAGAGGGAGAGCATAGGGATATGGGGAGAAGGAAAAAAAAGGAGAATCGTCGATTTCGGCGGGAGATTTCTAAAAATGAAAGCACTCTCCTCTTGTCTGCCCGCCGACCACGTGGTTTTTCTTCAAAAGAAACACGCTCCGCTTGTCGGGCGGGTTGGCGAGCGCAGATGGAGCGGCGTGCGCTAGTTGATGCGGCGATGTCAGTGCGTTTTCTTCGTTCGAAAGCGTATAGTGTCGACAATATGCGTATATTTCGCTTGCAGCACCATGCCGTAATTTGCAACGCAACTAATGACGATAAACTTAAGCATCCCACAGATTTTTTCCTTCTTTGCAAGACGAAGCAGTTTGTATGGGGAACGAAGAAAACAACATTTTAGCGATCAGAATTCAAGAAAACACTGGTTCTAGGTTAAGTTCAGCGTGACAAGAAGCAGACGCTGGAAAGAGCGGTTTATTTCATGTTTTCCTTGGCTCTCACTCTTTCCAAGGCATTTCGAAGGCAAGTCTCAAAGCTAAATTCTTCTTCCTAGTGCAAGTCACAAGTTAATTGAGAAGTTGGATAGAAATAGTCACTCTTGCAATAAGACGCGTCCTCCTCCTCATCGGTGATGTGGTTTAAAAGCAAAGCCGATACATCGCTGCAACAAGAAATTCACTAGACGAATCACCACCGTTACTCATTTTTCGCACCTCGGCCTCCTTTACCCTCCTATAAATCGAGTTTAGACTGCAATAACTGACGCGCAATGTCTTATGATACGTCGTTGTTGTTATTACAAGGATCAAACTTCCTAATCTAAAGGCACAAGAAAAAAAAATCATCTTACAGCTTGAATACCAGGAATCAACAATGCGTTTCCTCCTTCATTTCTTCTTATAGAGAACGATAATCTTCATTACAGACGCTGCTCGGTTAACCTCGCAGATTATCGCTTCCAGCATCGGTGTCGGACGTTGTGGGTATCATTTAGAGCTAACAAAGTGTCAAGTGAAAAGTTCACGCTAATGTGTTGTCTCACACGCGTTGACAATTCCCTCTTTCATCAGGTATAAGCGCACGCAAAATGGAAGCATCAGCAACGCTTCCCACCACGTAATGTTTTTAAGATCAAGCGGTTGGCGCGACGACGTCACAAACGGCACGTAGGCACGACGCGACACGACGCGACAAGCATGCAAAACACTTACATGCTGTGTATATATGAACGACGTCAATGAGGTCATCAACGCGTCTTCAAGACGTCATGCTCACTCACCAGAGGTGATCCGATCCTGCAGCCCGAGCAGTCGCAGACCGGCGGGTGCACCGAGAGCACGCCTTTGGCCAGCAGCAACTTCATCGACTTGCCGTGGTGGCGAATGCTGCGCTTCCAGTCCTTGGCCGTTTCACGTCCGCTCACGTACTGGAACTCGTTCGGGGTCAGCCAGGTATCCCTGAAGAGAATGCACGGCCCTTTCGAGCCCTGGCACAGGCGTGACAGGTACAGCAGTCCCTTGTTGCCGCCGCATTCCACTTCGAGGATAACTTCACCGTCCCGGTACATTGTTGCCGCTGCCTTTCTCAAACGGAAGCACACGCGCGCGTTTTATTCGCGATTACGCGTCGATCTGCTCCTCTCTCTCGTTAAAACAAAAACGCCTAATATATAGACGAGCGCGCGCACGTACGCCCGCGCGTCGTCACCTGTGGATCTTCAACGGAGGCCAACGCGCTCCTCCGAAGCCATCGTCAAAGCCACAGACGACACCGTGGCCGTTGTTGCGTGTCACGTGTATGTCTTTCGTTGACAGAACTTCGACGATGTCACTTTCACTGTCGTCGACGTCGTCGTGGCTTCAGGTGGAACGAGATGACAACATCCCTCTTCTCTGGGCCGAGTAGAAATCGTGGTCTATCACGAAACGCTTGACCCAGTTGTCCACTAGACGTCCGGAGCACTTAAGAGTATCTTGAATCGCTTTCACTTCCGCTGACGACGACAACGACGACAACACTTGACAAGCGCAGGATACGACACGGTTTTCGAATCGTCAACGGTCGTCGTAACAACACACGCACTTCGCTAGTCAACGCGAAAACACCATCCGTTTCCAAAATCACGGTCACTGCACAAACGGGGCCGGCAACCGTTACGGTGCGCCCATCGACGACTCGTTCCTCTTCAGACACTCGTTCGAAAACTTCGCGAGAAAAAAAACAAAACAACAATAATAAAAAAAATCACACGGCGAATGACACCACTCAGTCGCGCGCTCGCGACTCACGCACGCACACGGACAGTGATATCGCGTCAGTTACGGGGGAAAAAGTGATGCCCAGGAGCACCGGGAGATTCGTCAGGTGTGTGAGGGGTGAAAATTCGTCGGCGCGAGTTGGGGAGCCTCGACGCCGCACGTCCCTTCAGGCGACACGACGACGCATCTCTGCTCGGCAGCAGCGGTGGGACCACGGCGTCGTCGGCGGCTGGCCGCCGTGCGAGGCACTCTCGCTCGAACCCCGGCAGCCAGAAGGGGGGGTACGAAGTGTGGGGGGGAATGGAAGAAGAAGAGAGGTGGTGGGGGGGGGACGAAAAGCGCGCGTCGAGCCACGCGGCGCCTGGTGCCAGCAGAGCGGCAAGCGTTGGTTGGGTCGTCGCCGGTCCGTTCGTGTACAGCGCACACACATGCGGCGCGCGCGCTAGCGCTAGGGGCCTCGGCCTTGCTGCGTTCGTTTCCTCGCGGCGGCGGGTCCGAGTTCCGAGGGCGCGCGGTTCGACTCGCCTCCTCCTCGTGCGCGCCGTCGGTGGAGAGGAGGCAGGCTCGAACCTCGGGCGAGCTCGAGCCGCGCGGGAGAAGAGGGAGGAGGAGCCCGACAGACTCTTTTTCCAGGGGAGGGAGAGGAGGTGGGGGTTCGAGCGCGCGGATTAGACCGCCGTTGCCGCCGCCAGCGAAGAGGGAGGGAGGGAAACGCGCGCGCTTGGAAGCAAAAGAGAAAGAGAGGAGACGCGCGCGCGCGCGCGCTCTCGCAGACGCACGCACGCGGGCGCGCCGCGTTTTCGTTCGCTCGGCGCCGTCGCGCGAGCGCGCCAAAAAAACACAAGGCGTAACAAAGCGCTTTCGCGCGCGCGCGAAAGAGCGGTCGTCGTCGGCGGCGGGCGCCCGGGAAAAGAAAAGCGCGCGCTCGCCGGTCGGTCGGTCGTAGTAGGAACGGGCAGGAGAAAGGCGAGGGGAAAAAGAAGGGACGCACCGCGTCGAGGGAGGAAAAAAATAAGGGAAGAAGAAAATATCTACGGAACCCGAGCGACGGCGGTAGAGGCGTCGGCGAGCGTTGTAAGGGCGTCATTTTGTTTGTTTGGTCCAACATTTCTTTTTCTTCCCTTTTTTTGGGGGGCACCGAGCGAACTAGGCGCGCTTTGGCGCTCCTGCGATGCTGGCCCGCCGCTCGTTTCATCGTGCCCTTCTTTACTTTTTTTTTATTGCGCCCAGGTTCGCTTGTTCACCTTTCTTTGACGCTTTTTTTCCTTCTAAGGGAGTTTTGGGCGCTCGAACAGGAGACCGAGGGGAGAAAGCGAGGGGAAAACGCGAAAGGTCCCCGGCCATGGCAGCAGCCTACAGCTTTGCCTTCTTTGCGCACCCAACTCGACGGCGTTGCCCCGTGTCTTTCTCCTTTTTTATCGTCATTTCTTTTTTCTTTAATACTTTGCCAGCATCCTCTCCCGGCGTTGGTGTCACACTACCTTGCCTCGAGCGCGCTCGCAAGCGAGCGGCGGCAATCTTTCCAAAGCTGCGGTACTCGGTTCCCTTTCTTGCTTCCTTTTCTTATTTTTTTTATTTCCTTCTTCCTTTCTCGTCTTCACGTCCCCTAGCTCTCCAAAAGCGAGCCCTGCTGTCGCTAGCCGCCGCCCGCGCCGTCGTCCTCCCCGTTCCTCCATACCGCGTTGTTGCGCACAAACCCGACGCCTTTCTTTATCTTTCTTTCCATTCCTTCTTCCTTTCTTTATCTCTCTCACTTTTCCGTTTTCCTCTCGCCCTCTTCTGTAGACGTATATATCGCTTACCGTCGCGTCGCATCCAAACACAGTGAGCTTTTTTTTTTTTTTTTTCGAAGGCGTTCGGACGTTATAGGACTTGGGGAGGCCGACTGACCCTCTCACGACGATGCCAGCGTGCCGCCGTCTCCTCCCTATTTCTAGACGGACGGGGAAAATAACCGCTGGATACGCCAAGCTAGCTCCGGTCCTGCAAAAAAAAGGGGAACGCGAGCGGCTTCTTCGTTCGGGCGAGGAAGGCAAAGAAGGACGCTACTATCTCAGATATATACACACGCGAGCTCTCTTTTTCTTCCTTTTTTTTCTTTCCCATCATCCGTACTCGGTCGCAGTTCTATCTGTTTGTTTCCCTTCCCGCCGCGTCCTCTCGGTTGCCCGAGCCAGACGCGCGGGCGGATACGAAACACGTACCGAGACACCTGTGTTCCTCTGGAGCCGCTAGCCCGACGCTCCTTAGCAGCCTTCCTTTTTTTTTCCCCTTCATCTTTATTTTTGTCCCTAGAATCGCGCCTCTTTCCTTGGTTATATATATTACCAAGGGGATATGGTGGTGGCGAAAAAAATTTAGAATTTAGGAAAACGCTCGCGCGGTTTGAGAAAGAAAGGAAAATAAAGGGGAAAAAAGGTATCGGGGGCTCGGCGTCCAGTAATGTAGCCCGAGGCGGCTTCATGAGACGCTTCCGAGATCGAAAAAGTTTGAGAAGGCGTTTTTTTTTTTTTTTTTTCCACAACGCCGAAAAGTTTTGCTGGTGGCGTCCACATGACGCGCACATACACTCGCGCCATCTCCTTCCCTTCTTTCTCTTCCGTCTTCTCTCCCTGTCCAGTGTGGGAGAGGTCCTTTTTTTCTTCTTCTTTATCGAAAAGCCTTTTTGAAACAGCCTGACTTTTAAAAAGCTAAAGGAAAGCAAAATGCGTGCTCGAGAGCAAGAATCCCGTCCGGTTTTCCGTGAGGAGGTGATAAGGCACACAGAAGAAACGAGATTTGGTCACGGTGGACAGTGAGTGAAAAAGAAAAAGAAATAAAGACAGTGAGAGAGAGAAGATAAAGAAACAGGGGAGGCAGGGACACACGCACGAATCTTCGTCGTCATGTGGGACACAAGCAGGTTTAGTACTTTGCAACAAAAAACGAAATAAGGACCTGCATTTCAGTTCTTATTTATTCTGAAAAAAAAAAAAAAGTTTTTACCTAGCCTGCATGTATAAGCCGAGAATCGAATATAGCGTGATACGAAGGTGTTGCCATTTCCCGGTTTGCAGCTGTAAGCAAAAAAAAAAAAAAGAAAAGATAGAGCTGTTTGTAAAGAGAACCCTCCATTGGCATCCGTGGAAATCTTTTCAAGAAAAAGAAAGCGAAGACGAGAGAAGAAACCAAATGCAATCTTGGACGTTATACCAGGAGCAGTGCCATATGCTTATAGGTAGTACTAAGTGGACGTTTTGTTGTTGTTGTTGTTGATGATGATGATGATGATGATGTTGTCTCTTTTTATACTGAACACCTTCTTCCTTCGAACCGCGACTACACCAAACTCGTTCTAAAATCAACGCTCGTTTGTGCCGCATCGCGATGGTGCACGGTGGTGTGGTATTGTTATTTTCGGTTAGCACCGATGCATTCGGAAGAGGGTTTTAGGTTTAGCGCTCGTCTCCCTAGTCTAGGCCCGCACCTATAGTTCCGCCTTGCATCGAGAATATCCTGAACTGAGGAGACGCCTAGGTGGTGCTTGGGGCTTAGCGTGGCCTTCACGAGTGGCCTTCATTTCGCATTGCAATGGCCAGAAAAAGTACATGTGGTAAGTGTATAGCTGCGGTTACACGATTGCCCATCATCTCTGTGAGTGTCCCCCGTTTCAGTCGGCTCATAAAGGACCTACGGCTTCTTTATACAGACGTGACAATCGTCCTTTGCTCTAGGAAAGCCTCCTGGCACATCGGCCGATACCACAGCACGGAAAGCGGTGAGCCCGCTCTGCGTTTCTGACATACAATTTATCTCACAGACAGGCCTTTGGCAGTATCATATTCATTGTTTTTTACCCCTTTCTTTTCCTTTTGTACAGTGTCTTCTTTCCATTATCCTTTAGTCCCCTTACCATTTTGCCTAACTTAAGGCGCCAGGCGTCTAATAACTGGCTAGCCTATGTCTTTCCTTCTACTCCTTCTTCATCCTCTAGGTTTGACACACTCAAAGTTGGAAGAAGAAAACGGCGCGGCGTACAAAACACAGTGCACGCGTTGGCAAAAGGATACAACTACGGTGACACACACACGCACGCACGCACGCACACACACACACACACACACACACACACACACACACACACACACACACACACACACACACACACACACACACACGTGCAAAAACATGCACACAAGGACTAGTGCTCGTCCTTGTCTTCATGTGTTTCTTACACGCGCGCGTGCGTGCGTGCGTGCGTGTGTGTGTGTGTGTGTGTGTGTGTGTGTGTGTGTGTGTGTGTGTGTGTGTGTGTGTGTGTGTGTGTGTGTGTGTGTGTGTGTGTGTGTGTGTGTGTGTGTGTGTGTGTGTGTGTGTTTAGAGCAGGTCATACTTTACACGACGCAATGTATCATGAGGGCGTTCCTCATTCCCGGTCTTCGCAGTCTCTAGATTCACTAAGACCCTCAATTAACTAATTAAATAAGTAATCAAACAATAATGCGGTTTGCTTAAGGAAAGGACGTTATTTCCTGCAGCCTCTGTCGGCGGCATGGCTCAGCATCATTTGAAGTAAAGGGAGTGAAACAGCAGAAAGGAAGACGCCGTAGTAGACAGCACCGGAAATTCTGACCCCTTGGGAAGAATCACTGACAACGCACCGTACACCAACCTCCGGCACTTTCGCCTCCATCGGAAATGCGACCGCCACGACCGTGATCGAACCCACGTCTTTGGGACCGCAGTCAAGCACCGTAACCACTAGGCCACCGCGGCGGACTGGAATGAAATTTATCGTCGAGCTGCCGATTCGAGCCTCCAACTGCCCGGATGCGAGACCAGCACTCCAACCGAGTCAGCCACCATAAGTTAACAATTTCCTTCGGAGAATTCGGTGGCAGGAAAGTATCTATCTATCTATCTATCTATCTATCTATCTATCTATCTATCTATCTATCTATCTATCTATCTATCTATCTATCTATCTATCTATCTATCTATCTATCTATCTATCTATCTATTTTGTTTTGTTTTGTTTATTGTTGTCTTTCTTTTTCATATCCATCTTTCTTTACTTCCTTCTTTGCTAGAAAATCCAAACGATTCATATGACTGAAACATGTCCATATCTTCTTTGCAGCGCATGCAGTGAATATCGCGCGCGTATTGCGGACGCGCGCCTCTCGCTTGATTACTCTCGAAGCGCGAGATAAGAAAGAAGTGTCCGTGCACTGCTTCTCACGACGATGATCGTTTTCAAGTACGCGCCACAACGCGGACACTTGTGAGGCATGACAAACATCGCTTGAATAATGTCGCTATGTGTCAGCGCCATAAAATTGCTGCTGTTTTACAAGCGAAAACCGCGATGTGATTGTGAGGCCTGTTGAGGTGGAGGGCTTCGGAAGTTTCGACCACCGTGTATTCTTTTTTTTTTTCAGGTTCGTTGAAATAGTCGAGTACGCGGGCCTCTAGCATTTCGCCTCCAACGAAATACAACCACCCAAACCGCGATTGAACCCGCGTCTTTCGGGTCAGTAGCCGATCATCGTAGCCCCTGCACCATCGAGGCAGCACCGAACACTCCGCGTTAGCGACTCGCGACGCGCACCACACAAGTACCGCGGCCGGTTTCGAACACTCAGCATGATATATTATCCCGGTCCAGCCGGGTTCCATGCTAATGAAGCATTGCTCGAAAAGACACGAATTAAATAGACATGATAGACTAGGCAGACCGCTGCAACAAAGCTTTGTTTAGACAAGAGAAAAGGAAGGGGGAGGAGATGCGATTGTGAGTGTGACGTTGTTGTTGGTGGCTTGGGAAGAAAAGACGCTTCTTTCTGCAGCCCATGAGGGAGCACGGCTAAGCGTCTGAGTGTGACGAGACCTTAGTCAGCAGACGACGCTTTTCCCTTTGGACTTGCCATACCAGACAAGTATTTTTTTTTTTTTGTCTTGCCTGTCTACAACCCATAAGTACATGCAAAATAAAGCGTTATGTTTACCTGAACTGACACTTCTCAATTAAGAAGTGGATGACATCTGAACAAACATTCTTCAATTCTCTATTTCCCAGTAGTCTTTTTTCCCCCTTTACATCGGCAAAGGGCGTCAGGGACGTATATGAATTGCATCAGATATGCGTCTATTGAAATGAGCACTCCTCGCCTGCCGTTTTTATACTTCTGACCGTGTCCAAACTCGTGAGCTAATTTTCCTCAGTAACTAGTTATACTAACCCTCACCACACACTACCTTTCCGTGTTCAATACGGCAATGATTTTTCCTGATGCTTCAACCAGTTTCGATACACAAGGCTCTCATTAATCTTAACGACAATATAAAATTTTCTGCAAAGCCCATGTATAACCCGTATCATTCATGCGCACTAATCTCACATAATCTGACGAGGTCCTGCGTTAAAATATTCGTGATCCCGCGCAAACTCGTGTGATAATCCGGTATTATTACTAGTGAATGTAGATTGTTTAATAAATCATCCACTCTAGTGCAGTAACTTATTAGTAACAGTCAGGTGATGCGCCGCTATGCGGGTGCCAAAGAGGAACTATATGGCTTCTACGATCTACCGACTGCTCGTCAAAACATACCACGTGGGGTTTTTTATTCAAGATACTTCCATTGACAAAACAGAGAGACAGAGAAAGGAAGTAGTTTATCCCAGTGCCATCCACCTCGTAAACGACGTATGTTCGTTGTGAAACGCTGTCGATAAGTCCGATTGCATTCAGAACTATTGCAGAAGAACCAAAACTAAATAAATTCCAGATGTGTGACTTCAGCCTCCTTGCATCCCTCTGGAGTATAATGGCACTTCCGAGACCTCCCTAGAAGGAATGCTGCTGTTGTTGCTGGTGTCTTATTTGGGTCGGCTTGTTGGTCGTTATCAGAGAACTTATAGGGAACAGATGAAGTTTCTTTTGCTATGTAGAAGTGTTGAAATCTGGGTCATTTGGTACACGACGCTGAAAGCACAAACCAGCCAAAGCAGAAACCAGCCAGTCACTTCTCTCCTCTGTCCGTCGTCCTTTGGTTGGGTTCTTTCCTTGCTGTCGAAGTCTGATGACGGTCAGGCGCATGCAATTTAGGCAGCTCAGGCACGGCGTCAGGTGCCTTGCTGTTAGACGCTTCTTTGTCCTTACCACCAGGTGCGTATGGCCCTTCTGTCCTCCCCCTCTCTGCCACTTGACTCTGAAGGAACGAAAACAGCCTACGACATAGGCGAACTTAATGTCCTCTAGCTTTTACTCAACGATTACCTTGTAGCAGACTCCAGTGCCCTGACATCTAAGTTAGTTACCACAGTTTGCAATCCAATATACCTGAACATGCAGTAGCGTTTATGACTGAAGTACAGGATTTAACACGATATCGCGCGCAGCACGCCTCCTTAACATGGGTGAGGACGATAATCGATCAGTCCGCAAAAAAAAAAAAATACCCAAATCACTTTAAAGCGTATGTCCCGCACAAAAATGTTCAATAACCTTCGACGAGAAGCCCATACTTGTTGCATATTTGCGCGTGACCCCTCGATTTACGCGTGACCCCTCGAAATTAAATATTCATTGCCTGAAAACTAACTATCATGTTTGGCTGTTCTACTGCTTATGAATGCCCTTTTTGCGCAACCTTATATGCTCTGTTAGCATTGAATTAGCGAATATGAAATACGATGTGTGACGTATACGTATTTAGTACAGCGAATGGAAGCATCATGTTGATACTGCGTATTCCTGTCAAATTACATCGTGTAGTCATTTCTTTCTTTTTTCTCTAACGGATGCAAGTAAGCCACATGGAGTATTATATTTCCTGTAGCGAAGCACAGCGCTACATTACCCCCTTGAGAAAGGTGTAAAGTGAAACAAACGACAGCGTAGAAGATAACAAGGGCTGCAGCTGCCGGGATTGTCAGGTCGCACTCGGCGGTATAGCACAGATGCTCTCGAGCTGAGGACGACAACAACGGTGCTTCAACACGAAGCAAAGCCAAACTTCACGTTCGCGTTGTCTGTCGCTGTTGTTATTAGTCTTCTTTATCTCTCTCTCTCTCTTTTTTTTATCTCCCCTCTCATCGTCCTTCCATCTCTCGTCATTCCGCGCACCTCAGCCCTGGGCGTCTCGCGTGCGCTCGTGCATGATGAGCGTATAGGAGCAAAAGATGCCGCGCCAACGACGTTCTTATGCTTCACTCACCTTCTCTTTCTCTGCTTCTTCGTGTTCTGCCGAGCTTCATGAGCGAGCAAACGCCCACAAGCACAGCCCGACGAAAGCGGCGGCGACAGCAACAACAACTACGTAGCAGCAACGACGACAACAACAAGGAGCAAAAAAGAGACGACGAGTCAGAAGAATGTTGCCTACAAACTTTCGCCCGTTCCTTTCATCTGCACTATTCGTCGCGTCATTCCACCTCCTTTCTGGCTTTTTTTTTTTTTTTTTGCTCCCGTTTTCTCCTTTCTTTTTCGCTCTCGTCCATTCTCGAGCTTAACTATCAGGCCCGCTCAACCGGCCTGAAACAACGCTCAAAGTGTGCCCGGCAAAGTTTGTCGTTGCGGAGCAAAAGAGGGGAAAAAAAAGAGCGAAGAGGGAGCGAGAGAGAATGAAGAAATACGAGACAGTAGAGAGCCGTTGATTCCTCGCCGTGAGAGGCACCAAGGACGCAATGAAGAGCAAAAAGAAGAGAGAGAGAGAACTAAAGAAAAAGAGCAAGGTACAAAATAAAGAGATGATTAAAGAGTTGCCCGACTGGAAGAAAATAAAGGAAACAGAAACTTTCCGACAACCGGAGAGTGAGGGAGAGACGAAGCAAAAGAAAGAAGCAAGTAACGAAGGTTCCGCTCTGATTGCAAGTGCGTCGGTGGTTGCAGGGAAGGAGTGGCGTTACAGCCTCCGTCGGTGCCGCCGCCGTCGCTGCCGCATCCACTACTGGCGCTGTGCTGTTGCCTTTGCTGCACGACTCTGACGCTGCGACGACGACGACGACGACGACGACATTCGGGAAAGAAAAACACGCAAAGAAAAAAAAAATACAACGGCAAGAGTGGAGAGAGGCAGGCAGGCAGGGCAGGAGCGACAAGATGAGCGACGCGTTTCTTTCTTGTTACGTTCATGTTTCTTTCTTCACGGGCGCGCTCCCGTTCGCTAAGCGGCGAAACACGCAAGATGAGCGCGCCCAGCGAAAAAAAATACTTGCGCGCTCTCGCACGCGCGCGTTCGCGAGCGGTTGCTTTTCAAACGCCGCTGCCGCCTTCCTTGCTGTCGTTGTGAACGTCGTCCCAAGTTAAAGGACGGAGGACGAGGAGCGCTACGGTTGTGAGCGTTGCCTCGGCTATGACGGGATGGGGAGGGAGTCGTGGACTATGATGGGAGAGTGGTGGGTGGAGGGATGGAGGGAGGGGGGAGGGTTGAATGGGGCGACGAGAAGTTGACGAGGAGAGGAAGAATGAGGGGGGGGGGGGGGGGGGCGTATAAGCGAAGTGCAGGCTTTATAGCATAGTGTACGCTGCTGCTGCTGCTGCGATGTGCGTCGTCAAGGAGAAGCTAGCTTGCCGGCTCTCGGGATGGCTTCGTCTTCTACGGAGTGGTCGCCGCTTTTCATTAAAGCCCGGGCCTCCCCTACGCCGTTCTCTCAGGGCTCTAACACTTTTCTGCGACGAGATAAGATGAACGAAGAAGACGCGACAAATATGTGACAAAAAGAAGGAAAAGATGGCTACGAATAAGACTAGGATGCTAAAGCAAAGCGATACGAAGAAAGAAGGCCATGAAGGCATGCGCGCATCGCCGTCTTCTCCGTCACGCAGTTTCGCAAGCAAAAGCAGCAGGCCGCCTCGGCAAAGAGGCGAAGATGGCTTGCCTTTCTTTTCGTCCTTATAATCACTACGAAACTGTATTCTTTTTCTTGCGCGCTTTACTTTGTAATCTCATTTTTTTTTTCGCTAAACAGCGTATGCTAATACGCTTCAGCTCGCGCGAAACTCGGGTACAGAGTGCCGAACAGCGAGCGGGAGACGACGCTGAACGAAGTGAAGCAGAAGAACGTGAGTGATTTAGCAGGGAGCGCCAGAAGCGGAAGGGTTACGTCCGCTGCTTCGATATACTGCGCAGGAAAACGTCCGACGCCTCGACAAAGTGGTTTTCGATCGACAGCCTCGATCACCTGTTAAAAACGGCGTTGCAAAGTGGTGAATACTGCGAGACACTTTACGTCAAAAACTGGAAAGCTCTCTTCATTTTCATTTTTCGTATTAGTCGCGCAGCTCGACCGTCCACTCAAAACCTCTTTTTGATTATATTTCTTCGGCACTCCCCCCATTTTATACCCCATCGAACATCCCCATCGTTTGCACCGTCGTTTAACGAGGAAGCTCAGTCACTCTGTCGGAACAACGGAGTTTTCTTGTTAAATAGCACTCAAACTACCGTTGCGAAATTGGCCGATAATTACGGCGTGATATGAGCCATGCTGTAAGTTTGGTACAGGAAAAAGAAGCACACGGGGACAGTTGTTGTTCTAGTCAACGTAAGAGCGAGGTTCACTCTTAAAATTTTTGCACCGCTGATACTGTTTCGCTCTCTCATGGGGTGTGCCTTTAATGTACACGTTTAGTGAATATAGTATGGTTTCGCCTTACTGCGTCAATGTGAGACGAAACAGCCATGGCATGTAGCTGTGCGATCAGCGTTATTTCTCTATCGCGCGCGCGTCTCCTTCCTCAACCGTTGTCATCCTGCTGAATGACCGTGAACCGTTATTGTGTATTTTAGACATGAATCGACTTCCGTTTCATCATGGGCCAACTAGCACACTTTCCGAACTCGCACATATTATGCTGACAAACCTTTCAGGCGAGCATAAGATATCTGGCCAATATCAACTGGAGTTTAAAACTCTAAAATGTTAATTTAGGTAGAACGAAGAGGCAATAACACGAGTTCGCTCAATTTGCAGCTCAAGATATTGAGACAGTATATAGAAATATAAGCGGTAAGGCACACGGCAGCCAGTACATAATACCAATTCAGACTAAGTGAAGCAAAGAAGGTTTCCGAAAGTGTCCCTGAGAGACGACAACAACCTGTCGCACACTACAACTCCCAAGTAGTAATAACATAGTCACAATGGCCCCTTCATTTTTTAAAGTAATATTTTTTATACATGCCTATCAAAACAAAGATGAATTCGCAAAGAAACAAAGCTGAATAAAACATTCTAAATTGAGTCTTGCACACCCCAGGCTTCACCTTGCACTGAATAAATTTTCCTCGAAAGAAAGCGCTTTTATTTCTTCCGCAGGAAGGCAGCCGCTCTTGCACGAAAGTCGAAGGAGAAGACCGCTTTAAAGGGAACCCAGGTGGGCAGATGAATTCATTTCCACTTTGTGAGAGGGGAAAAAAAAAAGGAACTCTGGCATCTGTATAACATTAAGACATTTAGTTAGCAACCCAAACTGCGCAATAGGACAGCAACAACTGAAAATACAAAAATAAATATTGCAAATTGAGTCCCAGTAGGCGCTCGCGGCAAGTACATCTTTTTTTTTTTGTCTTATTGTGAAAGGGTTGAGGGCGTGAGCTCGATATCGCCCAGAGCCGCTTTCCTTCCGGAGTCCTCCACTACGGTTCTTCTCTCTTTTCTATTTCTTTCAATCCCTTTCGCTTACCCTCACGGACGCTTAGCCGGGCTCCCTACATTGGCTGCAGAAATTAGCGCTCTCCCCTTAACCACAATCATCATCATCGTCATCATCATATGAGTTCTTGTTAAAGGGACACTGAAGTACTTTTTAAAAAAATTGAGGTTACAGTGCTGTTTTATCATTTTTCTAACGGTGAACTCGAAAATCACGTCGAAAATTGGCATAAACTTCAGAAAATGACTCTATTTTGGCAAAAACGCGCGGCGCGCGTCATGGGCGGCAACTCAAACCTCGTCGCTGCCTATGATTGGCAGCGACGAGGTTTCATGACAGAGCTTCATGACATCATCGTGAGTGCCTCGCAGCACCCGACTCTGCCTTGGATGTGCTATTGCGCAGGCGGAAACGAACGCCGCAAACCAATGCTCCAATGCGGCTACCTTGATCGTCCTCAATATGATGTGACTTATCAGCGTTTCACTCTTTCATGCTCCTTACCTGCTTTCCGCGCGCGCCGTGGGGCGTTCCCGCGGACCAAGTTTGGGCGCTTATATCGCTATTGTTTAATTAAATATTGCGAAAAAAACCATCGTACGCATCGTGTACGAGGTCACAGATTCCGAATTTCTGTTAAATTCGAAAATTTAAAACCACTTCAGTGTCCCTTTAACACCAGCAGACTGAATTGCTGTAATTTCGTTAATTTCCCGTTATCGCAAAGAAACACTGACGTCACGTGCGGCCGGGCCCCAAGCCCGAACAATACATTTTTCCGCAACATTACTTCTTCTATGGCACGTGTTGCAACGTATTTGCTGTAAAACCATAAAAAATACAACAAACGCATAGATTTCTACGTACGGGTGCCACAAGAATGAATATTCGTAGCCCTATTCGCTGTCTGCTCAGACGTTTCGGCCGTAGAATAATGGCTGTTATTTCGAAATAGAACGAAATCATTGTGCGCAAGCACAGTAGTGCGGGCATAGCGCTCACATTTTCAAACTATTCAGATATATACGTATAAGAAGACAGAATTAATTTATCAGCAATATTCTGTGATAGGTCTGACATAAGCCTGAGTCCTGATCACACGATAAGAATCAAATTTTAAATGTGACATGGCCAAGTAAGAAACCGCGAGATTCGAAACTTCGGCCTTCTTATACACTGCAGTACACCTTTTCTGTCTTGCAAATGAAATGAATTTAATGTTTCGTTTTACGCTCGAAGCTGTGACTGTTATAGCCGGTTCCAAAAAACTTAGCTGATGAAAACTATCTCTCCCCCTCCGCCCTCTCTCTCTCTCTTCACACACACACACACACACACACACACACACACACACACACACACACACACACACACACACACACAGGAAGCTCACTGAAGACTCTGCTTTATCGAATCCAGATGTACAGCAGCGTAGAACATCGTATTTGTTCAATAACCACGACGTACCAGAAAGCGACGTAAAGCTAACTATGGCTCCCGCTGTTTGCGCCTGCCAAACAGACGTCCGTGCTTGAGCAGCAGGTTATTTATTCAAGTAGTGTATACTTCGCCCACTGTGCCTAAATTTGCAAACTTCCATTTAGCTAGTAGTGCACATCTACGCGCTGAGGGTTTTGTACTTTTTGCATCCCTTTCGTGGTTAAAGTATTGCAGACAAAGTCAAAAGAAAAAAAAAAGAAACAGGGAACAAGTTATTCAACTACGAAGAGCTACTTACGCCGAAAAGTCGCAAAAGCGACACGGATCTCTTCGTAAGTAACTGTTTATCTCAAGGGCGCGTAATTAATTTTTTTTAACTTCAAGGCAAACAGTTTGTTAAAAAGTGTTGGTATAAATAAACGCAAAATCACAGGCGCAACTTATAACTGGGCAGAAGATTGCAATAACGTGGAATGATGCAAATCTTGATTTAACATACATCTTTAACATACATTACTTTATCTTTCTTTAAACGAGCACTTTCTAAATAAGAAACTTTCTTTTAAGATTGTGTTCACGGAAGTCAAAGCTCTTAGAACGCTGGAAATAGTTTGAAAAATAGTCAACACGCGTTTTTATATGGAACAGCAGCGGCCAGCGAACGGAGGTGGAGGCAAGACAGAAGAACCCTACTAGCTACATATATGATAAACAGCACACAAAATATAATAATAATAATAATAATAATAATAATAATAATAATAATAATAATAATAATAATAATAATAATAATAATAATAATAATAATAAATTGGCTTTTAGCGACACTTCGACATAGGCGTACACATAACACAGCATGAGCAGATATTTCTGTCGCATAGAACTCGGAGCTTATTTTTGTTTTTGTTTTCTTTTCGGGCTGTTATCAAGCCCGAAAACTGCGGTTCAACTCATAGAGCATTTCTATAGTAAATGCTCTTCGCTGCTGGCCAGCTCGCTTCGCTAACGATATGTCCTGCATCAAGATTGGCTCAGACTTTTTCTTAAGAATAATTATAGCGTGAGACGTTTTTGCGATACCAGACCTTGTACATCCGACCACGTGCCGAGAGTCGGAGAGTTATTTGGAAAGCAATGTATGCTGTCGACGTAAAAAAGAAAATTTTTTGGTGAACCCTTCTTTCAACCCTTATTGCACCAACATTGAGGTAGTGCAAGGAAGCTTGCATCTCTTTATTTATAAAAGAAACGTTTGCACAAAATTACAAGATATGTTACGGCAACGGTTGTTCTGAATAGAGTTTTGCTGTCATTGCGGAATTGGTAAATAGAATGTGGTACTTACCGCCTTTTCCTTGTTTAACGTATTTCTAGCTTAAGAAATTTAGTATAGGCATTGATAAAATGTTAATCAATGTATGCATGCGCTACCTATCTTGCTTGCCTGCCTGCCTGCCCGCCCGCCCGCTTGCCCACCATTTGCTTTCTTATTTATTTATTTATTTATTTATTTATTTATTTATTTATTTATTTATTTATTTATTAGTTGGAACAGAAAACAAGATAAAGAGAAATCTCACTTTCTAGGTTTAAGCTATGTCGTTCTAGTGACACCTCTTGAAAGAGAACTACAAAAAAAAAACGAAAAATATTCTAATAAATTTCTAAACTTCACAATAATCATGTGACTTCCCTCTATATGCTTGCTAACACGTGGTTTCCAGAGACTCTCCTATCTGGCAGTTATAACTTTCAACTTGCAAGGGTACGTTTGCAACTTGCAAACGCACCCTTACTAAGTAACCACCACTGTGGTTAAGACCGCCAGCTGCGGCATAGAGTGTATCATTAGGAATGACGAATGTGGTGTCAAGCTACAGCGTCGTTATGATTACGAATGCTCTTGGTGAAACAAAATGTATTCACCATCTCCTGAAAATGTGTTTGTTCGCGCCTATAGCAAGGGCTGTACATTTATTTTTGTCTTTTTCTAATATGTAGGGTATCATCATCATGATCATACCATTTCTTGATCACCGTGGAGGACGAATGCTATGTCAATCGATCTCAATTTACCCCATCTTCAAGCAAGTCATTACTTCTCTTGACAGTTTCTTGATCCACCGCTATTAGCATTATCGGCATAGTTGTTATCGTCATAGTTATCATTATAACCATTTTAATTTCGTATTTGTTGCAGCAGGTAGACCTTTCTCATTTAACTACCATTGCTCTTGCTTAACTCTGGTTGAGTTCATACCTCCAACATATTTTTTAACCTCAACCCACCCTCTATATTTCCTGTTGTCTTTCACTGATCTCTCTTTTCTTCGGTCTCACAGCTCACGCGTTAACCTTGCAATTAACGTGAATACGGCAGCTAATTATTCCCTACTAAAGTAGATCTGGCTCTAACTCCTAATAAGTGCAGCTCGTTTCACGACCATTGTACAAGCTGCAACAAAAAGAAAAACACATTTCTTAAACAAACACAAACACAGACAAGCTAACCTTTTAAACAAAACAGCGAAGCGTGGTGTATAAACAATCAGCGTGCTTCCCATTATTCAGGGGTCAAATCTTCCGGCACAGCTTTGTTTACCTTCGCGCTTTACTTTCGTTGCATTGCATCAGACAACTTGCTTCGAGACTTGTTTTAAGTACATCTTTGTAGCAACTCCGAAGAAGTAAACAAGGCTTTCTTCTTCCTGATCAACCTCCTTGATTTATACTTCATTGGAGTGTGTGCGTATCTCGGAGGGGGGAGGGGGGGGGCAAAGATGCGAGCACAGATTTAACTTCGTATGCACACTACTCACCTGGAATTTCGTGGCGAAACTTAGTGCTCAGTTCAATAAGTAAGAAAAAAAAGGAGGCGCTAGCGTGTCGGTGGAGCCATTATTTTGCCTAATTTGAGTCGGAAACATCGAGCCCTACCTGTTTCAAGTCGTCGATGACCCGCGTTTCGTTTTTTTCATCTTTCCTCCCGACTCTGGACATTCTAGCACCACGCAAAGGCGCGTGCGGAGGCTGCGTTGTCCGCACGACTTTAATTACGGGTATATCATTCCGTTTGTTTTAGGCGCGCTGGCATCGCTATCTGCTTTCCTTTGTGCCTATGTATTTCTGCATCTATAGCTACTTCGACATTTCCCTAGATCGCTTTTTTATTCTTTCTTTTTGCTCTTTTTCGCTCGCTCCCTTATACTCTGCCATCTTCGGGATACGAAAGCCCTTCGCTCTCCTCATCTTCACGTTCCTCCTCACACAGTCTGACCTCCGTTCTTCGGGTCCCCAGACTTCCCCTCACTACCACAAGCCGCGGCACTTCGTGCACGGTTGTTGTTGTACTTTTGGACGAGCGGCTACCGAAAATCCCAAACTTTGTGCCTTCGCCGTCCTAATGAGAGTAGCTGTGGCTCTTGCTTGTTCCTCCTCTGGCACTGCCTAGCGGCGTGATTTTTTTTTCTTATCTTTCTCGCTCGTTCTGTCATGCATTTTAGTGCAGCTCGTTGCTCGCTACGTTTCTTTTGACAGCTTCTGTTTTCTTTTTTTTTCCTTTCTTTTTTTGCCTGTGCCTATGCTCACGCCGCCGTTCAAACTCATGCCTTCCCACTTCCCCTTCCTCCTCCGGAACCACCGCCTCAACACCACTCTCGGTCCGCGCACAGATCCCAAACTCGCCGCCGTCGGTCTTGTTATTTTACTTTCGACGGCTTAATTACCTCCAGCCTTCTGTTTAGCATCGCTTTTCATTCCCCGCCTATCACTCCGAATTTCTTTTCATTCCGTTCTTTTATTTTCTTTCTTCTTTCTCCTCCTTCGGATGTTGCTCTCCATCTTCACTTCTTTGGTTCGGTTTTTTTATCTTCCTCTTCTTCTTCTTCTGGCAACCCTGTCCGTAGGGTCCGTGTTAGCGGTGTGTTACGCTCCAGGATTTCTTAACACGCTTCACTAAGTCCCCTTCTACTTTTTATCCCTCTTTTTTTTTATTCAATCTTCACGGTACAGCACACATGCACGTACTCTTTGCGTTCCCTCTCGTTGCTCCTCTTCGAGCACCGAAATCTAAGGTTATTTAAAAAATTAAGAAAAAAAACTCTCGCTCTGGTCTGGACACTCGATGGGCCTTCGTTGCTCCCACATCGATGCTCAAGAGTTCACGTTGTAGTTTTGCACTTAAACGCGCGTGATACAACGTAACATCGTTGTACTGCGTATGGTCCCACTTTGCGCAGGTCTTAGTCACTTCAAGGTAATATAGTACTGTCTGTCGTTTGTCACAAATACCGCCGAAAGAAAAAAAAACACGCCTCAACATGCGTTGAGGCGTGTTTTTGTATATGTACCAACTCGACCACATACATATGTACCAACTCGACCAAGTGGATGCTTGGTCGAGTTGGTACATATGTAGAAATAAAAAAGAAACGCGGAGGAAACAAAAAGAGCGGTGGGGGCTAGATGCACGAATACATATTTGAATCTGTGTGTCATTCTCCTCGTGTTGTGTCTCGTAGCGCTGTTTCTTTTTTCTTCAGGAGCGTCTACTTCCACGTGTAAATAAGAACCAAAGAAAGAAAACGTGACACACACGGAAATGCGAAGAATTTCGGCGCTAAATATGCGTAATAAGTATATGTATGAGCACTGCCCCATAATTACATACAACCTTCAGCAGTTTGCATTCACATCTGTTTGTGAGTGTAGCTTTACATTTACGTGGCATTCACAGTTGCTTAAAGCACTACGGCGCGGTACATTCAATTTTATCGTGATATCCTCGCGTGTTTAGACGTGGTGACACTCATCTACAGTTTGCGTTGCATGGCCGCACGCAGTTATTTGCTTGTAAGTCAAGTTGAGGTCTCACGTCTCTATAGCGTTGCGTCAGCATCTAGTAACAGGTGCACGACCGTGACGGTCTTATATCCATTCTGCACGCGGTGCCCACTTAAGGTTCTTCTAAAGCATACTATATAGAACTATACTGCAGGCCACCCTAGCACCACCTGGCATACAGCGCATAACGCAACGTCGACCCTGACAACCGAGGCAGCTGAAGCTATAGCTGAAGAAGTTTTCGCACATAAAGATGACAGCTTTCAAATCCTGCGTTTAAGGATTCTCGTGAGCACTGATTCATCGTCTTCGCTTACATGCATTTATGCGTATTCTCACCAAACGAGTGACCAACGACGTCACTTTGATGTACGACGTATCTGAGCCTGCCATGATCATTATCTAGTGGTTTCACTAAAGTACCCTCCACAACAGAGCAATTACCTTTGTCCGAAAGCTACCACAACGAACAACTCTAATACCATAGGGCATGAGATGTCTGGGCCTCTACCGATGCTGTCGGCAGCTTCAATTAAATTGATTAACTAATACGGTTTCTTTTACCGGGACTTCAGAATAATTTCGAACATCCGGAGTTCTCCGACGTGTGCCTAAATACAACCATACCAGTGTTTCTGCAGTTCGCGCCCGTCAAAATAAGGCCGACTCGCTCGGAATCGAACCACACTACTGCTTAGCCGCAGAGCTACCACGACAAGTCAGCTTACACTGTAACCAAGTAATGCATACAATTTAAGCTGGCACCTGCCTCCGCCTAAGCAGTTTTGTGTAAATGAGCGTAGCCGCCAAAATAATCTAATGCACTATGTACCTTGTATGTATGTGGTAAGGAAGTTAACATGATGAAAAGAATTCCAGTTTCGTGTACCACCGCCAACAACAATAAACATCATTCCTACATAAAGTAACATTTGCATATTTCGCCCGAAATGATGCCAAGGACAAAAAAGCTGCGATACTTGTGGTAAAATAACAAATATGTTAACTTTTATGGCGCTAATATACCTTAGCGATATATGCTCCGTGCTCAGCACCTTCGTATGGTGGGTCGTTACGAAGAGAGAGATAAAGAAAAGCTTTGCATAAATAAGATCGCGTGAACATCAACGTTACATTTCTATGAGGTAGGTGTGATACAAGAGCATTAGTACAGAAAATGGTCATTTAACCATCGGTGTAATTATTGAAAGTTTCTTGAATGGACGCAGGTGCACACCGCATTAGGTACGCGGGTATGAGCACGTATGAGTGTGCGGGCCTGGGTCACGTGTAAGAAAGAAAGAAAGAAAGAAAGAAAGAAAGAAAGAAAGAAAGAAAGAAAGAAGGAAAGAAAGAAAGAAAGAAGCTAATCAGACCCAAGACCTGCGTATCGTGAACCTGTCTGCCTTCCCTAGTATGTATCTATCTATCTATCTATCTATCTATCTATCTATCTATCTATCTATCTATCTATCTATCTATCTATCTATCTATCTATCTATCTATCTATCTATCTATTGGAATAATGGAAGTTTGACTTTAATGCTCTGAAAATCAACCCATAATCAGGGCACTAAAAGAACCATTTAGAAAGCGCACTTCATTGATCAAAATGCATTCAGGTTGTTGTTTTTATTTTTCGCTAAAGTTTCCTTTCGTTTCACTTCTCGCTTTGCCTGTTAAGAATCAAATCGCATAGCACGTTTTCTTTTCCTCGCCTGAGAAAGTGAGCTCTCTTAAACACGGTAACTTTGCACAAGACACTCACCCACTTTCATCGGTTATGAACGTCGGTCACTGTTTTGAGACGCCCAGCAGCCTCTGAGCTGGCACGAATCCAAGAGCGACGGAAGAAGTTACAACGAGCGCCGTCCGAGACGTACACGGTCGTGACGTGTTTACGGCTCCCGCGGTCACTTCCAGGGCCTTCAGCACAGACACGAACACACACACGTAAAAAAAGGTAGGGCCTTCGAGATTGGCTTTCGTTAATCCTAGGAAGCCACATCCGAGGGTTTGGGGATCGGGACGCCACCTTCAAGTATGGTGGGAGTGGTAGGACACGTGGAGAGAGAGCACAAGCTGTGTTGTTAGGGAGGGATGGCAGCGGTGCGTTACAGCACGACTGGTGTGTGATAGCGCAATACAGTCTTCGGATTGCGCCAGGCGATCACACAGTTCACGCGCAGGACGTTGTTTGAACATGTCTGCAATGTTGCATCACCGGGGCATCAGCGGGCTCTCGAAGCGTCCGCCCCGTGTGGGTTGCACTAACAAAATAAGACATACTATGTGCCGTAGCCTCTCACCGCTGGTCAGAATACAGCGTCCCTGGAAACTTCTCTCCGATGCGTAGGATGTGCTGGAAGTGAGGCAACAGCTTTAATAGGAGAGGGCAGGTACGCGACGGGCCTCCCGGAGCAGGATAACGAGAAACAGCCGAGAAACGAAGGGATAAAATGAGCACCGTGCCGTTTCGTGAAGAGCATAGGATAAGATTGCTTGTGTGGCTTCAGCGTTATTCGGTTTTATGTCATGGCCTCGCATCGTAGTGAAAGAAGCTGAGGAGAACAGAAACGCGACGACGTTTTTGGATTTCGTGGTGAACATGAAAGAGTGAAGTTAAAGGACGAAGAACGAGCGAACAAAGGCCTAAACAGCGTTCTCTTCAACAAACCCACCACCCTTGCTACATCTATTGTTTCAGTGTGGCATTGTGAGTTAAACAACGAACAGCTTCCTCGTTCTCACTTTGTTTTCGCCAATCCTCTAAATTTGGTATTAGCCGATAGATGTAAGGATATAAATCTGTCTAATTATAAATTATCGGAAGCGCACAAGATCGTCAGGCTTAAGCTTAGACACAACGTAGTAGAGGGCGACAGTGACATTGCATTAGAGTCGCTTTGATAAAATTTGTGGACTTCCGAGATTACGTTGGTAGTTCGGCACTCATTTGTTTCGCGCAAAGCTCTCGGAACCACAGGGCACCCCGTTGGTTACGAACATGATTTGAACAGTCATAAATATGACGCAGCTGTCTCACCGTAATATTTATTTATTTATTTATTTATTTATTTATTTATTTATTTATTTATTTATTTATTTATTTATTTATAGGGACAGTGTGAGGACCAGAAAAGCCTGGTAAATCGAGTGCGTGCTGTGGCATCAACAAACGAGTTTCTGGACTAAGAGCGCCACATGCCCCTGGCAAAAAAAGGACACTTTGTCGAAGTCTCAAATAAAGAAAGAACGTCTATTCTTCGTCTTCCGTCACATTAGATTGGTATTACGGAAGGAAATCAACTGCTATACAAAACAGGTAACCAAAGTGAGTTAATACCAATAACTGTTCTAAAGATTCATTGTTATATAAAGATGTTACAGGTGTCTTAAAACTTAGACAAACAGGAGAAGGGCCTAGAATGGGCGAGAAGGTTCCCAAGTGTGGGTGGGCTTCGAGTCACGTGGGCCCGTAGAACTTTCTAGCGCGCCTTCCCATGGCTATATAAGCAGCCGGACATGGGCCGCGAGGGAGAGTAGAAGAGTTGCAAGTAAAAGAAGAAGCAAGAAGTCGTGCATGACTCAGACGCCGTTCCACGAGCCATCTGACAAGCCACCTGCAAGCTTCGAACTGAGAAGACGCCCGAGTGACTTGGTGAATAGGACTCTTTTGTGTTTGCTCGTTGTTGCAGTGCATGAGCTTGTTCGTGTTGGTTGGCTTTGTGTAACTTTGTAACCCATCTGTGTTTGAGTTTGTAAAAGCCGTGTTTGTGTACGTTTTGTGTAACTGCCTATTTGATGAGAATATATTTGTTTTGTTTGATCACCTTTGGCTCTAACTCGGTCTTTGAACCACTGCTGGCGTTTTGCTAGTGTGCTAAAGGGGACCAAAAATCTTATTGTCCAAGCTTTCATGGGATCTTTTTCGGGGAACCAATACGTTGGTTCTTGGAATTATTTCCGACGATCGCGTCCCGTACCTCAGAGCACGAGTTTGGTGACACTCATGATTGATGTATTTGCGACTTTATGGGGAGGAGAAAGAGGGAGAAATGCAGGAAGGTCAATCAGAAGCGCGCCCGATTTGCTATCCTGCACTGGGGGTAGGAGACGAGGGATAAACGAGAATAATTTGTGGCTATGCGTTAGAACCTGCGATGTTAACAATATTGCTGCGTTCCGCACACGTCAAGAAACACCATGTGCGCGACGTTAGGCCTACCACATTTCATTAATAAAATCCACGCACCTCAGAGCATTCCGTACCTGAAAAGTGATGGTACTAGACGAGCCACCGCGTCTACCCAAAGGTCGCAAGTACCGGAGTCAGAGCTTGCAGTGCCTCCTGCACATACAGAGAGAACTAAAGGTGAGTTTAGCCTCCCGAAGAGCACACTGAGCATGTGTGACAATGACTGAAGCGCTGCGACGATGTCTTTGCCTTTAACTGGGTGCTTGTAAATCAGTGCTTCGGTAGTCGAAGTTGCCGATGTGCTTTGCGACCTTGCATGTGAATGTGGCGTAAACAATTTAGACCAAGATGCGTCAGTGTTATCCATGCTTTCCTTGGGGTCTTGGTTTGTACCGACCGCCGCAGGTCCGTGTGTCTGTGCGTTCGGCAATGTAGGCCAGACTGAACATGTGCCAACCGCAGTTTTTATGACGCGACTTTATGAGACACACAGAGAGAGAGAGAGAGAAGGAAGGAAGGAAGCAAGGAAGGAAAGACAAGGAGGTTAGTGTAGCTTTGTTGAAATTGAAATCGATTTTTATTCAAGTGTTCCACGTTGCACTTAGGAAAGAGAGGACAAAAGGCATTTCCTGACGGGGTTCTCTCACCTGAAAACAACAGTTTGCACACAAGCACTGGCAACATAAACGTAAAGATTTAGCCCCTTGGCATAATCTTTGCATTGTGCCAAGGGTATGAATTTTCCAGCCGTTGTAATGTGCATCCTTTTTCTGCTGACGTTCGCCCATTTTTGTATTTTGTACAACGTGGTATATTCTACATGTATTGTTTTGCGCTCTTCTTATAGTACGCCTGGGATTGACAGTTTCAATAAATGAAATTATTGAATAAGCCCACTCGGCGACCCACACAGCGAACCTGGTGTGGCCGTTACCGAAACGTTCCACAAGCGCTGTCCCTGGTTTTCCCTCCTCTCTCCAGCGCCGCTACCGCACTTGCCCTCAGCACTTTGCTACTGATCCTCCTCTCCAATCACTGACACTCAGCTGTTAATGGCAGAGGAGGCTCACACCGCCGTGACCACACATAAACGCAACCGGTGGCGATGTGACGCTGAGTGAGTTGGCTCACGTACTAAAAAGTACGTGAGCCAACCCATCCTTGCGTAGTGAGATCATCTGTACTATTTTACCAATATGAGAACAATGAATTCATTCGGTTACCGCCTATCACTACCAGCGAACCGAACGCGCAACGTTTTCCTGTAAAGCGTGCTTCTTTCTTAGCGCATGTGTGATAGGAGCAGCCTACTTAAAATAGGGTAAACTGTCGTTGATGATGCGTGCAATTAGAGCTGCTAACAAATAAAAAGGGCCGAACATTAGAAACAAATACCGGTCTGTATAAACACATGTTATCAAATTTAAGCTCCGACTGCGCATGCAGAAAGCACCAATCGGTACTAACAAAGTGAAGTCAAAGTTATTTTCGACGCTGGCGGCAAACGAAAGACTGCCTGCAACATGTGTGATAGAGAAGTGAAGAAGATTAAACAGCTTTAAGGCACGAAAAGTATACGGACTTCACGCAACAGGACAGACAGGACAACAGTTCCGTTGTCCTCTCTTGTGGTCTGTGTATATTTTAGCTTCTTAAAGCGGTAAACTGAACAGATACTAACCTACCCAACAAATTCTCTGAAGCACGTGTTTAGGCGAAGCGCGAGAGAAGCGTATGCATTGAAATCGCAACATTCCATACGGTTGTTGTTGCTGCTGCTGCTGTCGTCGTCGTCGTCGTCGTCGTTGTTGTTGTTGTCGTCGTCGTCGTCGTCGTCGTCGTTAGCGCGTGATTGTTAAATGATTGAGCCCATAAAGTAGTTCAAGAAACTCCAAACACAACTTGGCCATTGTTCAAAAACTTACTTTAGCTACTGTAGTCTCTCTCTCTGTGCGCATGGCTCTCTCTGTGCGCATGCGCGACATGTCAACTCATTGCGTCACACGTTTAACGAGCCAGCAGACACGAAATTTTCTAGTAGCAGCGTCCTTCTTTTTAAAGAATAAAATCGCCTGAGTCATGCAGTTTCTTTAACTTCGTTAACACGTCAAGTAATGAAAATTTTATTCGGTACCTGCTTGTCTGTTCCGTGCATTCGCTCTTTCCTAAAACGGAAGCACAACTAGGCACCATAAGCAAATAGCAACGACAACAACGTCTCAATTTTACACTTCGCCCTCTACTCTACTCGCCTTTCGTATCCGGGCTCACACTTTCACGCGCAAGCACTACACCATTAAACAGAGCGCCGCGGAAACGCGTCGCGGCTTTCCATCGTTTTGGAACTCGCACACAAAAGTGTCCCACTCTGCTCCGGTTAGTGACAATTGGTACAGCGCACACAGCTGAGAGAATGAATCAGTTCCCCTGATACACTCGACGAAGCCCACTTTGAACGCTAAAGAGTGCCCTTGTTTGCTCCGTTATCGTTCCCTGTGCTAGTTTATTTTCACTTCTTTCGACTACATTCCCTTTTTTTTTTTAATATAAGACAAAAGGGTGTCGTTGTTCACAGGCAGCTTCGTTTCCGAAGCCAGCAAACGGGCCAGCGAACCATACTAAGAGCAAAAGCGAAGGCGCTGGCGGTAGCAACGACGACCAGGCACGGGCGGCTCCGGCGCGACGTCTTCAACCTTGCGTTTAATTAAAAGGCACCCTCAAGGCTCGCTCGCTCGCTCGCGCTCCGTAGCAGCAAAGCGCGCGGGAGATTGCGTTCCCCCACCGTCCCTAGCAGCCGACGACGAAGAAATAAAAAAGGTAGAACGCAGCTCCCTACGGCTGTTCGCGTTCTTCTTTATGTATTTTTTCCTTTCGCAGAACCTCCTGCTTCGAGATCTTTTCGTTTATTATTTATCTCGTCGCTTGGGCGTTCTATCGTTCGTTCTTCCTTTCCCTTTCTTTCCTCCTTTCCCTGCCTCTGTTCTTTTCACTTCAACCTTGTTTTTCTCTCCCGACCAGGATTCTACCCACCCACACTTTTACCCCCCCACTTCTTTCCCCTCCCAAGTTCGCTCGCTCTTTCGTGCGAGCTTCTTTGCACCACGACGACTACGACGTCGACGATACCTCCCCCCTTTTGGTTCGTCCGTCCAGCGCGCGCGGCGGCGTCCGCTCGGTCTTCCAGCCTTCTTTCTTTTTTGTGTTCTTTTTCTTTCCTGTACTTTTATCTTAGCCACCAGCGGTGCGGCTCGTATAGAGCGGGCATAGGAACTCGGCCACCCTGCCTTTTCTCCGGCGAGAAGTACCTACAAGGCAAAGAAAAACAAATAACCAAACAAACTGGCAAGGAAAAAAAAAACAGAGACACGATGAACGAACTCTTGTCGTGCGTATGCGGTACTTTATCCGGCCCGCGTTCTCTCCCCCTTCTTCCTCCCTGTCGTCCATCGGTGGAAGAAGAGGTGGAGGGGAGGTGCGTCTTTTGTTTTGGGGTCCGCACTCCTCTCCGTGTATATGTGTGTTCGTTGTTTTTCGCCGCATCGTGCTGCTGCTGCTGCCACCGCCGCTCCTACTGATGCTGCGCTGCTCCCGCAGCTGTGCCGGTCTTTGAGCGTGCCCTTGCTTCTGCCGCCTCTTCTCGCGCCGCCTAGATGCCTTTTTTCCTTGCCTTCCTTTACTTGTCCCTTTTTTTATCCTCTTCTTCCCGCTCTTCTCGTAGTGGCAGCGGCGTTCTCCCATCGGCGCGGCGTCGACAACGACGGCGGTGGCAGGGCTTTTGTGTGCTCCGTTTTTTTTTTTTCTCTCTTCATTTCTTTTTTTTTTTTTCGCCCTGTTCCTCGCTTAGCGACGACGCTTCTCGGTACAACGCGTGGCCTCAGCCGCCGCCGGCGCAGCCTGTTCTCCCTACCCTTCTTCCTCCAATTCCCGATGCTCCCCCCAGGCAACGTCGATGAGAGGACGGCTGACGCCACCGCCGGCCCGTCGGCCGGTCGGCGAGCTCGCCCGCCCGCCCGCCTGGCCCGCGGACGATGCGCTCAGATAACAACAGCCTCCGGGCACTCCTTTCCACTCTCCTTGCTCTCCCCTACATACGAGAGGCCAGCATCGCACGCGAGGAGAAGATTTGCTTGGGCCTCGTGGGGAAAGTGGGTGGGAAGGGACGGTGCGCTGGCTGCCGGCACGACAGCCACGTCGACCGGCGGGGAGATAGAAACGGAGGTGGACGAGAGGAAGAGGTTTGCTGCGGCGGTTTTAGTCTCTGGATGCCCCCTTGTCTGGGCGTGCACACCGCCGCTGAGCTTGTCCCTGTGCCCACGTCGGAGAGTGGTGCAACTCGATAAGACCACGACGGGCAGGCAGGGCGGGCGGGCGAGCAGGCGTCAGCTAGAACGGACAGTGGGCGACGATGGACACACCGTCGGACGGAGCGGGCGCGCGCACTCGCCCCGTCGACGGCACAGAGACGACGGACGCTCATTACGGGCTCCAGACACCAAATATTTTCTCGACCTTGCTCGTTTTCGGGCCGCCTGCTCGAAGCACCGCCGCCGGTCGTCTCTCGTACCGTGTCTGGCTCTCGTCGCTGTTGGCGGTCGGTCTGTCGGTTCTCTTTCGCGCGCTCCGGCGCGTCTCTGTATGTGTGTGTGTGGGCGTCTGGCTGCCACGGACAAACTGCCCACGCAATCTGCCACTACTGCTTCGGATGCTCGTCAGGTTAAGGGTAGTGTACGATTGGAAGCGTATGCCGCACATGCGGGCTCGCTCCGAAGTTGTTTGAAATTCGAATCACGGGCGCTTGAACCCTTTCGGCGGAAGAGACGCGCTCGCAAATGAATTTTATCCGTTATTTCCGTGCAGCAGCGCGGTACGATACGGTAATCGATGTTTATGAGTCGTAAGTGTACAAATAGGCGGCGAGGAAAGAGTGCTACGGCAAGGCGTGGTGCGAAAGGAGCTCATCGTTGCAAAGAAAAATCGGCGTGTTATAGAGCAGGTATCCCGAACCAGTTCCGCTGATTTAAAAATCGTGTGCACATTTTGTACGCCGCAAGCGCAAGTACAGTTGTGTGCTGCTGGGAAGCGCTAGCGTGAGCGAGTCTTGAGGGAAGGAAGGAGAGGGGGGGAGGGGGTGGGTTGGGCTAGTAAATCTGGGCCGCCTCATTGGAGTTTTAGGGGGCAGCCCTTGGAAACATGGCTGCACCAAAGTAGTGGTTTCATAGAATTGTAGAATCAACGTTGACGTCCTGCCTTTTCTGTCATCTCGAGTTCGCCATCCCTGCGTGACGTACACACATTGTCCCAATGTGCTGCCCCGCCACGGTGGTCTAGTGGCTATGCACTCTGCCGCCGATTCGAAGGTCGCGTGATCGAATTACGGCCTCTGCAGTTGCATCTCGATGGAGGCGAAATGTTGAGGCCCGTTTGCTGTGCGATGTCAGTGCACGTTAAAGAACCCCAGGTGGTCGAAATTTCCGGAGACCTCCACTACGGCGTCTCTCATAATCAGAGCTGGTTTTGGGACGTTAAACCCCACAAATCATCATCATCATCTGAAATCAAGCACACAGGATACTTGGAGTTCATGTAATCTACGCTTCAAACCGGACTAATTCACTTACTATGTAAAAAAAAAAAAAACCGTGAAGCTGTCAAGGCACTTCTCAGCTTGGCGACATCTGACTTCGGTTTAAGTGACCTACTTTCTAAGCACATTCGTGCGTTACTTAAACTTCGCCCGAATATACTGATCTGAGAGGATACGATGAGCTGACCGAATCTTTCACTGATAATCCAACGTATCGATATTTATGTCACACATCGATCTTTCCTTCACTGATAATCATCTACCATGTCACAAAAAAGGCTCACCAAATTGAATGCTCCTACTTGGTGAGCTCTTGAAAAGAGTTGGAAATTGTATGCACGTTACGTAAGCAGATGCAAAAGGTGAATTACGCCGTAGTACTAAAGAAGAAAAACACGACATGAATATATCGGTAATGGGGACACTGGAGAGCGTATACAAGACTGTCACTAATACAGTAGTGGTTCATGAACATACTGATTTAAGGCAGTCCTCGATAAAATGGGAACGATGCAGAAAATTTAATAAAAATAAACATCCAGCAAAGCAATGAGGAACCCGATATACGAAAGTTGGTAAATTAATTTTGGTGTCCGTCATGTTCCATGCGAAAGTGCTCAAAAACCACTAGAGCATGGTAAACTTAGGCCCTAATTTGTGCTAATTGTGGATTAATGACTAGACTACTTCTAATGACTAGGCCGCAATGACTAGACCACTTCTAAAAAGGTTCGCGATGTCGACTTTCTTTCACTTCACGTTTGAGCGCATGCTCATTCTTCTTTCCCACCCTCTACTTCTGAAGCGGGAGTGGATGAGGAGGAGGTGGTATTGAGCAAAGTTTACAGAAACGTGCTATCAAAAAAAGCACCCTGTGCCCTGACGAACACAAGATCACTCGTTAGCGCTAGCAACGTTCCCGGTTCAATTACTTTTATGGTACTAGCCCCTAGCGACATTATGTTTCTTGCTCTGATTCGCGAACAGGTTGGAATTGTTCCGAAAATTTTTTTAAAGAAAAGGAAGCTCCAGAAAAATATGGTCATGCAAAAAACATTAAGCTTAGAGTTATATGAGGAAGATGTGACGTCGGAGCATAAATTTAGTGCAGGAAATATTAATTTAACCATCAGAGTAATTAATTAAAATAATTAGATGGACGCAGACGCGCACCGCATTGGATATGAGGGCATGTGAACCACGTGAGAAATACTAATGCCGCCGTATCCCACGTCTATAACAAAGACGAACAGCGCAAGAAAGACGCACCACAGGAGAGGAGACGCACGGATACAGCGCAGATATCTGAGCGTCTCCTTTCTTGCGCTATTCATCTTAATCGGATATGCACCAACTCGTACAAGCTTCCGGTTTAGCATATTCCCCCTATTCCGTGAACCAATGTCATGTGAAGCACTCAGCCAGAGGAACGGCAAGTCTATAACTAGTTTCGCTCTGGCATAAACGGGCCGCCGCTGTGTGCATTGGTTACGGTGCTCCGCGACGGACTCAAATGTCACGGGTCCGAACCCACGTAAATTGTCTGCCACAATGTCTTTCAGAGTTTATTTCGGCTGTTCCTTGATTGACGCAGGCTTCAAGTGTTAACGGTCACCTGTGGTGCATAGTCGCACGTCCAGGTCCGATGAACGCGGGTGTGTACCACCCATGACGGTATTCTCGGCAATCGTGGTGCAAGGCCAATAAAGCCATGTTAGTGATCTCGTCTTGTCCTGTCAGTCATGTTCTCCGTACAGTCGTATACCCTGTCATGCCGTATACCCTGTCATGCAAGCGACGGAGACGATCAAGAGAGCGTCAAGATAGATAGATAGATAGATAGATAGATAGATAGATAGATAGATAGATAGATAGATAGATAGATAGATAGATAGATAGATAGATAGATAGATAGATAGATAGATAGATAGATAGATAGATAGATTTACCACTGGAGCATCTCGTCCCATCCTTTTCATTGAGGAACGAGTGACAGAGAGAATGGCTGCTGATAGATGCGGTCAAAGCGGCGTAAGTTCGTCAAGAAATGCTTCACATTTAAAAAACGATCTTTATTCAACACGCGAATTCAAATCTGGTACGTCGCAGTCACCAATACCGGCGGACTCTCACCACGTCACCATCAAAAAAAGAACGGAGATGAAGCCTTCTTTTGGGGTGCAGAAGCCCTGACGTGGCGTTGTGCTTTCGAGGAGTCGTGAAGGCGCTGCCAAGTACCGCAATCAGCGGAGTTCCTTCCTTCAGATCGCCGTCGTAACCACTGATGCGGGCGGCAAGCAGATGAGCAATAACGCGCACACTTTGGCGCTCCGCCAGCAAGAAGTGTGCCCTGAAGACGCTGGAAGACATAGCTCTATAAAAACAACTGGCTGCATCGTTTCATAACGCATGGTATTACTTGTGTGTTCGCGCTCTTGTACGATACTTTGATATTTCCTAGATGCATGTGCACGGACAACATTGCAGCATTTGTGTTCGTTGCCTTTACTGAACAAGCTTCAGCTTGAGTCGTGCTTTATTTTGTTTACCAAGTGAACGGACGTAGCCGATGTCACCTGTGGGCGCCAACTTTTCCTTAAATGTTCTGTAATCGTAAAAAAAGGGGAACAATGTGAAACATGACCATAATTTAAGATACACCAATTTTAGATGCGAAGCAGCTTATGGTCGGGCCTATGTCACTCCCTCCCTCCATCCATCCGCCGTGCGGCGTCCACACGCGCACTGCTCATGCGCATCCTCCTCCCCTCCTCTCTTTGTCTCCTCTCCTCTCCTCTCGGCATTCCTCCTCTCCGAACGGCGCGCGTTGACAATGGAAACGCCCTTTCTTCGATGAACGCTTTACCAGCTCGCGCGCCCTCGCCCGCGAGAGACAACGCTGACGCAGGCAGCGTCTGCAATCGTCAAACCTATGCAAATGCGACACCTAGTCAAACCGATGCAAACGCGGTGTGCAACCCCCGTACTGCTTCGCATCGCCTCATGGTCCCCTTTAGCGGGAGATGGTGTAATTTTTTATTCATTTCGCGCTATAAATTAGCCCTACGTACCCTGTCCATTTCTGCCAAACACCATTCCTGTTGGCAAAGTAAGGAACTCCCGTGTTTACAGGCACAATAATAGAGAGCAATTTGAAATCTACTCGGAAAGCGTTCAGAAGTTCTACAGCACCACTAAAAGCTATTAAATTAACCAATGGGCATGATAAATTCCAGTCCACGCAACGCTAACGCCCTACCTGGTGGAAACGAGCAGTTGCAACATGACAAATATTCTTAATCGTGCAGTCCGTACATATCTCATGGTTTAAAATAACAAGAAATCAAGTGGATGTCGCTCATTTGCAAAAGAAAGTTTTCTACTTGAATATTACCATAAGGCTTCATAAGTAATGACTTTACTGATAGCATTAACTTCTGCAAGCAAGCAAGAGCGACACCACGATGATCCAGTGGCTGTGGCACTCGGCCGCTGATCCGAAGGTCGCGGGATCGAATCCCGACCACGGCGGTTACATTTCCATGGAGGCGAAATGTTGAGGCCCGTGTAGTGTGCGACTTGAGTGCACGTTAAAGCCCAAGTAGTCGAAACTTCTGGAGCCTTCCACCATGGCGTCTTTCAAAATCATATCGTAGTTTAGGGACGTAAAACCCCAGAAATCAAGCCAGCAAACAGTGTGCCTTTCAATCACTTGGGCGCTTAATGCAATTCACTCTATAATTGAACTTTTCTGCTCTGTACCTTAATATGCAAATAGTCATCAGAAACCAAATTCACAGAGCTTCTCTGCGGTGTTTTCTGCAATTTACCAGCAACTGCTGCTAATTACATTTCCGGAATAAAAATTGGTTGAACATTTTTTTTTCTTACGAAGAATTGTTTCGAAACACATCGACGTACACAGACATCGCAGCGCTTGCATGCACCGTCATGTCGTCATTGGATGCGATGGGCTCTATCATATGCTAACAGTTTAAAGAATGTCAGGCTGGCAACTGTGATATTCACATTATATTGAAGATATAAAAGGCATTCCCGGTCCCCACTAGCCGGACGTCTCATGGGTGAAAACAACTCCACACACACACACACACACACACACACACACACACACACACACACACACACACACACACACACACACACACACACACACACACACACACACACACACCGGTAATGAATGGCTCGGCGCTTTCAGTGTCACCTCCCGACGAGCATCGGTCGCCGCACAGTTACGGGAGCGCCGAGGAAAGACTGAAGAGAAAGAAAAAAAAGAATCTCGCCCCATCCTTTTCATTGAGGAACGAGTGCCAGAGAGAATGGCTGCTTATTCTCACACGCATCCCGCGAGCCTGGCGCGCAGCAGAGATGAATAGGCCGGAGTTGTGTGTGGACGCGTCGGACGGCACGCAGCGAGCGGCGCGGGGTGAGATTGAAGGTGGGGGGTGAGGAGGGGGGGGGGGGGGAAGTTAGGCTACACGGCGACGGGGCGCCGACCTTTCTGATGCAGCCTCGCTCGCTCGCGGCGAGACGCCACCGACAGACAACATACATACATAAATGAATACGCCCAACCAAAAAAAAAAATAAAAAGTGGCTGAAACTGGAATGAGGGGAAGAAGGTCGACCCTCGCCCAACCACCGAGCCGGCGCTGCTTTCGGAATCAGGTTGCGTCACTCTGAACTTTTCCGTGTCGCTTCGCGACGCTCTTCTTTCATACCAGTCTCTCTCTCTCTCCTCTCTCTCTCTCTCTGTTGCGCCTCTTCAGTGTGAGGCTGCTCTTCCCTTTCCTTATTCAGCTGGTTGCGCCGCCGTCGGACGGCCCTCCCTATTCCCCTTTCTCCTTCAACATGGCGCGTGCGAAAACGGTGTCTTTCCTCCTCTCCACCCTGCCTCCCTTTTCCCTACGATCCCGGCGGCCATCTGTCACGTCGAGGCGCGCGCGAAGAGGCACATGCGGGGCATAACAGGGTTTTTTTTTTTTTTTTTTTCGCGAAGGCGGCTCGTGTTTGAGACTTCGAGAGAAAGAGGGAGCGAGGTAGGCGGTAATAAACCATGAAATATACCTTAAATGGGTACAAGCGCTTATGGATAGCCTCTCGAGCGCGCCTGAATATGCGATTCGATAGCCGCGATTACGTGCTGCGAGTTACGCGATATAGCGTGTAAGGATTAGCGAGAAAAACGTGGTTAGTCGATATGCTGGCCAAGACTTAAGAGGAAGAAGGTGAGATTTACTTAAATCCTCTAATGCCGTAGAACCGGTAAAGGCGAACTGTTAGGGCAACATAATGTATGCCGTGATAAAGGAAACGGAGAGGAGCAGAGGGTGATGGGTCTAGTTATGATGGTTAGGGAGCAACCCAAGTGGTCAAACTTTTGGTAGCCCTAGACGACGGCATGCCTGTCCTTTCCACTCTAGCCTTCGGGTTTCTCCACGTACGCTGAGCCACGTTCCATGCAAGGGATGCGGGAAATAGTGTCTTTTACCTAACCGGATCACAATAATAAATTTGCGGGCGCCGCATTGGTATGCTGGGACGACTACGTGTTATCGCCTTACGTACGAGTATATTTTACATGTGGACGTGTAACGGTTGGTGCTTCATGAAGGGGGTCAGTCGATGGACATGGGGCGAATCCGTTTTGATGCTGTGGAAGTAAAGCGGCTGGCGGTGGTGATGAGGCGATATAACGACGCCTTCGAAATGAAAACGATCTTCGGCCTGCTCCCGGTGACACACGTTTCTCTCGATAGTTACGAAATCACACTACCCCGTGACGTACGTGGTTGGTAAGAGCGGTTGCAACGCATAGAGGGCTTGTAACCACAAACCTCTTTACGCTCCACATTTTCTCATTGATGAGCTATTACGGCGTTCCGTGTTTCGTATAGCATCTCGCTCGCTACAGTATCTAGTGTGCATCCCTCACGAAAAATAAAGAAAATGTTCGCAAAATTCCGCCGGAGAGATTGCTGCGATGACCGTACAATCATATGGAGTGAGACAAAGGAATAATAATAATAATAATAATAATAATAATAATAATAATAATAATAATAATAATAATAATAATAATAATAATAATCTTGTATGATAAGGTAAAATGGAAGCATCCCACATACCAGGCTTACGCCAAAGCGACACAGCGCTCGAGCGAGCGCCTGCGCACATGCAGAAATATCATATTCGAAACACCATAAAAGAAAAAAGAGAACGAGGAATAACCAGAATGACTAGCCAACATTACTTATGAACGCATTTTTACATCGCATTTGCTTCTAGAGCTCAGTACACTACGGGACAATTTATTAAATGCGAAAGAACATGGCAGCTTATTATTTCGTCATATTTTGTGCAACGCCTGGGTACAAAAGTACACATGGAATATTTTAACACGTGCAGGAGTGTATGAGATGCAGAATCATGGCAAAGCACAAGATACAGTTAACTTGAGAAATTATCGCAGTTAACTTGAGAAATTATGGTGACGCATTTAACAACAACAGCAACAAAGAAAACAGAGCTGTGTGACGTGTGTCAACACTCCCTCCGCTGCGCTCTCATCTCAAGAAACTGAATACCCTGCCTTGTTACAGGGCAAAAGCGTTTCTTTGATTCGTGTGTATGCCAGACGATGCGTAACACGTTTTCTGCCTTGGTTTCCTCCCTCACCATGTACATATTCATTTTTCACAGCAATACAGCGGTTTTTAACAGCGAAGCCCTCTAAGCTGGAAGATTTCCCAGGCACGGGAAATGATCATTATGAAATCAGCATGAAATAATTGCGCGTGCACTTTTATGAAATGCCCAATGTGCAGCATTGCCACGCGCACTTTTGTACCTCTTGTGCTCATGCCCCAGCCCACTACTGCATAAAGTCGGGGTGCATTTCGTCAGACGCAACAGTAGTGCCTCGATGTTTTCTTCGCCAGAGGCGGGCGAGCTGGACGTCGAAGCACTCTACGGCGTGGAGTCTAGCCATGGCCGCTTAACGGGGTCGTGAAACGTTTTCTGAACATTTTGTACTAAGTGCGTATTCGGGATCCTGACCCTCCAATCAACAATATGCATTGTTCCGTTGCACCGTGTGCGTTGATTTAGAGCGATAAAAAACGCGGTTTCGGTTTCGCTGCGCGCGTTCCCCTCAACTCTGCAGATGACGTCATCTTAGTAGCCACCAGACCTCCGAGATTGCCGCGCCCTCGGAGGCCACGGGAAAACAAACCATGCTGCCGCTTTTCTTCCGAATGGTGGCACCGCACGGTTTCCAAGTATTTTCTTCCTTTCTAGCTTTCAAGTAAATAGATTCCTTTAGAGCAAACGCAAGTTCACTGTGCCTTTGAACTTAAAAATATCTTAACTCAACGTCACCAAATAGTACCAGGCCGGCCGGTAGTGTCGCATAGTCGTTTCGGGAGCGCAAGAAAGCTGAGATTTAAAACGGGCGTTGTTAAATGTGCACTCAATATTTCGCCGAAATATTTCGGAATCGGCTTGTCGAATGCGTATGGAAGCAGTGAAAATTACAAACCGGCATCTCCAAATTCTTTTCATGACCCCTTTAAGTGACGTCACGCCACTGATCCTCATAATAAAAGGTCCACGTCCCCGACTCCACGACAGAATTCCCTGCTTCTCCTCTCTGTGCACATCGTCGTGAAGGTGGTTCAACTGAAGAAGTGCGTGACTCCCGAAGAGGAGGAAGCGTGGCACGTGAAAACGAGCAAGACCGCTCGTAAATGCAGAGGCATCGCCAGAGCGATCTGGGCTTGCAAGTCGCACCGCCGGACGAATGCGAAGGGGATGACTGGCAATGAAAAAATAAACACTGTGGATACTTTAATATCTGAGTGTTATTTGCGGTTGCTTACGATGCCGCGCAAAAAACTTCGCGAGAACTTAGCCCATCCGAGATAAGGCTTCACTGTTTGCGTACTCTTCGCCCCTCAGAGTGAAGCTTCCCCCTGTTGCGTGCTGGGCCGCCGCTACTCGAGCTCTTCATGCATAGAAGGCTTTCTTTCTTTCTTTCTTTCTTTCTTTCTTTCTTTCTTTCTTTCTTTCTTTCTTTCTTTCTTTCTTTCTTTCTTTCTTTCTTTCTAGCAGAGGTAGACGTTTCTCTCAGTTCGTAGCAGGCGTACATTACACCCTGTTGATGGTAACCGCAACGGCCACACGCTCTATTTTGCGTTGCCACTTCTCCACACGCGAAACCTACGCAGTCCCGGTTGGTTCCGGAGCAAATGAAAGCTCACCGAGCTTTGACGTCACGTAACCCATCGCGCACGCGCCGCACCTATTCTTGCATTTCAATGCATGCATCGCCGAACTACCTGCTTCACTTACCTCGTCAGCTAAACTCGGCCACAGCAGCTGCTGCGTTTGCAGCTCGTATCGCGCCTCTTTTTAAGCGCGCCCGTGACAAAAAAAGTTTCGATATGTAGCCCCGGCGTGAGCTCATCAGCCTCGGATAGTGTTTCCAACGGCGCTGTCCCTCTTCTCTCGTCCAGCCATCCACGGTTTTTCCGAGCCCACGGCATCCCTTCTTTTGTTCCTTTCTCCTCTCGTTTCCGCTGGTGCAAATGCCGCGCCGTGCGTGGGGGTGGGGTGGGGGGAAGTGCTGCCCGCCGCGGTTCCAGCTTGACCCCTCGTTTCTCGAAGCGTGCGTCGCTCGCTCGCGTCGGCGTCGGTACGCTGCAACAGCTTCGAGCGCCGCTGAATTGGGGAGAAGCCGACGCGGAGGTATAAAGGGCACTCTGCGCGGGTGGGAGGTGTACTACGAGCATCGCGTTCTTACGGGACACAAAAATCCTTCCGCATTGTCCGTGCATTTCTGTTCATTAAGCGAAAAACTAATGACGCGCAGAACTTCAATCGCTCGCTCGCTTGATCAATCAATCAACCAACCAACCAATTAATTTATCATCATTTTAACATGAAGGACACCCAACGATACTGTGTGGGCAGAGACAAAAAAAAGGAATTAATCAGACTTTACAAGGCCTGCACCCCCGGGCTTGGCAGACAAGGCACATCTGTCCAGCTACACAAACGAACAGAACTGCAAAATATACAGAAGCCAGTTGTCTTCACTGAAAGGTCATGAATGAGCTAGTTATGACTGAGATGCGAATAACATGCGTGAAACAAAAAAGTACACGCAATAAAAGTGTCACGTGCACGGGTGTCATACGTCATAGCTACTTGTTTGACATAACAAAGGTGTGCAGCGTAATGGATTAGGGAATAAGCGTAGGCTGTATTACAGGTATACGCAAGAGCTTTTACGTAATACTGGTTTGCCAGACAATGATAGCGACGTCTTGACAGGCTTTATCTAATCACATTGCCTTATCGGCCTATTTCTACCTTTCAAGTAGTGTTCTTGTCGAGAAAGAAAAAAAAATATGACTTTCAGAAAGTCAACACAGTCGCATTTGCCATGATCGCGATAACGTATAGTATCCACGAATTGAAACGCGAAAAGTCGGGGCCAAGTAACGTGCACACTTCTGTTTCTACCATCTTAAATTCATGTAGCATCTGCGCAATATTGGTTCGTATACTTGCACAAGAACAACCGCCACCTTTAGAGGCCACGTTCGCAGCTAACATGACGCGCTTATAAGGAACAACGGGTTTAATTTCGTTTAATTCAATTTTTACATGTCCCACTTTATTCCGTGAGCACTGCACACCAACAGTGAATGTTACAGGCGAGTGTTTTGCTGATTCATTCCTGCTCCGTCAAGTGACGCCACCGACGCTCACGTTTGCGTCTCCAAGCAACGCGGTAATCCGCAAAGGCGGAGTCTGAGAACGAACAGCCGTAACAACAACGGCGCCAACGGTACGACCTAAGCGCCGGTGACAACGACCATAGCCATCACAATTTCATCAAAAACAACACAAACAAGAGCAATGTCAACGATAAGGAAGCTTTAGATATGTCGCGATATTAAATGGATGGTAAGGTTCCACCCTTAAAACCATCGCCACGACACTGCCAAAGGCGGGGCTTTGTGATATCGACGCGAAAATTACATTAAAATAAATATTACGACAAAGCGAGGTAGACGTGTGGTTTTGTCCCCGCCGATTGAACAGGAGAGGGAAGGCACCTACCAAGCGTTTGAACGAAATTCGACTTCGGGTAAACATTTTGTTGTTGATCCTGCGGCATTGTCGCCTGTAAAGCAAAGAATTTATGATAAGGGCGTCAGAACTGGCGAATAAAAAAGTTCCGAGTGGCCAAATAACGTTTGTAACGAAGAAAATTAAATAATGCAAAGCAAAAGCGTCTTAGCAGCCAGTGGTTGAGATGTGGCTGTAGATAGGGAAGGCGCAAATGATGACATTATGCAAACATTTTTTTTTTACTTTCTACCCTTTTAATGAAGGACTTCTATCTACACTCGTACTTATGCTTCACATAAGCGGGTGAAATATTGCGTAAGTAAGGAGAAGAAGCGTAGGAAGGTTCGCATTTATTTTTATTACGATGATGTTACATCATTTAAGCGAAAAGGGGTAGCCGTCACCAAACATGACGACAACTCCTTAATTTATTTTTACATCAATAAAAAAATAGGAAGGTTCCCCTGTTAGAGACACAGCGAACGTCTTCCTTTCTTCGACATTCATATAGTATTTGTGATAAGAAGCCTTTTTTTTTTTCCGAGACCGACTACTCGCTGTAATTGCAGGTGTTTCGTTATACATGAGAAGATACGACCCGATTTGAGAAAGGAAGCGAAGAAACAGCACTCAGTAAAACCGTACTGGCATGATACACGGGAAACTAGAATTAATAGCGGAAATGTGAAGCTCAAGCTTTTATTTTTTCATTAGTGCATAGAAAGGCATAACACTCACGCAGAAGCCGGCTTAATTAGTTAGGCTCTGGACCAAAGCTTGAACAACATAACCTTCCTTTTCGGCGAAAGACTTGAAATGGTACATATCGATGTAGCAAAAGTCATCCGAAGTGACTTCATGGGGAGTGGACAAAGGATGAAAACAGTGGTGATATGGCCCGAGTCCAGCTGGACAGGTTTTAGAGGCCGTCACTGGCGTTCATGAGTGTGGAATCTTGATCTGTCGGGTTACCTTTATCGTGTGTGTGTGTGTGTGTGTGTGTGTGTGTGTGTGTGTGTGTGTGTGTGTGTGTGTGTGTGTGTGTGTGTGTGTGTGTGTGTGTGTGTGTGTGTGTGTGTGTGTGTGTGTGTGTGTCACTGACATGCACGCCATGTCGTCATAAATATACACAGAAAGACCTACGTGCATGTGCTCGGTTAGCACTGCCTAACCGTACGAGACTGCAGTCATCAGTGTTCTTTTTTTTTTTAGAGAGAGACAGCTAAACCGAATTGGTTCTAATTATGTCCTTCGAACCACAGGTGGAGAGCAGATGGAACAAAGAAGTGAGCAAAAGAATTAAGGTCCTTCAGCTTTCGCGCTAACTTCTAAAATCATATCCGTGGAGCAGGCGCGGCTGAGAGGGTCGAGTGAGCAATCAACACAAATAGGCGCCAGTTTGATGGGTGTAGCCGGCGAGCTACAGCCAGCATCCTCAAAGTGCGAAGTCCGCTGCTTCCGCTCCTCCTACCGACGGCGGCCTGCCCTCCTCGTCGCACGGACCCGAAATTTTGCCCAGCAGATCTGCTCCGCTGATCTCATCCTCGCCCCTCCCTTCGACCGTGCTCGCTCGCAAGTCGGCAAAAGTGGGGGGGGGGGGGGGGGGGGAAGCCGGGAGTGGGGGACGCTCTGGAAGCCGCCAAGCGCGTTGCGGTGGACGCGCTCTTTCTTGCCGCATGTGTGGACGACGCCCCCGCCTTTCCCGCCCTCCCCTCACGGCTTCCGCGCCGTCCTCATTCCAGAGCGCGTGCCCCCGACCAAGAGGACGCGGTGGTGTGTGCAGCAGGGTTACGAACGACGGCGTCCAGGGACCAAAGAAGGAGTGGGGGGCGTTCGACGCTAGCTCACTGTGCCGCTGGCCCCTCTTTATCCGAACCCCCGGCCGTGAACGGCTGCCGCACGACGGCGACGGCCAGAGATCGATTCGTTGCCGGCCGCTGGTGCACTTGCGTATGTGTGCGCTATTTCCTCGGTCTTCTTCGCATCCCTAGCCGACCCCGTCTTTCCTTCCTGCCGTCCTCCCTCGCTGCCGCCGCCTCATTTGAGTGTTTTGTTTTCCTGCCACTACGTTCCTTTTCTTTGTGCGTGCTTGTGCCTGCTTTCGATTCCCCGGGTTGCCCGGCGGACTTCCCTACATACGGGTTCTTTGTGCGCAGTTTGTGTGCTATAGCCCGTTTCCCCGAGCGCGCTTAACCAACTGCCCGACTCACGGGCCTCTCGCACACGGCTACCGCCCCACCCCACCAACACTCCTTCGTCCCGTGCTTGCCTTTCTATCCCTGCACGTCCTCCTCCCACGCCCGACGGCGACGCTGGGGTTACACCCATGCGCGGGGAGGGCGCACGTGCGCTCGTTCCGTTAGCTCGACTCGAGTGTTTTGTGCTCGGTGCGTGTGTTGCGAGGACACGCACTTCCTTCCTGAGCCCGGAGGAGAGACACGAAGCAGCACAGGCAGACGTGTCTCGTATACGCTCTCGGAACAAAAAGGGAAGAATGTTAGAAAAGTCTTCTCAGAGAGTTAACCGTACCGCATACACTTACCTCACTTTTTTTTTTTTTTTCGCGAGGTGTCAATCCCTGAGGGAGGGGGGCTTTCATTCCTACAGGACACGAGCAGAGTGTGGGTACCGCATCGGGAAATACAGTTTCATTTTCGAGGAGTTCAACGTGTTCAACGTGCGAGACCGTTCACTATCGTGCGTTTCTCTCGACTTGCTTGCGCTCTTGCTAAAAGAAATGCTGGCGAAGTGTACGGCAGCACACGTGTGCAGTACAAAAAAGTGCCAGCTCTGCTTACCGCGAAGCATGTTCTCCAAGGTCGGATAGTTGTACACTTGTCTGGTGGAAACATACTCGTGTGCTCTTATATCATGGCTTCTCAAGCGAGTCCTAGAGCAGCATGCTGTGTTCAAGGGCTTCTCAAGGAGCACCATACCCCTCCCACCCCGCCCCCCTTTGCAGTTTCCACTCATCGGTGCCACACATATGTGGTCAAGTCCGAAAAGTCAAGGGTGGAAAAACAGTCTTTCTTTATTTTATTTTACATGCTCTTGCAATATGCAGCAAAGCTTACTTCGTTTGCACCAACACATCAATGGATGGCTCAGAAGTTTTGTAGTATGCGAATAATAATACTTTGGTTCGAAGCGAATTCAAAGTACAGTCCTCGAGTATTATAATTTCGAGGCGAATAGTTCGAATAGCTGCCGAGAATGAAAGCTAACATTGTCCATTGTAAACAGAAGCTCTTTATTTGCGCACTTACAGCATACAAAGTCATCCCAGATAACCAGTTGATAAGGTAAGTTCTCATCCAATAAAAGATTAGTACATAACGCCGACCAGCTGCTCTACGTACAGCAAAAAATTTTCCGTTCTAGGTAGGTGACACGCTTCGATGCACACACACGCACGCACGCCCTGAAATTAGCATAATAGGAGAGTGCGAGCTATAAACGGTGAAACACAGTATGCCTCATAATTGAAATACTCAACCCATATGACCCGCTCTAACATTTTGAAAACGATACAATCAGATCGTAAGTAGCTAACATCCACATTTCACCATGAGATGTAACTTCTCGGCAGCGATAATATTTACTGAGAAGGAGGTCGCACGGCGCCGCGACTCGATGACGGAGCGAAACAACCTTCCCAGGCGAGTCACATGTGGGAAAACGCGTACTTGTGGGAAAATATGCCTAGCGAAGATGGAACCTGAGAAAACATGCAATGCAGGTATACCCCACGAAAGCGGGACCCACGGAGCCCACTTTGGGAGCCCATGCTCGATATTAATGCGTTCAATTTAACAGTAAGCCACGCTGTACGCGATACACAGGCTTACTACATCCCCGAGAGAAGCCATTTCGCTTTTCGCGGCGTATCGCATTACCAAATCAAAGGCGTTTGAGTCGGCACGTGTTCTTTGGCTCATATAGAGGATGACCTCGCCACAGTGGTCTAGTGGTTATGGCACTCGGCTGCTGATCCGAAGGTCGCAGGATCGAATCACGGCCGCGGCGGCTGCATTTCGGTGGAGTCGAATGTTGAGGCGCGTGTGCTGTGCGATGTCAGTGCACGTTAAAGAACCCCAGGTGGTCGAAATTTCCGGAGACCTCCACTACGGCGTCTCTCATAAGCAGAGCTGGTTTTGGGACGTTAAACCCCACAAATCAATATCATATAGAGGATGGCGCGTGGTGGGCAAACAATAAATTCGAACGATTCACCACAGTAACCAATACGGGATATCAGATTACGTGCGCGCAACGGTTTATAAAGCCAGGTGAGCATCAAGGAGGAAGCGAAGGAACTTCTAGAAGTTCGCAAGCCCTTATGACCCCGGCAGTTTGAATAAGCAGCTCAATTGCAGTTTGAACAAGCAATACAACACTGGTGTTTGCCCCAGGTCGCACTGACGACGACAAAGGAAACAAGTGTCCTGTATTGATCTTGTCAGTTCTTGCTGCCAGAAATCATTTTTACTGTCAGGGGCGAACCCGCGTGTGCGTGTGTGTGTTCTTGTGTGTGTGCGTGCGTGTGCGTGCGTGGGTGTGTGCGTGTGTGTGTGTTCAGGTTGGGGCCATTGCCTTTCCCATAGAATTTCAATCTCCCCTCCCGTCGCCCTCAGCCATAAAGTACCAGATAGCAGACCCTATTTCGCCTTCAAAGATGCCTCAAGCTTTGGTCTCAGCCCACAGGATCTGCACTCTTTTTCTCTGTAATTTCTATATCTCTTTCTTTCTCTGCTTTTGCTTTGTCTTTTCCATTTCTCTTTCTTCTTTTTCGAGGCATTTTCTACTTCTCTAACTTTCTCTACAAGCGTTAGCTTGCCGGGAATGATTGAGCTTCACACAAGGATTTCCTTACGCTGAGCTTGGTAATTGGCAGCTCGGTCATTATGCATGTAATTAAGTGGCACCTCCATCGTCACAATCAATCAATTTAAGCACACGGCTGTGCGGAGGTCTCTCCCGGAAATATTCCGCTACCAGTATGTCCTGTGTGTGCTGACTTTACACGACATACAGTGCATATTAATTCTTACAAAAATTCAAACTATCAATAAGCAGAAATAAAAAAGAAAGACCGCTGTGTCTTGGCTGTTAAGTTACACACCCATGGTGTCTACGAAAGGAACTTAATTCGCAAGCAAGCAGCTGCGTGTATTTTTTTTTTTTTTTTCTTGTAGTGCATGGTAGAGTAACTATATTGGAGAAGCAACGGGCTTCACTAAAGAGGCCACGCATTCTTTTCGTTCTTGTGCACACTTTCTGAAGCAGCATTTCATCCGATGTTTTAAAAATAAATTATGTTGCAATGCTCTGACGTTCACTGAAACATTTCAATGTGCTTGACCTGCCGCTTGCTTTTTCTTTTTTTTTTTTTGCCATTTGAGACTTTTCTTACGTAATAAATATGCACCTACAAAACATTTTCGTCTGTGGTGTTTGCTAATGTAAGGCCGGCTTGCGAAATTGTGAGAAGCAGAAATTCTATTGCGAGTGGCTTGTGTTTTCGAGGGCGATGCTGAATATAGCACAGCCTATAAAGCAGTAGTAGAAACGACCAGCATTGCGCACTATACTGATGATAGAGTGACACCACGGCCGGGCATCAATATCGGTGATGCTGCACAGGCATATCGCCATGCGGTACGGGTGATATTGACACGTTAGTAATGCACGGTGCCACCGCGGTGGCGCTGATACCGGCAGCGCACGTCGCTATCCGGTAAGCTAGAAAAGTCAAGGTTCAAGTAGAAAATGCCGCCCACTCAGACGCTCCTCGCGTCTAGATCGTTTGTTTTAGCGTTGTGACGCCGACGAAATAATCCACAAAAACAAACACTACGCATTAAAGTGCTTTGAAGAAAGGTCTCTTCATCGAAGCTACATTACAGAGCATGCGGGCATGTCGGTGCGTAAATGAAGAAGATAAACAAGCGTGCAATGATTGTGAGGTCTATAACCATGGCCAAATAGGGGGTGCAGCCAAGCACGTAACTGAACAACGATACCTGGAACTTTGCGGGTGTACAGTTATCTGTGGGCGTTACGGTCGATGATAGAGGTGCGCGAAGACCGTCATTCACATTTGAATGATGGTTTGAATATCATTAAGTCGGCGCTGTCCGGTGGAAGTTGTGTTTTTTTTTTTTTTTTTTTTTTTGCATTTCGGATATTGCATCGTGAGTGCTGAATGGAGGGTCCATAGAGGCTCCTGGTCTGTAGAATCTGTTGCACTTCGTTCTTCGACCAAATTGCCTCAGCCGTACGAGAATGAATTCGTTCTGCGAAAGATCGGGGCTTAGCGATGAATAATGCAGGCGGTACACAAGTCTGCATTCCGCCACTCTCCCCCTCCCCCATTCCAAGTTTTAGCCAACACACACACACACACACACACGCACGAGCGCGCGCGGAAACACGTTTGAGCAAATCTACATCCAAAGAACTGATGTGCAATGCGCTCGATCACACCTTAACGAGAACAAAAAAATCAATCAATCAAACTACCCAAAACTCGTGCGGGGTCCGGTGACACTGCCTTGCTAACATATACTATGCAAAGCAGCATTGATTTAGTTATTTGTGCTCCATCCCGGCGGCGTCCTCTCATTGCTGCTTGCTGCAGAACCTGCAACATTATTCCTGCGTCGTTGGAATAATTAAAGCTAGTATACTGAAGTGTAAAGCCACGAGCTTTCGAAATGCCATGTAAAAGTCCACCCCTGCCCTAATATTACGCAATCTTATGCGAAAGAGCGATAGCATTCACCGTGTGGGAATGTGTTGCTTACGCTTGGCGTTGAAAAAAAAAAAAAAAAGAAGTGTAGTACCGAATAAAGTATAAGGTCAACAATTTCCAAGAATAACAACGGAACAAAACGATGACACTCACAGAAGAACGCGAACCTTCGACACCCCATACCGACGTCCTTGCCCTAGGCAAGGGTGTCAACTGTGTCAAGGGTCATGTGGCAAGGGTGTCTGCCGAACTGTGCCGGCTGATAAACATATAGTTCACTGAAAACCCTTGGCGTCAGTGGCGGTGTGGCCACGTTTCACGAACAATATGGCACTACTATACTTTAGTTATCACTCCAGCATCGCCGACTCTGGTCCTTGCTTTATCATGCACGTGATCGGTACACGCCGAGCTTCCTCAAGCCAGCTACGTTCGCGCGCGCTTCTCATTTTTAACGAATAATCCGGCCGATTCATGCAAATCATGCGCGCTTGCAAACCTTCAGGCATCGGAAACTTCCTTCGCGATTAAGAACGTACGGTGAGCGAGTATCGGTTCCTTGTTCTGCTTGTACGGTTCGTCTGGCTGTGCGGAGAGCTTCAGCCAAAGTGCATGTGTACAACCACCGTATCTTTGCAAAGTTCGCGGGAAAACGAGGTTATGCTTTTTATTATACGCCCAAGTAGAACTCTACAATGCTTTGTTGGGCGCGTTGGTTCAATAAGGGATACATTAGAGCGCAAAAAAAAAAAAAAAAAACGATGAAACACAGGAGAAGAAGACGACAACACGAGCGCTACAACGTTACTTCACGGCGTGTCCCCCTTCATCAAAGCAGCGTGCCATTCACGGCGACTCGCAGAATCGTGGTAGCATCGACCACGGTGTTGTGCTGCCAGGCTAGGGGACGCTCGGTTCGACTAGCAGCCACGACAGCCGCATTCATTTGGGCTCGAAATGCAAAACAACGTGCGCTTCGATTTAGGCTTCAGGAACACCGGGATGGCTTCGCACTACGTCGTACCTTATAAACGTATCGTGGCACGTCACACCCCACAATTTCATTTTCGCTTAAATTGCAACGATGCACAAGTGCAAGCAATACATACCGTGTAGTCTCCGTTGTTATGTAGCGTGGCAGTCTTCTTTAACGGTCAACTGGCCGCCGTTCACCACTAAAAACGGAGGAGGCGTGTTAGCGCAAGGATAAGCACGCTCGTAAGTTGCCCTAGTCTGTCAGTGAATCACCGCATAGGAAGTCAGCTACGAGGAGGCGCTACGGTGCTACCTAAAACTTTGTTGCGTTAGGCACTGACGCCGTTGACGCCGCTATAGCTGTGCTACCAGCACGGTGGGAATAGCTGGGATTGCAATGGCACGTTAATGTTCTCTGTACGCTACGCGCGGGTTCTGTCGTTATTCAGAAGCACTACAGGTTTACCTCTTTGCCACAATGAGGCAGGTTAACCGCATTAGTGAGTATTCGGCGTTGGCGTCATCGCTTCCGTTGTACCCCCCCCTTTTTTTTTCTCTCGTCTTACACTGTCCTGCGTCAACTCAGTGAAGCTTCACCTTAAGCTCTTCTGTCCAACAGTAAAACAAGCTTTACAGAGCAAAGCACGTGAACGTGACGAAAGCGCCTCAATTTCGCATTAGGCGTCGCTCCCTCTTTTCGCTAAACGTTTGTCATAGAATGTTTCACTAAGGTGCAGGCTAACAAAAGTTGCGATATTTCCCAGTAAAGTCGATTTCTTGTGAAAAATTATGGCACAGTACACTGACGTGACCTTTCCACGTCTTAATATGGGAAAGATTCGGGCATTATGAGGTCAATGAATGAGAAAATAATGCAACTTCACGAAAAAAACTCACCACTAGTCATTGCTGACTTAGAGTATAGGCCGATGTCGTACAGAATTGGCTGAACAACCCGCCGCGGTGGTTTAGTGGCTATGGCGCTTGCTGATGATCGACAAGAAGTTCGCGGAATCGAATTTCGGCCGCGGCGGTCGAATTTCGATGGAGGCGAAACGCCAGGCGCCCATTTATGTGCTGTACGATGACAGTGCACTTTAAAAAAAAAAAACCACAGGTGGTAGATATTTCCGGAGACCTCCACTACGACGTCTCTCTTAATGATGTCGTGGCTGTGGGACGTAAAACCCCATAAATTATTAGCGCCGGCTGGACATTCCTTTTTTTTTTCCTTTTTTTTTTTTTTGAAGCGTATTGAAACCACCACACTTCGCCAGTCAGTTCTTGAATGGCAAGTTTATTGTCACCAGTAGAAAAAGCAGCAACAAAAATCAACGATGCATGAGTAGCGTCAAAGTTAGACACGCAGCAGTTCTACTCAAAAGTGATTGCACTGTTCCTTTTGGCAGAATAACAAACGACCTCGCACACGGATCAATTGACATCTCATTTGTCACTTCTGTCTCAATATAGGGACCCAATGATTTCTTGCTTTGCACAATCAAAAACGGCAACACTGCTCACCCCGAAAGCACCTGACCCATCGCTTTTCGTGGCAAGCAAAACGTCAGCTTTCTCGACAAGCAGAAACATGCTGCGGATGTGCGTAAAAATAGTTACTATCAAACATGTTAAAAATTCTAGGTATATATGAGTGCGTAAATGTTGGGCACACCACATGCTTCCAGTACGTCAACTTGATAAAAAAGAGATTTACCTACTTGGCACTTTTCAGACACTGTACTGTAGCCAGTGATAAATGCTAGAGAGCATGCAAAAATTCCGCTATTTCACAGCAAATCCAGAGAGGATAAGGCCAAGACACCTTCACGCAACCTTGTGTAGTCAACTCGAAGTTGCAGCCCATGAGTATATCCAGATCAAAGCCTTAGATAAACCATAACCAATGCCAATTTCCTACTTTTCTGGTACTATCATCACTATTATTAGCCTGCTGTTAAGAAATGGTACTTTATCTTGTTATAAATGCTCAGGTTACTTCATGAATGAACCCAGAATGGTCTTACAATCAGCTCCAGTTGCTGTATGAATGCTCCAGGAACTGAAATATGTAACAGCCTGAATAAAACACTATAAGTAAACAATGCAGACATGAAGACCAGTAGCATAAACACATCACAGTGTATTGCATATGAAAGACAAGTGTACTGTCCTGACAGATAGCCGAACTTTCCCAGCTGGACACTATTACTTCACACAATGCCTGATCTTGCATAAAAGTGCATGTCAACACTGCTTAAATAATTCACATACCAACAATGCTGTAAAATGTCACACACTACCATGTTTTGCAAACCATAAATTCATCCATAAACTTTCCATAATCCATAAATCCATAAGTTTGGCAAAGCACATACTCACATGATTTGATTCAAACTGTGTAGTGAACTGAGAAAAGAATATTCTAGTTCTTCCCTTTTATAATACACACACACTGCTTAGGCATGAACCAAAAACTAAAAAAAAGAAGTGAAAGAAAAAAATTTATTTTGTGCTACCCCTTCTATAGCTGTAACCATCTGTCGAGAAGTAGCTCGGCAAATCAGCCCTCAATATAAGGTTGTGTTTACAGTGAAATGTGTGTTTTCACTGAAACAAATTCAGGAGCAGTAGTGTCTGTCTCGAGCTCTGCATATCAGAACTATCTA